>CM034153.1:662724853-663336353 GCA_019776745.2 Taxus chinensis | reverse complement strand
CAAATTAGGTTAATTATTCTGAAAGTCAATTTATCGAATTAGGCAAAGTCAGGTCAAATTGAGTGAATTTTGGTCAAACTAGAGGAAATCATGTCCATTTAAACAAACTACATCAAAATTCTATAATTCAGGGTGTCACATTAATGTTTAGAGTGTTATTTTAGTGTTTTTTTCTCTCATTGGCTTGTAGGGGGTTTGAAACATCCTATTTCAATGTCTCTTTCAACCAAATGTTTTATGTGTTGCACATGTACTCAAATAGAACATGGTGAGCCTCCTAATGAAATTAGGTTGTTGTGTTGTGTTTATTTATGCCATTTGGATTGATTAAGGTGTTAATTGGGTCAAAACATGATGAATTTTTATCAATTGTTTAGGTCAAATTAGGGGGAATCACATCAAAATAAGGTGGTTTAGTTTCATTTTGGAAAATTAGGTCAGTTAGTCCTAATTATTTATGTTTAAATCAATTACATTGAATTAAGTCAACTAAGGTGAAATTGAGTGAATGTGATCAAAGTAGCAGAATCTGAACCCATTTAGGCCAAACTAAGTCAAATTCATATAATTTAGAGTATGCCATTAGTGTTTAGAGTGTTGTGTTTTTGCTTTTTGTCTCATTTTCTTGTAGGGGGTTTGAAACATCATGTTTTAGTGCCACACTCAACTAAATGCTCCATATATTACATAGGGCACTTAAATAGGACATGTTGGAGCCCTTACATGTCATTTGTGTTGAGGGGTTTAATTGGGTTAATTATGTCAAAACACATTCAATTTTTTCAACTAGGTTAATTTTGACCATTTTATGTCACATTAGGGGAAAATACGTGAATTTCCTCAAATAGGGGCATGTTAGGTTTGATCAAGTCAATTAGGTCAAATTAGGTTAATTGGTTTGAATCAGATCAACTACACCGAATTAGAGAAATTGAGGTCAATTTGAATGAATTTAGGTCAAAGTAGGGGAATTTGGGTTCATTTCAGTCAAAATGGGTCAAACTTATATAATTTATGGTGTTACATTCATTTTTAGAGTGTTTCATTGGTGTTTTTTTTTATCTCATTAGCTTATAGGAAGTTTAAAACATCATGTTTGAGCATCACACTCAACCAAACAATCAATGTGTTATACAAGGAAATCAAATAGGATATATCAATCCCCTAATGACATTAGGTTGTCACATTATGTTTAGGTTCTACCATTTGTGTTGTTTAGGGTGTCAATTAGGTCAATTGTTTTAAAACACTATCAATTTCATCAATTAACTCAATTTAGGGGAAATGCGTGAATTGCCTCAAATTAGAAGAATTTAGGTTTGATCATGTCAATTAAGTCAATTTAGGCCAAATTATGTTACTTAGTTTAAATTATGTCAACTGCATCGAATTAGGAAAACTGAGGTGAAATTGAGTGAATTTTGGTCAAAGTAGGTGAATTAGGATCCATTTAGGTCATTTTTTATAAATTAGGGTGTCACATTCATGTTTAAAGTGTTGCAATGGTGTTTTTTGTCTTGTTGGATTCTAGGGGGTTTGAAACATCCTATTTGAATGCTCTGCTCAACCAAACATTCAATGTGTTGCACAAATACTTAAATAGGACATGTCAAGCCCCTTAATGAAATTAGGTTGGCACATTTTGTTTACATTATACCATTTATGTTTATTAGGGTTTCAAATAGGCTAATTGTGTCAAAAAAAATCAATTTCATTAATTAGATTACTTTAGGTCAGTTTAGGTCAAATCAGGGGGAATCATGTGAAAATTTAATAGTTGAATTTCATTTGGGTAAATTAGGCCGAATCAGGATAATTAGGCTTAATTAGGTCCATTTAGGTCAAGTACATTGAATTGGGGAAACTAAGATGAAATTGACTGAAAGTTAGTCGAGGTAGGGGAATTTGAGTCTATTTGGGTCTAACTAGGTCAAATTTATGCAATTTAGGATGTGATATTAGTGTTTAGAGTGTCATGTGTTGGTGTTTTTTGTCTCATTGACATGCACAGGATTCAAAATTTCATGTGTCAGTGCCCCACTCAACCAAACCCTCCATGTGTTGCATAGGGCACTCAAATAGGACATGCTGAACCACCTAATGTCATTAGGTTTTATAGATTTTTTAAGTTCTACCATTTGTATTGTTTAGGGTTTAAATCCGGTTAAAGTGTTAACACCCTAAAAATATAATTTAGGAATGCGATGTGAAAAATAATATATAGGATTTAAGGGTTCATTACAAAAAGTTATTATGAAATAATTAATTTATAATTAACCACACATAATCAAAGTAACACATTAATACTTGCAACAATTATAAGTGATAGCACAATATCTCAAAAAAACAAGAGGAGATGAAGAGTTGGCTGTAAAGAGTGGAATAGAGGAGATTTGAATGTGCAAAATAGTTAAACAAGTTGATCTAAACCTTAAGATGTTTTGTTTCTAATGTTGTAGATGGAAATTGTCTCTTTCCAGGACCATATGGTCCTAACATTATTTTGTACGGTTCCACATCTATTGTATGGTCTTGGACCTACTTATAATGTGATGTTGTGACTTTATGTTCCCTTCAATTTTGTATAAATATCTATCACTCTATGTCACTCTAGCTCACAAAAATTCGGTACAACCTGTAATGACCTACAACAAGTGGAACCCCTAAATACCTGTAGTACCCTTCATAAAAGAATTAGATAAAAAATGAAAAATCAGTATGTGGGTGAGACAGGACTAACCTTAGCGTTCAACCCCTTTTGAACCAATGTAAGTGTTGTAAAACATGCCCTTGAGTGGGATCATGTCTCATGTGGTTCTCTTACATGTAGGTAAAAGTTTGAATGTGATCTAAGACAACCACATATGTGATCCCTCATGTTTCTTGACACAAAGATAGTGGGATAATTGTAAAGTAGAAAATGACCCCAACATGGTAGTAGTGTGATGTGGTGTGTTTCAACTATTAGACTAAATCATTTTTTCCATTGAAGACATTTGATAATGATTGGAGTGACTTTTTGTTTTGTTAATACACGACTTTAAGACCTTTACAATCTTGGAAAGGGAGGAACCTAGAATATTTAACCTAGTTAAGTGCTTCAGACCTATAAAAGTGTCTAGTCTAAATGATGTACAACTAATTTAGGAGAGCCTAGAGTGTTTTGTATTGATATTTGCAATATATGAGCTTATGAAAGTGTTAGATGAGTTATGAAGTGATATTGACTTACTTATATACAATTTTGTAGATGACATGTCATATTAAGGCTGGCCTTAGGAAGATGAAACAACACACTTAAAAAAAATTCAAATAAAAAATAGAGTCACAATATGAAAGGGTGTAGGATTGTACATGTCGACTAGGACCATAGTCCATTATGGACCAAATTGTATGGTTTTTTCCAAGTATGTAGTGATGCAAAATAAAAATTTCTATAAATATTCCTATAGGCGATTTAATTCTTTGGTTAATTTATATTTCTCAAATGAATGATAGAGCGGAGTGTAGAGATGGACCATACAAGAGAGAGCTAGAGAGGTGTGTTGATTGGACTAAGAATATGAACATTTGTCTTAGCATGGGAGAAATTCAAGAGAGATATAAAGAGATGTGTTGATTGCACTTAGAATATGAACATTTTTCTTAACAAGGGAATGCAACTAATATTTTCATTACCAATTGATAAGTTATCAAAAATGGGTGCCTATAATAAGGTGGGAAATAAAATCGCTAATATAATGGACATAAGAAATCATCATGAAAGCATGTACATGATAATAAAGTTTCCCCATGTTGGTTTCAGGAAAAATAATATCATAAGAAGTATGATATGCTCAAGTGGTCTCGAGTTATGATCTATATTATAAGCACAAGTGTAATATGCCACAAGTGGGATTGATTTATATAGTCTATGAAATCACATAAAACTCAAGCCCCATGTGTGTTAAGTGTAATAAATATAATCATGTGTAGTAGATTTTTTGTGGGAAATATATAAGAAATGTAAGCATAAGAAAATCATGCCCCATTTGGGAGGAGTGTAAATAATAAATACTCAAAGGTGGGATGCCCCAAGTGGGTGAAATCAATATATGTATATTCATGGGAATAAGTTGTCCCATTTATAGGCAAGTTTTAATTAATGAAATTACAAGAGGAAATTTTTCCTAAGTACGCATATAGAATGAGTGGGATCATAGGAGTAGATTTCACCTTTGTAGGATATATATATATATAATAAGAGGTCCCATTAGGGGCATGTTTGTAAAATCAATGTACCACCCAAAGTGATATGCCCAATATGGGCCAAATACAAATATTGTGGAGTACAAGCAAAGGTTCGTGCCACCAATATGTACATGATATGGATCATGTCACAATAGTTTATAAAATATCCCTAAAAAACTAAGTAAAATAGAAACATGTATGGTAAGTTAAACAATGTATAGTCGTAATTGGAAAGAAGCGAAGGCCAAAGAATTTTAGAAGACATAAAAAAGTCAATGGAATTGAGAAACTGAATAAGAAGAAAGTAAAGAAGAAAATGAGGACAAGTGAGTAATGAAGAATCCTTTCTTTCCTAATACTTTCATAAAAAAATATGCATGCTTCGAGGCACGATGCCTCATATTTTTCCTATCATCATGCAAACAATAAACCATACTTTTGAAATGGGATAAATCAAACTAAATTTAGGGATATGCTTGAAAAAATGAGAAAACGGAACAAAACAATCAAAATAAACCAATTAAATTTCATAAAGATGAAATGAGTAATTAAGGAAAATGGAGAGGTTGGGGATGGGATGTATCCATGGAGGACAAGGCTATCAAGGATATATTCTAGGGGAAATATGAAAATGTTGCGATTGCAAAATATGATTGAAGGCAGGAACCCAAATGGGTAAGTAAATAATAAATGAAAATTTGGAGAACTCATGAAATCATCACAACCATATGCCAAAAGAAAATAACCATAGAAATTAAATCAAAGGCATCAATATTAAAATAGGATGAAAAAAAAGGAAAATATTTATATAAAGGAACAAAAATAAATCATGTATAATCAATAGAGAAGGCTTAATGTCACACAAAAATGGAAAGTTGAAATAACTAACCTATCATATAAACATACTCAGGGAAGTCCTCATGATATTCTATGTATTGATAATTAAATGTATCATTTGGAGAAAGACCGGGATAAGTTGGTCTCCATGAGTCCACAAAAGATACATTATTGGTATTATCATTATCAATTCTAGCCATATGCAAAAGGGTGTGATCTTTTATCTTAGAATTAACTTAAAACATGCGATTATTTGTAAGATTTCATTTGGACTATGAAGTGAGATGTTGTTCTAATAATACACTTGGAGGCTTGATATCAACTTTTGAAACCAGTTGCTCATTGCTTGAGGCATAATAGTTAATGATTTCTTTTGATTTTATTCAGGTATTTCCTTGAACATGTTGGGGATGCAAGGAATATCTCTACGTATTGTAATGACTTAGTCATCATGTAAAAATTTCAAACATCGATGTAAAGAACATGGTGTTGATCACCTTTTATTAGTCCATGGTCTTCAAGAAACACTTCATAGGAACCATTTTAAGGCACCTCATGAAACCATGGTAAGACAATCTTAGGACCCACTTTGATGGGTAAGAATATACAACCAATTAGCTTCCTAGTAAATCTCTCAGATCCCATTATAACATTGATAGTTCTTACTAAATCTCTATTATAATATTTAAGGCTATCAAAAATTTCTTTGTGTATAGATGGATACTTAAACCATTATCAATTATTACTCCTTATGTTTGTTTTTGATATGTACATGTAAGAGTGCATATGAATAGTGAATGTTTACAAATATCATCATCTGTTATTTCAATTTCATAAAATATAGTGGGAGGTGGGTCCCTTTTTGTTGATGCTAACATGAACACACTAATCAATCCATCAATTGGAGTAGTAGATATTTATTGGTTGATACCTTTCATCTATCATATAGATGTTATTTTTATCTTATGAGGGTACCATGGTTTTGAAGAGCACTCATAAATATTTTCAAATGTTGGCTTGGTTGAGCCATTGATTCATTCAATATATTATTAGTTCATTGTACTTGATTAAATAAAATAGAATTATTCTTATCTATTCTAGTGTAATCTAATGTTATAGAAGCAGTAAATAAATGACAATAAAATATAGTGAATACACCCAAACAATCTAAGCAATGAAATGTGAAACCCTAATGTGCAAGAGAGGGTTAACAAGTCCTTAGTTGATTTGACAAAGATGTAGAACTGTGTCACATAGAACACAAGATGAACATGAGGAGGAAACAGCTGAACAGAAGCCCAAGGAGTTGCAAATATGGACAATCTAGGCAGACTAGGGAACATGGAAAGGGATAGGGGCACCTAGGGCACCCTGGTCTGAAATCTGGATGTTCACTTGTGTTCACTTCTTGTTGCACTAATGTCACTAAACTGCGTTGAATGTCATTGTAATCCAAGGATGGAAGAATCACCTACAAAACCCTGAGAAAAACATCAAACCCTTAAAAAAGAAAGATACATATGAAGGGGGTCAGATTGTCCTCATCTTCCAAATTGATGGACTTATCACTAAGTGCTACACTACATCTCAGACCAAATGTAGTTCTAGGTGTGTGTGTGTGTGTGTGTGCAAATCATGCCATAGGTTGCTCTTGTGTCAATCGCACTTTGTGAAGTAACAAACAAATAACTAGATGTAGAATGTAGTAAATGTGTGCAATGGAAACAATAGACTCCCCTCCTATGAAGTGTGATGCAGATGAAACCAACCTTGTGTGTGCATTATGATGGAGCTTAATGGATGCAAATATAGCTTTAGGTGTTTTTGATGGATGCAAATCTAGATGGTGATAGTAGATGTTTAGTGTTTTGGTCCCTCATTATGGCCACATAACTTTATATTTATAAGGTTCTCTTGTTCTAATTTTGTAATTAACCCCCGAAAAGGCTGACCACCAAAAATATAGAAAGCTCAAATGGCTAGAAAGTGCCCAAATGGTGAGAGTAAATTACAAAGAGGATCAGGGCGCCCTAGAGGGGACCAAGGCACCTAAGGCGCCATAGTCCTAGTTGGGGCGCCCTAGTCAGAAATAGGAAAAACACAAAATGACAATAAAAAATGGGCAAGTGTCAGGTGCAAGATCGAAAATATGACATCAAGTAATGTAAAAAGGCCAAAGACATGGGTTAATTATTAATCTTTTCACTTAAGAACCATATGAATAGTTAGTATGATACCGGGACTAAATAATGATTCAAAATGTGTGATTTTGTGTCTACAATTGCCACCACATTTATGTTGGTGAGTGGAAATATTAGTAACATAAATTAGATAGAGATGCATACCTGATAATCCATGTAGAGTAATGTAGAAAAATGCATCGAAGGACTAGACAAAACATGGAAT
The DNA here is from genome assembly GCA_019776745.2 of Taxus chinensis. NCBI lineage: Eukaryota > Viridiplantae > Streptophyta > Pinopsida > Cupressales > Taxaceae > Taxus > Taxus chinensis. The sequence continues at coordinate 663,328,880 of CM034153.1, read as the reverse complement.
GAAAAAATATGGAGCATGGAGACTAAAGATGTAAAAGTGTAAAAAAGTGATGAGAGTGAACCTAAGAGGCGGAAGTGCATGTGTAGATGTTAATGTGTGTAGTGTAACCTACATGGTTAGTATCGTGTGTGTGATTTACCCACCATGTGTGTGTTGTTGTTGTTGACTGCTTGCTTCCCATATAGACAGACCTGCAAAAGAGAAGACGATCAAGTAGTCAAATACACATGTATATAGTAAAAAAGACTATAAATGAAAGTACAAAATGAAAAAAGGAACATGGTGAACCTGATACGTGATGAGACAAAATGGTGTAGAAAGGATATCCTATAATTTTCAGTGAAGTGCGAGTTTTTTGGGTGATCTCATGCCATTGTGGTCGAAGAAGTATAGGGAGAAAGGTTGTGTTATCCTCCAACCTGTAACTGCTTCCTTAAGAGTGTATGAAGAGATATCTGTACTACCTGGTTTTATTGGGCGATCCGATGCCACTGGCTGAAGAAGTGTAGGGAGGAAAGGGTGATGTTCCTCCAACGTGTAACTGCTCCCCAGAATGCTAAGGAAAAAATTTTCATGTAAAATCCATTGTGTATCAGAGTTCATAGATTGGTCTAAACCCACTCCCTGTATAACCCACTGTGTCATGTATGAAAATTGTAACTAAACTATACCAGTACTATGTGCAAACCCCAAACTATGCCCCCCTCTTTGGTTGCGCATGCGACATCGCAGATAGGAGTAATGCCGCCCCAAAAGAGGGATCCGATCGTGTATAAGTAAAACTTTGCTCTGCAGGGCAGGGGGGGAGGGAAATGTGCTTGGTAAAGAACAAGGCACACACAAACAAGTGGCTAGGAAATAAGTCTTAGTATGAACAAACATGCATGTAGAAAATAAGTGCAAGCCAAACAATTAATGTGTAAGCTAGAACATAAGCAGACAATCTAAACACCCAAGAAGACAAACTAGGCCACACAAGGCAAGTTGCAAACATGGGACATTACTCATGATTTCGCAAGACACTCAAGGCCGTCATGGCCACAAACAAACAAGTGTGTACACACAATAAAGGGAAAGACCTGCAAACAAGACAAATAATAGCAAACAATAGTAGACAAGGTGACAAACAGGTATGGAAGTAAATATCCCTGCATAAAAAATGTTGCACATGAAACACCCATTAGTATGTTATAAAAAATAACAAAAGTGTCAAAGTGTGTATAAACTCAAAAGTAGTTGTGTTATGAACAAAAAATTAAATAATAGCACATGTAGGGTATGAATGTAGATTCCCCCAGTAGGTAGTTTGTGAAACATCAATGATGCGTGTAGAACCTTTATATCTGCGATCACAACTAGAAAAGGGCGTGAACAAGCATGCATGTGTGTATGGTGAAGAGATAATGACATACAAGAGATCCATCTAACATGTGTAGTAAAGTGAACATGTAAGAGAAAGTGAAAGTAGGAGTAGATGCAACCATGAAAATGCAGTATGTTGGGGATGGATGAAAATGAAATGCAGTGTGGATGCTATGAGCCGTGTTTCCCCCCACCACCTCCCACCACCCCTCCCCCCTGAGTGAATAGAAATTGTATATAGTGAGGTTCATTTAGTATTCCCCCCTCAGCAGTCAAGAATGAACCATAAAAGGAGAGTACGCCATCAGGAAATGGTCAAACTATGTACTGTGTGTAGCGCTTTAGTAATGAGTATGTGGTGATGATATGCAACATAGAGATGAAATGTGTGTAAATTTGTAGCCGAAGCGTATATCATGACAAGATGAGTAGAAAGGAGTGGTGATTTAGCCTTAAGTGTATACCACTAAACAATGTAAGTGGATGTGATGATGTATCCTATCACAAGATGATGCTAGGAGAAGGGACCCTATAACGTAAGGCGTATATCACTAATCCTAGGAATGTTGCACGAAAAAATATTGAATGATGAACTTGTGAGTGTGAACTGGCCCATTTGTGATGTATACCCCTCAACAACCTAGTATGAACCATGAGACTAGATTGCATCATCGGGTAGTGAGTACGGCGTGTAGAGGTGAATATTACAAAATATGATAGAAGAATATGTAATGCAAGATTTGTAGATGACCTAAAAATGTGTAGTATAGTAGATGTAAGATGCAAGATTGTAAAATGTAAGGTGAAGGGATGTAAAATGTAAGATGATATGTATGATGTGTGAAAAACACGCAATATGTGAGAACTATGGTGTGTAGTGTGTGAGGTATGTGTAAAATGTGTATAATGTATGTAGGAGGTAAATTATACAATGTATGAAGACGCACAATGTGTAGATTCTATAGTTCAGTGTGTGGGGTCCATGTGTATAGAATGCCCTCAATAGTCAAGTGTGAACCGAAGCACACGAGTGTGTCATTGGGTAATGACGATGATAATATGTAGATGTCGATGCCTATGCTAGGAGGTTGATAATGCAAGTGCAAAACATTTTTTTTATGCGAGGATGGTGGGGGGTGTGTGGATGTTATGCCCCCAAGTGCATAAGGAAGTGAAAGAATCAAGTAATATCATCAAAGAGATTGTCAGTGTTTGGGTAAGAGTCATAGGGTTCTGCATCAGAAACCTGATAAGCTATAGTGTCGGGTTGGTCGTGTAATGATCCATTGAGGCATAAATAATACATACCCCATATCATATTCCTCATCAGTGAATGGTGTTAAGGGACACCCATACACATGCCAACGAGTGAGATTCTGTGTATAGCCAAGAAAATAACTGTTGCAAATGAGTACACAAGCAAAAGGCATGGGGAAATGATATATCCATATGATCACGGTCTAATGTACCTCCTATATATGTAAGCCAAGACTATCCTAATATGAGTGGAGTAGAAGGAGGTATATGTGGAAGGTGTACTATGAGATGGAATATGCGTAGACCATAATCTACAGTGATGGTGATGCATCCATAATATAGATGATGATTATGCATTAGGGGATAAAGATCCTCAACAGTGAATCCAAGCCTTGCCAAGTCATCATATTTAACATATAGTGTCATCGCAAGTAGGATCAAATGGAAATATTCTCCCAATATGAATCATTCATGAAAAGTGTACATGTGAAGGGAGGTCACAGTGATGGAAGTGGCATGTGAGAAGGTGAAGTAGCTAAAAAACATCCGACGTAGAGGACATGCCTTTGATAGACAATCATAGTAGTAGTAGTGGCCAGGGGGAGGAAGGTGGAGTGAAAGAAACTATATCAATCACACAAATAACACCTTATAGTGGTGGGTAAATGAGGTAGTTTAGTCCATTGGTTGAGGATCGTTTGTAAGTTGTCAGTCCTTGGGATAGGAAATGTAGTAATTTGGATCATGGTTGTAATATTGGTATGGGTGATAGTCACGAAGAATAGTATACTCAACATTCTCATGGAGAAATTTGACACAATGATGTACATATAGAATTGACAGCTTGCATAGCATGTAGCCATGGTATACCAAACAAGCAGTTATATGAGACTGGAAAGTCAATGACAAAGAAAACTATATTGGGAGTTTTTGGTCCTACAGTAATAGGAGGAACAATGTGACCTACGCATGGGTGAACTGAACCATCATATGCATGAAGTGAAAGAGATGGTGGACTAACATTGGCAGCAAAAAGACAAAGCTTTTCAAGGGATGACATAGAACAAAGATTAAGTTTAGATCCGTTTATTAATTAAAGTGTGCTTGATACCCACATTGTAAATGTGAATCATGATATGCAAGGGGTGGATCATTGTCAAAGACAACAAGCTTGACATTGGGATTAGATGGAAAAAACAATATGTTGAGAAAATGCAATCCACAAATATTTGCTATACTGAGTCAGGATGCATATTAACACGAATGTGAGTAGTAGTAGTAAGAAGATGTTGGACTCTATGCCTTAAAATCAAGATTTGCAAGTAGGTAATCATTGGTTGAGATAATCATGATGACTATACTCTAGGATGAAAAGTAAAGAATGATGATCCTAAAAGCGTGAAGATCGAGTACAGGTTCACCAAAATGATTTACACTAAAATATAATATCCTATCCTAATATGATGATATAAAGAGCAGTAAAATAATTGAATAAATGACCAAATAAAATATATCAAATATAGCCAAGCCCAACTAAGCAATAGAATGTAAAACCCTAATGTGAAAGAGAGGGGTTAAGTAGTCCTTAGGGTGATTTGATGAATATGTGGAACTGTGTTTGCAGAGAAGGACTGGTTGAAACTGGAGGAGGGAAAAGGCTGCATAGAAGCCCAAAGAGCTATGTATTTGGACTATCTGGGTAGATTGGGGGCGCTTGGAAAGGGATAGGGGTGCATGGGGCACCCTAGTCTGAAATCTAGGTGCACTGGCCAGCAAAAAATGACCATGAGGAACCTCCTCTGGAGCATCATTGGATGTTCACCCGTGTTCGCTTCCTATCACACTAATGTCGTTGATCTGGGTTGAATGTCGATGTAATGCAAGGGATGGAAGAATCACCTAAAAAAACCCAAGCAAAGAATCAAAACCCTAAGAAAAGAATCAAAACCCTAAAAAAGAAAGATGCATATGAAGGGGTCGGACTGTTCCTCATCTGCCAATATTGATGGACTTATCACTAAGTTGTTGCACTACATCTCAGACCCAATCTAGTTCTAGGTGTGTGTGTGTGTAAAATCGTTCCCTAGGTTTCTCTTGTGTCAGTCACACTTTGTGAAGTAGTGAGAAAATAATTAGATGTAGAATGTAGTAAATGTGGGCATGGAAACAATAGATTCACCTCCTATGAAGTGTGATCCAGATGAACCAACCATGCGTGCCTTGTGATGGAGCTAGATGGATGCAAATGTAGCTTTAGGTTCCTTTGATGGATGCAACTCTAGATGGTGATAGTAGATGCTTAGTGCTTGGTCCCTTATTATGGTCACATAACTTTATATTTATATGGTTCTCTTGTTCTAATTTCGTAATTATCCCTGAAAAGATAGAAAGCTCAAACGGCTAGAAAATGCCCAAATGATGAGAGTAAAGTACAAAGAGAATCAAGGTGCCCCAGAGGAGACCAGGGCACTTGGGGCGCCCCAATATTGGTTGGGCACCCTAGTAAAAAATAAGGAAAACACAAAATGACAATACATATTGGGAAAGTGCAGGTGTAAGATCAAAAATATGACATCAAGCAATGCAAAAAGGCCAAAGACATGGGTTGATTATTACTCTTTTCACTTAAGAACTATATGAATAGTAGTATGAGACCGGGACTAAAAAATGACTTAAAGTGTGTGATTTTGTGTCTACAGTACTTAAATTTGAATCCTTTCAATGAGGTATTGGATCTTATGTTTCAAATTTATGAACATGTTGGAAAAATACACTAAGAACATATGATAATCATAATATTTATTATCATCAAATTTATTACAAAACGACTTTGATGGATCCAATTGTCCAACATGAGATAAAGTACTTAAATTGAATTCAAGAACCTTTTGTGAACTCTCACTTAACCTTGTAAATTTTCTACACTTTCTTTGTTGTGATAAGACTAGCTTATGGTTGTTTAATTGTTCTACACTGTTTACCACACTCTTAGCCTCAAATTTAGGTTGGAAATTGTTATCACTAGTCTTGGCCTTTATATTTTTCCATAGCTTGAATTTTCACCCCACTAGAGGTGGGGGTAATAGTTCAATATTTAAGCATATTGGCCTCTAAAAACTTGATATCAACATTTCTAACCACATGATGAATTTTATTGAAATATTGATGTGTTGAAAACTACTTCGTTGTTAATAGGTGCACGCAATATTTCAACAAACATGATTCCAAGTTCATTTGTAGGAAATTTTTGATCCATCTTGGTAACCACAATACTGAAATATCCCCAATGGGATATTACTTTAAAATGTACAAAAATATTGAAAATGTACAACCACATAAAATACTGATTATACTGGATTTTTATAGCTAGGACAACAAACTAAATAAACTTAATATTTCCCAAAATGACCACCCAAATTACTTGGAAATATAAAGAGGGCTTGATATTATTATAAATGACAAAGGGAAACTATTTTTGGAATATTACAGAGTACAATGCTATTAGGAAATCACAACGAACCTAGAAACCTGGAAAAATTCAGAGGTCCGTGGTCCTCTAAATACAAGAGCAAAAAAGGGGTCTTTGGAAATAACAATGGAAGATATAGAAAATAGTACTGTCACTTGCAGATATGAAATGACTGACTAGAAAAACCCCCAAATCGAGGGTGCAAGTCACCGTGCTTGAACATGGGTTGGAAAATGATGGACGCACCTCAGCGTGCTGCCATGCCCGGCCTAAAAGGCTGTCATGAATCTGATCGAGCCCTTCTGCTTGTCTTCCCCAAACGCCCCCAGTACCCACGAAATCCTTCAGAGATGCCTCCAACGAACTATCCCGCTCTGCCCAAATGGCTGTCATGGATCTGATCTGCTACCGAGATTCAAATTTGGAGCCCACTAATCATCCTCTCCCAATGCCACCAAATATCTGTGAAAACCTTTCTCTGTGACCTCCAATATTGTCTCTACTGCACAGCCTTGAAAATGGATCTAGAATAACATACTAGGGCATATCTCTCACTACCAAAGAATTCCCTGCTAGCTAGGGACGAGTCTCTCACCACCGAAGCTAGGGTCCCTATGGGATTTGACTCCACAAGTTGTAGATGCCCGATAGCAACAACTGCACGTGAAGGGGTCAATAAAATGTACATCCAAAAAGTGTCTCTCCTTTCTCTCCCAGCTCTTATATACTTCCCCAAGGCAAAAGAGCCCCAATAGACCCTAGACACATTACTTTTCCATGGAGGGGCCAATAAAATAAAAGTAACTATAGTTACTTTTTCAATTTTTGAGTTGTCCTGCCCAAAAGTGACCCCCAACACAAAACTGGGGTATTAAAACCATTGGACCCCTTCCCAAAAGCTTCTAGTGTCCATGGCCCCCTGGGTCTAACCATGGCTAGGACTCAACCTGGCCCTTAGGCCTTTGGCATAGGTAAACGGGACATTACATTCCTCCCTTCCTGGGAAATGCTTGACCCCAAGCACTATCCTATCCTACGGCAACAATTGAATGTCGTGTCGTAAGTTTCTCCATCTCACCCTGCCATCCACCAAGGATCCGTGTGATCCAAAATAACCATAAAACCCCATGCCATCATCATGACCTCCATATGGTACAGAGAGAAATGTTATCCATGAATTAGAATGATACCCAAACTGACTCTCCACTGGTACCCGCACCAAAATTTCCAATCAGTCCAATCCCTGTCAATGCAAGGCTGTCATCACGGAATCTCCCACGTCCTCTCCAATCAACTCCTGGGTATGAAAGTTCACTCTAAATCCTAGAGTTCCATGTATCAACCTGTGGAAAAACCATTTTACGCACAAATGGTGCTAACTCCCCCTCTTGACCTACACTCATGTGAGAGCTAGCCTCCTCATATTGTATCTCGATGTGCCTCGTGGAGGAAAAGTCCCAAGACTCCAGTAGATAGTCAACTGACAATATTAGCGCCACATAGTCCACCTCCTGCGCTGAATGTGAACTAACTGAACAACCATGGGTCACTTTTGTCTCTCCACTGACTAACATGTGGGTGAAGTGCTCACCAGGCATAGAAACAGCACAAAATGCATAGGAGTGTTGTCCCATGTCGATTCAACAAATGATGAACCCGTAAGCTTTGACTTGTCATAGTGACAAACCGTATATGCCTGTATAAAGTTAGGGATATCCTCCCTCAACCTGTGCCATATGAACCTCTCAGACATGAACCTGTAGGTCTCATCACGGCTCAAATTCCCTGTCACGGAAGGACAATGCACATGTCACAGTATCTCCATCCACAACCATGAATCTGACACAAGGCTCAATCTTCCTTGATAGAGGAGCATCTCATCCTCCACCTGGTAGCTCTCATCTTATATGTGACCATCTAGAATCTCACAAGTGTGTCGGTCCTTGGAGTACTCGATAAGCAAATGAGGTCTCCAGTCTACCAAAACTTCAGATAACCAACATAATGATAAGCTCAGATGATCTGAACCTATAATCCCAATCTCAGTAACAGCCTCATGTGCAACATTGTTGGCCACACCCACATCCATCATACTCCACATCGATCCGCAATAATAAAACTCCTCACCATGTCGGATCATCCTCTCCTTCCCCTCAGTTGTAACCACCCTTGGTGCTCCTGTAGATACTCCCCTCAGAAACACATTCCTTCCCTTGGACTTAAACTTCAGCTCTATCGTCTAAAAGTTAGTTCGAGACTCACCAAGAGAGTGAAGCCACTGCACTCTCAGCGCTATGTTGGTCACTCCCATACCAACAATGTGGAAATCATTGGTAACTATATAGTTACCCATCGTGATGCTCACTTGGGGAACCCGCCGTGTGCACCTCAAAGACTCTCCATTGGCTACAACCCCATTGAGGCCCTCAAAATCCTCTGTCTATAGTCCTTGTTTCTCAAACAATGAGGCATTAATACAGTTGTGGGGTTGCCCCACTATCAATGAGTACCCCAACTCGCTGACCCTGCATAACTCCTCTAATCCTAAATGCCTTGTACATCAGAGTACTAGACAATGTGGCTATAGTTTTCTGAGGAAAAGTCTCCTCCTCATGCCCCGCATCAGTACTGTCCAACGCAACCCCATCTCCATCATCCATCTCGCGAGTCTCTATCTCCTCACCTCTTTCACCCTTGCTCTCCTCATAAGTCATCCTGGTGTGCTTTGTGTCTGTAGCAAACAACCCGTCAAAATAGGAGTCATCAAATATCCCACTTGTCTCATACCTTGTGATGTCACCATGAACCACAAGAGGTTGCGTTCCTTCACAATTCGACCGATGCAACAACATGCTTCTTTCTTCACTAATCACATCTTTTGTAATCTGCCCTTGTATACCCTGAAATCTGATTTCTTTGTTTTCCTTGAATTTTTTTTGTTTATCCACATGAGGGACAAATGCAAATTTCCCAAAAGATGGAAGCCAATATGTCCAATGAATGATTCCAACTTCAAGTAACCTAAATGTACAAACACATTCAAGTACTTCAAATCTCTTATTGACAATAAAGAAATGAGTTTGCCTTCTTTGTGCAAGACATATCTTTCCATGGACATAACTCATCAATTCCTTGTATGTTGGGAATACACATGGCTGCTCCCTCATCATACTTTATTCTCTTTCCCCATATTTTCATTTCACCGTAAATGCAAGAGAAAAGGGAATCAATATTAGAGCTCATGCATCCATAAACTTTATCATAAGGAACTTCATTCCCTTTGTTGTACCCATTGATTCTCATCAAGAGAGAAGACAACACATCAGAAATGGCATAATTCGGGATGCTCATCATGCCTTTACAACTCAGAATTTATGATATAGGATCAAAATCTTCATTCTCCATTGATTTTTCAACCCATGCATCATCATTTTCCTTAACATCATGCAACCATGGCATCCCAAAAACAGCCTTCCTTTTAGCAATTTCAACCACAATAAATACACCACATACCTCATGTCCTTTCAATATCATGGGCCCCTGCATTATTTTCTTTGCCAACATATGCTTATTGGCTGAATCAAGAGCAATGTGAATGGAAATATGTGTTTATTCCATCTAGCATACCTTGAAACGTGATTATGAAATAGTCTTCCTCAATCATCCAAGCATGTAAATGTTGTCCCAAATAATAGAAATATGGCAACAACATCAAAGAACTCAGCAAGCTAGGAAGATGGTAATCATTCTCATACCTTAGGATGCTAAAGTCATGAATGCACCTTGAATTCAACTCTTCTTTTTTAACAACAAAGTGCACCTTGATTCTTTGAGCACTTTGAGGACCAAATGCCCCCACTAACCCTTCCAAGGGTTCCACCATGTAGCTGGTATAAAAATTAGTCATGGGCTCTATTAATAACATATTTTCTCCTCTCTTTATGACAGTTGTTATACACAGTCCAGCAGGCTGAAGATGATCAAAAAATATTCTCTTACCCTTTTTTGCAATCAGAAAACCAACGCTGGTACCTTGAGAGTTACTCTCCCTTCTTGAACCGGAGTCCCCAATGAAGGAATCATGCTTGCCAACAAAAGACACATTTGAATTCCTTCTTTTTCTTATGAACTCCATCACAAAGTTTTCAAAATCAGAATTGATAGTTTTTTATAATGGCCACATATTACCAGGATCCCATAGCTTGTAATGCCCATGAGCCCTTGTATCTGTTAAATGAGCTACAACTTGCCACCATATATCATCCTCAAGATGCTCATATACACATAGTTGGAGCAATGGTCCAACAAACTCCATGATGAAGACTTCATCATCTACCTTACCATGCATCTCATGATGGAAATAAATCAGAATAGGAAACAATAAATAAGACACCTTAGTGTGCTCTTCATACCTTTCAAGGCCAACAATGTCCTCCATGTGTTCAAGATAGACATATGTTGAGTTGCCCCCAACATTGTTGCCTAAGTGCCTGTTGAAAGTATCTGAAAGCTTTTCAACAGTTGCTAGGCTACAATTTTACACAAGTGTCCATGTGAGGCTCCTCCTCATGTGCCAGCTACTCCATAGAGTCTTCTTTCATGGGTGCAGACTTCCTTGCATCAATTGCCCCCATCATTTCCTTGAACTCTTGTATGTGTTGTCTTGCTTGAGTCGCTATCAACCTAGCAGCTCTAGCTCTGTTATTCCCTTCCTCACACCTATTAAGAGTTTCCATTACATCCTCCTTGCTTGCATAAACAAGTTTCTTCTCCTGAGCTGGAATAATTTCTCTAATAAGCAAAGTTTCACTAATGCAATTATTTTTCTCAATGGAAATCATACCCTTTGGTTTAGAAGCTTCTTCTACAAATGAGTTCTTTTGTGATTCAGGTACCGACATATGATGACCTCATTTGGGCTTACTACCAATCTTCATCATGCAATAATCTGGAAATGCCATATTATCTCTGAAACCCCTACTCAAAGATTGGTACTTCCTCCAACAAGAATCCTCATCAATCACCTCTATTGGCCGCCCTCTATCATAGTTCTCACCATGTTCCTTATTGTCCCTAGGTCTACTTTGATTCACATTCTGAGTGAGCTGACTCAAATAAAGGTTAGTGGCTTCCTGTTGTTTCACCATGTTGGTGAACATTTCCTTCATAAAACCCCCTTTTAGATCTTTCCAAACTGCCATATTTAACCCACACATGCTGGAGGAACAACCGCTCTGATACCACTGAAATATCCCCAATGGGATATTACTTAAAAATGCACAAAAATATTGAAAATGTGCAGCCACATAAAATACTGGTTATACCATATTTTTACAGTTAGGATAACAAACTAAATAAACTTAATATTTCCCAAAATGACCACCCAAATTACTTGGAAATATAAAGAGGGCTTGATATTATTATAAATGACAAAGGGAATTTTTTTTTGAAATATTACAGAGTATAATGCTGCCAAGAAATCACAATGAACCTAGACAGCTGGAAAACTTCAGAGGTCCATGACCCTCTAAATACAAGAGCAAAATAAGGGTCTTTGGAAATAACAATGGCAAATATAGGAAATAGTACTGGCACTTACAGATCTGAAACAACCGACTGGAAAACCCCCCAAATCGAGGCTTCAAGTCGCCACGCTTGGACAAGGGTCAGAAAATGATGGACACGCCTCAGCATGCTACCATGCCTAGCCCAAAAGGCTGCCGTGAATCTAATTGGGCCCCTATGCTTGTATTCCTAAACACCCCCAATACCCGTGAAATCCTTCACGAGATGCCTCTAACAAACTGTCCCGCTCTACCCAAATGGCTGCCGTGGATTTGATCTGCTGTCAGGATTCGGATCTGGAGCCCACTGATTATCCTCTCCCAATGCCGCCAAATATCTGTGAAAACCTTTCTCTGTGACCTCTAATATTGTCTCTACCGCACAACCTTGAAAATGGATCCGGAATGACAGACTAGGGCAAATCTCTCACTACCGAAGAATGCCCTACTAGCTAGGGATGGGTCTCTCACCACCGAAGCTAGGGTCCCTCTGGGATTTGACTCCACAAGCTATGTAGATGCGCGACAACAACAACTACACGTGAAGGGGTCAATAAAATGTATATCCAAAAAAAGTGTCTCTCCTTTCTCTCCCATCTCTTATATACTTCTCCAAGGAAAAAGAGCCCCAATAGACCCTAGATGCATTCCTTTTCCATGGAGGGGCCAATAAAATAAAAGTAACTATAGTTACTTTTTCCCTTTTTGAGTCACTCTGTCCAAAAGTGACCCCCAACGCAAAATTGGGGTATTAAAACCATGAGACCCCTTCCCAAAAGCTTCCAGTGTCCACGGCCCACTGGGTCTAACCACGGCTAGGACTCGACCTGGCCCTTAGGCCTTTGGCGCAGGAAAATGGGACATTACAAATACATAATCTAAATACATACTCACTAATAGTCTCATTGGTACCATTTCTTAATTGATAAATTTGTGTCAAGATAACCTTGATGATAATGTTAATTATCATCAATGTCAAAAATGATATTGCTTTGAAAAAAAAACATGTTTAATGTGATTTTGAAAGAGACTGGAACTCTGTGAAGGATAAAATTGATACCATAGATTTGGCCATGAATAATGACAAAATTGGAAAAGCTTCATGCCATGTGCACTGATTTGGAAAAGGGGATAGAAAGTATAAAGGAAACTCTTTTCCATAGATCAACAGTTGGAGTATCAATATCAAAATAATGATTAAGCATCTTAAAGTTCTTGCTCAACTTGTGAATGACAGAATGGAAGAGATATCTGCTAATAAATATAATAAGAGGAAGAGGGAGGATGATGAGATGAACTATGAAAAAATTCGTGTTTTCATCAATGATTTAGAGAAAGAATGGACCCATATGCTTTAGAGTATGGAGAAAAAGTGAGGGGCTTGTTTCCCTGGTTTTTTTTTTGCTCTTTGTGTTTTGCTACAATAGCTATGTTTTGTTGTCAATTAGTGTTGTTAGTTTTCTTGATGTTAGTTTAGTATTTTTTGGTTTTGGTTTCTTTCTTTGGTGGTTCTGTCAGATGGTATTCTTGATATTTGTGTTTTGTAAGGGGTAGGGTCCCCACAACTCTCTTTTATCATTTATCAAAAAGATAATGTTAATTGAAAAGTGTGCTAGAAAATCATGAAATCATGTAGTAAAATCATGTACAAATCCACAATGTATAATATAGAACCAATCAAGTGCATAGTCCTTCAAATTGCTAGGAATTTTCTTGGTCAGAATATTATCATCATATGCCAAGTCTAAGCAAGAGGCATAAAATGACCTAAGTTGTGAAAATGGATCTTCTTTTGCATTGTAAAATTCAAATAATGGAGAAACAAAACTTATTAGGAAGGGGATAAGGATGCGCTTCATAAACAAGAGTTAAGTGATGTATCATTGGAAAGTACCTCTATTGCATGGATTTTGAAAACCCTTTGTCTAATTTTGTAATTCATGCACAATGTTCATCATTTGAGAAGAAGAGTAGTAGTAGTAGAATAAGTTGCAGTAGAAACATTAAGCAAACAATCTATTTGAGAAGCATAGTGAGAAATATAAGGAATTTGAGAAGTAAGATAAGCAGTTGGAGGAAAATGACGAGATGAATCAATAATAGGAAAAGCATGAGAACGAACAATGTTAGAAGAAATACGAGAAATGACTACATGACTTGGTAAAGAATGCTAATGACATAAATGATTGATTATTATTACTAGCATTCAAATATACATGCTTCACCTTATAGATGTTAGCTTGAATAATAACATTACTAATAGTCGCTTAACCTTGGTTTTGAGATTGGACATCTAGTAGCATATCCAAGAAGTCAACAATTTCATTACGATTTTTTTAAATATGTTTTTAAAAGTCGGTTAAGCCTCATAGTCTTCCTTGGTCATGCAAAGGAACTTTTTTCCCTTTACTAATTTAACATTCAATAAAAACTTGAGGACTATTTATAGAATTATAGTTCAAAGAAGTATCAATAAGAAAAGAAGGTACACTTTTACGATCAATGTGAGCATGAATGAGAGTAACCATTTTCTTTATGACATGTAAACTCTTATGATTACTCAAGGGAGATTCAACAAGATAAAATAGAAAGGATTTTATCTTGGCACTTCTTCTAGTTAGAGTCTTGGATCTAATCAATTAGGATGGAATAAAAGATATGTTTTGTTAAAATAATATACAACCAATATTACACACAATAGCTAGGATTGGAACAAATGAAAAGCAAAAGTGCTAGGAAAATTACATTTATTAGAAAGAAAGAAAAAGTTAATCCCTAGAAAGCTATAAGCAAAATGGGTTCACTATAGAGGGAAACAATAGGGTTAGGTGTTTAACAAAAGTTGGGTTTACCAAAATGTATATTTGGAAAGTGATTTTTCCCTAATAATGCAATAAACCAACCACATCTAATTGTAATTAAACATTAATGGATATACATCTATAAATCAAACCTTATAACAAAAAAAAGAAGATTATAAGCACTTAAGATATTTGAAATAATTGAAATTCTAGATAAAATTACAGTTTCAAAATGATGTATGCGTATTTACAAATTTGGATACAAATACTAGAAATGGGCAATGGAAAATGGGTCCAGCTAGAGACATAAAACATACCCAAACAAATTAAATGAAATAGAGTCTCTTCACCAAAATTGGAGCATTCTTTCACTGGCATAACAAAAACCATAGTCTAGTACAATTGTAGGAATTCTCATATACCACAAAACAAATATGAAAACTATATTAAGGTCACAACACTATGAAAAATCATAAAAAAAAATGGAGGGATTTGTTGGGGACACGTGTTATCCCTCCATCGTTATCAAGGCCCCTAGAAATTTGAACAAGTTAGTTATCAACACAAAAGTATTGTGTAATTCAACGTGCATTCCAATGTAATGCAATTGTCCCAACCCTTATTCTTCCAATAGATACAATATGTAGCAAATGTTAGATGTTATTCTCTAAACTCCTGAATTTTTCTTTTTTCATGAGGATGCTTCAAAAATTTAAATTTTTCATTGCTTTGGGGTTTCAATAAATGACTCATGTGCAAATATTTTTTGTTTTATTTTTTTGTATCATCTTCACATGCATTAATGCACTATATATTTATAAATTTCTATAATACAAAATAATACCTTATCAGCGCACATACTAAAATAAAATGGGTAGAAAAAATGACAAAATAGGACTAAAAACCTTGAGGACTCGAAGCAAGGCTTAGAAGGGCCCGCCAAAAAGGTGACCAAAACCAAAGTGGTACAGTGCTGGTAGACTTGAACCATAGTGGTATGCAAATGGAAAAAATAACAAAACATCGTGAAGATAGGTGGAAGACAGGAAAAAAAAAAAAAAAAAAAAAAAAAAAAAAAAAATAAAACAAGGTAGGAGAGAAAACACGAGGAAGGAGGAGCAAAAGAAGAATAGAGAGTCCACAAGACAAAGATATAATCACAAATGTCAAACATCAAATATCAAATATAACATGAGCAACATATTAAAATTCAAACAAACACAAGAAACACATACCAATAAGAACTTACTATGGACCAATACTCAATAATTACACAAAATACACTAACACCATAACATTTAATTAATCTCATACCAAAAATTAGTAAGTTTGGCATTGCTGCAAAAACAATTTGTAAGTAGAAAATAAAATATCTTTTCCTAAAAGATATAAACACCAAAGCTCTCATGCATTTTGAATGCCTACGACCTACATCTGCTAGGGCAGAAAGAAGTAATAAAAAGAAATTTTACATACTTTGTGGTCACAACTAGATGTATAACATGTTTAAGCATATGTTGTTACTAGATGTATAAAATGTGTAAGTGCATGTTGTTACGGGTGTTGCTTATCTCCCTTGGAAGAAAGAAGTAATAAAAATAATGTTTACATACTTCGTGGTCACAGCTAGATGTATAAGATGTTTAAGCGTATGTTGTTATGTGTGTTAGTTGTATGTATTAGACTGGCATGACTTACAACCATCTAATACAGTTAGAGCATAAAATCAAATCTCAACTGAAATAATTATGAGTGCAGTAGTTCAACATGAAGTAGCATTCCAAATTAGATCTCAAACGAGTAATGCTAGACAAATTAATGATGCAATAAGAAAGTATTAAAAACTAATAGAGAAAAATAGTTGCAAGATTGCATATCATGAGGACGTCTTGAGAAAAAAAAGAAGATATGATGCTTATATGTTTACAATGATTTACAGATAAAAATTCACTTGATACGTTTCTTCCCTTTTTACGGTAGAATGTTGCATCATATACTTCTGTTGCAGTCCTATGTAGATGCCAAGGTAAGGTGGAGATAATCTGTCAGCGTCTATCTCAGGAGAATAAGAATGCACCATTAGAAAACCTGACTCAGCATCATCTCTCAAGCATAAATTGTGAAAGCCCTGAAACAAGAAGCAATAACTCAGCTATAACAGGCTTTTCATCCCCCTGTAAAAGGAAGGTAGAGTTTTTGCCCCTGCAGACTGCGCCTTCCTTCTCAATTTTCAATGTTTTGGATGACTTTCTCACCAAAATGCTTTCCTTGGATCTTGAACTAATCCAGGATGTCATGGCCTCTTACATCTTCTTGTACAACCATTATTCTTATGAAGACATAATCCCAGGGGTTGTGTATGGTAAGAAACACATGTCGTGCCCCTTCAAATGACATTTGGTGCATAGTATTGTGAATAAGAGATTGAAATTGGTGGTGGATGTCATTTTATTTGGAGTAATGAAAAATTTTCGCTATTAAATATTCTTCTGTCAAAGTGGCATTAGTGCCACCCCTCACTTGTTGCGTACCCTCTCCCAACCATGCCAAACCATGTCGTGCCCATAACATAGTGTTGCTCTCTACCCAAACCACATTACACATGTCAATGGAGTGTTATAGAACTGTGGATTCAAAGGGGGAAATTACTCCATGTTAATGTTTGGCTTTTGCTAGTGTTTTGTGTTTTTTTATAAAATTTAATCAATCATAAGAGAATCTATTTCTGTTGTTTTTAGATTGGGATTGTTCATTCGATGTCTCGAAGGTGAGGGAGACTTTGTAGTCATGATTCTAGCCAATATTTAACATTGATGACTGTGCATACAGATTTATGTGTTTTTAACCATAAATATTTCATAATTTCAAAGCTTTTTTTGCAATTTTATTATTGTTTGGTGACATATGGTGTCACGAAGATTTATGCATGGCCATAGTTTATTGTAATCCTTATGTCAATAACGGTGGCATTCTGCGATGGAGGTGGCCCTCTCATCAATATAACATGTCATTAGCGGTGACACCCCAGCCTCTGTTTTTAGCTTGGGTGATGCCGCTGATGTCACCGGAGGTGGTGACGGCAGCGGGCACCCTTGGTGTTGCGGGCTGGATGCACCTTGAAATTGCTTCTACAACTCAGTACAACCCTTATGTGCCTTACCATCCATGTCATACATACCTCTTCAAATTATGCATCTTCTAATCACTTCAACAACTCTACAAAGCCTCGTATTTTAACTATCATGAAATTACACCTCCTTTTGGTGCAATTGCTAGTTTGTAAGTAACGGGTTGAAAAACAGTATCATGCCTAAAAATAAATTCTTCATTAGAACCCAGCCATCAATGTACTATAAACATGGAAGTATTAACATAATTTTTCAATCATCTTATTCTTTCATAAATAAAATTGGCATCTTCTTTTCGGCTGCTTGATTCCAGGATTCATATAGTTTTTCAGTTCCCCATTCACTTGTGCTTACGCTCTTTGAATCGGAAACTGATTACTCTGGACCATGTTAGACCTCTCCTCCTCTGAATTTACATTCTCCCAATCAAAATTGATATTAGAGCTTCAAATGATTTTCTGACAACGAAAGAATCACCGGAGATTTTACATAGCAAGTTAATGCTTCTGAACAGAGTGACACCAGATTTATTTTTCCCGTAGTAGTCGACAAGATATAATTTGCACAAAATCTGTAGTATAAAACAAACGCTTCTCCACTGATTGTAATTTTTTCAAGCAGGTTAGTTATCAAGATGCCCAAGTTTCACTTATGGTTGCCAGAGCCAGAGATAACTCACCTAATCCTAAGAGGGATCACAGTAAATCCTGGGAATTGTAAAACCTAAATTGTATCACCTCAACGTACTTAGACAGAACGTTGCACTATCCAATGAGGCATTATGCCGCACCTGCTGTGGAACAGAACATTCCTTGAATAATTTGAATTAAAATCCTGGTTTCATCAATTCCCAAATAAGTAATTAGACTGAGGACAATGGCTTTATTCTGTACAAATCCCGAAATCATTGTGGTCCAAGAGATCAAGTCAGGTTTCATATCTGTTATTACATTTGACACACCAAATCCAAACACTCACAATTACTTATCTTCATACATTTTGTCAAACACTTGGCGAGCATCCTTCCAACACCTACATTGGCATACATAATAAATTAGTTCCCTAACCCAAAAAATAATTGATCCGAACCTCACTACTAATGATGTAAGCATCGTCACAATACTCAACAATCATAGCATTCCATGAGGCCACATCTCTGTGAGACGTTTTGTCAAACACGTTGCGTGCATCCTCCAAATTCCTGCATTTGACATACGTAAAATAAGTGCACAGGCTACCCAAAAATCCGATTCAAACCCACTTTTCATAACGTAACAATTGATCTCCTTAAAATGTTGTAGAGCTTACACATTCCTGGAGAACACAAGGAAGAACGAGTTCTCTATTATTTGAAAGCGTACTGTCTTTTGTCCAATTTTTATTTGCTATAATTCAACCGCCTGAACGCAACTCTATTGTGAAACTCGTATCCTGATAATTAAGTGTTGTGTGCGCTGGTTTAAATGGAGATTTGGATCAAAAAAATGTAGCTCGCTCCAACAAGGGGAAGTTTTGGAATATAAGGATCGCTCGTTTTAAGAAAAAGAGGAAATTCAGATTTCTCGAATTTCAGAACGATGTGGCTAGAATTTGTATGCCATATGCTAGAGCCACATGTTATGCTTTGAGCCACATGTTAGTTGGTAAATATGCATCAAAATTAGAAAGTAAATATGTTAAACCATGTATCCTAATAACATGTATTGTAATTATTATGATCTCCTACACGCTCTTGAAAACTAGATAAAGGAATTCCAAGTTAGGGTTAGAAGATATTGCACAAGATGGAGTGATAGTGATCTAGAAATGTGTTAGTAGGTTATGTATAGTTTCACTGAGTTGTCCTCAAAATCTAGGAATCTAAAGCTAAGAGGAGGATAAAGTCGTCTGCTTAGACAAAGTCACGTAGTTGGGATTTTTTCTCTGTGGATGACTTTGTTCTATGCTAGATTTTGTTGAAGCTCACCTTTGGCACTGTGGTCTTATGTGTATATATCTTCACTTTATGTTTTTGTAATTTTTTGATCGCACATGTGTGTCATATTAGTGCTTCTCCTTCTTCAAACATTAGCTTTCCTCTTTGAAGACCTAAAAAGGGGTAAGTCTGATTGGGTTGAGTTGCCCTCGCAATATCTATCTAGATATACTTTGAAGGGGCATTAAACCCTCTTAGGTCCTCACTCAGTGAATGTGTGCAAGATGTGTATAGTAATGTGTTTTGGCAATGGAAACTTGTTATCCATTTTTACCCCATGGTAAAAAATGGACAACTCGACAAAATAGACTTGAGTAGTTGATCAAGAGCTTCATGGAGAATTTGGAGAAAAACAAGTAAATTCTATGATTCAGAACACTTGCAGTTGATTTGGGAGCACTCGGGGGTCGTTTGGTGCATTTCCCTTCTTCTAGAGGCAAAACAATTCAATTCTTAGCCAAATGTGAGCAAAAATTAGTAAAATTGGGAAATTTTGGCTTTGGAGGCACTCTACTTCATATTTCCTAACATCCTAGATCAAAATAAATCCAAAAAGTTAGAGAAAATTGGAGAAAAATGAGCAAAAGCCGTGCATAACTGCAAAAGTTGTGCAAATCTGAAAAGTTGCGCATAACAACAAAAGTTGCACAAAACTGTAAAAGCCGTGCAAAAGTCATGTAAAAATGCAAAACCCGCACATAACTGCAAAACCCGCGCATAACTAAAAAAGCTGCACAAAAACCAAGAAAGGCGCGCAACAAAGGAAAACGAGATTTTTTTCGCGCGAACTTAAAATGGCCATAACTTTTGACCCGTTGCTCTATTTTTTGTGATTTTTATATCATTGAAAAGGTCTTAACATCCTGTATGAAATGAAAATTTGATTAATTAAGTTTATTAAGTTTAGATATGTGAAAAATTGGAAAATGTCTCCAGGACGAAAAAGTATAGTTCCAGGCATCCAACTACCAACATTAATGAAGTATGATCCTCTTTTCTTCTTCCATAAGATATAGTACATTGGGGGGTGATTTTTCAAAGGTTCCCATACTCTTTTCAGATCAATTAATGAGAATTATTGGTGGGTGGGAGTAGAATTTCAGGATTCTTCTTTCTCTCTTCTCTCATTCACTTCTATATATTGTAGCCACTTCCAATTTGAGATGCATGGATATTCTAGGTAGGGGAAACTCTTACAAATTTGTTTCTCACATCCATTTCAGATCTAAGCCTTCAGATGGGCTAGGTAAATGTATCTATGCCTTTATTTTATCAATGTAATGGACAGTGTATATTATGGAGCAATAAAAATTATGTATTGTGGTGTTCTTCCAACCCTTTCTAAATTTTCTTGTGTTTCCTTGCCTCTACATTATTATTGTTCTATTATTTTCATGCTCTCTCTCATTTGCAGGTTAATGTTGTTGTGTTTAATGGATATTTGGTGGTAAATGAAGCTTGATTTTGTGCCACAGTTATTTGTCCTTCCCTTATTGCATTTTCCACTTCCATTCTCCCTCAAGCAGGATATTCCATCCCCTTTTCTTAGTGCTATCACCTCTTTCAGTGTAGAATTTCCCTTCTTTACCCGTTCTCCTTCTCCTTGGTCCCTTGGAATTGATATATTAGGAATAGTTAGTCACATTTCCTTCATTAGGAGTAGTTTAGTGTTAGGATTAGGTAGAATAACCAACCTTCTCTGGAGGTCCATCTCAAGTCTGCAAGTCCCACAACTTGAGAGATGGTCCAATGTTAGCAAAAAGTAGGGATCTTCCATTACCATGTCCTAGGGTGCTACCTTTTTGCACTATTAGTTCTGGCACAACTGGCGGGACAGGTTTGAAGCACCTTAACACTTCATTTCATCAATTTTGTTGTGCTTTTGATGAAATTCAACCTTTGGAGGTATATTCTAAGCACAGCTGGTGACTCCACTGATCCAAAACAACCCATTTTTTGAGTTGCAAACCTTTCTTTCCATCCATTTCCATCCATTTTTCTTTCCAAACCTTTCATTTTTTCTTCCATCCATGAAGTTGTGCAATCATGACTTCATTTCCATTATGGAATTCTCACTTGTAATAGCAGAACTAGTTCACTTCACCTCCATAGTTTCAAAATCCTCTTCCAAATAAGTATTATGAACCTCATCGTGAGCAATCTTTATCATTCCCAATCCTAGTCAAGAGCAATGTGGTTATTTTCCTAACCAGAATGTCTATCAAGAACATGGTTATACATGTGATAGTGGCAATTCTATGGAGGACACTGATTTACAGAGGATGATTCAAAGAATGAGGTAAGTATGGTGCAGACCAGGGATACATCTTAATTGAAAGCATTCATGATTGGTTTCAGGGTCCCTTGTCCATGGGTTGGCCCTATGCCAAGACACTACAACCCTCAATAGAAGCTGGATTTCATGGTTGAGATGCTTCCACAACTTATAAAGTGGATTGAAGGGATAGAGGTTCATGAATCTAGTGCTAGAAAACCTTGTCAACAAGTAAGTCCTACACTACCTGATGGGTCATTGTAACTTCCAATCATTTGATCAACTTATTCAAGTGTTGATGTCATTATAAACCAGGGCTATGTTCACGGTTGTATGCAAAGAAGTTAATATGCAACTCAATACTATGGTGGTTATCCTGTTGGGGGGTTTTGTTTAGTATAGATTTCCTTGTTATCACTACTAACTACTGAAATCAAGTACAGGTCTAAACTATTGAAAGCTTTAAACTACCAAACGGAAATCAAAGTATATCGAATGCATCTATAATACTCAAACAGAGTTACTAAATGAAATGCTTGTTAAAGGAAACGTTTTCTTGAAACTAAACACTTGCTTGAATCAAATAATACTAAAGGAAATGTAGTGAAACAAAAGAAATAGAAGATTGCATTCAGATAATTATAAATCCAAGATATTGAAATTGAAACTAATCAAGTATAAAGATATTGCATAAAATACCAATCCTCCAATCTCCTCAGTTGAGTGGACCCTTGCTCTACTTCAGGATTTAGGCTCTTCATCACAAATGTACACTCAAAACAATATGTATTATATTGATCGAAATAAGTTCATCACATATTCCATAGTGTAACGAAAACTAACTTCTTCTATTGACTATTGTAATATTGTAAAAGACTAACTAAGTAACAGTTCAAAGGACGTGTCTTATAGACACAATTGATTACAACACATGCCACAAATATAGGCAATAAATTAACCGATAACAACTTCATAAAAGTTCCATGACACCCTATAATCCTGCTAGAAACAAGGAACCTCGTTTATATATGGTTGTGGATCAATCCTCCAAAATGGTGTAGTGGCCGTGGACTTGATCTCCTTGACTGCAACTGCTCAAAATGGCAGAAAATGCACCGCATCATCCTGCATATGTCACCAAATCACTCTATAGAGTAGTTAGTGAAAGTTTCATGGGTCATTAGCTTGCATAAGTCAAAATAAGGGGAAATGCATCACTTTTTACTTTAGATATAATTATTTAGATCATTCCCATGCATAGATTAACGTTTTTAGGAGTAAAATTTATAGTTATATAAATGCTATGATGAGTCAATTTATGGACTCATCATCTCCCCTGCACTTTACCTTTTGCAAGTCCTCATGCAAACTATCTCTGACCTGATCTCTGCCTAAACTGTTGTGCCATATCATAGTCTTCAAAATTGATTTGCATACTATTTCCTTTTGCCTTTACATCCTTGGGTTTCCAACATAGCCTCAACCCATGCCTTAAAGCTATCATGATTGGGGAGCACTGTTTTTCCAAGTGGTCATGGGGATAAGGAATAGAGAAGGCCTAACCTGCATACCAACCCATTCCTTGTTATACTCATTGTTTTCTTTCTCTATTAATTATCGAATAATATCCACAAGTGCATCCCCTCTTTGTATACTCCAACTAAGATTCTAAGGAGAGATAACTTCCTTACGTTTTAATGGAAAATTCATAGTGTCCCATATCTTATCACAGGCTGTCATATCATTTCCAAAGTTCTGCTGACAGTAAGTTTCAAATTCTTGGACATGTTTGGCCAAGATCTCAAATGCATTTCTACTAATTACAACTTGATAATAAAGAGATCTAAAATAGTTTTTCATATAAACATCATTATGGTGTTGAGGCCGAATATAAAAAACCAATAGTTTTGGCCTGCTGATTTAAGAGATTAGTTTGTTCCTCCCACATAATATGATTTCTTACCAATGATTGAAAAGATTTCAACTGAAACTCTCCCACTAACAAATCTATAAAGAAATCAGGAACATTTGTGACCAACATGTTATGGAGATAAAATTCACATAATAAGTTTTGAATTTTTGGAGTACAACTTTGATAAATTTGTAAGAATGTTTTCCCATCAGGAGCCTCATTAGAATCACCACAAAAACATTTATGCAATTGTTATGAATAAAATTATTCTTGAAGAAATAAACTATAAACCGAAGATGGTTTTCTATAAGCCAAAAGTTTACAAGCCAAAGGACAGACATATTCAACAATTGTTTCCAATTTTCTCTTTGGATTATAACTTGACTCGACCTCTTCTTTAAGTTTCTTATTTTCTCCTACCAAATATTTATTTCTAAGAGATAGTTGGGAAAAATGAGAAGAAAAATCATTCCATGCTTGCAAACCAATATTTTTATCTCTTTAAACTATCAACTTCCACTCTCAAAGAAGCTATTTCTTTATATTTTTCTTCACTCTTTTGTAAAAAATCATTTTTAAGAAACAAATGAGTTGTTTCCTTACCTTTTAGTTGTTCTTTTAGAGCAACAATTTCATTTTTGTGTTGCCTCAAAACTTCATCTCCTTTTAATTCCACTCGATCAACCTCTTGTGCAACTATTTTTGTAGGTTTTGTCTAGATTTCTGGAGTTGTAGGCATACTTTCTGGAGCTTCCAAAGGAGTTTTGGGTGCCTTAGCACCATGGCTATGTTCTTCATGAATGGCTGATTTAAACTGAAAATCCTGTGACTGTTCTCCTAGGGCAGAGGAAGTCTGAGTTCCAGAAAACTCTTCCAAAATCTGGGTTGTCACTTCATAAACAATGTAGGCCGAGAAAATTCATCTTTCCTTGCAGGACCAAACCTTCTTTTTCTAAATGAAATTTGAGTAAGAATCTCTTGGTCTTGATATGAGAGTCATGCCAAATCTTCCTTAAATCTCTTGGTCTTGATATGAGAGTCATGCCAAATCTTCCTTTGATGTTGAAGGATCTCAGATTGTTGTGCCTCCATTTGCATCTCGTCTAGTTCATTCAGTTACACAAATCTATCTCGCCGAGATTCATACAAATCAATTCCTATCTTCAGTGTTGTTCTCCAGGTCTGTAATTCAAATTCCACGGGAAGTAATGACTTCTTCCCATATACTAGTTCATATGGGGAGAAACCAATGGTAGTTTTCTAGGTTGTATTGTATGCCCAGATTGCTTCATGTAATCTTGGCACCCAATTCTTTCTATTTGCATTGAAAACTTTAGTTAAGATGTTTTCTAGTTCTCTATTGGTGACTTACACCTACCCATTTGACGGGGGGTGGTACGAAGATGATTTCCTATGCTGGATTTGGTAAATATTCAAAAGGCCTTGATCATGTTGGATAGGAACTGAGGTATTTGATCAGATATTATAGCTTTGGGAGCTCCAAACCTTAGCATGATCTTTGTGAACATATATAAATTTTCCTTACTAATAAAAAAGCTAACACCTAGTAGCTTCTAAGCATAATCAAAACCTACTATAGAACCATCAAGATACGAGCTTATGAGAAATAACTTCTTCCATGCATGAACAATCTCAAATCAAAATGCTAAGTTATTTCTTACTCTCTAAATTGCTAATCTAACAAATGAACCTATTTAGATCACTTTAGCAATAAAAAAGGGAGTGGTTTCCTCAAGATTCGAAGAAGGAATCTCACCAAAACATGGCTACAAGGCCATTTTTGGATCTTCCCATCCTCTTCAATTTTAGAGAATGGATGCAAGATGGAGAATTTATTTCCTTCAATAGAATGGCTCAAGATCAAAATGACTATAGTTTAGCCTAGGGAATATAAGGTGTAAGAAGAAAGCTAAGGGGGAGGGTTTATTATATAACTTGTCTTGAAAAGGCAAGACTAGCAAATTGGTGAATGTGACAGAAACCCCAGAGAGGAAATACAAAGGCCATGTATGTTTAGTAAAGTATGTGCACTTTGTGGGAGTTGAAAGGGGGTTTAATTAAATCAAAGGTGATTAATTAATAGAAGGGGGGATGCCTATAGAGGCTTTAGAAGAAAGTTAGTATGATTTGCAGGAGATTTAAAGAGAGGAAATGGTTTAATAAATGACGATTTATTGATTTAGACTAGTAGTTGTAATTAATTAAGAATAATTAATTGACCTGGGTAAAAGCGGAAGTTAATCAAGGAAATGTCGTTAATCAACATCCTGAAGCGATAAGAGGGTTAATTAATTAGCAAAATTCCATTACTTAATGGTGACAAAGGGAAAATGGTGGTTTATTAATGGAGTGTCATCAATTTACTGAAAAGAGGATAGTTAGTGTAATTTAAGTATTAAAATTGCTTATTCAAATTTGAGGTGTCTACCTTTGCCCCTCTTTGGGGTGGCGTAAGTGACACCACTTCAAAGATAGTAGACCAATACAGACACGTAAATTTTTGAAGGAGTGGAAGAAAAAATTAGTAGAATGAAGGATGCACCCTTGAGTGTCGATGGGGTGATGGAAGAGGTCGATCGACGATCGAAAAGATGAAGAGAAATACCGAAGTAGGGGAAGATCAATGTGCAGGGGGGGATAAAAGGTGATCCCTACTATGCCCCAGAGTAGATTTGGAGGCATCAATCCCCACATTGATACCAATACAAACTCTATTTTTGAAGAAAAATGAAGGTATGAAGAGAAGCGTGGAAATAACTTTCATAACAAATCTATAGAAGTGATTTTTAAAAACAACAAGTTTATTTCATCATTTTGTTTTTTGATCTACGTCTTCGGTCCTTATTAAAATATAGCATACAACAAAAGTGTATAATGCAACAAAAGTGTAAAATCATATAATACAAACATTTGCTCATTGCTAAAACACTAACTCAATGCAACATACATAAATGTAATACAATATGAGAAAGTAAACAAGCTATCCTAACAGGGAAACAAGTACAAACACACATGCTCAAACAAACAACGTTCAAGACAGTTGCACTAATGTTTTTGTTATCAAGCTCCAAATCCCAAATGTTTGATTTGACAACAAGGGTTAAAAATGGTGCCCCAAGTAAGGATACATGCGAGGGGAATAAGTATGGAGGTACACATGGGTCCTATGAAAAACCAATCATGCACTATTAAACAGTACCAAAGCAACTCATTTGTGCAAGGGAAGTACAGACATAGTAAGCAAACCAGATTTGTTTAATGGTGATAGATCCAGATGATCTGTGAGTTGTTTGCACAAGAATAAGTGAGGATTCGAAGAAATATGTTTTGTAAGACAAATTTTGATGTTTGAGGATGATGCGTTTGACATAAATGCTTCAACTGCGTGCATGTTTTTTACCAATTTTTGAAATTTTGAAATTTTAACCAATTTTTTTTGGATTTTGTGATGATTTTACCAATGTTTTGGATATTTAAGGTTTACTATTTTTTTAGGGTTTTCTGAATTTTTTTCGAAGCTATGTACAAGAAAAATGAATAAAAGTTTTGGATGCCCCCTAGCGATATATGGGAATGTACAAGAGAAGAATGCCACAAGTATGTGCAAGAAAGTGAAGATGTGAAGATGCCCCCATCGTTAGATGGGAATGAACAAGGGAAAATGTGCATGCACGTATATACAAGAGGAAGATAATCTGGATCAAGGCCAAGACAGATAGGTTCAATCATGATGATGAAATCAAACCAATGAAGTGCCAAGAAGGAGCAATTGTTGCCCCTAGTGCAAGTTGGCCAAGAAAAATATGATAGAAAAGAAGTAGAAGATTGTTTTATTAAAAGGGGACAAAGGTTCCTGTAAACATGGTAAAAAGGAAATATTATACACATGGATGTTTTGAACGAAGCAATAAGAATCATAAAATGTTATGAAAGGATATGGAAAATGTAGCTAGAAGATTCACAATGAAAAGGTGATTAGCCAAAGGCACAAATCATGAGACAAAATACGGACTAAAGTAAGAGTTTGAACAAGGTCCAAACAAAACACTTGGTAACATACTAATCGTGTTTACTCATAGAGATCCAGTGTGTGCATGTGGAAATTAATTACCTCTTAAAGGGAAGATTTGATAAACAACAAGTGAAAACAAACTAGCCAATGTGTAGGAATGATTTTATTTTGATAGGTGATTTGTGAATGGAGGGTGGAAGGAGAGTCCGTACATTGCTCTGCTGCCAACCAGGAATCTATAGCCCCAACAGAGATGTATTTGATTCTAGTCGCAACATTTCTCTACTATCAGCTAGGCGTCCATAGCCCTGGTAGAGATACTGGAAATACCCCAAGAGAGAGTTATATTTTGCTTTTCTTTTGATTTTTTTGATTTTGATTGTTTTTCTTTCTAAAAACTTATTTTATCTCTCTCGATTGTTTTGATAATGGGTTAAGAACCACTTTGGCTTGATGGAAGGATGTGGAAGTGATTGTGATGACGACATTGGCTAGTGTCAACAAATATGTCCAAAATTTCTTCGCAATGAGTTTATTAGATGTATGATAGTGATAGGATCTCTAAGAGGTAGTCATTCTTTAATTTACCAAGGTGATGAAAGACCAAGGTCAAACAGATACCATAGAGATAAATGCACAAAATGAGCACGAATAGACTGAACCAAAATATCATCAAAGGGATGAAAATGGTGGGTGATTTGTAAAGGAATTTGAAATGAAAGGGAAGAAAGAACATCCATGTGTATGCAATACTTGATTGCAATGTTTGATCTTTGTACCTTTGATTTTTTGTAATGTTTTAATGTTTTCTCTTTTTTTTGTATTTTTGAATTTTTTTAAAGAATTTTTTTAGAGATTTTGATTTTTGGGAAGTTGGGACCAACAATGTCACTCTGCATGATAAGATCCAACAACAATGTTTGTGATTTATTTGATAGGGAGACTAGGAGTTTTTGCTTATCAAGAGTGATATTATCTCCAATCTCAATGACCGTAGTGAGATCATATTCGATAAGTGACTGTGACTTATCTTTCAACATGGATTTTGTATGTGGGATCTTGAGTTCCCTATCCATAGGTTTTTGCACTTTATACCATACTTTATGGTTGCATTGGTGTGCATTCTTGAATCACGTTTGATTTTTAGACTTTATGAGTTGTTTGAGATTTGTTGGGAGCTTTGGAGATCTTCAGAGTTTTGATCTTAGCTTGATGAAGAAACTATTTAGGTTTCATATAAGCTATGTGTGATTTGTTTAATCCCGAGAAGTGGGAGAAGAAAGTGGATGTTTATAAAGATTGATGAGAGGAATGTGAGGAATGATGGTGGGGGCTATTGTGGCCCCATCATTGATAGAAGGATGATATGATGGACCAAAGAGGATATGGTCCAAGGATTGGGCTACCTAGAGGTTGTCCCATAAATAGGCTACTAGGAAGTGAAGGGCTACTAGGATGTGGCCCTAAGATAAAGATGAATGGGCTACCAGGAGGTGTCATATAGAAGATGAAGGGCTACTAGATGTGGCCCAAGTATAGAAGAAAATGGGCTACCAAGGTGTCCCATAGATGGAAGAATGGGCTACCTGAGGTGTCCCATAAATAGAAGATGAAGGGCTACTAGGATGTGGCCCAAGTATAGAAGACGATAATACTAGGACATGGCCCAAGAATAGAGGATAATGGGCTACCCTAGAGGTGTCCCAAATAGAAGATGAAGGGATACTAGGAGGTGGCCCACATATAGAAGAAGATGATGGGCTACCAGGAGGTGACCCAAGGATAAGATTGTGATTGAGGAATTGTGATATGTAAAGAATGATGGGGTGATGAGAAGATAGGCCAGGGATCAATGATAGACCCAGGAGTTTCTCCATGTAATGAAGAATGGTGAAGATGGAAGAATAAGAAGAGGATCAAGTTTGATGATCTTAGGATCTTCCTCTATTTTCTGACAAAAGGAATCAACCTCTTCCCCACAATACGTGAACACATCGAGGTCAAAAGAGAATCCTTGCTCATGGTCCTCTAGAGGAATGTCATCATGTAGCCCCATGAATTCTCTGATTGCTTCTTCATTCTAAAAGAAATCAATCAGTATGGGTTGTTGTTCTTTGATGATAGTAGGTTGATTGGAAGAAAGAGGTCCAACAAGTGTGGAAGATTTAGAATATGTTTGATGATGATTGATAGAATAAGATGACTTAAGAGATGAAGTAGATTTGGATTTAGATGTCTCACGAGTGGAAGAAGATGTCTATGATTTGAAAAGAATTGGTTGGTATTGGTTTTCCTAGAAGATGGCATAGTGCAGGTAGACAAAGAGGATCACGTAGCCAGTCAATGGATTGTGATGTAGGGGTTGACTTGGATGATTGATTAGAGGAATTTTGAGTCGCATGGATCTTTGATGGAGGAAGAGGTCATTGAGGTGACTGATAAAAGGGGGTCTTGCAAGAAAGGGAGGACCACATGACTCAGGAGTTGAAATTAGATGTTTAATGATTGGAGATAATTGGAGTCGCACAAATCTTCAAAGGAGGAAGACGTCATTGAGGTGACTGATAATAAGGGGGTCTTGTGAAGAAAGGGAGGTGACTCATGATTCAAATAGGAGATTCCTGAATGAAAATCAGAGTGAATGATGGGGATAATTTGTGAGTGACCACAAATCCTTAGAGGAGGAAAATTTTGTTTAGGTGATTGTTTAGGAGATCCTTAGAAGAAAGTTGATTGAATGAAGCTTAGAAGATTGAGAGGAATCTGAAAGATAGTTTGGATTAGAATCCTCAGAAGATTGAGAGAATCAAAAGAATAGTTTGGATTATAGATCAATAAGAAGAACCCAAATTTGGATTAGAAGCATCATAATCATACCACCGACTATGAGATGAAGGTGGGGAAAGGGGTAACCAAATGGGTTCTCTAGCACGAAGAACCAATCGAGGTTTAGTCGTGATGGGCATGTTTCAATGTGAATGCCTAAACCTAGGTTCCTTATTATCGTAAGTGTGAGGAACCATGTGATAATTAGTCATTGTTGGCATCGTTGGGTCCAAATTCCTAGACCTAGATAGTATGATTGAACTCCTTCAAATGGAAGGAAGTTCCATGTCAATTCAGAAGCATAACGGCAACCAACTAGACATTTTGTAAGTATATGGGATGCTCATGTGATTTTCAAAGGGGATATAAGGAAAACATACATCTTGATGACACAATTTTGACAATCCAACAAGGTTTGGACAAAAAAAAGTGTAAATGTCAAGATGAATAAAAGAATTTTTTTCCAAGATTTGATCAAAGGATCAAAAGGATTGTCCTTAGAAAAACAAGTCTACAAGATGAATGATCACAAGGAACAATCACACAAGTTCAAGAAAACCAAGTTAAATCTACAAGGAAATACTCCCTATGCAAATGTGTCTCAATGATAGTTTGACGCAAGATGATCAACACAATGTCAACACTTAAGTCAAGTTTAAAATAAACAAGGTGTAAGTATTAACAAGGGGTTGAAGTGATTTCTGATCAAAGTATACTATAACTGAGTCTAGATACAAACAAGGCCTAAATCCCAAAAAGTGGAAGTTACAAATGTGAGCAACACAACAATACCACTTAGATACGTTAACCAAGCTTTGTGAAAAATCAAGATATTAGTATCGAAATAATATTGATACGACGCAAAAATGTAACAACAACACTTTTCAAGGTTGAGGTAATGTTTGGAAAGAAACAAGGTCAAAGTATACCAAGGAATTTGTTAAGAAATGAGAGCATAACATTACAATCTAGAACTTAAATCAAGTTTACGAGAAACAAGATGTAAGTATCAAAATTGTATCAAGGTGATGTAAGCAACAGTAACACTTCAAGGGAAATTAATGATGAATCAAGCCTAACTACGATGAAAATCTTGACGTGGGTATCAAGATCAAAAGGCTATCAAGATAAGAAAGATGTACCAACACACTTTCAACGTTTACCATCCAGTCTCAAGCAAGGAAGAATGTAAATGGGTGCAAAAGTGGTGGACACAATCAATCAATAACACACATATGTATGTTCCTCTTTTGATCCAAAAATATCAACAAGAAGAAAAGGAGTAGATCAAGTGGGAGGTGAAAAATACTTGGTGTCACTTCGGCAAAGTTTCACCTTGTCTTATGGTGAAGTGAAAAACTAAGACAAAGTAACACTTCACAAATTTTGTGATGAATGACACGCTTGGCTCAAACTTTAATGGACTCTCCCCTTGTTTGAATAACAAGGTTTTGACTTCAAAAAAGTTTCACTTTGTGAAATCTCTTTAAAACATGATTGGCTTTGAGTCAGTCAAGTTGGCTCCAAGACAAAATGGCTTCCTATTTGTTCTCTCAACTAGGTGTCACAAACTATCTCTGCGAGCGCAGTTTGCCAAGGAAGTCACACTAACTAAACCTTGGAGTATCCTGATTTACTTTACCCCCTTCAATACAATGAGCAATAAATGCGTTCAGTTGTATTTTCACTGGGGTCACGTGAAGATAATTTTGACTCTAAATCTCACAAGTGTATACTAGACAAGTAGGTAAGTGGAGCGCTTCCCATTTTTGTCCACAAGGTTCCCTCTTATGTGGACTACTTTGGGGTTCCTAGGAGCATCCCTCTTGTTATATTAAGGCTTATGCCAAAGGGCACTTCTCCAGTTCAAAGTGGATGAGTCGTAGCTCTTAACCAAAACCTGCATATACAGTGTTTTGAATGTGGTGTATTTTTTTATCTTTGAACTTAATGTGGTTTGGTTGTACACCATTTTCCAACCTGCATCAAATTGTATTAGTATTGTTTAGATCTTGATTCTTTGACTTGCGAATTAGGTCCTACACGTGAAAGATTAGTAGTTCTCCAAAATATCAAAACATCATGAAAAGAGGATTCAAGTGTTGTTTTTGATTCTCAAGATCACCTAAAATGTGCAAGAGAAGAGCATACACAACACAAAAACCCAACTATAATGAAAAATGGAGAATACTTGTGAAATCAAAGTGCAAAAATTCATTTTAACCAAATTTTGTTCATTCCCTTAAAAATGAATTTTAATGAAATGTTTGAAAGCATGAAAAAGGACTAGTTGTTTTTGATTCCCAAGATCACCTAGAAGGTGCAAGGGAAGAGCATACACAACTCTATCCTAACAAGTGAAAACAAAAAATTCATTCAATCACCATTCAAACAAGTTAGCAAAAACATGATCCAATATATCCTGCAATCAATTTTTAGTTTCAAAAACCTTGCAAGATGTTAGCCAAAACAAAAGATCAAATTATGCAAACTTTGAAAAAGAGTGCCAAACTTCAATAGATCACACTATGCGGACCTTACAACACATGCATGGCCACTAATAACACTACATTCCCCTAACAGCATATGTGTGCATGCCTAAACATATACACGGACTCTGATAAAAAACATAGTCATTTGTACACCTATGCGTGGCCAGAGAGACGAGTACATGGACTTGAGAGTGTATACACGGGAATCTGACAAGAAAAATGGACGCAGACTGATATAATTGATGCATGCGTAACATAGAATAATGCACTACGTGGACCTACTAGCATATGCGTGCCCTATGGAAAAGAAACGCAGAGGGTAAAATAGTATGCAACATGTACATGGCCAGAGCACATAAGTGTGGACATAGAAAGTATATGCGTGGACCTACAACACTATATACAACCCTTAAGACAACATATATGTGGCCCTTAGAGGAAACATAGTATAACACATACACGCCCCTCAACCATGTGTGCGTGCACCTTGTGAATGACATCAAAAATACAAAATGTGACATAGGTAAACTTCAAAAAGGTCAATTTTTTTGGAATTTAGCTCAAAATTAATGACAACCCATCACAATTAAACCTGCAAAAGAGACTCAACACATGTAAAGTTAGCAAAATACCCTAAGGAATTCAAAAGTTATTTAGGAACATGTGCATAATAAGGGTTAGTAAAAACTTGAGATAAAATAACAAAACTTGAAATCAAATGCTAAGGGACTAAGGATCTATCCCACCAGGTGTGCCAAATGTGCTCATATAGAAATTTTCCATGCTAAAACAAAGCTAACACCTAGTAGACTTCTAAGAAATCAATCAAACCTACTATAGAACCATCAAGATAAGAGCTTATGAGAAACAACTTCTTCAATGCATGAACAATCTCAAATCAAATGCTAAGCTATTTCTTACTCTCTAGATTGCTAATCTAACAAATGAACCTATTTAGATCACTTTAGCAATCAAAATGGAGTGGTTCCTCAAGACTTGAAGATGGAATCTCACCAAAACATGGCTACAAGGCCATTTTTGGATCTTCCCATGCTCTTCAATTTGAGAGAATGGATGCAAGATGGAGAAGCTATTTCCTTCAATGGAGAATGGCTCAAGATCAAAATGCCTATAGTTTACTCTAGGGAAAATAAGGTGTAAGAAGAAAGGTAAGGGGGAGGGTTTATTATATAGCTTTCCTGAACTCAGGAAAGGCTAGTGAAATTGATGAATGTGGGATAAACCCCAAAGAGGAAATACAAAGGCCATGTATGTTTAATAAAGTATGTGCACTTTGTGGGAGTTGAAAGGGGATTTAATTAATCAAAGGTGATTAATTAATAGAAGGGGGTATGCCTATAGAAGCTTTAGAAGAAAGTTAGTATGATTTGGGGATTTTAAGAGAGGAAATGGTTCAATAAATGACGATTTATTGATTTAGATTAGCGGTCATAATTAATTAAGAATAATTAATTGACCTAGGTAGAAGTGGACATTAATTAATGAAATGTCATTAATTGGCATCCTGAAATGATAAGAGGGATAATTAATTAGTGAAATGTAATTAATTAACGATGATAGAGGGTTAATGGTAGGTTATTGACGAAGTGTCATCAATTTTATGGGAAAGAGGATAGTTAGTACAATTTAGGTATTAAATTCCCCATTCATTGACATTGATCACATTACCCATACATATTTCTTGATAGCTTTGTGGAGAGAGGCCCAGTCTCAGTACATAGCTCCAAGGAATTTATGGTTATTGTAGTGTCTTTATTGAGTAATGCCCTTCCAGGTTCATCATGGCATGTTATTAAGGTATGTCATATAATCTCATCTTCTTGAACACACCTTTAAAGAATCATGTTAGGACATCATTTAAACAAAATTACATTACACTACTTATATGTATCATTGTTTCTAATTAATCTTTGCATTCTTTACTGGCTCAAAAGCAAGATGCGAAACTTCCGTGTAGTTTGATAATTGGAAAGATCAGAAAACCACATAAGGTGTGCTGATATTGCAAAACAATGTAGCTCATCTTGAAAGGAACGATAAGAAGATTGTTCCAATCCGCGATCTCAGATGATAATAGCACACCACATTAGATTTGCAAAACAGAAGAGCTAAAATACCATATATGGAAATCCATCATAATCCATAATGCTCAATACATTACAATAGAATGACTTGAATTATTCAATAAGAAAGATGTACATATAGGAGGAGGGAAGTGCAACTACTACCTAAATTAGTGGTGAAGAACTCCCACTAACTGATACTGGTAGTTAAGTTAACTCCATAATTACTAGTAAGCTAACTCCACATAATTGAGAAACTAACTCAACACAACTAGTACACCTAAGCAAGCTAACCCAACAAGTGTAGGGCTAACACAAGTGTAAGAATTATCCTAATAAATAAATAAAAGGATAAATAATAACCTACACTAACACCCTCCCGTAAGCATAGCTTAGGTGGGGGACATCAAAAAGAAGGTGGGTCCTGGCAACAAGGCCTGATGAAGTACCCACGTACAAAAACTGGGAAAAATGGACACCGCAAGGTACCCAAAACCAGTAATAACAAAGTAGAGAGAAAAATCCTGCTGCAAGATATCCTCAGAAGCTCAGCTCCAAAAACTTGTACAATACTGAAGAAGTGTGGTGCGCACTATGGTCTGAATCCACTGCTCGATCATATAACTCAAAAACAACTGACACTGGGCTTCACCAGAATAGCTCCATGCAAGGAGACTGTCAATGGAGTGATGTCAAAAGTGAAAAAAAAACACCAAACATAATTTGATCAACTGCTACAAATAGGTGTGCCACAATCCAAGAACAACCAAGGCAACAAGGTGGACACGAGATCCAAATAAATAGGAGTGCCACAATCCAAGAAAAAGTCCAAGGTAACAAGGCAAGGGCATGAAAACCCGAAGAAGTAGTATCAACACCACACCCTCCCATACTATAGAATGGGTAGAGTGACACCACAGATCTGTATGAGTTGTCAAAATCAACTACTCGAACACTGACAAACTAACACTGGGCTCCACCAAAATAGCTCCCCAATAAGAGAGACTGTCAACATGCCAAAAAAAAGTGTCAAAAATACAGATCCAAAATATCTCAACAAACAAGAGAGATATAAATGTATACACCCATAGATACAATAATGCAATACCCAAAAGTTTAGGACGTCGAGCTCAACCAAAAATGCATCCACAAGTGATCACAACACCCTCCCAAATTTGACACTTTATAATTGAGTGCATGTAAATATTACAATGAGTAACAATACCTTTTACATTTGAAATATGTGTATAAAAATGTCACTAATGCGTAGATCTCGAAAAAATACACAATTTCAAAAAAAAGATCACCTTAATCCGAGCTACGGATCAAAAGTTATGAGCTCTACAAGGTTTTGCTATTAAAATAATATTTTAATGTGATCTTTTTAAAAGGTACACGTGACACCCAAATGTCCAAAGGGTAAAAGAGTGCATCCACATGATACATGCTTGCGACCAAAGGATAAAATCCTACTCCCAAAACCTAAATGTCCAAAGGGTAAATCATTGCATTCAGAGGGTACACGTTAATATCCAATGGATAAAAGAATGCACCCAGAGGGTACAGATCTGCGTCTCAGTGGATAAAAGACTGCATCCAAAACCAAAATATCTAGAGGGTAAAAGAATGCATCCGGAAGGTACACCCTTATATCCAATGGATAAAAGAATGCACCCAGAGGGTACAGATCTGTGTCTAGTGGATAAAAGACTGCATCCAAAACTGAAATATCCAGAGGGTAAAAGACTACATCCGGAAGGTACACGCTTATATACAATGGATAAAAGAATGCACCCATAGGGTACAGATCTGTGTCTAGTGGATAAAAGACTGCATCCAAAACTGAAATAACCTAGAGGGTAAAAGAATGCATCCCAGAAGGTACACGCTTATATCCAATGGATAAAAGAATGCACCCATAGGGTACATATCTGTGTCCATCTGCATCTAGATTTGACTGTCTCAAAACATGGTCAAGTTTACAATCGATTCTAGGGTTTTGGCACCTTCCAAATCCAATGCGCACTCCGTTTTGCATAAAAATGCATGCTGCAGAAAATTGCTAACAAATTCCAAATACATGAAAATAATAAACCCTTGTTTGCAAAGAAAAAACTTACAGATGGATGTCTACATCATCTATCGCTCTGATACCATGAAATGAACGATAAGAAGATTGTTCCAAGCCGCGATCTCAAATGATAATAGCACACCACATTAGATTTGCAAAATAGAAGAGCTAAAATACCATATATGGAAATCCATCATAATCCATAATGCTCAATACATTACAATAGAATGACTTGAATTATTCAATAAGAAAGATGTACATATAGGAGGAGGGAAGTGTAACTACTACCTACATGAGTGGTGAATAACTCCCACTAACTGATATTGGTAATTAAGTTAACTCAATAAGACTAGTAAGCTAACTCCACATAACTAAGAAGCTAACTCAACACAACTAGTACACCTAAGCAAGCTATCCCAACAAGTGTAGGGCTAACACAAGTGTAAGAATTATCCTAATGAATAAATAAAAGGATAAATAATAACCTACACTAACACATCTGGGAAGTGATCTTGAACTGCCTATCCTTCTCTTGAAACATTCAATATCGAAAGGAAGTTAACGACAACATTATCCTTTCCAGGCTTATCAATATTGGTCAAGTTAAAATCTTGCAAAAGAAGTAACCACTTGATAATTCTACCCCTTACTACTGTTTTGTTCATTGAATATCTTATGGATGAATGTTTTGTATACACAAAAATTTAATATCCAGTAATTTAGTGTCTACATTTTTTCAGTGAGTAAACAACAACTAGAAATTTCTTTTCCATAGTGGTGTAGTTTCTCTCTGTGGGGGTCAGGTTTTTGCTGATAAAATAGATTCCATACATTTGGTCTTCTTCATGTTTTTGTCTAAGAACAACTCCCATTGGAGTGTTGGAAGCATCAATGTGAATATAAGAAGGATGAACCCAATTGGGTCCTCTCAAGACTGGGGAAGTGATCAATTTCTCCTTTATAAACTTCAAAAGCTTGTTGACATTGAGGATTCCATTCAAAAACATGGTCTTTTTCCAACAGAGAGAACATTGGTGCAATAATCTTACTAAAATATTTTATGAACCATTTGTAATAACCAACATGTCACAAGAAACTTTTAATGTTTGTCTGATTTGTTGATGTGGGCAACTTAGTAATGACTTCTATCTTTTTAGGATTAATTGGATACCTTTAGAAGAGATATGATGACCCAAGACAACTCCCTGATCAACCATTATCAAACATTTTTCATGACTTAAGGAGAGTTGGTGTTTCTCACATCTGGTTAACATATTTTTCAAGATTGCTCAAAGATTCCTCAAAATTAGACCCGATGGACAGTGAAATCATCCATATAAACTTCAACACAGTCATTGGTGATGTCTGTAAAAAATGCTAAAACTACTCTTTGAAAGGTGGAAGGTGCATTACAAATTCCAAAGGGTAGAACTCTG
Source organism: Taxus chinensis (assembly GCA_019776745.2). Taxonomy (NCBI): domain Eukaryota; kingdom Viridiplantae; phylum Streptophyta; class Pinopsida; order Cupressales; family Taxaceae; genus Taxus; species Taxus chinensis. Next base: position 663,290,195 of record CM034153.1, on the reverse strand, counting down.
TATGCAAATGTACCCTAGGGACAAGTGAAGGTGTTCCTATCTTAATCAACAGGTGCTATACTAATTTGGTTATATCCACTAAACCCCATCCAAGAAGGATAATTATTTATTACCTACCAAATTGTCTAAAACCTGATCTATAAAGGGTAGGGGAAAGTAAACTTTCTTGGTGTATTTATTAAGCTCGCTATAATCTATAAAGATTCTCCACTTACCATTTTTCTTGGGAAATATTTCATTTTTGAAAATGTCTCTTACTATTGGGGTAATCCTTCATTGTGGCTATCTCACTGGTTTGACATCATCAGTGCAAATATGTTGAGTGTAGATACTTGGATGAATCCCCTTTCATATCAGTGTAATCCCCATGCAAAATTGTGTAAATTATTTCTCAATATTTCTATGACCCTAGTCTCTTGGTTGTCTTCTAAGTTAGTACCAATAGTCAATTCTTTTCCTACATCAACAATTACTTGTTTAGTGTCCTTTCAAAATAACAAGTTCTGTCTTAGCAATCAAATAGTTTAAGGGAAAATCATGAGGCTGTAACATGTGAAAAATAGTCATGTTCTCAAGGGATACAATCTTGGCTAAAGGACAATGAAAATCAATGGATGTGTGGCCTTCATGGTAATCATAGGTCTCTTCATAACCTTCTATAGAAATTTCACTTACCGAGGTGATGTTCTCTTCTGAGTTCAAAACATTCATTTCCGTAGCCACAGTTTTGGTTTTTCGTAGCCACAATTTTGGTTTCCTTAGCCACAATGTCATCTTCATTACACACTGGGTATGTCTCAGTAATTTCTTCCATATGATTTTTCACTGCAATGGTGGACAGATAAGCATGACTCATATTTTTAGTATCTAAAAAATCTACCCACACACGTTCACAAACATCCACATATGGCTGGGCAGAGAGGATAAAGAGAAATATTTTTTTGCTTTTTCCCATTTGAAATAGTCATTTTTCCTGACCTACAATCAATGTAGACAACAACAGTAGCTAGCCAGGGTCTTCCTAAGATGACTGGATATCCCATCTTTTGAGCTTTATGTTATAAGACCATAAAATCTACCGGATACTCCTAGGATTCAACCATAACCATAACATCCTCAATTACTCCATCTAGTACAAAAATAGATTGATCTGCTAATTAGAGGACAATATTGGTTGGTTGTAATCCTGTCAAGGAAAACAAATTAAATGTATATATTTTTATGACATTGATGGCAACACCAAGATCCACCAAAACGTTAGATATTGACTGACCATTTACAAAAATAGTGATGAATGGACTCCCAGGGTCCCCATATTTTGGTGAAAGAAGTTTTCCAGCTACAAGGTCAACTATATTTCCTTCTACTTTGACTATTTTTGGGTATTTCTTCTTCCTTCCTAGTGTCTTTATGCAATGGTTCCTAATGGTTTGGTTTAACTCAGGAATGTCCTTTATTTCTCTCAAGAGTGGGACCTCAATATTCAACTTTTTCAGCTCTTGAACCAGTGTTGTCTCTTCCCCATGTTGTATTTCTTTTAATCTCTCTGGGAAAGGAGTTGCATGCACATTCTTGTCTTTCTCCTGGTCATCCCTAGTTTCCTTTGTTTTTGGAACATGTTCAGTTCTCTCACTTTCCCCAGGTATTGTCTCAGTTTCCTCAAGTATTTCAATGATAACTATTGGAGGATTTGTTCACTATTTTTCCAGATCTCAACTACAAGTTATTAATGACATTAATTTGCATTATCTCACCCTTATCCTGCTTCATTAATTGAAGTTGTTTGTTGATTTTTGGGGTTTGAGACAGGTTGGGATGGAAGTTGAGTTTGTGTTGCTTTCCCTTGCTGGTAATTTTGTTATGGTGGAGGCATTAAATCCCGTTGTTGTTGTGTAAACCTCCTTGGCTGATTATAGTTTTGTTGGGGTGACCATTTTTGGTTTGGCCATGGATGTGCATTGGCTGGTGGTGTCCAACCTTGCTGATTATATGGAGGCATCCATGGTTATTGATTTGGGTAGGCCATCCAATTTGGTGGTGTCCAATCATGTTATCCCCAACTTGGTGGATGATTTTTATTGGGCCATGGCATCATCCAGGGGTTCTGAGAAGGTCTAGGGGCATAAAAAGACTGATTATTTGATCTTTGAACAAATTTTACCTCTCCATTTGTTTGAGTCATAACATTTAATATTTCTTTTAGATGAGGTAGGAGAGTACAATGGTTGGTGTCATGGTCAGGGAAATCATAGATCAAACACATTTCTTTGATATCTAAAGGAAATTCTTTCAAAGGATGTCTTTTCCTGCATCTGGGAAAGTATATGTCTAAAGGATCTTTTGCAGCATTGTTCTTAGCTTTCATTCCCATCCATGGTTGAAGTTAACTATGTCAACATGTCTATTTTCATATTGGCCATCTCCTTTAGAAGCTCTGAGGTACCAAAGGCATGTTTTGATGTTTTCCTTCTTCTAAGGCCTCCCCTTGTTCTAGAGTAGCTCCTACATAACTCAATAATCTGTTCCATGGTGAGTTTGTGTACATCACCTCCTCCCATGAGATGGAGGGATTATTTGGTTTCATCATCAAGTCCTTTAAGGAATATTATCTTGGTTATTTCTACATTCAACTCATAACCACTTTTCCTATGGAAAAAATGAATCTATCTAGGTAATCTTCCATATTTTCATCTTCCTTTTGTTTCATCTGAAAGAAATCTTCCCTCCTATCTCATCCCCTGCAATAGTCTTGGTATTTTTCTAAAAATAAAGTCTCCATATGTTCCCATGAATGAATGGAGTTAGAGGGAAATCCCATAAACCACCTCATGGTAGAGTCCTTGAGGGTGGAAGGAAAGAGCTTGAGTTTTTGGTTATCTATTTTGTAGTCATATGTTTAGTACAGTGAGTATTTGAATTCAAACAAGAATTGGTCTGGATATTCTATGGACATTCCTCGAAAGATAGGAAGAATGGATGGGGAAATGTTTTTCATAGGTGCTTCCTCATCCTTATTTAAGACAATGGGGTAGGTAAAGGTTCTACCCAAGGGTCTTTCATCATTGTCTCCATTATCTCCCTTTTTTACAAGTTGTTCAAGTTCTAGATAAGTTGATTCAGATTCAATGTTCACTCTCAGGAGTAGTATTATCAATGTTTACTACATGTTCTCCTATTGGGGATATTATTTGAGTGTTGTGAGGTATATATCTCCCTCTAGCATCCCTTGGCCTGTGCATCAATGTTTATCTTTAAGGCAAGGCTTGAGGATCACTATTGGTTGCATATCTCAACTTCAATAACACCCATAACATAGGATGTGAATATAATGTCATGTTTTTCTTATGGTGTCCCCAGAAATGGAACCAAAAAATGATGGGTCATTGTAACTTCCAATAATTTAATCAACTTATTCAAATGTTGATGTCATTATAAGACCAGGGATGTGTTCAAGGTTTTATGCAGAGAAGTTGATATGCAACTCAGTACTATGGTGGTTTTCCTTTTGGGGGGTTTTGTTTAGTATTGGTTTCCTTGTTCTCACTACTAACTACTGAAAGAAAGTAAATGTCTAAACTAAATGAAAGCTTTAAACTAACAAATGGAAAGTAAAGTATATGAAATGCATATATACTACTGAAACAAGAGTTACTGAATAAAATTCTTGTTAAAGGAAATGTTTTCTTGAAATGAAATACTTGCTTAAATCAAATAATAATAAAGGAAATGTACTGAAACAAAAGAAATAAAATATTGCATTCAGATAATTATCAAACCAAGATACTAAAATTAAAACTAATCAAATATAAATATCTTGCATAAATACCAATCCTCCAATCTCCTCAGTCGAGTGGGCCCTTTCTCTACTTCGGGATTGAGGCTATTCAACACAAATGTATACTCAAAATAACATGTATTATATTGATCGAAATAAGTTCATCACATACTCTAGAGTGCAACTGAAAATAACTTCTTCTATTAACTATTGTAATATTGTAAAAGACTAAGTAACAGTTCAAAGGACATTTCTTATAGACACAATTGATTACAACACATGCCATAAATATAGGCAATATATTAACTAATAAAAACTTCATAAAAGTTCCATGACACCCTATAATCTTTTTTGAAACAGGGGCCCTCATTTATAGATGGTTGTGGGTCAATCCTCCAAAATGGCATAGTGGCTGTGGACTCGTCTCCTTGACTGCAACTACTCAAAATGGTAGAAAATGCACCTAATCAGCCTACATATGTCACCAAATCACTCTACAAAGAAGTTAGTGAAAGTTCCATGGGTCATTAGTTTGCATAAGACAAAATAAGGGGAAATGCATCACTTTCTACTTTAGATATAACTATTTAGAACATTCCCATGCATAGATTAATGTTTTTAGGAGTAAAATTTATAGTTATATAGATGCTATGATGATTCGATTTATGGAATCATCACTACCACCTCATAGCCTTCCCATTTACCTTCCCCAAGCTATGCCATTTCAGCCTGAATTTCATCTTAACTTCTCATCTTTTGCCCCTACTGTGGATTCCATTTGTCCATCTTCTTATCTTCCATTCCACCTTGAATTATATTCCCTTTTCCATTCCAAAAATCCATCCACTCCACACAAACAAGAAATTACACCTTCCATTTCAACACAAACAATGAAAAAAATCAATTGAATTGCTAACCCAGCCCTCCTCTTGCATTCTCCCAAACCCATTTTGGGAAGAAGAAAATCATAAAATTAGTCAAGGAGGGAAGAAAATTGAGGAGCATAGCAAAGAGGAACTTGTAAGAAACTTGAAAGAGTGGGATGTAAGATTTAATATCACTTAAATTCCACTAATGACTAAGCCTTTAGTTGAGGTTGAGGTTTGAGAACAAGTGGTGGTAATTGATTTTACAAAGGAGTAAGAGCAGGTCCAAGAGAAGGATGATCAACGGTCCTTGTGCTCTGAGTGCAGCATACATGATGGCACCATATTAATGGAGACTATTCTTCTATCCCCACATGAATTAGTAAAGGAAGAAAAGATCCCAAGAGTGCAGGATGTCTCAATGGAATGCATTGATCCTCATTGTCCCGCATGTTTAGAGCTTGCCACATTGTTGGGAGGTTGCATTGATCCACCAAAATCATCTCCAAACATTGCAACCATTCATGAGGAGTTTCATGCTGTGGAGGAAGGAAAAACAGTTTTAGAGGTCTTGAGTAAGGATTGGGTCACACAAGAGATTTTAGTCCCTTCTTCCACGCCATCCTTCCAAAAAGCTGATTTTTTGGATGAGTTTGAGCTATCAAATTTCATGTTTGAGGATAAAGAGAGCCATGGTGAACAAGTTGTAAATTCAGAGGACATCGTGGAGGAAGAATAACCCTTAGCATAGCTAGACATTGAAGAGGCTGATTACTTATCAGATTTAGAGGCTTGCTTTGATGGAGAAGAGCCTATAGAACTTGTCACCCTTTTCTGTCCTCATCATCTACCCTTCAACACAGAGAACCGCTTGTCATGGAGAAAAGCATTAAAGAACAACCTGCTACTCACAACAATCCTCTTGATTCAGAACTGGAGGAGCTTGATCTTCGAAGCTTCACATTGGACAAAAAAGAGAAAGGTAGCAATGATGACACCATTCCCAAACCAGTCATCAAGGTAGAGGATGAACTATTTGTAGAAAGCACAAAAAAGATCAAAATCAAATTACAAATAGTCACCTTATTCTAGGAAAGTATGCAAAGTGACTTCATTCTTGAAGTTGGGTTTAGGAGCAATGGGAAAACTTCACAAATTAGGCCATGCCCAATCAAGTATCTGGCTTCCTTGGAGTCAAAATCAGAGTTTACACCAATCATGCTTACTTCAGAAGCATGAGGATGAGTTTCAAAATTCCAAGGATCTGTTAGGAATATTATATTGTTTACATTGGTTAATGTTTTAATGTAATATATATTATCATGGAGATAATATATATGGGTGAATAAATAAAATGTAATATTATTAAATATGAGAAAGCATATCTCATATTAATAATATAGGTTTTATATATTAGTTGTGAGTTTGTTGTATAAACAACTCACGTTGGTATTTTCAGGATTAGTTGAGTGTGTTAAGATAACTAAGGGATGTTAGAGAGATATTAGGAGATGGGTTGAGATTATGTAGGGATTGAAGATCATGTTTGACTCAAACATTGTAGGGGTTAATCGATCTATATATGTAACTCATCAATCATGAATAAGATGTCCTGAATGAAATACAATAGCTTTAGTTTTATTATTTTATTGTGCAATGTTTTATTTTTTTATTGATTAAATCATGCACATTTCCTAGAGGATTGTAGGTCTGAAAATCTATCGGGAGGGCAGATCTATGGATATACGAGCCAATAGTGTGCAAGGCATAGCCCCTCTTTGAGATAGCAAAGTGAAACTGGTTTATTGCTATTCTACCAGTAGGAATTTGCACAAATCCTACAGTATTCTGCCTTCAAGGGTTTGGGATCTCGTCCCAGTTGGGGTATTTCCGACTATGAAAAGAAGGGAATGAAGGGAAGGACGAAGATAGGATAGATCCGAAGGGAGAAAAGAAATGAATTCCAAAGCAGAAAGGTCAGAGGGTTTATGTTTTGGGCTGGTAGTAAACAGAGCCAAACCTACTTGCATAAACGAACAAAGCAATACTGATGAACAAATGACAAAAAAGTAGAGATAGATCTAACAGAATAAACACATAGATCTGACATAAGAAAGATCATATGCTCATAACACATGTATTCAACACAAAGTCTTAATATTTGTATTAATGTTTTCTTCTGTTACAAAAAGTACAAAGCCTTTTCTTCTCACTTCTATTTTTCATCTAAAAGGTGTCCACCCTTGAATACAACAAATATTCAAGTATATATAGAAGGAGAAGAAGAGAGAAGGAAAAAAGAAACCAACAACTAATTACAAAATATCTAAAAAATATCAAAAGTCAATAGTTGACTTTGGGGCAACTTGGTGGATAACAACATCCCATGGTGCAACATGGATGATGTCGTCATTTGTGTCAACATACTTTTAAATATTTCACAAAAATGAGAAGAAATCCAAGAGGAGGAAGGCTATTCGTCATCGTCCCGTGGCTGGAAAGGAGTATCCTGCTTCTGCTCAGGAGAGGTAATGTGGAATTGGGCCCGGTACTCCATGAATTTGCTAATCATCGGCTGAAGTTGATCTTGAGCAGGACCCTTGGTGTGATTGCCGATGACTTCACAAGTCTCCCTTTCATCTCTGAGATTTTTCTGGGAGTTTGAAGTACTCATTTCCTATACCTCCATCAGGTATCCCACAAAGTCGTGACAAGCCAGAAGGTTGTTGATGGATTCAGCGTCAAAAGTAGCTTCTGGGCCCAACCCTTGCGAGACGATCTCTTTGAAGAGCTGAATGGTTTCATCTGCCTTCCTCAAGACGTATGATGGAGTGAGCAAGCCCGGAGACATCCTTAGGAAAATTTTCTCCATTTGATGCATTGCATCCAGGGCTTCCTCCTTAACTTTGTCAATCTTCTCCAAGATGAACTCCATCTGATCAACCTGATAATCCAAAGCAGCAAGGACCTTGTTGGGTGTCCGCGGGTGATCAAAGATGCCGAATTTTACCAAATCCTCGATTGAGCAGTCGAGCATCCTTTGGAAAGTCTCATGTTGTAACCTAGCATGGTCCAACTCTTCGGAGATAGGTCCTGCAATCGCCTGGAGTTCCTTGTTAGCCTGACCAATATTCTGATATAGCTCAGTGAACTTCACGATTACTTCCTCACTATCTTTGAGGATTTGGTCTCTCCAGGTAGATACTACCATGCCTTGTTCACCAATCTTGGCATATTCGTTTATCTTTTCCTGACTAAGGGCCTCAGGAGTTTCAGTGGCCCGTTGTAGGAGGTGCACTACCCATTTTCTGCAGGGCTTGGAGAAGGTGTTTGTTTTGTTCTTTCAGTATCCTCTTCTCTTCCTTTGCTTCCTGAAGCTTCTTGTAAAGGGCATCCAATGCTGATAGGGCCTCTCCTTGCAGGCTCTCAGAGGACGTTCCCATTGTGACCTATGTCACTGTGTAATCTGTAGGAGACAGATCCTTTTTATCTTTTGTGGGATCGGGATACGTGATCTCCATAACTCTTTCACCTGACGAACTCTGAGAGAAGCGGGTTATTGGATTTTACTTCTTAGCTCCTTTTGTTGGAATGACAGAGAAGTCCATAGGTGCAATGGGTGCTTTCCTCTTATGTTGGCTCAGGTGTTGGGAGATCCATGCTGGACTTAAGGGAGTGGGACCAGAAGGAGAAGAGGGAACGGAGGAAGAAGAAGGAGCAACTACAGTGTATTCGGGGAAATGGGTTGAGGCACTTGGTGGCGGCATTGATAAAGAAGCCAAAACTCCAACACTCATAGGGGTAGGAGTCAGCTGTAGGAGAGGAAACTATGGGGATGGAAGGGAGCTGAGAGATGAGGGAAGAAATACTAGGGGACAGCTCAGCGAGGGAAGAAAAGATGGAGGAAGAGGAAAGGGGAACAATAGAAGATGGGGGAGAAGATACAACCAAAGGAGTGGTTGTATGAGTGACATGAGGAGGGGAAGGAGGAGTGGGAGAAGGGACAATGGGAACCTCAGTAGTTATAGAAGTGGCAACATTCTGAGTGGATGTGCCCGTTGGAACACTTATTGTCGTTTCTTTCTCTAGAGAAACAAGGCGTATGACTTGTTCCTGGGCGGTGGAAGGAGGACTCTCAGGGAGCTTGCTCTTGAGTAGCACTTGATTCCCCTTCTTTATCTTTCCCCTTGCCCTTTGGCAAGTGCTTTGGCCTGGCAGGTGCATTACCCAAGGGAGACATGGTGAAGTCTACCCCAAGGTAGATGAGACCATTGTACCTGCACCAATGTTCTGTGCGCTGCAAAGTGCCCTTAACCCTCTCCTCAATAGTCTGAGGTGCCCTTGTTCTATCTATCTCGGAAAATGGCTAGTTGTCCCTGTCCGTATCTAGATAGACCTGATCAACTTCTTGATCGGTCATTTGGAAACCTTTCAGGACAATGACCACGCCATATTGAATAATTTCTGCTAGGGCCAGGCGGGAGTGATCCTTTCTCCTAAGCTCGACCTCATGATACATGTCGATGTAAATATCCTCGATCTGTGGAACGTGGATTGGATCGAGCTTTGCCCTAGGGAGGAAATTGTGTGGATCAAAGGTCGGCCTTGCTGAGAAATTATGCTTTAAATTGAGCAGCTCCAGTTCTGCAAACATTTCCCAGGCCTTGGTGTGAGAAGTGCAGGTGTATCTGCCCACTGTGAGGGGGAATGGAGTTCCACCCTTCTTCCTTTTTAGGCACTTCTCATGATATGTGATGAGCTGTCTAGACAGTTCCAACAGGATTAGCTTAGGGCCTACATATCTTGGTAACTTGGTGGGCTCCCCCAAAAATTTAGTAGCTCTGAGATAAGTAAAAGTGGGGAATTGCATAAACAACACCCCCCACTTCTCTGTTGCAGTCACTATGCTCTTGGTCATTCGACCGTGAGTCATATTGGGCCTCAATAGGTAGATGATGCCGTAGAAGAAGGCATCATTGATCTTACTAAACTGTGGGATGTTGTTCTCCAGTCTCAACTCTGGATAATATTCATATATTTTTACCTAGGGCCACACCCCGCATCGGCTCAGTGCTGGATAATCTCTCTCAGAGGCAGCAGCGTAGACCACATAGGAGTTCATGTAGAACCTCCCTGTTGTTGAGATTTGTTGGAGCTGCTCAGAGATGGTGCTGCTGATGATCTCTGCCCACTCAAAATGCTGATCAGGCACATTTTTTTTCATTGTCTCTAGATACCTGAGCATCCACTTGTGGAAGTAATGGGTGTTAAGAAGCCCAAACACCCTACTCAGGAAGGTTATGGTGTCACTCAGCTCTTCTGAGAAGTCACTGCGATGAATAACCTGGGGCCACCTGGTTATTACCTTCTTATTCTTTAGATATACTTCATTCATCAACTGCATGCATTTGTCCTCATTTTCGTCCCATGCCTTTATGTAGTCTTCCTAGCTTACTGCCACAAAGTGTCGGTGATGGGGAATACCCAACATAATTTCAAAATGCTGGGCAGTGAGGTTGATTATAACCTCACCCTTTTCATTCTCGACACACCTCGTGTCCTTATTATAACAGCGGGCCACCACCATCATGAATTCATTATTCACCGTGCTTACGGGAATTCCCCCAGCAAAGTGTAGACCACTGCCAACCAATTTGTCCATCCAAGGACTGCCTGTGACCCTTCTGGTTCTGGCCCAAAAATCTTCCATGTCAATGTGGCCAAGTTCAACATCCCTGATGTCTAAGTCACATTCTACATGGGACTCAGGCATCCCGACCCTTTGATATTTATATTTCATTTCTTCCTCTGTGAGTTTGGCCTTACCCTTTGACTTGGTCGGCCTCTTACTTGATGAAGACATATGTGAATCTGAGTTCAGCTGCTGATCTGTAAGAAGAAGGAATGAATTCCATCACAGAAGAGCCATGTTAGCCGTTAGATTATCCATCAAAGCTTTGTAGAAAGAAGAGTTAGCAATTTTTTGAAGCTTCTAGGTGCAAGGCGCAAGTATACTGCAGGCTGCAGGGTCAGAAAAGCAAGGTGCACTGATGCAGAGTGTTGCAAGGAAGAAAACAACGCCAAAGGGCACAGGGGCAGGGTGCAGGAATACTACACATAACATTCAATGTTGATGTAGAAGGATTTGTGCCTACGCCTTATGAAAGGTTTAGAACTAGGCGCAGATAATTTTGGTGTTGCATGGCAGCAGGATGCACCAATGGCGTAGATATTGAACATATTGCAAATAGTTATGGTGCACCAAAGGGCACATGATTAAATGTTGCATCATTGACTTGAGGTGCACCAGTTCTTAGCCTTTGGCGCAGCGCAGGAAAAATTTGCATAACATTGAGGTGTTGGTGTAGCTTCAGGGTTGCGCTTGTGCCTGTGTTAGGATTTTAAGAATTTCAAAGGGCATAGGGAGGGTGCATGCTGCAGGTAGGGACAGTGCACCCTTTGGCATGACTGTGTTTTATGTAACAACGTGTTTGTTTGTGCCAAAGGAAAAGCCGTGGGTTTGGATTTGTGATACTTGAGATTTTCTCTCTCTTTATTGGTTTTTTACATGTTTAATTTTTGGGCTCTTTAGCATAGATCCAGATAGTGAGGGGGAACAGAGAAAAGAGGATCTTGGATCATTTTTGAGACAAAGCCCTCCAAGCCAGTAGATCTTGGAGGAGGGCGAAACTTGATTTGGGGGGAGCCCTCTTAGGTTCATTTGTTTATTTTTTATAATAACCACCACCTCTGAAAACAACACAGAAAACCAACAGACAAATACCACAAGACAAGCAAGGACCACTTACCAGGTATATATAGAATGGAAGAAATGATGTGGGGTCCACGAACATGACGTAAAGTGACACGGGGATGACAGGAGCACTGACAGGTGCAGAGAAACGAGCTTTTCACGTGTTTTTCAATCGTGAAAATGATAGGTCAGATGCGCCTATATATAGAAAAAGGTGCAATAAATGTGCCACCAATTTTTTCAAAGGCCACACAAAATTGAATGCCAACATTAAAATTTGTGCGCCAAAGGCGTGCAAATTTGGAACTGTCGACATTGAATTTGCCTTAGCGTCTTGGGGCACAACGTTGAAGGGCGCAACATTGGCACAATTTTAAAGATATTGCATCAAGGGAAGGTGTGGTTGCATGCGCACATGCACCATTGGCGCAGTTTTAAAGGGCGCATCAAGGGAAGGCACAACATTTCTTATGTTGACATGACAGAAGGGTGCACCAAAGGAATAAAGGGGGCACAAATTCATTTTATGTTGCATGAACAAAATCTGCGCCCAGCCAAAAAGGACCGAAATGACTAAGTTCGAAAAACTAGATTTTTCTGGAAAGGGATTTTATGCCACTTCCGAACGCTAAGGGACCTAGGCGGGGAACCAAAACGAAATTTTGGGTATGGTTACCTGCAAAATTTCCCTTGTCAATTTTACAGGATAACAACCTCTGGCTCTTTTTGGGGACTATCTTTGAGCGAAGCTTAAGGGTAGAGAATCCCAGATCAACATGTGCCTATCCATTAGGTTACAGAGTCAAAAACAAGGGCGACGACAAAAAGAAAACACATAATTTCCAATAAAATCAAACACACGACAAAATCAAACACACAACTAAAATAAACCGTAGTACAAAGAAGAGAGCAAGCTCTACTTCCTGAATATTTTGAGATACTGCCTGCTATAAGGAAGTGGGAGTTTAGTTTCATCTAGATACGAGAGTTAGAAACTATTATCTCCATTGAGTTGCTTGATCTTGAAAGACCCTCTCCATAGAGAATCAAAATTCTCGTGCATGCCCTTGGGCTCTCTTCGCTTGTCCCACAAAAGGATGAGATCTCCCACCTGAAAATATCTCTTCTTGGCCTTTTTATCGAACAGTCTCTTGACTTGATTCTGATGTTCGGTGATCCTGTCAACCACTCTTAATATTTTTTCATTCAAGCTCTTGCTAGATACATGATCCTCTTTTCAAGAGAATTTTGGAAAGTTTCATCTTCAATCACTCATGCCAAGCGCAGAGCAGGGAGTTTCTACATAAATGGGAAGCTCAGCGTCGATTCCATATAATACTTGAAAAGGTGACATACTCAAAAGACCTCTTTGAGTAATGCGGTCTACCCACAAAGCATCATATAACGACTTGTGCCACGACCGCTGATTCTCATCAACTAGCTCCTGCGTATGATTGTCACTAGAGGTCATTGATGACACCGTGGAATCTGCTTGACAAATTCCTTGGAGGTATATAATCTGAAGGCATGGCAAGAAAATGGATGATCCCATTTTTCAACAGAAGTCAGGAACCTAGAGTTCACTTCCTGTGAAGCTCTCAGATACGTTAAAAGCAGATTTTGTCAACAACGATCTTGTGTCGAAGAAGCCAATCATTCCACATGGGGACAAGATATTTTCAACTTGACCAAAGCCATTAGATTTAGAATAAATACTTCTCAATGAAGCTTGCATGTAAATTGACAGGAATTAAGAGCCTCCACCCATTTGGTTGATGGCATCAAATGACATAGTTAGAAGAGCTAATCAAGATCTATGTCTAGAAGTTGATTGGGGATGATAAGCTCTCCAATAAAGTCAATTCTGCCCACTGACTGAATCTTTCATCAAGCATGATCGGGCAAGAGGGGAAATTCAGTCATGAACCAACTTATGGCTTGCCAACCTGGAAATCATTGATAGGTTCGTAAAGATTGAACATTCTTGCGGAAACAGGTGAGTTGAAACTCAACAAGAGACGTCGAAGAAACATCTTGGTAACGCGAGCGATACTCAGGAAACATGTGAAGTCTTGATGTGACCATGTCCATCATGCATGATGAAGAGTGACCACTGCATGGCATGAATTATGAAAGTTCTTAAGTAATTTCGGGACAATCAAGATTGTGGCTAGAGGAAGACATCGCAAGATGATGAAATAGAATCTCGCGCTTGTATAAACCGTCATTCCATGTCATTTCATATCTGGAAATGCAACATGAGCTTTTTCATTTTGCATTTCGTCAGTAGGAAGTAAAATTTTGAGCTTGGTCTCTTACCGTGAGAGTCAAGTAAAATAGGTCTCATTAATAGACTATTTCCTAGGATTTATCCTATTCGTCTCTCAACTCTTTTTATTATAAATAAGGGATACTTATGCATTGTAAAGGATTGAGACCTTTTTTGGAATCGATCCTGAGAACTATCAATGACAATCATGAAAAACTTTGGGGGCCTGTGAATCTTTATTTTAATCCATTTGAGCTGACATAGGAACTGAAGCTATTTTGCAAACTTTGTGTTGTAAGATTCATCTCTCTTAAGATCATTATTCTTGGATGTTTAAAATCTTAAGCTATTCCCCATAAGCTTCCTATCACTCCTCGATTGATTTTAGGATTGTTTCAAACATTACATTGCCGTATCTAGAAACTCGTATGCATTATTGTCATGATCTATGTTTAGGATCGGAATACCGGAAGTATGTTCCCCTCATTTGACTTTAGCTATTGCATGTTTCTTCCATAACTAATACATCTTTAATTTCCGATCCAATCCATTTCGAAAAACAACAACATCTTCAACGCTAGTTTGAGATTCATGGATTTTGGGAGTTCTATCCCATTACCCCAGATGGTTGAGACAGTATGCTGAGATGAATAACTGTACATGTATTATTTCCACTGTGTTTTAGAAGTTAGTACATAAATAGGTAGCCTCACCTATCTTTGAGGAGGGATTTAATCCCATGTACTGTGGTTAAACCTCATATTTTGGCTTGACAAAATATCTAACCAACACACCTCAATAATGACCTTTAGGTGCTCTCCTCTTGGCCAACTGGGCCGCTTGTCCACATTCCCTATATAGGTCTACCATATGATATCATCATGACCCACTTGTGGTAGCGGTAAAGTAAGGCTATGAATGGCCTTAACCCTTTTGACATCTATCTTTGTCCCTTCCTTGCTTATAACGTGCCCCAACAACTTTCCTCCAGTGACTCCAGAAACAGACTTTTTCAAATTTAGGGAAATCCCGTGCTCTCAGAATCTAATCAATACTTGCTCCAAATGATCACAATGATCACTTCAATTTTTGAGAACACAGTTAAGTCATCTAAGTAAACTACGATGACCTTTCCCATCATACCTTTGAATGCAAATTCCATTGCTCGCTGAGAGGTGGTACCAACATTGGTCAAGCCAAAAGGCATCTTGCTATAGGAAAATGTGCCCCAGGGAGTAGTGAATGTTGTTTTGAATCGGTCTTCAGGTGAGACTTTGATCTGATTATAGCCTAAAAAATTGTCAAACACGGACAACATTTCTGAACTAGTTACTGCTTACAGAACTTGATCCATTATGGGTAGCGGGTAGTTTTCCTTCAAGGAAACCTAATTCAGGTTGTGAAAATCTACGCATATGCGTATCTCACCGTTCTTCTTTCGTACTGGCACAATTTTTCCACCCAGGTATTGTGGTGGATAGGAAAAATGATCCTCACATCCAGCATCTTCTGTATTTCTGCTTAGATGGTACCCAAGATCTTAGGATTATAGTGCCTCTATTTATGGCGAAAAGGTTTGACATCCTCTTTTAACGGGATGTCATGCCAAACGTCCTTCAGCTTGAAAGACTTTAGATCGGCATAAGACCATGCCAATACGTCCATATATTTCTTCAGCAATTTGGTGAACTTCTACTTTTCTTCAGGTGTGCAACATTTCCCAATGTTCACAAGCTGTGGGTGTTCCATAGTACCCAGATTAACCGATTCGGTCTTTGGAGAGGAGTTAGGATCATCTTGGCGCTTCTTCTTGACAAAACAATCATGTTTGTCAAACAATCGTTCCAGAGAGACTAAACCTTTTAGGATTTTATTTCCTGTGGCAAAGCAAGAGGTCCTGTAGGTACTGTACTGCGGAACGGTGTAATAAATGCCCCAATGATGATACAGGTCTCTTCGCAAGGTGTTCGGGATCCAGAGAAGCTTTACGGATATGCGTTAACATCCCACATGCCCCGCTTAGCCCCCGCGTGCTTTGTTTTCCCTTTTTTCCTCTTTTCTTGGCTTTTTGGTCTTCAGTGACGAAACCGCCGCCTTGAAGGGTGGCGGTCTCGTGACCGCCGCCCTGAACAGGGCGGCGGTCCTGTAACCGCCGCCCTGAGCAGGGCGGCGGTCCTTTACGCGTTTTCCAGAACGTTCTTTTGACGGAACGCATGCAAAGTTCAACGCTTCACCAGCTTTTCTTGCCGACTTGAGCATGCATTAATGTTTTTGGTCCCCTGGAATAGTGTTTTTCCTTTGTTTATTGTTTAGGAGTTCAGTTTGGTTTTGATCTTTGGGTGTTTGAATTCCTATAAATGCATGGTTTGTGCACATGCAAATGGCCCCTCATTCTTGTTTAAAAACTCATCACTTTCAGTAGTTCAGTCTTCTAGTTTGCTTAAGTTTGATAGTTTAAATCTTTTACATGCTTAGTTGCATTTACTCAGCTGTTGGTAAGCCACAGATCCAACTTGTGCAAACAGTATTATTGCTTTTGGAGTAGAATAGTTTAGGCAGCCATTAAAGTTGCAGGTTTTGCTCTTCATACAGACAAGTTTCAGGTTCTGGACGCATTTTGTTGCATGATTCGCAGTAGACCCCGCTAGGAATTGCATAGGCCAAGCTCTGTACTCTTGCGCTATCCCTCTCCTATCCGCATTCTATTCTGTCTGCATTCTGAAGGCTGTCCATTGATCCAAATATCTATTCCTGTTGATGCAAGCATTACACGCTTTTCTGGATTCACGTGAGCACAAAGAACGAGGAGATCATACTGAGGGGACAAGAACACACACACCGTCGGATTCGCCACTGTTCTGCGAAATCCAGGTTCCATCTTTCAAAGTTTTAGTTAGAACTTATCAAATAAAGTAGTTAATCACTTTATTTCAGTTATTTCCATTCTCGATATTGCCAGGGAAGTTGTGGGGATTGATAGTTTCTGAGAAACTATGATTCATTCCTCACTTCTAAGGTAGGATCGAGAATCTTGCAAATAGATTAGTTATTTCGTTGTTTAGAATAGATATACAAAATTGCACAGACAAATAGCTACACTCGGCTATTTTGTTTGTTTTACGTTATTAGTTTAGTTGTCAATTCTAAATATTTTTAGATAGCTGCTTTCTTATAAATTGCCAGAAAATACAAAAAAAGAAATTATATATGCTAGAAGTGTACTTAGATTTTACTTTATTATAGTTTGTTTCATTACTGCTTTTGCATGACAATTACGGGACCTAGGGAGCCCAGGGAATACATTTTCGAGCCAATTGTGCCCCAGCCCAATATCGTAGTGGCAGTAACTGACATTGACCAAAACCTTAGGATACAAGTCTTCCAAACAACAACAGACTTCCAACAGATCAGGTCACAGTTGAGAGGGTTAAACGTAGAAGACGACCAAGCACACACATTTTGGTCAAATCAACCAAACTACAGGTTATCCTAGAAAACATCCGCATGACTGTAGAAGGATTTGAAAGAGAACAAATATTCGGGTGCGATCCTTTAGTTCCACAGCCAGACGCTGGAGACACCCTCGTAGATATAGATACCAGCTTAAGAATTCAAGTTGCTAGAACACCTGTGAGGTATTCTGAGAAAATCGCACAATTACTGATTCTAAACGTAGAGGCTGAGAAAGCTTACGACTACTGGATACTAGGGATTAGAACTTGATCTCACGTATGACCATAACAGGACCGCAACAACCAAGAGTCTACGGTTGTGATCCACAAATCCCACAGCCTAACGAATCCACAAGTCAGTTAGATATAGACACTGGCCTACGCACATTAGTATTTCAGTCTACTCCGATTCCACCTATCATCATTCAACAGTTGTCCCTACTAGACACAACAGCTAACAAAGCTAGAGAATTTTGGACTAGGCCAGAGAATCGTCCATAGAGTTGACTATATTCACCATATGACCCTATCAGGAGAAATACACGAAACCATCCCGGGTCATTTTCCACGCATCCCACAACCCATAGATCGAATCACGCCAGAGCTCGATATTGATTGGAGCCTTCGAGCAGTCATCCTCGCTGATCGATCTATCACACCAGTCCAAGTTAGAAGGGCCTTCTTTGCCTTAGATTCGCAAATACCATTAGTGCGTGTCGAAGACATTAGACTCCCCAACTAGTTTGTCTGCATATTCTACCCCCACCGGCTGTCTCGGCACGACCTCGGGAGGTCGGGTACGTGGAAGAGTCACTTGTTGATTCTCACGCTCGCCTGTTGCTTTTCCGACGTACAAAATTGGTGAACCCGACGTGAAACAAACGAAATTAGTGAAGCTGACGTAAAACTTCCTACCTTCTCGTTCGGAGTCATAAATATCACGTTTCCCTTCACAAATCACCTTCGCTCCTTCCCATTATTCTGCGGGTATTCATATACCCCCCGAATATGTCGGGATTCGATGCATATGGCAGACCCCTCCTGGGTCTTGAGGCATACTATGCCCAACAGAATAGGGAATCATCACCCTCACTCTCAATGTGGGGCGACAACTATTCAACTAATCAGTTGTCAACGCAAACGCCAAGGATTAGATATAGTTCGTCCTTCCAAGCAGAGGGGTTGGAGCAACAACTCGCTCAAACACAAACAGAGCCTTCAGGCTCAAACAATATGACATTGACTGGAGAATCTGCTTCATCTCCTCAGGTGCTACTTAGACCACATATTAGCAGACAATCAGATCCATACTCAGTTCTAGATGACGAGTACTCAATACGTTATCCTAGGAATGAACAACGCTCTCAAGGCATGTACCCACCTGTAGGAATTTTGCAAATACAGCCCGAGTTCTCTCCTCAAGAAAATACCTCTATGCCATCACGTATAGAAAATACTCTCAGAGAAACTTGGCAAGATAGCAATCAGTTCATGACAGGCTATCACATGCCTATACAACACCAGGATATACAACAAACGCCACCAAGGCACGATATCGTGACTTCACCAAACGAAGTCATTTCAACTCTAATAGAAAAGGTTAGAGGATTAGAACTTGCCCAAGCAAATCAAAATTCAAAATTCATACAAACAGGGAGTTCCAATCCTCCGCACCATCCTAGCCAAGTAGATCTCCTCACAGGAGTAGGCACGTTAGGTATGACTCCTCAGTATTCACAACAAGTACCAACTAGACCCACTATCGCTAGCACAGTTCCTCCTGGTCCGGTACAGAGCAATCCATTCCTGGATAGTACCCCTTCGTACTTAAACATGTATTCCAAATCGCCACAAGGGGATATGTACTCATCCCCCGGCATGTTTACTCAAATGCAGGGATTGCCTTATGCCCCTGCCAACGCGTACGTTACGCCATATCAACAACCCGTTCCGCCACCACCTCCTCAACAGGCACCATCAATGGTTGAGACGTATGCAATAGGGACTTATTCAGAATATTTAAAGGAGCCCTTAGATTTCGCCATAAGAAGCGTTATGCTTCCAAGGCCTCTTCCCGATTTTCCCAAATACAAAGGAGAAGGAGATCCGAATGCGCATATCAAAGCTTACGCTACAGCCATTCGAGAATTACTCCCATGGGATGGGGTCGTTGCTAAAATATTCCCCAAAACGCTGGAAGGCATTGCCCTCGATTGGTATTACAGAATACCCGAGGCTTCCATACATTCATTCAAACAACTCGTGTCTGAGTTCATCAAAGCCTTCGACATGAACAAACTATTAAGGACAGGAATCAGGGAGTTCTTGCACATCAAGCAAGAACATAACGAGTCTGTCGCCCATTTCATCCAAAGGTGGCGCACAGTCCTTTATTCCTCGGCAAGCGCTCCAAACATGGATCAGATGGAGCTATGTGATTTATTCCTTCATTCTCTTAGCAAAGAAGTGAAGGAAGAAGTCCAGAAGTTCCCACTAAGGACTTATGACGAAGTACTTGAGAGCGCTCTACGAATAGACCAGGCAGCAATAGATAGTGGCCGTAAGACGTATGGAGCAAATGGGAGGTTAATCACCTCCACTCAAAATACTACAACTACCACAAATGTCAATCAAGGACCCAAAATCCTTAACAAAAATCGTGGGGTAACAACAGATGGGGTAACTGACCAGCCCAAGAGGGTAAATGTCGTTAATACTCCGTCACAAACAAACAACCAAAGAAACAACAATTTTACCCCGACGGTCAATACGGTGGATTTTAATAATCCACAACAACAACAACGGCGAAATCCCATGCAAGGGCCAAGCCAAAACTCATTTGGTTACCAAAACCAAAGTCAAAACCAAAAACAACAATTCCAAAACTTTGGTCCTAATAGGCAACAGTTTGATCAGAATTTTAGGCCACAATACACACCAAACCAACAAAACGGGAATTATAATCCCAATTCTTATTGTGGTTTCCATAAAATTCGGGGTCATGACACTAGAACGTGTCGTGACTACAACAAATTCATGCAACGCTTGCCAAATGAACAAAAACAATTTTTTATGGATATGTTCTTAGCAGATCCTACGTCACCAACGGCAAGTACCTTCGCAGGGGCAGTTTCCCCTCAGAATGCCCCTCTCAAGATCTTTAATGATCCACTCCCAAATCATGATAACGATGGGTTGAAACCAACTGGAACAAACAAAGGCGCAATAACAGGAAACAACGATCACGAGGCCTCAACTTCGCTAAATCCGTTAGTCGCGCCACAACTAGGAAGTCAGCCGCGACCTAAGGTAGTTGGATTAGTGGAGTTAGACTCCGAATTACCCGTTGAAGCAATTACGAGGACACGAGAGTATTTCTCTCAACCAAGTCCAAGCCATCTGCCGGAAGCAGATAACATCCAGCAAACCGTAGCAAAACCTATGGGTGCTTACGATCTAATTAATGATCTAACAAAAACCTTCTCGCATATTTCATTCCTTGATTTACTAAAGAATTCCCCTGCTCACAGGGCTGCTCTTTTAGAGGCGTTAGGTTTGGGTCATTTAATTAGTATCACTCCACCACCAGAAGCACAAGTAAATCATATAGACTTTGATGTTTATCCTCCGGGACAGGCGGATAGGGATGTCGAATTCATATTCGAAATAAGTAAAATGCCTACGGATGCCGAGATCGCACGCCGAGGCGATCCAGCCCTACACTTGCAAGTACAGGTTTATAATAATTATGTAAAACGGGCAATGGTTGACGATGGAGCTGCGGTTAACATAGTCCCTTTCTCTTTTCTCCAAAAATTGGGATATGGTGAAACAAACTGTTCCACTACTCGAAATACCTTGAGAGGCTACGATAGCCTTAAAGCCACATCGATAGGAACCATAATACTACCGGTCACTTTGGGACCTAAAACAATCCTGACTGAGTTTTATATTATAGATCGGGAAACTAACTATAATATGATCCTCGGCCGGCCGTGGATACATCGAATGAAGGCAATCCCTTCCACGCTATTTCAAGAAGTAAGATTCTTGCATCTGGGAAAGGTATTTGTAGCCAAAGGTGATCCAAAGCCGTTTGACGTACACCTAGCTGATTTAAAGAAGAGACCAGGTGTACACTCAGAATTCGAACTTCCAACAAACCAACTTAATAAACCCACTGACTCAAAGTCAAAAGAAAAGTTGGTACCTACGACGGATCTTGAAACCATCAGCGTAGCCAAAACAACCCCAATTCCTGGCGGTAAAGCTAAAGAAACTGTATCATTAGGGACTACTGCAAAAATCGTTGAATTAATAGAACAAGATTTACCAATGTTCTTACCATTTGATTCGGTAGGTATAGGATATTCCTTAGGGGTTGGCTCTCTTCCAGCAGAAGATCTTTGCATGGTCGAAGTAGAATGTGCAAATACAGTAGATACACCTACATCTATGCTCCCGGCTAAATATTGGACTCTCCATTTCGATGGAGCTAAATGCCGCTATGGAGCGGGGGCAGGTATAATTCTTACCTCGCCCGAGGAAAAGGTCCTCCCATTCTCTTTCAAGTTGAACTTTGAATGCACAAACAACGGCGCTGAGTACGAAGCTCTCCTCCTTGGCCTTACCTTAGCCAAAAGAATTGGTATTGATAACATCAAAGTTTTAGGAGACTCGCAATTAGTAACAAACCAAGTTTCTGAAATATATGAAACTAAAGCCGAACATTTACAACTCTACAAAGACGCTGTGTTAGATTTAAGCAAAGCGTTTAATTTCATATCCATTGAAGCAATCCCACGAGAGAAAAATCTTCTCGCCGATTCAATAGCAACTTCGGCATCACGCTTCACTCCAAGCAATGAGCTAGAAGATACTCACTTCACAGTATCCATTCGTAACGAACCATTGATAAAAACAATGACAAATCCTCTTTCAAGCGGAAATGAATCTACCGTCCTAGACCATGTTGGAAATGATGCGGCTACTTTGGATTACTTAAATGCCTATGCAGCATTACATCGCTCCTGTCACACACTAGATTTATCTCTGATCCCGCATTCATCTTCCTACTTCGGAAATCCCGTAACGGATCTTCCCTCGCAAAGGGAATCTAGCATATACGCAATAGAAAATGGGGATGATATAGATCTACCTCCAGCACCACCTGAGTTCGAAGAGGGTAACGCCTCTTTAATCGAAGAAACAATCGATGTCAACATTGGGACAGAAAATGAACCAAGGATATTGAAACTAGGTTCTTCATTAACCCCAGAAGAAGTAGAAATACATACTCAGGTTCTCAAAGAACATCAGAAGGCATTTGCATTTAATTACAAAGAGATGACAGGAGTCGCACCCCACATTGCGGTGCACAACCTCGTCACTAGATCAGATGCGAAGCCAATTAAGCAAAAATCAAGACCTATGAAGCCCAAGGTAGCCCTTATGGTAAAAGAGGAGGTAATAAAACTCCTTCAGGTAGGATTCATCAAGCCAGTTGACTACTCCCAATGGGTATCAAACATCGTTCCCGTTCTCAAGAAGAATGGAAAGATACGCATCTGCATAGATTTCCGGGACATTAACAAAGCATGTCCTAAGGATGACTTCCCATTGCCATCTATCGATGTCATTGTTGATGCAACAGCTGGGTTTGAGCTCTTGTCTCTCATGGATGGATTCTCGGGATACAATCAAATCAGAATATCCGAGCAAGATCAAGCTAAAACCACCTTTATAACTCCTTGGGGAACCTATTGCTACGCTGTTATGCCATTCGGTCTCAAGAACGCCGGTGCCACGTACCAGCGGGCTATGACTTATATATTTCACGATTTAATTCATAAAATCGTGGAATCCTACGTAGATGACTTGTTGGCTAAAGCCAAGAAGCGTTGTGACCATCCCGAAGTACTCCGTGTCATTCTTTCACGTTTAATAGAATACGGAGTTACGCTAAATCCGGAAAAATGCGTCTTTGGTGTAACAGGAGGAAAGCTCCTAGGTTACATCATATCGTCACGAGGGATCGACGTTGATCCAACCAAAATTCGGGCTGTCCTCGAAATGGTCCCACCTTCGAGTGAATCTGGAATCAGATCATTTCTCGGGAAGCTGGGTGCAATCCGGAGATTCATCCCGGACTTAAGCTTCGCTATTCATCCAATCAATAATTTACTCAAGAAAGACTATAGCATTGATTGGACTGAAGACTGCAACGAAGCTTTCAACGCAGTTAAACGCTTCTTACTGTCACCACCTACGCTAATGCCACCTAAGCTAGATCGCCCGTTAATTCTATACTCACGGGCTACCGATGTTTCGTTAGCTTGCATGCTAGCCCAAGAAGACGATGACAAGAGAGAGCGTGCAATTTATTTCATTAGCCGAACATTGCTCGACTACGAAACGCGCTATACACAAGCAGAACGAGAATGCCTTGCCATAGTTTTCGCAACCAAACGCCTAAGACACTACATGCTAAATCAAGAGACAAGGGTCATGGTAAAAACTGACCACTTACGAACCTTCCTCACACAAGGGTCCCTGTCTAAAAAGGCGGGACGCTTTATAACCTTAATGGGAGAGTTCGAATTAACTTTTGTAAACCAAAAGTCAGTTAAAGGGCAAATCATCGCAGATTGGTTAGCTGATAACCCGCTAGACGGAGGCGACTTAGTAGACTTAGACTTTCCAGACGAATGCGTGTACTACGTCGAAACCCGACCTGCTATATCTGAGTGCCCTTGGTACGCTGATATCATTAGTTATATCATGGACCATAGGTACCCAGAAGGAGCTACACCTCAACAAAGAAGGCGGTTACGCATTATCGTAGCTAAATACGTCATTATAGAGCAAGTGCTCTATCGGAAAGCATTCGATGGAATGCTCTTAAGGTGTGTTGACACAGAAGAGTCCAAGAAGATTCTCCATGAATCTCACAGCGGTATATGTGGAGGCCACTTCGGCGGCCACGCCACCACTCGAAAAATACATCGAATGGGCTATTTCTGGCCCACTCTAGAACATGACGCAATAGAGTTTGTACGCAGGTGTCATAAATGTCAGGAGTTCTCTCATGAGATCCACATGCCGGCACAAGCTTTGCAACCGATCGCTACTCCGTGGCCCTTTTCTACATGGGGCCTGGACTTGATAGGGAAGTTCTCTCCCTCGTCCACAGACGGCCACAATTTTATAATCACGGCCACTGAATATTTCACTAAATGGGTAGAGGCCATGCCTCTTACAACTGTACCTGGTTCTGTAATCGCTAAGTTCATTTTGAACCAAATCATTTGCAGGTACGGTATCCCGCAAATTATTATCTCAGATAATGGAACTTCTTTCAAGAATGAAGAAGTTCGTGAGCTATGCAACAAATTTAAAATCAGCCATCATACGGCTTCCTTGTACTATCCCCAAGCCAATGGGCAGGCTGAAGCAACGAACAAAACACTGAAAGCCATTCTCCTTAAAACAGTGAAAGAAAACAAGCGGGATTGGCATTTGAAGTTATATCCGGCCTTGTGGGCCCATCGAACCTCAATAAGAACTCCGACAGGAGCAACTCCTTTCTCGCTGGTATTTGGGTCAGAAGCAGTTCTCCCACTCGAAGTTGAAATCCCCAGTCTCCGCATTTCGCTACAAGGGATTCTGGATGAGGACGCTTACAGAGAAGCACGTCTTTCTCAATTAGAAAGCCTGGATGAAGCTAGGTTAGATGCTGAACAACGACATAGAGTCTATGCCGACCGAATGTGCCGGCAGTATAACAAGAAAGTCTATGAACGTGACATATACGAAGGTGACCTAGTTCTGAGGTTAGACAGCCGGATCGACAAGAAGACCGGCGAAGGAAGGAAATTCCGGCCCAAATGGTTGGGCCCATACCGAGTCATGAAAGACTACGGGAATGGTGCTTATCTCTTATGCACGCTAGAAGGTGAGGAGTTTGGCGAAACAGTCAATTCCCTCCACCTCAAACGTTTCTACGCATAAGCAGCAAGCGCTGCCTATATAACTATCTACATCGCATTTTCATATAAATTAGGATCATTTTGTCCACTTGTTCTTACACAAATTGTGATCAAGGAATCTATTCTCAAAGCAATTTATTTCAAACTCGTGATGTTTCTGGCATGAAGTTCTTTAATCATACCTCTCCATCTTCGATATCATCAATCAATTCAGAATCTTTTATCTAATAAAATCAGACATGACGAAGTCCTAACGGTAACCATACCAAGCTCTGCAAGTTTGTTCTCGCTTTGGTTTCTTCTTAGGATAGGTGTCTTGCCTATGGTCTGTTCTAGAAGCTTCATGGTGTCACATCTATCCCATATGCACATCTCTTTGGAAATAAGAATATACTGACATCTTACTCAAACAAACAAGTCAAGAAGTGATTAAACAGAAAATTTTATTTTACACATTTCCTTGCCCCACCAACCTTCGGTGATGAGCTTGCGTCTCTTACTAGTGACGTAGGGTTGGGAAAGGATGGAAATGCCCTTACTCGCCTATGCCTTGCCCACGGTGATAAACCCATGCTTCTTACAGGTAGCACGGGGCAAAGTGTAGGGGGTCCTCTAGACAAAGTAAATGTTAAAAGGTCATAAACAAACAATTCAAACTTTGAGTCAAAAACGAATGAATCAGATATTCAAAATTCCAAAAAGAGTTAAAAATCCTAAAAAACCCAGATTTTGTCTACTATGTGGCCATCTACGGGTCTAAGTCTGGATAAACCGCAAGGTAAGTTACATCCAAAACTATGAAGTCATTCAGGTAGAGTAAGCTTGTAGTTTTCAATTTGGTTCCACCAAAGCTTCGTCTGTCTTTCATCACTATCACTTCACCATATTTCATAACTTGCGCCCTTCTTGGCTCTTGGTGATGAGCTCTCGCATCTTACTAGTTGCGTGGAGTTAAGGGTGGGGCAAGTCAATCTGTTCATCATACTGGTTGTTCTCATCACTTTGCCAAAACAAATCATGAGGTATCCAAATTGCTAAACAAAAGTTAAGATTCAAGATCACAATATATATCTACAATATCATGTATCAGCATCATGAAATACAAAAAGAAAGCAAACATTTGCATCATCTGTTTTCCATTGCATACATTCTAGAAAGCATATAAAACATACATCGTAGTATACACGAAAAAGCTGGAACAGAAAGGGAAGACACAAGTGACAAAGTTTTGATCCAAAATCGGCGCATATATATAAATAGTCAATATTTGTATACAATGCCATCATGCACTAGGCATGGTCAAAACGCTCAAAGAGCCCGTAATACACAAAAGAATCCATAATACAAAAAGTGCATAGGAGCCAAGTGGCCTCTCAACCCCTACGCGATCCCGCTGAAGGTGCGCGCCCTCGCCTAGGACTACGACTACGCTGGCGCTCTGAATGGACGGAAGGCTCAGGGTCTCGAGGGGCGGTCGTGGTCTCGCCATGAGAACGGCTCCTCATAAGGCGCTCGGCTGTCCTATAGCCTGCCAACTCTGTACGGAGAGTAGACACCATCTTGGCCACATGCCAAACGGGAGCAAAGACGTCGGTATGCCTGCCGGCTGCTGAGGGCTCCCCGGCATCTACGGATAGCTCCGCACGGGTCTTATCCATAGGGATCATCAGAGAATCAGTACATACCCTACGGATTAGATCCCGCCACTCGTCAACAGTCTCTGCAAAACAAAGAAGAAAGACGAATTAGAAACTAGGCAAGAGGCTAAAATATACAAGATACAAATATAAGGAGGGATAGCAGTTAAAACAAGTCAAAAAAAAATCAAACTAACACTGAAAGGGAGAAAGGATAACTTACTCGGGTCACCGGGCCTCCAAGATGGGTCACTAGGGCCAGCACCCGCTGCAGATGCCGCCGCCGACTGAGGAGCTGCTCCTGTAGTTGGGGCAACATGACGCCCCTGCAACGGACTCATCATCTCCACCATGGCCGCCGACTGAGGAGCTGCTCCTGTAGTTGGGGCAACATGACCCCCGCAACGGACTCATCATCTCCACCATGGCCCCGGGAGAGTGGCTCCTCGGAAACCAGAGTCTCTCTCTCTGCGCTCTGCTCCGCCCTCTCCGCCTGCATGATATCCTGAGTATCATGCCACTCAGGATCACTCTCGTCCGTCTGCTCCTCCGACCCTCCCTCTGTGGACTCCTCAGAATCGGAGTCAATATCTATAGGGTCATCGCTACTATGAGCAGGACCCGCGGTAATCCGAAGTAAAGGTGCCCGAGGCGCACCAGCTCTCCCTCTGGCCCGAACTATCCCCCTGGCTGCAATAGGAATGCCAGGGGTAACCACTGTCCAACCACGGCCTCTAGGCCCCCCTCTAGCCTCCCGAACTGATCTGTAAACTGGTGCTACTGGAGGAAGCATGCCCACATATGGGAGGCCGAACTGCTGAGGAACCCTGCTGAAAGGATGTACCTCTACCCGTCCCACACGGTCAATAAGCTGCCCTGTAATGGAGCAGGAAACCAATGTCATGGCCTCCTCTCCCCATACGCCGGCCATAAGCTGGTACGGTGTGGCCTCCATGTCTGCTATAGTGAGGGAGGCTACTGGCTGGTGAGGTGCTCTAAGCACCGACATATCTGACCATCTGGCCGCCCTCACAGCCCCAGGATCTGCCACCTCCACGCCTCTGCCATAAGGAATAAAATGCTCATACACCCAACTCATGACTAGAGTTGGGTGGCTCAACGACTGTCCCTGTAAACGGACCACCCTATATAAGTCGTGATAGGTGGTCCCCAAAATGTCTGCCCCCCAGGCGTATATCCGGCCATGCCCCTCTATCTGTGCAATGATGGGGGCCCAACAGTATAACAAAGTGTCCCCTCCCTTGTCCCCGATCAGTCTCGAGGCAAGGATCCCCATGATGGCCTGTCGAAATACGGGGATGGGCAAAGAAGGAATGGATCTAACTCTCACTCCCTTCTTCGGCCCCGTGGAAATAGCTGCATCTCCCATATATGTCGCCCACTGTGCAATCTGTGCCCGTGAGCCTGCTGTCTCTAATGTGAGTCGCCTCCCGATGATCGGGACCCCCAGAATGCGGTAGACGTCCTCTAATGTAATGGTCCACTCACCACGGACCCCTGGCAATCGGAAAGTGTTCCGATCTGCATCCCAGTAGGAGAATAAGTCACAGAGTATGTGACTAGACGGAGCAACGTGAGGCACACGCGATATCCGCAATATGCCGGCCCTCTGCAATGTGTCCTCCTCATCTGCTGAGAGGGCATCCAATACCCCGGGCAGCCAGTCACACTCTCTCTCCCGGCTCCATCTAATATACTCCTCCTTCGCCTGCATACACCCAAAAACACACAAAACAGAGTAAGTTAGTATCTAAACGATATCAAGAGAGTTATAAAAACATACACAAATGCTAAAAATACAAGTGTAAGTTTTCAAAAGAGGTCCTTTTGCATTCTGTGCAAAACCGCCGCCCTGGGCAGGGGGGCGGTTTTGTAACCGCCGCCTTGAAGGCGGCGGTCTCGTGACCGCCGCCCTGGACAGGGCGGCGGTCATGTAACCGCCGCCCTGGCCAGGGCGGCGGTCGCGGTCCGAAAACCCGCGCGGGTTTTTAACCCCAAAAAGCCAAAAACTAGCAAAAAATGACCATTTTGGCTAAAAACAAAGCCTACCCAGTAGGCGCCCCCCCTAGACGGACCTTTTAAACCTAACATTTTCAAAAATGACCCCCCCATTACAACAAATTTAGCATTTCAAAATTGAAGAGGGAAAAGCACAAAATTGAAGAAAAACCAACCTGTGATCTCGCGGGGTGGCGTTCCGCACGTGGAGGCATGATCACTATCTCGCTGTGGACGTTTTGACTCTACTCGCGTGAGAAACCGTTACCGTGGGCCCCAGAGCTCAAAATCTATCAAATCGACTCGCGCAAATGAATAGTAAAATGGGCCCACTTTTATATATATAGCGCTCTAATTCGTTTTAAATCCCCTTTTCACAGGTTCGGAGCGCCAACGGAGGTAAGT
The DNA here is from genome assembly GCA_019776745.2 of Taxus chinensis. Lineage (NCBI taxonomy): Eukaryota > Viridiplantae > Streptophyta > Pinopsida > Cupressales > Taxaceae > Taxus > Taxus chinensis. The sequence goes on along the minus strand of CM034153.1, from coordinate 663,261,030 downwards.
TTCTATCCTCGCACTAATGGTACGTCCTCTTCCCCTATTATTTTAGCGTTTATTTTCCAAGTTATTGTATCTATCTGCACTTGAGTTCCCCTTTCATTTTGCAGGTAGCGGGAATTTCGGATGGCGTCATTTCGACACACGGACGTATAAGGTATAACTTCTAACTTCCCATTTCGGGACGGCCATACTCGGACCCACCGTTTTATGCCTCTTCATGGCTAAAACGCTTCTCCGAGGGGGCAATATGTACGTACCCAAAATTGTAAGGTACTGTACTGCGGAACGGTGTAATAAATGCCCCAATGATGATACAGGTCTCTTCGCAAGGTGTTCGGGATCCAGAGAAGCTTTACGGATATGCGTTAACATCCCACATGCCCCGCTTAGCCCCCGCGTGCTTTGTTTTCCCTTTTTTCCTCTTTTCTTGGCTTTTTGGTCTTCAGTGACGAAACCGCCGCCCTGACCGCCGCCCTGAGGGCGGCGGTCCTGTAACCGCCGCCCTGAGCAGGGCGGCGGTCCTTTACGCGTTTTCCAGAACGTTCTTTTGACGGAACGCACGCAAAGTTCAACGCTTCACCAGCTTTTCTTGCCGACTTGAGCATGCATTAATGTTTTTGGTCCCCTGGAATAGTGTTTTTCCTTTGTTTATTGTTTAGGAGTTCAGTTTGGTTTTGATCTTTGGGTGTTTGAATTCCTATCTGGGTCCTTTTGAGCTGGAGTTTTGATCACCATTTTTCCTTGTTAGAAGGTTTAAATGCATGGTTTGTGCACATGCAAATGGCCCCTCATTCTTGTTTAAAAACTCATCACTTTCAGTAGTTCAGTCTTCTAGTTTGCTTAAGTTTGATAGTTTAAATCTTTTACATGCTTAGTTGCATTTACTCAGCTGTTGGTAAGCCACAGATCCAACTTGTGCAAACAGTATTATTGCTTTTGGAGTAGAATAGTTTAGGCAGCCATTAAAGTTGCAGGTTTTGCTCTTCATACAGACGAGTTTCAGGTTCTGGACGCATTTTGTTGCATGATTCGCAGTAGACCCCGCTAGGAATTGCATAGGCCAAGCTCTGTACTCTTGCGCTATCCCTCTCCTATCCGCATTCTATTCTGTCTGCATTCTGAAGGCTGTCCATTGATCCAAATATCTATTCCTGTTGATGCAAGCATTACACGCTTTTCTGGATTCACGTGAGCACAAAGAACGAGGAGATCATACTGAGGGGACAAGAACACACACACCGTCGGATTCGCCACTGTTCTGCGAAATCCAGGTTCCATCTTTCAAAGTTTTAGTTAGAACTTATCAAATAAAGTAGTTAATCGCTTTATTACAGTTATTTCCATTCTCGATATTGCCAGGGAAGTTGTGGGGATTGATAGTTTCTGAGAAACTATGATTCATTCCTCACTTCTAAGGTAGGATCGAGAATCTTGCAAATAGATTAGTTATTTCGTTGTTTAGAATAGATATACAAAATTGCACAGACAAATAGCTACACTCGGCTATTTTGTTTGTTTTACGTTATTAGTTTAGTTGTCAATTCTAAATATTTTTAGATAGCTGCTTTCTTATAAATTGCCAGAAAATACAAAAAAAAAAAGGAATTATATATGCTAGAAGTGTACTTAGATTTTACTTTATTATAGTTTGTTTCATTACTGCTTTTGCATGACAATTACGGGACCTAGGGAGCCCAGGGAATACATTTTCGAGCCAATTGTGCCCCAGCCCAATATCGTAGTGGCAGTAACTGACATTGACCAAAACCTTAGGATACAAGTCTTCCAAACAACAACAGACTTCCAACAGATCAGGTCACAGTTGAGAGGGTTAAACGTAGAAGACGACCAAGCACACACATTTTGGTCAAATCAACCAAACTACAGGTTATCCTAGAAAACATCCGCATGACTGTAGAAGGATTTGAAAGAGAACAAATATTCGGGTGCGATCCTTTAGTTCCACAGCCAGACGCTGGAGACACCCTCGTAGATATAGATACCAGCTTAAGAATTCAAGTTGCTAGAACACCTGTGAGGTATTCTGAGAAAATCACACAATTACTGATTCTAAACGTAGAGGCTGAGAAAGCTTACGACTACTGGATACTAGGGATTAGAACTTGATCTCACGTATGACCATAACAGGACCGCAACAACCAAGAGTCTACGGTTGTGATCCACAAATCCCACAGCCTAACGAATCCACAAGTCAGTTAGATATAGACACTGGCCTACGCACATTAGTATTTCAGTCTACTCCGATTCCACCTATCATCATTCAACAGTTGTCCCTACTAGACACAACAGCTAACAAAGCTAGAGAATTTTGGACTAGGCCAGAGAATCGTCCATAGAGTTGACTATATTCACCATATGACCCTATCAGGAGAAATACACGAAACCATCCCGGGTCATTTTCCACGCATCCCACAACCCATAGATCGAATCACGCCAGAGCTCGATATTGATTGGAGCCTTCGAGCAGTCATCCTCGCTGATCGATCTATCACACCAGTCCAAGTTAGAAGGGCCTTCTTTGCCTTAGATTCGCAAATACCATTAGTGCGTGTCGAAGACATTAGACTCCCCAACTAGTTTGTCTGCATATTCTACCCCCACCGGCTGTCTCGGCACGACCTCGGGAGGTCGGGTACGTGGAAGAGTCACTTGTTGATTCTCACGCTCGCCTGTTGCTTTTCCGACGTACAAAAGGATGCGAACCAGAAGTGCGGTTCCACTGAGCAACAAAGCGCTACAAAGGGATGTGGATGCTCCTTGTGAACAATGACTCCTTCGTGGAGGCAAGACACTTCTAGCTAACCGATCAGCTGAACTTAGCGATGAGAAGCGTGTTGGTGTAATACTAAAGTTGTGCCTTTGAAGTAGATCAAAAATAGGATCCACTTCCCCATGAGCTCTCCTGCTACGAGTAAATGGTTCACTCGCTAGTGTAACTTTCAGATCTGCAATGTTTTTAGAGTAGATTTAAAAACTCTTTTTGGTTGTACTTGCTGATTTTCTGATTTTTTTGACAAAAATCAGTAGCATGTACTTTTCTAAATATTTAATTTTATCCTTCTTTTGAAAATCGATTTCAGTTTAATAACAAAGAACGATGAGGATAAAATGATGGTTTAATTTAGCAAGCTGATTTTCGGATCTTAGAGTTGACTTTTTGCAAGGGTTTGAAATTTTTGTAAAACAATCAGAAACTCAGATCTACGGAAATATACGGGTTTTTGTAAAAACTCAGTGAACTGAAGATCTCTAACTAGCCCAGATCTACGGATCTCTAGAGAAAATTTTCAGTTTGGATCACTTCTGCAAAAAAATAAGATTTTAAGCAAAAGGTTAAGATTTGCAAACAGGTACTGATTTTTACAGTTTTATCTATTTTCTTAGTTACTTTAGCAGCTTAAAAAATTGTTGGTGTTTTTTAATTAACACACCAGTCACATAGATCTGGTTCGATCCCTATTAGAGTTGCCAAAAACTGTTGGTCCAAAAATTTGTCAGGAGGGCAGATCTATGGATAGACAAGCCAACAGTGTGCAGGGCATAGCCCCTCTTTGAGATAGCAAAGTGAAACTGGTTTATTTCTATTCTACTAGTAGAAATATGTGAAAATCCTATAGTATTCTACCTTCAGGGGTTTGGGATCTCATCCCAGTTGGGGTATTTCTGACTAGTGAAAAGAAGAGAACGAAGTGGGGAGGAGGAAGATAGGATAGATCTGAAGGGAGAAATGAAATGAATTCCAAAGCAGAAAGGTTAGAGGGTTTATATTTTGGGTTGGTAGTAAATAGAGCCACACCTGCTTACATAAATGAACAAAGCAATATTGATGAATAAAAGACAAAAAATTAGAGATAGCTCCAACAGAATAAACGCATAAATCTGACATAAGAAGGATAAGATTTCCCATAACACACATATTCAGCACAAAGTCTTAATATTTGTATTAATGTTTTCTTCTATTACAAAAAGTACAAAGCCTTTTCTTCTCAATTCTAATTTTCATCTAAAAAGTGTCCACCACCTGAATACAACAAGTATTCAAGTATATATAGAAGGAGAAGGAGAGAGAAGGCAAAAAGAAACCAACTACTATATACAAAATATTTACAAAATATCTAAAAGTCAACTGTTAACTTTGGGGCAACTTTTTGGATGGATAACAACATCCCATGGTGCAACATGGATGATGTCATCATTTGTGCCAACAAACTTTTAAACATTACAAAAATGGAAAGAAAGCCAAGAGGAGGAAGGCTATTCGTCATCATCCCACAGCTTGAAGGGAGTATCCTGCTTCTTCTCAGGAGAGGCAATATGGAATTGGGATCGATACTCCATGAATTCGTTGATCATCAGTTGGAGTTAATCCTGTGAAGGACCCTTGGTGTGATCACTGATGAATTCGCAAGTCTCCCGTTCATCTCTAAGTTTTTCTGGGAGCTTGAAGTATTCATTACCTACCTCCATCATGTATCCCACAAAGTCACGGTCAGGGTAGAATGTTGTTTATGGATTTAGCGTCAAAAGTAGATTCTGGCCCTAACCCTTGCGAGATGATCTCTTTGAAAATCCGAATGGTTTCATCTTCCTTCCTCAAGGCAAATGATGGAGCGAGAAAGCTCGGAGACATTATTAGGACAATTTGCTCTATTTGATGCATTGCATCCAAGGCTTCCTATTTGACCTTGTCAATCTTCTCCAGGACAAATTCCATTTGATCAACCCGGTAGTCCAAAGAAGAAAGGACTTTGTTGGGTGCTTTGCGGGTGATCGAAGACGCCGAATTTCACTAATTCATCGACCTGGGTAGTTGACCATTTTTTGAAAAGTTTCGTGTTGCAACCTAGTGTGGTCTACACTCTTTAGAGATAGGTCCCTGCAATCACCTGGAGTTCCTTGTTTGCTTGATCAATTTTCTGATATAGTTAAGTGAACTTTACGATCACTTCCTCACTATCTTTGAGAATTTGGTCTCTCTAGGCGGATTTTTCCAAGCTTTGTTTGCCAATTTTGGCATATTCATTTATCTTCTCCTGGCTAAGGGCCTCAGGAGTTTCCAGTGGCAGTTGTGGGAGGTGCACTGCCCATTTTCTGCAGGGCTTGGAGAAGGTGTTTATTTTGCTCTTTTAGTATCCTCTTCTCTTCCTTTGCTTCCTGAAGCTTCTTGCAAAGGGCATCCACTGCTGATAGGGCCTCTCCTTGCAGGCTCTCGGAGGACGTTCCCATTGTGACCTGTGTCACTGTGTAATCTGTAGGAGACAAATCCTTTTTATCCTTTGTGGGATCGGGATACGCGATCTCCATTACTCTTTCACCTGAGCGCACTCTGAGAGAAGCGGGTTATTGGTTTTTGCTTCTTAGCTCCTTTTGTTGGAATGATGGAGAATTCCATAGGTGTAATGGCACCGGAGAACTCCTCGTGCTATGATGCTATTCTCATGGCTAGAAGGGAGTATCCTGCTAGACTTCCCAGTGGATGGGACGAATCTGGAAATGAGGAAACAACGGCATGAAGGGGCAAGCATACAGTTGAACAAGGGGAAATCCATGTTGACTATGACGCTTGGTGGTGATTGATAAAGAATTCAAATCTCGAACGCATTCATCTCTAGGAGTCACTATGGAGAGGATTAACCGTACGGGGGTGAATTTCCTTGACAGATCAGGGAACCCATACTGAGGTAGTCTGCGAGGGAAGCCAGAAGATTATTGACTGAGGACTTGCCAATATCACCAAGGACTATGGGAGAAAACCTAACCCTTGCAGGACGGTCTCTTGAGTGAATGAGGAGCCGATTGAGGAGCAACACACCTTCCTCGGAAGGAAATGTCATGATGGAGTTGCAGCAGTCCCGGCACACATCCTGAGTGAAAATATTTCTCACTATGTTGGAATGCTTGCTACCTAGGGCTTGGCCTCTATGGAGATACTATTGTATATAACTTCCCCCCGGCTAGATCCATCTGATCAAGCAAGATATGGGATCCAAAGAAGCTCAAACACCCAACATTTATTGTGCTGCCAACGGGCGCATCAACAAGAGGTGTCGACATTTTACCAAATGGATCTTGCCCATGGTGTAGGTAGGAAGTAAGCATCCAAAAGTTGCAAGATGGCGCAGGTTAGAACAACTTAGTCATGTGTCTAACATGGGAGATGGATGTCCCATTTTTAGCACTTAGGAAGATGTCGAAATTAGCCAAAATATTCCCATGACAGCTCAGAGGTGCACTTGTCAAGATTACTTCGACACTGAATATGGATGCGATCATGGTCGCTCTAATAGATACTGCCATACATCATGTAAAAGTCACCCTTGGCGTATCTCATGTTATCTTTTCCATGAACTATGAGTGTTGACATGAGTTTCAGTGGCAGTTAGTAGGAGGTGCACTGACCATTTTTGCAACAAATATGGAGACAGGCATGTTTAGTTTTGTCGACTTTTAGTATCCTCTTCTCTTCCGTTGCTTCAACATTTTGCTTCTTACAAAGGCAATCCACTGACTCAGATAGGGCCTCTCCTTGCAGGCTCTCGGAGGAAATTCACACATTGTGACCTATGTCACTGCTTAATCTGTAGGAGACAACATCCTTTTTGCCTTTGTGGGATCGGGATACGCGATCTCCATTAATGAAATCACCTGAATGCAACTCTGAGAGAAGCGGGTTATTGGAATTTTTCTTCTCTAGATCCTTTTGTTGGAATGGAGGAGAAGTCCATAGGTGCAATGGGGACTTTCCTCTTGTGCTGGCTTTAGCAGGTGTTGGGAGATCCATGCTAGACTTAAGGGAGTGGGACCAGCGGGAGAAGAGGGAACGGTATGGAAGAAGAAGGAGCAACTACAGCGGATGTACTCAGGGGAAATGGGTCTGAGACGCTTGGTGGTGGCATTGATAAAGAAGCTAGAAACTTCACTAAAACTCACATGGGGTAGGAGTCACTGCAGGAGAGGAAACCATGGGGGTGGAAGGGAGACTGAGAGATGAGGGAAGAAATACTGGGGGATCAGCTTTGTGAGGGAAGAGAAGATGGAGGAAGAGGAAGAGGGGAACAATAGAAGATGGGGGAGAAGACACAACACCAAAGGAATGGTTGTTTGAGTGACATGAGGAGGAGAAGGAGGAGTTCAGGAGAAGGGATAGGTGGGAACCTCAGTGGTTACAGTTAGTGGCAATCATCCTGAGTGGATGTGCCCATTGGAACACTTAGGGGTGCCATGCTCTTTCTCTAGGAGATTCTAGGGTGTACAACCTATTCCTGGGTGGTGGAATGAGGACTCTCGGGAGCTTGCTCCTGAGTAGCACTTGATTCCCCTTCCTTGTCTTTCCCTTTGCCCTTTGGCAAATGCTTTGGCCTGGCAGGTGCATTACCTAAGGGAGACATGGTGAAGTCTACCCCAAGGTAGATGAGACCATTAAACCTGCACCAATGTTCTATGCACTGCAAGGTGCCCTTGCCCTCTCCTCAATAGTCTGAGGTGCCCTTGTTCTGTCTATCTCAGAAAATGGCCAGTTTTCCCTGTTCGTATCTAGATATACTAATCAACTTCTTGATCAGTCATTTGGAAACCTTTCGAGAACAATGGCCATGCCATATTGGATAATTTCTGCTAAGGCCAGGTGGGAGTGATCCTTTCTCCTGAGCTCGACCTCATGATACAGGTTGATGTAGATATCCTCGATCTGTGGGACGTGGATCGGATCGAGCTTTGCCTTTGGGAGGAAATTTCGTGGATCAAAGGTCGGCCTTGCTGAGAAATTGTGCTTCAGGTTGAGCAGCTCCAGTTCTGCAAACATTTCTTGGGCCTTGGTGTGAGAAGTGCATGTGTACCTGTCCACTATGAGGGGGAATGGAGTTCCGTACCCTTCTTTCTCTTTAGGCACTTCTCATGATATGTGATGAGCTGTCTGGACAACTCCAATAGGATCAACTTTGGCCCTGCATATCTTGGCAACTTGGTGGGCTCCCCCAAGAAGTTGGCGGCTCTGAGATAAGTAAAAGTAGGGAATTGCATAAATAACACCCCCCACTTCTCTGTTGCAGTCACTATGCTCTTGGTTCATCCGACCGTGAGTCATATTGGGCCTCAATAGGCAGATGATGCCGTAGAAGAAGGCATCGTTGATCTTGCTGAACTGTGGAATGCTGTTCTCTAGTCTCAACTCTGGATAATATTCATATATTTTTACCTAGGGCCATACCCCAGCATCAGCTCAGTGCTGGATAATCTCTCTTTGAGGCAGCAGTGTAGACCACATAGGAGTTCATGTAGAACCTCCCCGTTGTTGAGAGTTGTTGGAGCTGCTCAGAGATGGTGCTGCTGATGATTTCTGCCCACTCAAAATGTTGATCAGGCACGTTTTTGTTCATCGTTTCTAGATACCTGAGCATCCATTTGTGGAAGTAATGGGCATCAGGAAGCCCAAATACCCTGCTCAGGAAGGTAATGGTGTCACTCAGCTCCTCTGAAAAGTCGCTGCGATGAATAACCTGGGGCCACCTGGTTATTACCTTCTTATTCTTTAGGTATACCTCGTTCATCAACTGCATACATTTGTCCTCATTTTCATCCCATGCCTTTAATGCAGTCTTCCTGACTCACGGCCACAAAGTGCCGGTGGTGGGGGATACCCAACATGATCTTGAAGTGCCGGGTAGTGAGGTTGATTATAACCTCGCCCTTTTCATTCTCAACACACCTTGTGTCTTTATTATAGCAGCAGGCCACCACCATCATGAATTCATTATTCACCGCACTTACGGGAATTCCCCCAGTGAAGTGTAGACCACTGCCGACCAATTTTTCCATCCATGGACTACCTGTGACCCTTCTGGTTCTGGCCCAAAAATCTTCCATGTCAATGTGGCCAAGTTCAGCATCCCTGATGTCTAAGTCACATTCTGCATGGGACTCGGGCATCCTGACCCTTTGATACTTATATTTCATTTCTTTCTCTATGAGTTTGGCCTTACCCTTTGACTTGGTTGGCCTCTTACTTGATGTAGACATGTGCGATTCTGAGTTCAGCTACTGATCTGCAAGAAGAAGGAGCGAAGTCCAACGCAGAAGAGCCATGTTAGCTATTAGATTATCCATCAAAGCTTTAGAGAATGAGGAGTTAGTAATTTAAAAGCTTCTGGGCGCAGGGCGTAAGAATACTACAGGCTGCAGGCTCAGAAAAGCAAGGCGCACTGATGCAGAGTGTTGTAAGGAAGAAAACAACGCCAAAGGGCGCAAGGCGCAGGAATACTACACATAAAATTTAGTGTTGAGTGTAGAAGGATTTGCGCCTGTGCCAAGATGAAAGGTTTTGAAATGGGCGCAGATAATTCTTGTGTTACAATGGCGGTAGGATGCGCCAATGGCGCAAATATTGAACATGTTGTAAAACAGTTTTGGTGTGCCAAAGGGCACAAGATTAAAGGATGCATCACTGAGTTAAGGTGCGCCAAGGTTTTAGCTTTGCGCGGCGCAGGAAAAGTTTACATGACATTCAGATGTTGATGTAGGCAGGATTGCGCTTGTGCCATGTGTTAGGATTTTAAGAATTTCAAAGGGCGCAGGGAAGGTGCATGCTGCAGGCAGGGACAGTGCACCCTTTGGCACGACTGTGTTTTATGCAACAATGATGGCGTTTGCGCCAAAGGAAAACCGTGGGTTTAGATTATGTGATATCTTTAGATTTTCTCTCTCCTGATTGGTTTTCGTATGGTTTTTAGGGCCTCTTTAGCATGGATCTGGACAGTGAGGGGGAACAGAGAAAAGAGGATCTTGGATCAATTTTGAGACAAAGCCCTCCAGGCCCATAGATCTGGACAGGAGGGTAAAACTGATTTGGGGGGAGCCTCTTAGGTTCATTTTCTTTATTTTTTTTATAACAACCACAACCTCTGAAAACAACACAGAAAACCAACACACAAAAACCACAAGAAAAGCAAGGACCACTTACCAGGTATATATAGAATGGAAGAAATGATGTGGGGTCCACGAATGTGATGTAAAGTGAACACACGGGGATGACAGGAGCACTGACAGGTGTAGAGGAATAAAGCTTTTCACGTGTTTTTCAATCATGAAAATGACAGGTCAGATGCGCCTATATATAGCAAAAGGTGCAATAAATGTGCCACCAACTTTTTCAAAGGGCACACCAAAACAGGAATGCCAACATGAAATTTAACTTGCGCCTTTGGCATGGTTATGCGTCTATCAACAAGAAATTACTTGCACCTTTGGCACGAATTCAACACTGTCACACTTTTTTAGCGCCTTTGGCGCACCGCTTCAAGGGCGCAACATTTTTAGTGTCGACAGGTGGCGCATGCGCCTCGGCACAGGTTAGAAGGGTGCATCATGGGGAGGCGCAACATTTTTAGTAATGTTGACACGACAGAGAGTGCGCTGCCAAAGGAATAGAAGAGGGCACAAATACATTTGATGTTACATGAACAAAATCTGCGCCCAGCCAAAAAGGACCAAAATGACTAAGTTCGAAAAACTAGATTCTCTGGAAAGGGATTTTATGCCATTCTAAACGCTAAGGGACCTATGGCAGGGAACCAAAACAAAATTTTGGTATGGTTACCTGCAAAATTGCCCTTGTCAATTTTACAGGATAACAAGGATCAGTTTGCAATGCCTCTCCAATCTCAAATGACTAGAGCAACTGGAAACAGGTATTTGTCATGTTTCAAGATCAATACAACTTGATGATTTGAGTTAGCCACCTTGCATGCGGTGATAAGATACTGGTCCACTCCAAATACCATAAAGATTTGGAGTGTCTTCATTGCCTAATTAGTCTCGATGGTCGCATCCCACTTTTTAGGAATGGAAGCTATCCCCAACCTTGACAGTGTCATAGATCTGTTTGATCTTTTCTGTTAAACCACTATGTTAGAGTTGAGTAGCCTAATGTTTGTTCCATCCCAGTCATGAAGTGACATGTGCACTATTTTCTTCATAGCTGCACTAATTTTGCCGTATCTATGATCTTCCTCTTTGATCCATAGCCTGTACAAATGGTCTAATTGTTAAGATAACTCGATTGAAGGAAACTCAAATTCATTAGATGGAAATCTTGTTGTCTTTACCATATACTAGAATTGTAAGGAGACAGTGTCAATAGTCCTTCCAAATTAGCATGTGTATCCACTAACTCTGCCAAAAGAGAATTTTTTACTTTTGTGTACCAAAAATCTTTGATTGATGTCCATTGTCCTCTTCATAATTGGCAAGAAATCATATTTTGGGGCAGGTTCAAGTATTCATTTCAGTACCAATCCATCAGCCTTGGGGGTATTAATTGAAAGTAAATATTTTAGATAAATCCCAAGTCTCAAAGACTCTCAATTAGAAATTTTGGATTCTAAAGAAAGCTTTAGCATTATCATGAAATGATCATTTGAGCAATAAAGCATACAACTCCAATTGTAAAAATGTGTCTTCAAGAAATGGCTCAAGATTGGGTTTTAGACTTTCAGATCAGCTTCCAGAGTATCAGACTGACTGCCATATTCAAGGTCCACCTGGTGAAGTGTTATGTGGCTATGAAGATACCTGCATTTTGAGTCACCAATGTTGGATGGAGGATTGATCCATTCTAATGAAGTCAATACCCCGTCGTGTAAAAATGGACTAATCTTCTTGAATTGGATGAAGTTGAGCAATTGATGCCAATATTTTCTTGGAGAATGAAGATAAAAACAGGTAAATTCCTTTCATTTCCTAGGACCCACCTGTGAGCATCCTTTAGGAGCACTTAAGGGTATGCTAGGTGCATATCCCTACATTCTATGATCTTCATGAGCTCAATATCTTTAGCAGAGAATGTGTCCAAAAATGAGTAAACCATCATGGGAAAATTCAGCTTTGGGGGCATTCTACTCACATTGTCCACCTTCTAACTGCACCTGAGTCAAAAGCACTCCATCAATAGTTAGAGAAAATTGAAGAAAATGACAAATCATCAATTACAATGCATAACTGAATAAGCCACACTAAATCTCAAAAAGTCTTCTCTTTGCTTTATTAAAAGCCAAGCAGGGTATGCAAAAGCCGTGTAGAACAAAAAAACCCCTACATATCTAGCAATCCAAGCTATGATCAAATGCAATAATCTATGTATAACTTCATAATTTCTGCCATAACTAACAAATCCATGCGGTAGCTCATCGTTTGAGGGCACTTCATTTACTGCAGGGTGGTTTCTTGCAGATTCTGGGACAGCTGTCCAGAGCTAACTACTCGAAAAGTGACAATCTTCCCCTTACTAAGTTTGTAGCTTTAAATGGTCACATCATACTCCATGATCTGTAATTACCCATCCTGCTCATTTCTCACAATTTATTATATCGCTCTCAAGGTAATGAAGTCCTCTATGCGATGGAAATGTGATACCATTAATGTTCATTGTGGCTAGCTGTATAAAAAAAGTGGAGCCTGTTTTCATGTGTGAAAGTGTTGAAGACTGTACACTAAGCAGTACTACTACCATCATTAATGAAGTCATGTATCCTCGTCGGGGTTTGGCCTCAAAAAGAATGCTAGAGTGACATATTAGGGAAATGTGCTCTTCTCATATGGTGACCATGATATGTTTTAGACCCATTAATGAGAATTGTTGGTAGGTGGGAGCGGGTTTTTCCCATGGTTCTTGATACCCATAGTTTTGTAATTCACTGCTATAAGTAGTTGTAACTACTTCTCATATGAGTTTTATGCATATGATAGAGATATGAAGAACATTACAAATGAAAATTTGAATCTCGGCTATGAATTCTATAGAGTTTAAGCCTTGAGCATAGGCTTGGTAAACGGATCTGGGTATTGTATTTTATCAGATGCGGTGGACTGTGTAATAAAATTATGGAGCAAGTGATTCTTGGTGGACGTATGCCCAAATTGGGTCCAACCACGTTCTAATATTGTCTCTTTGTGTTGTGTTACCTCTCCATTATTCTTGCAATTTTATTTGCATGATCTGTAATAATTTCTGCATATTAGTTTCTATTGTTCTGATTCTAATGAGGGATTTGGTGGTCCACGATATTTTGGTCCCTTATTTCCTAACAGTTATTGGTCCTTAAAGCTTGGTTTGAATTTTCGACTTGAAGTGTCCCTGAATCACAGGGAAAGTTCTAACCCCTTTATCTTGAGTGGGAGCACCTATGGCAGATGTATGGATTTCCCTCTTTTAGGGTTTGATAAATCTCAACGGTCCCTTAGAATTTCAGTCTATTAGGAAGTATGCAGATGGATAGATTACCTTTATTATGAAGGATCTTTAGTACTTTGATGTCTGTAGAAGGTGAACAAACCTTCTCTAGAGGTCCATGACAGATGTGGAATGTCCCACAACTTGTTGAGATCGGTCCAATGTTAGCACTTAGTAGGGATGATACCAGCTGTGTCTTATCATCTTCGGTATTATTTAATGTTTGCACTAAGGAAAAGAATAAAAAAGACCTCTAACGGATGCATTAGGGAAGTTGTATGAAAAACCCTCTGCCTCTAGGACATAGATATTTTTAATGACATAAGGTTGTTTACATATGAAGATGTCTGCAGAACTTAGTTCTAGTAGCATGATCATTTAAATAGTGATTTAGCAAATGGACGCTTTGTTGTGATCTTATTCTAGCTTCGGTTACAATAGAATTTGATGAACAAGTTAGGGCTTTATTAATTCTGTAGCTCTTTACCTGAGATTTGGAATAGCCTGGTAATGGCGGTAAGTAACTCGGTTCCAGCTAACTTAAATTTGACAGTTTGAGGATGTTGTAGGGGTGACTTCTGAATTTCAAGGAAATGCAATCATAAAAAGCTCTGAAGGATGAATCCATCTAGCTTCAGGATGAATTGCTTTGACAGTGGAAACTTCCAGGGATGACAGAACGAATAGTCCTGATAACCGTGGAAAATCAAAAGATCGGGCAACTGGTCAAATGTCCAAAGAGTACATAGTATGCTGGAATTGTGGAAAGCTTTTGGCATGTAAATGAATGACTAACATGTGTGAGCTTGTGGTCATAAGAAGCTAATTGAGCAATATGCTTGAAGAAACTAGTCATTTAAGTGCAGGATTATTAATGTGGCAACGGAGTAATGTATGTTCAATGATGAAATTCCAAATACTTTCTTATGCACATATATTACTGATATCTATAGGTGGTTTAGATTCAGGGGCTTTAATTACTCCATCACTTTATCCACATTTAGGCATTATTTTGTTGATTATGTTCAACCCATGAATTTGGGTATGTTTAGACCTTGGTTGATGATGATGCCCATTGCAGCATAGTATAGCCAACAGGTATCTGTCCAGGTTAAGATGCTGAATGGGAATACTTGGCTATTGATAGGATGTTTCGACATGTGCCTACATTAAGATGAAATTTGATATCGGCAGGGTAGTTGGGACACCTGATGGTATGTTTGGAAGGTTACCAAGGGTGCTCTTGTGAATGGCAAGAGGTACGAAGGATATGGATACCTAAATAGTATTGTAACCATCATCAAAAATTCCAGCACTAATTTTGTTCTGTAATCTTGTCAACACTATAGGCTCGGTCATATGAGCTCATAATGGGTCGATGGAGATCATAAAGAAGGATTTTCCTGGATATACAGAAATAGGTTTGGAGTTCTAATGAGGAACAATAGCAATATATGGGAAATAGAAGTTCAGTAAGGTTTCCAATTCTAGCTTTTTGAATCCATACCTAAGAAAGAGAGTAATGGTTTCCATGTAGTATGGTGCATTTTGATTCCCATGTGGGGGCCAGCTTCAGGTATTCTATCTCTTGGGGGTTCAAGTTATTCATGTTACTCCTTGTATTAACTGATGCAACAAGGAAAGTTTGGGTTTATTGTATTAGAAGACAAATCTCCGATGCCATTTGAGAATTTCTGTTAAATGGAAAGCCTGTGGTCAGATTTGAATAAAACAGGTCTTATAGTTGCAATAAATGTCTCAGGTCAGATAATGGAGGGGATCTATTGCATTGCAATGAATTTGATTATTATAGCACATTAAACACCATTATTAGTGTGGTGTCCCCCGAGTTTCACTTCAATCTAGATCATTTATGCATCTAATGTTTTCGTGGAAAGGATGGTGTTTTGGAGGTGGTTGACTAATTTTTCACCTGGTGTCAACTAGATCATATGTGGTGATTTTAACATGATTGAATCTCAAGAAGAAAATGAATGGATTCTACCAATGGAATGATGTGCTGAAAAAAGGGGAAGCTTGGTTTTTTATGCATAATAATTTTGGCATAACATATCCCAACTAGCACTATTGCCTCCCCAATGCCATGTTGTGGATCATGTGTTTCAAATTTTTCCAAGGCATTGAATGAGTGGAAAAGTTTTTTTTTTATAGAGATTTACATAGAGAGTAAAATATCTTCATTTTTTCTAGAAAATTCAACCACCTTGTTTCTGTCATCCCTAGAGCCTTGATTTTAGACCACTCATTTATTCAATTTGATATTGAATGGATTACTCCTCATCCTCGATATGTCAAGTCATGATTTTATTTTAACATTTCTCACTCGTACCATTTGTGGACTACAAACATATAATTCAAATTTGGAACATTGTCCCTCGACCTCCTAGAGTTTTTGGATGGATTTAATTGTGGGATAGTGCCATCAGTCAGGTGGCCATTTTCTTACACATCTATAGGTGACAAGCCACAAAATTATTCCATAATGTTTGTGTTTCTTCACAAAATGAATATCTAATTGTTTCATAGGAATTAGAAAAATATCCTTTTAATGAGGTTTTATATAAGGAATCCATGTTTTGGAGACAAAAACTCAAATTCAAAGTGCACTATCAAGGTCAAAGAGCTCAAATTAGAGCTTGTATATACTACTTAAAAATTAAGGACATACCATCCAGGGAAAACATTCTCTCCTCCTTTCTAGGAAATCATTTGATCATGTTAAATCCACAAGAGAATTTGGATCTTAACTCACAAAAAAATTCTCTCCTTTCCAGGAAATCATTTTATCATGTTAAATCCATAAGACAAGTTGGATATTAACTCACTCAACTTCCTAATATATTGAAATACTTTGTCTCCCATTGTCATGGAGTGTTTTCTACTCAACTATCTATGCTTGACTGGAAAATTATTTTATCATGATGTATTCAGGTGGTTGATTGTGTGCTTTTTGAGGGACAAATGGTGGCATGTGATCACATTCTATCCATCAAAGAGCTCCGTGATGCCCCTATAAAGGTGGATCTTAAAAAATACCCTATTGTTAATGTGTTTTATTGTGAATTCTACCAATAGTTTTGGGATATTGTTGGGCCAAATATTGAAAAATTATTACCTTGAACTTGTTCACACCATCTCCCTTAATAAGTTGATAAAATAAGGAAACATTAAATTCTTTCCCAAATCTTGGGACTTAAATCTTATCACTTGTTGGAAACATATTAAACTATTGAATGTTTCCTACAAGATTATTTGCAAATATTTGGTTCTCAGAATCAAATATATTCTTCCCCTCATTATTCGTTTGGAGAAAACTATGTTCATTCATAATTGTTATATCTTTGAAAAATTCATTGTTGTTCGGGAAGGAATGGAATGGGCTAGAGCTTCTCAACAAAAATAAAACTTCATCAAAATTGAAATTGAAGAGGCCTATGAAAATATTGAATGACCCTTTATCTTGACTACATTGTAGGAACTTGGATTTGGTTAAAGGTTTGTTAGTATTTTTAAGATGCTCTTTAGAGATGATAATTCCTACATCGCTATTAATTGTGTTCACCTTAATTAATTTGGGATATTTTGTTTTATTAATCAAGGATATGTCCACTTGAATCTTCTTTGTATGTGCAATAAATTTAAGGTCTTAATTGTATCTTATAATATTATACTTCTAAAGGTTTGGTTAAATGTATCATGCTTCCCATCTCTCAGAATCATATGGTTAAAATGGGAATTTTGTTGTGACTCTTTTCTCACACTTGTTGAATAGGAAGCTCTCATATCCAATGCTATGGAATGTCTTAATATGTTTTTATTAGATTTTGGGTCTTCCATCTAATGACAAAAAATATAGTGCTACCAACCATCCTACTCTCCCATTATGGTGTGGTTGTATAGTATCAAATGGAAATTTATTTAACCTTGTGAAAATATTGAAATTCTTGGCATTTATTTTTCCATTCAAGACAAACCCTATGATTAATGGATTTATGTTATTTAAAGGGATACAAAATATTAGGTATTGTATTTACTAACTGCTGACCAAAATAAGCTCCCACTTATTTTGGGTCAACTGACACCATTTTCCCCTTATGTGCTTCAATCTATATTTATCACCTATTCCAAGCAACTTAAGTCCTCTTAAAAGAATTTCCATCATGATAGGAAATTTATTCCCCTTTCTAGAGAAATAAATAAGTCCTTCTAACTCTTCGTATTTTTCAAGCTACGAAGCTAGCGTGGGTCTTGAGAAGGATTACTTTTGCGCAAAAGTGGAAAAAGCGGGCTGGTGGGCCCGAGGATGAATTTTTTCCAAAAGAGGATTTGTAGGGCTGTGACAGGAGACATGTTTACAAATTATAAATGTGGGCACAAAAATCAAAAGTGTACGGGTAATCTTTGAGAATTTTTTCACTTTTCGCAAAGTGGCGCAATTTTCAAGTATAGGCCCATGAGCCCGCGGATGTCTCATCGGTCGTTGACAAGTCACAAACCCGCAGATGAGTGACCGACGTGCCTCGATCGACACAACTTTTTCAAAGAATAGAATCTCAAATGAAGATCCCAAACACGTGCCAATATTCCATGTGTCCCAAAGTCTAACAAGGGGGACAATAGGTCTACGGGGGACTAGTTGAAAACCTTTCAAAATGGGGCAGATGCCAGCGGAAGGTGCCACGTGTCGACTCGACGCAACTTCAAAGAAAAACATCGAAGGTAGAACCCCAAAATCGGCCATTGACTAAGTCATATGCCAGTTTCGGTGGAAGCCTACCACGTGTCGCATCGGTGCAACACCAAGGCTAGAAGTCCAAAGATGCAGAGACTCAAATGAGCGCCAGGCTCTCCACATGTCAAGGGTCAAATAGAGTCAAAAAAGGAAGACAAGAGCGGGCCTAAAACGAACTAAGTATAGAGGTAGCCGACATGGACAGGAGCCACGTGTCGACATCAATGAAATTTCAAAGGGTACGACCCAAAGCGGGTGACCTAGACGAGCGTGAGGCCTTCCACATGTCTAAGGTCAAACTGAGTCAAAAAGGGTCTGAGCAAGGCATAGACTAGAATCATCTAAGTACAAAGAGGCCAGTGGAAGGAACCACGTGTCAGCCTCAACGCAAAATTTTAAGGGCACGAGTAAAATTCAGCAGTAGGTTCCTAAATGTGCATTGAACCTCCACATGTCCAGGGTAAGACTTATGGCCCCACCAAACAAAAAGGTACTTAAACCAAATAACACAAATAAATAGGAACAGAGCCAAGCGGAAAGAGCCACGTGTCTCTTTGGCACACTTTCGAGAGGTGGATTTAAAGGCGGTTCCCAAACATGTGCCAGCTCGCCACATTTCTCATCAGCATAGTTCCCAAATGAGCGGTCTGAAAAGTGGTTCCCACAATGAGTGCCAACTAGCCACGTGTCCTAGAGTCTGCAAAGGTAAGGTTGGCCATTAAAAATTCCAAGAAGCCTACGGAGGTCCTCCACATGTCTTGACCAAGCAACTGCAAAGGTAAAAATTTAGGGGTAGTTTCCAAATGAAGCGCGAAGCCTCCACGTGTCTCAGGTCAGGTGCAACATGTCTCCGCCAATGGGAGAGCACTCAAACAAAAGTACAAAGAACACAAAAGAGCCTGCATGGAAGACTGCCACGTGTCAATCCGATGGCACAATTTTAAGAAGTGAAAGGCAAGGGTCTGAATCTTCAAGATGTGTGAGGCTACCACGTGGACCTGCTACAGACATACTCTTTTAAACATTGCACGCTCCTGCTGGCCCTGATCTTTAGAAAACCATATCTTTCAACTAGAAGCTCAGATTTGGGTGGGGAGAGGACTTTATGGGAAAGATCTTGGCATCGGCTTCTCACCTTGCCTCCATTAATATTTTGACCCTGCTAATCTTCGGGGGCTGTCAAGTCTCTCACCTTCCAGCCATGATGAAGAATGGGCCTCTTTCTTGTCCAATAAGGGACAATCGACACGGCATGGGGTGTTGCAGCAAGACTCTTCGTTGTGGCAGGTGGATTTCAATGCATATCTGCAAATTGGTTGAAGCAAGATTCTAATTTTCCCTCTCTCCTTCTCTCTTTTAGTAGGTAGAATTCAATGCATTGTGAGGTTAGCTGGAACAGATTTCAATTTTCCCTCTCTCTTTCTCTCTCATTCTTCCTATATATTGTAAAGGAGGGGCATATATTCAAACAGTTTGTTCATCTGTTTCTCTCCTTCCCCCCCTCTCTCTTTCTTCCTTAGGGTAGAATGTGGAGTCCAAGAAACTCCTCTCATGGCTCTATAATGGAATTTTGTTACCCCTTTCCCACTAATGATGTACCGTGTAACATTTCAGATCAATAGATTTTTTTTTTGTGATGCATCTTGTCCATCCCTGGCTCATTTTATTGTCTCTTCTTACCTCTCATCATTGTATGGTATACTGTGCATACTCTGATGTTTATTGTAGGTTATGGGAGCTGTGCTTAACGGGTTTTGAAGTAATGTTCCATGTGAACTTCATATCTTTAGTCCATGGTGCATCTTGTCCACCCTCTCCTCTATGCTCACCTCTCTCCACTTCAGGAAGATTTGATTTGAGATCAGCCACTTCCTTTTCTAGTGTATCACCACTT
Source organism: Taxus chinensis (assembly GCA_019776745.2). Classification (NCBI taxonomy): domain Eukaryota; kingdom Viridiplantae; phylum Streptophyta; class Pinopsida; order Cupressales; family Taxaceae; genus Taxus; species Taxus chinensis. The sequence goes on along the minus strand of CM034153.1, from coordinate 663,241,143 downwards.
AGTGTAGTCTCTCTTTCACCCTCTCTCTCTCTCCATGTCCCCTTGGAATGGTTAGATTAATATTAGATTAGGTTGTACCTGACACTCGAGTAGCTTGTCACATGTAGATTAGGAAGTACGAACCAACCTTCTCTGGAGGTCCATCTCAAGTTTTGAAAGTCCCACAGCTTGAGAGATGGTCCAATCTTGTGTAATCACACCGAATGCCCCATTTTAGACTCAGGACATTCGAGGGTGTTGTGATTCTACACTAAAAGTTTTGGCATGCCCGGTGGGACCTTGAGGTTAGATTTTTCTCATCTTTCCAAGGTGTCTCATTATCAAAAAAATTTTAAGCCACCATGCCACCACACTAACATTTTTTACACGCCTGGTGGGACAGGTTCTGAAGCACCTTACCACTTCATCTTAGTAGGTTGGTGTGTTCCTGGTAAGATTCGGCATTTTGAGGCACATGCAAGTGCATCTCGTGATTCCATCTGGTCAACTACCTATTCTATGAGTAGCAGACCATTTTTCATCCATTTTCCACCCATATTCATTCATCTTCCTTTCCACATCTCCCATTTTCTCCCCATTCCATGAAGTTGTGCAATCATGAATTCATTTCCTTCTTAGGAACTCACACTTGCAACAACAGCAGTGCAGTCTGCCTCAAATGTATTTCTCAACTCCTCCAGATAAACATTATGATCAGATCCAGAACCATTATGCTTACCCATATGAGCAGTGTCAAAAATATTTTGGCCAAGGAACTTATCAAGAACAAGGGGACACATATAATGGTGAAAAGTACATGGAAAATGCTGATCTGATGGAGAAGATTCAAAGAATGGAGGCTAGCATGGTGCAGTCAAGGGCTACATCATAGATGAAGGCATTCAAGATTAGTTGTAGGGTACCTTGTCCATGGGTAGGCCCTTTTCCAATACATTACAGCCCACAGGAGAAGCTTGACTTCATGTTCAGAATGTTGCCTTGACTTGCACAATGGATTGAGGAGATTTAGGCTTGTGAGTTGGACACAAGACAACCTTGTCAATGGATAAGTCCACCACCTCCTAGCTTTTATTTTCCTCTTCCTCAATCAGCATTATCGCAACAATGTCATGAGTCAAGCCCCTCACTTGCTACCCCAAGTATTGATTTCCCTTCCCCATCCCCTAGTCTTCCATCTTATCTTGATTCTTCTGCCCTTTTCCCTTCCAAATCCAGGTCCCCTCCACAAGAACTAAAGGCAATACCTTCCCCTCTACCACAGATAAACAAAAAACTAGTGGAGACCCCACCCACCACTCCTCTCGCTTTCCCAAGTCCATGTTGGGAAGAGATTCCAAATAACAATCAAGGAGAACTGTAAGAAGAGGAACACAACAGAGAAGAAATGACAGAAAATCTGAAGAGTTGGGCTTCTAGGTTTGGATTTACAAATATACCCTTGATGGTTAAACCTATGGAGGAGGCTTAGGTCAAGCCACAAGTGGTAGAACCTTCAGCAACAACACAAGCATGGGAAGAAGAAGTTACTCCAAATCCAAAAGAAGAGGAGTGCATTCCGGTTCTAGAGGAGAACTATACAGTTTCAGAGGCTCCAAGTGCGGAGCAGGCTACAAAAGAACCTTTAGTTCTTCCTCCCACTTCATCCCCTCTATGCTCTAATGTTGAAGAAGAGTTTGAGCTTTCAAATTCATGTTTGAAGAAGAGGGGAACCATGGTGAGCAAGTTTTAGATTAGGAGGACACCATGGAGGAGGTCGAGTGCATGCAATAGGACAATGAGGAGGGAGACTATCTGTCAGACTTGAAAGATTGCTTTGATGGAGAGGAGCTTGAGGAGATAACATCATTCACTCCTCCATCATCCACCTTCCAAGCATATGATCCTGCTGCCATGAAGAAGAGCATTTAAGTACAATAGCATGCACTTCCTAAGAGCCCTCTGGAACCAAGGTTGGAAGATATGAGTCTTCCATTCTCTTCACAGGAGAAGGAAGGGGGAAAGGATAATAAGGATGAATTGGACAAGTCATCCCTGGTCAAGATCATCTCATACAGGAATGGTCCATAATGACAAATCCATTATTGGAGTTGACAATTCAAATGTAAGGTGAGAAACTCAAAGGATCATAACAGTGGGAGTTTTGTAGCTACTATGAGCTTTCATATTTTAGTAAGCCAAGAGAGAAGCTTTAACTAGTCATGCCCAATGAGAAGATTCCATGAGGATGTTTTTTTAAAGTTTTTTTGGGTTATGGATGAGCACTTCGAGGATTCCAATGCCAATTAACTTGATGGATTTATTTTTAGTTGACATTGTTAATAAGCTTGATGATTTGGATGGAAGACCAGATAGTAGTGAGTCTTATTGACTCAGGAAGGAGAAATCAGTGATTCAGTGTCAAAGCATCTACATGGATGCCCCTGAAGGGAGGGTGAGGAATGGGTATTTGTAAGTGCGAAAAATGTAGGTTGTTATTCAGGCAGTAACACACCTTTCTCACCAGTTAGTGTAGAAGTAGGTCTAAAAAAAATGGTCAGCAAGTGAAAAATATGCTGGTTGGACGTTGCTAAGAAGATCCACATAAGGAGTCATCTACAATTTATCCAGCTTCATTTTTTAGACTATAGTGTGTTGAGGTGTTTTGAAGGGGACTAAGATAAGTATAGGCACTATCCTTTTGTCCACCTAGCATTCTAAGAGATAATATTTTGCAATACCCTGAAGAGTTCAAGATCCCTTGTAGACTGATTTTCTTGAAAGTATACATGTAAAGATGGGTCCATGAGTGGAACATACAAGTTACCAAGGAAAAAACTTTAGTATGACTTCTTGCATAGTGTATTTGAATATGAGTGGATGAATGAAGGCCGAAGGATCATTTCACTTAGTAGGCATTGTGATTCCCCATAAGTTTAGTTTTTTGTTTACCAAAATAATTTTCCACTAGGACATTTTGGCATCAAAGGATGGACACCATTGGATCCCTTCTATGCAAGCTCCCAGATGCCTGAATTGCGCACCTATTTTAAGCACTTAAGGTTTTCCCCATGAAAATCATTTCCATATAGATAAAGTCAAATTTCTTCCCCTTTCTACAGATATAAAGAAGTCTTTCTAACTCTATGTATTTTGTAAAGTTACGAGCCCGCGGGCCTTAGAAGGATTACTTTTCCAAAAGTTAGCCAAGCGGGCCAGTAGGCCCGAAATTGGGACATTTCTAGAGCAAAAGTGGGATACAATCTGCTTTAAGCGTGGCATGGAGAATGGAAAATTTTTCCACAAATTCAATGCGGGCCACTGATCCTCCACAGGGAACTTTGAAATTTTTCACACAAGTGGGCACAATTTTCATGTACGGGCCAGCGAACCCGGGGATGTCTACTTTCGCCCCATGATGATGATGATGAAGACAGAAGAGGCCGTAGAGGAATTGCCAATGAAGATAATGGCGGCTCAGCAAATGGATAAAATATCAAAATATAACCCAAACCAGTTGGAGGAGAGAAACAAATTGGAGAACCTACATTTCCTAAAAGTCAAGAAGGTGAGGACAGAAGTGTTCGGAAACTAGTTGATGTGACCTATCATAGATATAGGACAAGGAACTGAGAGACCAGCAGTAAAGTGCACATGTGTTGACTCGAGAACAAGGTGCTCACGTGGGGCCATCAATGAGCACACTCCAAAGGATCTTAGCCCAAGGGGCAGTATCCAAAGGAATAACAAGTAAGATAAGACTCACCATTACATTCCCACTCAGAGTCTGAAAAGGTGAGAAATCAGAGGACATCGTGCAATTTAAATTGACTAAGTATCTAAGAGTGTCAGTAGAAGGAGCCTCATGTCAACTCATCGGCAACAACTTCAAAGGCTTAAGATCCAAAGAAGCAGAAGAAGCAAATGAGTGCCAACTCTGGACATTTGTCAAGGGTAAGGATAGAGGTTGAAATGAGATACAGAGTGGCCTGAATGATACTAAGTATATGAAGAACTATTGTTTGATGCGGGACCACATGTTCTTCATAAAGGTAAGCGCTCAAAGGGTAGAATCAAGAACAGAAGGACCCAGTATGAGCACTTAGCCTTCCACGTGTCCCAGGTTCAGAAAGGGAGTAGGATCCTACCAAATACAAAAGTGCTAGGGAAGGAACCACGTTCAGCCCGGCAAAGTACTTTACAAAGTAAAGGATCTTTAGGTTGGGTTCCAAAATGCGCGTTGAACCTGAGATGCGTGACTACAGGGTCAGACTCATGGCCCCGCCAAGCAAAGTTAACCAAAAAACACAAAGTAAAAAGGGTGCAGAATCATATGGAAAGATCCAACTTTGATGTATGTGAAGAATCATGTGCACAATTCAAAGGCATGAAGACCCAAACTGGTAGTCTCCCAAATGAGAGATGGCCCTCCATGTGTCCCAGAGTCCAAACAGGTAAGGTCAATGCATTGAAAAAGGTATCAAGAAGCCTGTGTGAGGCCTCCATAAGTGTCTTATCCATTCGTTGCAACTTCAAATAGAAAAATCTAGGGGCAGTTTCCAAACAAGCTTGATGAAGCCTCCACATGTCTCAGGTCAGGCACAAGGTGTTCGCCAATAGGTACTTAGACTCATGGAAGAGATAGATAGGAGACAGAGGATCCCACGGAAGGCAAGGCGTGTCAATTCGGTGTTATTTCAGGAGTGAAAGTAAGGGGTTTCCATCTTGCTATACATTGTTTAGGGCTACACACGTAGTTCATATGGTGATGCATAAAATTAGACTCTAAGATTCTAAAACCAAAGGATGAGGCATCACAGGTGGAAAAGACAAAGGCAACCATGACATTCGTAAGATAAGTGCCATATGAGTCTTCAATTAGAGGAGCTTAAAAGTTTTGAGTTGAAAAAGGACATATTTTGCATTAAAATTTTCCATAGATGCCTGAGATAATAACCTAAAACCATTAAGGAATTTGGTGGAAGATAATGCAATCCTTATAGAAGCTATCAATTCCCCCACACTTGGGCCATGAGGAAGAATGGCTCCTCTTTTCTAGCCTAGAAAAGTGTGACATGTGGTTAAAAAATCTCATGGGTGTTACATAAGGAGAATCATCAAAGAGGTTGGTGAAACTCAATGCATCTTGGCATATGGATGTGATAGAGTAGTTTTCAAATTCTTCGGGTCCTCATGAATGTCTCTTCACGTATTTTTATATGAGGGTGATAAAGGATGACCCTAGATGAGATGGACAAGGTACTCATAGACATTCTCTGATAAAACCAATAAGGAAATTAGTTCCTTAGAATGAGTTAGAGATGTGAAATTAAAGTTTCATATACAAAGTTGATTCTACCTTTAGAAGGGTAGCACACCCATGTATTCTTCCTTTCTATGTAGAGTTATTATTTTGTTCCTTATTCTTTATTTATGGAGAGGTAAGTCATGGTTACCCATTTTGGGGGGCACCAATGAAGCAAGTGTGGGTTAATGTTTGGAAGATGAATTATAGCCTATTGTAGGTAAAGGCAGCATAAGGCTGGGATGTGAGTTTTGACAGTGGGGTGCCATAGTGAATGTGTGGAAGTCTAGCTGAAAAGTGGTGCATCTTGGGAACCCTCTCCTCTTCTCAAATCTCTCCACTTTAGGCATGTTTTGCATGAATGGGATCAACCACTTCGCCAAATCACTGCACCCTCCGAATGGCCAGGATGTGAATAGGACGTTCGGTGTGATTGGGACACATGGGATCACCTCTCAAGCTGTGGGACTTGGGCTCGAGGTGAACCTCCGGAGAAGGCCGGCTTCCTCTTCCTAAACTAAGTGTTGTACTACTCCTAGTGTAACAAAAATGATTATCTAGTCCTATGCTAACATTTTCATGGGGTTTTAGGGAAAGAGATTTACAGAAATGAAACTATACTAGGGATGGTGATGCACCAAATAAAGGGTGTCTTCAGACTCAGGAAGGGTTAATTTGAAGAGGGTGTGTGCACCACAGGTCAACTTCACCTACTGCAACTTAGAGAGGGTACAGGATACCACAAACTAAGAGACACGCGTTCCCTTTGTTAAACTTTATCAGACCGAGAAATATACCAGTTTCCCAGTGAAGAAGGATGAACTCAAGAAGGGTGAACAGACACCACAACTCAACTGCATGCAATACTTCACCACTCGATAAGCACAGAACTCCAAGAACCTGCAATAGAACTTAAACTTGCACAGTGTACCTGCAAGTATGAGAAAGGCACAAAGAAGCACAAAAGGATGAAAGGACCGAGATTAGTCACAAAACACACACTTTTATTGCTTCAATAACATGCACAATGCATCATACATTCAGAAGAGGCAATAGTTGCCATTACAGTCTTGAAGAGGAGGCTTGAAAGTTCTCTCAACACACAAGAACAACTTGCAGAAGAGAGAGGATTCTTGAAAAGTATACACTTGCCTGAGATATCTAACTGTCCAACTTGTCTGAACTGTTGGAACCCTTTGAAATGAGCTTCCAACTTACATTTATAGAAGAATATGTGAGAAAGAAGAGGAAATGGTCATAATTACATTCCTAAAATGAAGGCCCATGATGTATTTATTACAGTTAGTTGAACCACCTGAGAAGGTTCCATCATGGGTCATTAATTGCCTGATGACCTAGTCTTCTCAATTAATTAAAAGAATATTTAAATAAAATATTTAAATAATAATAATAAATATTATTATTAAAATATTTAAATAAAAATATTAATTTAATTAACATAATGTCGGGACCCCCCCGTTGACCCGTTTGACTTGAAGAGGAGGGGGGTCCATGTGGATAGAGTCTGCACAAATCTCAACTCGGTGAGTTTCGAATCCTCTAACTCGGTGTTGCAATCGATTTTGAACCCCACACTAACTCTTTCCTTGCTTTGGTAATCGTGCTCTTTTGCATTGAGTCCTTCGAATGGTGAGCTATCAAACTCGATTCTTATCATTTTCCTCTGTTAACTCGAGGCCATTTATGCATTCCATCATTCAAACTTCATGAAACATCACCACGAGCTCCCTGCGAAGTCACCGAGCTCTTCATCCAGCAAACGATCTTACCTTTCCTGGGCTCAAACTCACTTGAATACCGAGCTTAACCCAATATTTCTAAAAAGAATGGTTTTACCACAATGCTCAGGATTCTTCCTCATCATATAACACTTGTAGTAAGAATGTTTTGGCTTTTCCATAATAAGCACAATTTGTACCTTCCAAACGATGAGAAAATGCCATTATCAATAAAGACCTAATACTGCCATGATGATGACCCAATCATGCCCATAACATGTCGATAGACACCCTTGAGACTGATTTTTGGCCAAAGAACCCTTCGGTATTTTGGCAGTGCACTCGGAAATCTCGGCTCCAATCAACAATTATGCCACTATTGGGATCTTAGTATGGCATAGGTAGCTGTGAGCTACACCATATACTCATTTTTCCAGAAACTAAAAAGATCCTTTATGTTACAATCTTGCAACACATAAAAGAAGCCCTTCAAAAAATACATTGAACAACTGGGGCAACCAAGAGGACCTTGGAAAAATGTATAGGTAACAACCATATGAATTCTTCCTTAGTCGTGGATCAAAGCTAATAGAAATAAGCTAGATAAAATTAGCTTGAAACTACAGTATAATCGTCCATTGTAAAAAAAACAAGTTTCTCTGAACCTGGTAAAAGAATACTTTTATTGTCTGATTGGACGTACATAATGGAAGGGTATAAATATTGCCTACTACCCACAGAGTTTCTCAAAGAGACCATTTACAAGTGACAAGGATGTAGCATACAAAACGGCCAACCAGGTATTTCAGAGTTGACCTTCACATTCAATTCGTTTCTAGGAGAAGAAGTGCTGAGCAATATGAATCGTTTCATTCTGCACCGTAATAAACCTTCATCTCCTGATTCAGGAAAATTTTATGAAGCCTTGAATGGCGTGACTCCAATCCATCATACACGGCAGTGAATATTTGTTTCCTGCAGCTGTCTATTCGATCTGAGTTCAGAATAAGGATAAGCATGCATTCGATACTGAACAGATAACAACACAGTTGGACAACCTGCTTGCTGGAAGCACTCAAAAGAAAGGCCTCTACTGTACTGCAACATGCCTGCTACCTGTGCGTGGGAGCTTGTCTCGCGACCACATCAAGTTCAGAATTGTACAGAGGATGAGGAGAAGGTCGTGGCAGCTATTAAAGCCGATTCAAAGTCTGAACAGTTCAGTATTCTGATTGGAATCCTAACAAGGGCGGATCTGTATGAAAGGAGACACTTTCTTCGTATGATCTATGGAACCCAATCCACAGTCCATGCAACACGCATCCTTTCCATCTCCATGCACTCGCCGCTTTCAGCATTTGACTCGTTCCTCCATACCTGAGTCATTCATTCACCGGTTTATAGGCAAATTCGTATCGCCATCCCTGACGGTCATCAACTGTATTAATCCTCCTGGTGACTCGCACAACGTGCTCCGATCCTGTTTAAATGGCCCGTGCATCTCATGATGGATAGCCGTAATATTTTTGTGCGGAAGTTTCTGATTATGGTTTTCCATCCCAATATTTCCACGCTTGGCAGTGTTTGCCTGAATCTCCCCTACTGCAGAGTGAACAGCTTGGAATGCCATTACCAATAAAGACCTTGGCATACCAGCTCCGAATCCCCGCATAACGGCTCGGCCAAATTAATCCACGGGCCCCGGCCTCAGCTTTCCCACGCAACCTTGGCAAGATAGTAAAATATTTCCCATGCGCGGGATTACCATGGGCTTACCATGATCCTCCCTATTTTTTGGCAGTAGCTCAAATTCCCCCACGCCCGATTTTTTGGAATCTTTTCAATGGCTTGACATCACGTCATTTCCCTTGGCAATGCTCGCCTTATTTTCCACATCCAGGATTGGAGTGCGGGGTTTCATTATCATTTGGCCATATTTCGTTTTGGATAGATGGCCACCGATTTCCACTTTTCCGCTCAGCGTGAGGAGACATCATTTTCTCGGTGCAAACATTTCAGCTGTAGCTTGTAAGGTGTGATAATTTCAACAGAATCCTTTATGCCTTCCAACTTAGTGACTCGTTGAAGATGCTCATATAATTGCAAAGCAAATTGTGCCTCATGAATATTCTGATATGAAACAGTTCCACCTCTATGAGATTCGCTTCCATGAGTTACATCGTAAAACAAGTAAGGTCTCGATAGAGAATCTTTGTAATAAATTTCATCAGGTCTCCTGGTAACACTCTCACTGTCACTTAATCGATTTTCATAAAAATATCTTGAAGGAAAATCCTGAATTTGAGGATGCATTCGATGCTGAACAGATAAAAACATAGTTGGACAACCTGCTTGCTGGAAGTGCTCAAAAGAACTTCTGCTATACTGCAACATGTCAACTGCCTGTGCACCAAATGCTCGGCCGAGGAAGGTCTGAACAACGTCAGCGAAAATATATATACTGTATTCACTAATACCCTGGCCCGGCATTCTTGCTGCCTCTGCGAGCTTACCATTGTAAAATTATTTCGAGTAGGCCTCCCAGTTTTGCATTAATCAATGAGCCCTGGAATTGTATCCTAGAAACCATCTTTAATGCATCCACATGAAACGAGTTGCCTTGAATTATCCATCATGCTTGATGAGTCCCATTGATAGGGCTCCATCACGTATCTCTATTTACGCAACGATCTCCATTCATTTTATGGCACTCTTGATGCCTTGGCTTGCGTTTGAATCACCCTAGCTCTGCAGAATGTGTCCTAAAAGAAGCTCACCACATGATCTCCAAAATGAACGAGTCACGAAGATGAGTCGAACTCCTTATCTCTGCCTTCGCTTCTGCCTGTGCTTGAACCTTTCCAATTCATTGAGACTTTATTGATAGCTCGAACTTTGACTCTCCCTGACTCAGCTTTCACTTCTTTTTGCATCGATCTCCACCGAGATCCTTGTAGAGTTCCTTTCATTCGTCAATTTTCAATGAGCTATATTTTGCATTAACAAGACCATCGTCTAGCTCTTACAACTGAGAGTCTCTACTGAGATGATTTCTGAGATGATTATCAATTTGACACCGGGTTCTTTATCAACTCGACCCTGAACTCTTCACTGAGTTGAGATCAACTGGGTGCCTTTCGATGCTAGGTGATCTCTTCATATGCAATTTAGGAATTATTTTTAATTATTGCATCTCGTTAATAACCGAAGGTGGGTTCCTGGGACTATTATTTCATTTTGAACGTGATAGGACCCCGTTGTCCAATCTTGCCATGTGTGCAAAATTGGATAACATTTTTGGCGACCTCTCGGGGATGATTGCCTGCTAAGCATGATTCCAGTAGCCTTAAGTCATCCATTGGGCATGGAGTCTATGTTGGAATCCTAAAGTAGTATGATTTTCTTTGACACATCCCAGAATCTCCTTGAGCATTGCCGATATCCTAGACCTCCCTGGAATGCTAAGCATGAAGTATACTGAATCTATTGAATGCTTGACATCCATGGAACACTGCAAAATTTTGAATGAAGCAGATTTTGAAACTCTTATGGAAACCTTGAACCTTTCTTCTCCTTGACACCTTCCAATGATGAAACAATGTGCAGAACAACACAAAACACAACAACAAGGAAAGAAAAACAACAACACACAACAATGTGCATAAGCACTTGGAGGAAAACACCTAATTTAACTGTACAAGGGGTGGAACGCTTCTCAAAAACAAGCTTTGAGATGTATCCCATTCACATGAATGGGAAGTTCTTCTCCATTGAGCCTAGATAGATGGAATGAATTTTCCTCTTTGCAACTTGTGATGATGTATGGCCCACTCCAGAGAGCATCAAACTTGGCATGCCTGCCTGGTTTGGCCCTGTCTTCATCCCATTTGAGAACTAAATCTCCCTCTTGAAAACACCTGTTGGATGCCTTCTTATCAAAATATTTCTTAACTTGAGCCTGATGCTGCTCCAAAGTTTTCATAGCCTTGTCTCGTACTTCCTCTAACTCCATGAGTTCAGCAAACCTTACTGTCAGAGGATCACTCTCTATAACTTCAAGTTGATGAGCTAACTCCAAAGAAGGTAACTCCAATGAGAGTGGGAGTTTTGCCTCTCTTCCATATACAAGAACGAAAGGAGAATTTCCGATGGCCCTTTTAGGTGTGATCCGATCTGCCCATAAGGCAGTCTTAAGCTGTGTATGCCAAGTCCTCTTGTTAGTCTCCATTGTGCGCTTAATAATCCTTATGAGGTTTTTGTTGCTAGACTCAGCCAATCCGTTTCCTTGAGGATAGTAATTGGATGAAGTTTTGAGGTATACCCCATTTTTAACAGCCCATTCACTCAATTTCATACCAAGAAAAGCCAGCGCATTGTCTGAAATGACTGTAAACGGAACACCGAACCTCGTCATTATACCCTCCAAAAAATCTAGAACTGCCTTTTCATTGCTCTCTTTTAATGCTACCGCCTCTGTCCATCGAGTAAAATAGTCTGTTGCGGTAAGGACCCACTTATGTCCGTCACTGGATGGAGGATTAATCATTCCGATGAAGTCCAACCCCCATTGAACAAAGGGTTGATCCACTTGAATTGGATGCAATGGAAGAGCTGCCAGCTTCTGCTTACCTGTGAAAAAGGCACATTCCTTACATTTCCTTACCCAGAGATGGGCATCCTTGAATAAATCTGGCCAATAGTAGCCAGCTCGCATGATCTTGGTAGCTGTTGTTCGTGCGGAATAATGTCCTCCAGATAGGCCATTATGAAATTCTTCTAGTATCTTACTGACCTGTTCTGGTCCTATGCACCGAAGGAGGACGCCGTTCAAATATTTTCGAAAGAGAACGCTATCTACCAAAACATATGGGATAGATTGAAGATGGAAAGTTCACCTTTGGTTTTTATCCATGTTTACCGGGTATGCTCCCGAGAAGAGGAAACTCTTCATTTTGGATAACCAGTCAGCTTGATCAACATTCTCATCAGTATTTAGGAGTGTCACGTCCTCATTACTTTTTGATTCCATGTCTGTTGCAAGTTGCTGACATAAACCCTTACCTCTGACAAGTTTAGTGACTTTGATGTGCACGTCATACTCCATTACCTTCGTGATCCATCCAGCACGCTTTTCGTTCATTTCTTTGTTCAGCAAAAACTCCTTGACACCTGGATGAGACACCATCAGATGAATCTTGTTGTTGGACAACATGTGCTTGAATTTCTTCAAAGCTCGAATAACCGCAAAGACTTGCTTTTCAATGAATGAGTATTTGAACTCGTAGTCTTTGAGGGATTGACTGAAGAAAGTGATTGGTTGCTCCATCAGGTTGTTGTTTTGTTGGGTGAGGATCCCTGAAATGCTCTCTTGACCTGCAAAAGCATAAAGGATAAAATCTTTGTCAAACCTGGGGTTCACAAGCGTGGGAGCTTGAGAAATGGCTGTTTTGATAGCTTCAAAGCTTTCTCGTCCTTCCTTTGTCCATGAGAATGGCATGTTTTTCTTTAGCATGGTTGTCAGTGGTTTAGCCAATGTCGCGAATTGAGGGATGAATCTCCACACGAAATTTATGGTTCCCAGAAAACTCTGGAGGCCCTTCTTGTGACTTGGGAGAGATAAGGACATAATTGAATGAATCCTAGCTGGATCGATTGATAATCCTTCTGCTGAAACCACATGCCCCAACAATTTTCCCTCGTGCACTGCGAAAATACATTTCTTGGGGTTAAGTGAAACCCCAAATTCCCTACACCTTTGGAAAAATTTCCTTAGATGCGTGATGTGATCTTCTGCATGCTTAGAGTATACAGTTATATCATCAAGGTAAACTAAAATAATATCGTTGATTAGTCCCTTAAATGCCATGTCCATGGCTCTTTGGAAAGTAGCCCCGGCATTGGACAATCCGAATGGCATTTTATTGTAGGCATACGTGCCCCACTTGGTAGTGAAAGCCATTTTGAATTGGTCAGGATTCTTGGACTAGGATTTGATTGTAACCTGAATATCCATCGAGCAAAGAAAATCTTTGAGCTCCTGCCACCGTTTGAAGGATCTGCTCCATCGATGGAAGAGGATAATGGTCTTTTAATGATGCACGATTCAAATCCCTGAAATCTACGCATAACCGGATCTCTCCGTTCTTCTTCCTCACGGGCACCAAATTGGCTACCCATGAGGAATGCTTGATGGGAAAAATTATACAGGCCTCGATGAGCTTGGTTAGCTCCTTTCTCATTAGTGGCTCAATTTTGGGATTAATTGGTCTCTGTTTCTGACGAACTGGCTTAGCATTAGGATCCAGTTCGATGGTATGTTGTGCTAGACCTGGATCAAAACCACGCAGATCTTTATAGCTCCATGCAAAGATGTCATGATACTCTTGACAAAGTTTGATGAAAGCTTCTTTCTCTTCAGAAGTACACACTTTTCCGATCTTAAGAAATTTTTCATTTGATACTTCAACTTCCTCAAAATATTCTTCTCTGACCACCATGTTAGGGCTTTGTCTTGTGGCTTGGTCATCTGAATTGAAAATGGATTCCAAAGTGACTAAACCTTTTGGTAACTTGTTGCTTTTCAATTGAATAATTTTCTCACCATATGACTCCTGCAACTTATCTTGATTCTTTGTAGCAAACTCCGCCTCTTCTTGTAGGAAGAGGACAATTTGTTTGTCACTATCAAACACTTGCCAACTACTCACATTATCAGGGACTACTGGTCGAACCACCATTTTAACAAATTGCTGCCCTCCTTTCATGATATCAACTGGTATGTTGTATTGTGAACCAATTGTAGCAAGCCTATCTGCATCTTGATTTTGATCCTCTAGGGAACTGCATGGATTCCAAAAGCTTCGAAATCTTCAATCAGGTCCCAGACTCGGTTCTTGTATGATCTTAAAAGATCATTTTTGGATGCACTACGTGCCGAAACTTGATGAAAAACTAACTCACTATCTCCAAAAATAGTCAGGGCCTTGATTCCCTTCCTTTGGGCTAGCTGAATTCCTTGCACAAGAGCCTCGTATTCAGCAACATTGTTAGTGCAACTGAACTGCAACCGGAAAGATGAGAAGTACTTATCTCCCTCTGGAGAAATTAACATAACACCAGCACCGGATCCATTCTTACTTCTTGAGCCATCGAAGAACAATTGCCACAGTCCTTTAGAATCACTTGGTGTTTTGACAAGTTGTGGTATGATCGTATCTTCTTCATGGATACAGTAAGTACCTAATCCTGTTTCTTCCAAGACCAGCAAACCAGCTTCTTCTTCTGCCAATACATCAGCGTAGGGATCGTACTGATGATCTCTACTTACTTCATCTAGCAAAGTATCAGGGACTTCTTCAACAAGGGTGGTTGGTTCATGATCGGCATCTTCCTCTTCTGGATCACCGATGGTGTAATTTCCATTTATGGGACTAGCAGTGTAGGGTTCTACATGATTATGGCAGATTGGTTCTGCCCTTATAGTTACTTTGGTTCCGTATCGAGTCCTGAGAATCATATGCGACCAATCGGCTGATAGGTAACCGCCCATCTTGGCAGTGAAATCCCATGATAGGCAGATGGCAAAGAGCACACTAGAGGGAGATCAATGACCGATATGTCTTGGGTGAATGACAAACTTGGGCATGCATGAATGGTAAGTTGAAGTCCTTTGATAACCCCAACAGTCTTAACAGATGTGCCATCCAGCTGAACAACCCCTCTTGTAACTGGCACATATTGTATGCCTAGTACATCTGCAATTTGTTTCGGCATGACAGAGCTACTGGCACCAGAATCGATCATGCAATTATGTACCAGCCTGGATCTCCAATGTTCAAGGAAATCCACTAGAATGGCGGTGGTCTTGTTTGCCGTAGGCAATGAATTTTTCTCTCCTTCTGGTTGACACAAATTTGTAGCATTTGTCACTCCATGGCTTGGTGATCCGAAAATGATTGTCCTAAAACTGTTCAGACCACTTCTATGCAACAGGTTTCTTTGGGAAGGGATCGAGAGTACGTCCCACATGGTAATGCTCAAATTGGTTTTCTTCATTTGTTCTACTATGCCTGAAGGGAATTGCTCCAACTTTGATGACACTTTTCTTTAGGCATTGGGGTCCTCCTTTGGAAAATGTTTGTTGGGTACCATGATGCCTGGAGAACCAGAAACCTGATTTCATGCAGCATGAGTCTAGAATTTGCTTGGTGATTTCTATTCGGGCTCGGATGCATGATTATCAACGGTACCAAATTTGGGGGTGAATTCAGGTTGAGAAATGCAAGAGTCATGGCTTCTGGAGGTTGAGGGCTCATTGCTATTTTGGGATTGGAATTGCGTGTTTGCTGTCATTCTGACGAACTGAGCATTATTGATTAGGATCCGCAATTCGATGTTATGCTTGCCAGTTAGTATATCTAACCTCATTCAAAACCATGCAGATCCAGTATAGTTTGTGGCAAGATGGGCATGATACTCTTGAAAGTCACAATGTTTGTGATGAAATCGGTAGCTCATCTCCTCAAAGTTATGGCACTTGCTACTTGAAGTTCCGACGGGTCCAGAGAAAGACTTTTCTTTGCTTGCCTTCAACTTCCTGCCGCATATCTTCTCTGATGCACCATAAGCTTAGACTGTTCTGTCTTGTACCTTTGTCCCAGGGACTATCCCGGATTGAAAATGGATTCCAAAGTGACTAATCCTTTTGGTAACTTGTTGCTTTTCAATGTGAATACTTTGCGGCACCAATGACTCTTGGCAACGTATCTTGATTCGCTCTCGTAGCAAATGTCCACCTGCTTCTTGTAGGGAAGAGTGCGTACACTTTGAAGCCCGTGATGTCAAGTACCAAATTCACTATGCCAACCGAATCAGCATTCATCAACAATTTTCCTGCTTGAACCAATGTTAATGGGACAAATTTTCTGCCCTTCTTTCATGATAAATCGGCACAGGTATGCGCACTCTTGTAGCTTGTCAACCAGATTGCGAGCAAGCCTATCTGCATCTTGATTTTGATCTCTAGCATGGATTCCAAGATACTTCGTGCACAATCTTCAATCAGGTCCCATTTTACTTGGTTCTGATATGCATCTTAAAAGATCTTGTTACGGATGAGGGCACTGCGTCACCATGCAACTTGATGCACTACAATGTCCTGAAACTACACTGGCTTCAACAATAGTCAATTTTGATTCCAGCTTTTACGGCCAGCTCGAATTTCCGCTTGCACAATGAGCCCAACATATTCCAATTTATCCCAAAAAGCTACGCAACCGAACTGGCAACCTTTCGGAAAGATGCGAATGTCCCTTATCTCCCTATTGCGAGGACCACCTATAAGACATTAACCATTTTTCACCGTGATCCATTCTTACTAGCTTGAGCTTGAAGAACAATTTCCACATCCTTTAAAACTCACTTGGTGCTTCTTGGATAGCAGAGTTAGAAAGAATGATGGGACCCCATGATTCTTTGCATTGATACAATATAGCTACCTAATAGAATTTGATGCACTGTTATCTTACCTTGAGGGGTGAATTTTGGCAACACCGGCTTCTTCTTCTGCCAATACATCAATTTCTAATAGGGATCGTACTGATGATCTCTACTTACTTCATCTAGCAAAGTATCAGGGACTTCCTCAACCAAGGGTGGTTGGTTCATGATCAGCATCTTCCTCTTCTGGATCACGGATGGTGTAATTTCCATTTATGGGACTAGCAGTGTAGGGTTCTACATGATTATGGCAGATTGGTTTTGCCCTTATAGTTACTTTGGTTCCGTATCGAGTCCTGAGAATCATATGCGACCAATCGGCTGATAGGTAACCACCCATCTTGGCAGTGAAATCTGGTGATAGTGCAGATGGCATAGGACCAATTGGCTGATAGGTAACCACCCATCTTGGCAGTGAAATCCCGTGATAGGAAGATCAAAGAGAGGAGGGAGATCCTGATATGTCTTGGGTGAATGACAAACTTGGGCATGCATGAATGGTAAGTTGAAGTCCTTTGATAACCCCAACAGTTGACTTAACAGCTGTGCCATCCAGCTGAACAACGCCTCTTGTAACTGGCGCATATTGTATGCCTAGTACATTTGTCAATTTGTTTCGGCATGACAGAGCTACTGGCACCAGAATCGATCATGCAATTATGTACCAGGTGGTCGCCAATGATCAGGGAAATGTAGAATGGTGGTGGTTTGTTTGCCGTAGGAATGATTTTCCCTTCCGGTTGACACAAATTTGTAGCATTTGTCACTCCATGGCTTGGTGATCCGCTGGTTTAGCTAAAAGCTGTTCAGAGCTTCTTCGCAACAGGTTTCTTTGGGAAGAGATCGAGAGTGCGTCCCACATGGTAACACTCAGATTGGTTTTCTTCATTTGTTCTACTATGCTGAAGGGAATCCTTGCTCCAAACTTTGATGACACTTTTTTGGGCATTGGGGTCCTCCTTTGGGAAATGTTTGTTGGGTACCGTGATGCCTGGAGAACCATCTTTCCCTGCGGCATGGCTAGCCCGGTGTTTCTGGTGATTTCTTTCCCGCATTTTTATCAACTGCCATTTGTAACCCAGGTTGAGAAGTTGATGTCAAATCAGCTTCGAGAGGTTGAGGCTCCATTGCTCTCTTTTTGGAAACGAGTGTTTGCTGCCACTAATGAAGAATCTATATTTAATCCACAAAAATACCTTCTGAATCTTGCCAGTTTAGCAAAGCGGATTCTTCAGGTGCCTGCGGTTGATCTGCTGCTTCTTGCGTAGATGAATTGTTTGTTAACTCTGAAGGGGCAGATACACTTTGAACCATAAGGGCCTGGCTAAGAACCCCATTGGGACAAAGATTTTGATTGTGAGGTTGAGAGCAAGGATAACACCATTCGTAGTCTTGAACCAGATTATTTTGAACATGCACTATAGCTCTAGATGAGCTAGCTACAAGAAGGTTCTAAAAGTTCAAGGGACTTACATTTGCAACTTGACTTGCAGTTTGATTTCGAGGCTGATTGTTTCCTTGAAAAGGAGGACGGTTAGACTTGATACTGCTGATTTTTGTGGCTGATACAGATGATTGTATTGAAATTGTTTCCTTTTGAGTGCAAACGAGCTCATTTCCAAAACTTTGCAGCAGTGACTTGACTTCAAATAGGTCATTTGAAGAGGCAGGGGAAGATCGATATGGTTTTTTGGAGTCTATTGGAATAGGAGCAATGATAGGTTGATGATTCGTAAGATCTGGAGAAAAGGGCATTGGTGGTCGTGGAGCTATCTTTCCAGCCTGAATCAAAGAATTCTCTGCACTTATGGCAACTTCATAAGCATCAGGAAGTGTAGTCCCTCCCATGGACTGGATCATAACTGCTACATCGCTATTCAAGGCTCGCAAATAGTACAAGAATGCATTATGTGCAGAAGGCTTTATGAGCACCGGAATCCTATTCCAAGTCCTGTGGAATCGGAAGTTGAAATCACTCATGTATTCTTGGGAAGCTCTCTTTATGGTAGTAAGTTGTTCCAAAAGTGATAGGTGATCACTTTTGTCTTCAAATTGTTTACATAGCTTTTCTCCCAACTCGTCCCAAGTGGTTATAGTGCCAACACCTAACCCGCGAAACCATTGAAGTGCTTTTCCCTTGAAAGAGGTAGCAAGAAGTCTAACTGCAATGTTGTCTTCGGTGATATTATGTACTGCACAGATGCTAGCTACATCAAAGATATGCTCCACTGGAGTAACGTGAGTTTCCCCCGTGTAGAAGGGTAAACTTTTGAGTGCCGCAACAGGTATCGGGTCACGTTGAGCCAACATAAGAGGACTGCTTGCATTGAAAGGGGGAAAAACTTGGTTCCTCGCCATAGCAACGAAAGGTTGATTGTTCCTGGGTGGAGGAAACCTTCCGTAAGGAGGAGTTGAATGACCCCTACTAGGTAAATCTGCAACTGGGGATGTGGAAATGCCTCTTCTTCTTCTCTTTGGAGGAGACAAGGAAAGTTCGATATGCTGATAATTTCCTTTCTTTGAAGAAGCTCTTGTCTGAATTCTTCACATAAGTTACTGCACTGAGATTTGGAATCCAGAGATATAGAGTCGCCAGGTACTTTGACTTGTGTAAGTGAGAAGAGAAGTTGTGTGTGGTCGCACCAAGATTTCTCTGTCCCACCCACCAGGGCCAAAAACTGCCAAAAACTGTTGTCTAACTTCTGTGTTGTCCAAAAAACTGTTGTCTCCAACATCACTGCACCCTCCGAATGGCCAGGATGTGAATAGGACGTTCGGTGTGATTGGGACACATGGGATCACCTCTCAAGCTGTGGGACTTGGGCTCGAGGTGAACCTCCGGAGAAGGCCGGCTTCCTCTTCCTAAACTAAGTGCTGTACTACTCCTAGTGTAACAAAAATGATTATCTAATCCTATGCTAACATTTTCATGGGGTTTTAGGGAAAGAGATTTACAGAAATGAAACTATACTAGGGATGGTGATGCACCAAATAAAGGGTGTCTTCAGACTCAGGAAGGGTTAATTTGAAGAGGGTGTGTGCACCACAGGTCAACTTCACCTACTGCAACTTAGAGAGGGTACATGATACCAAAAACTAAGAGACACGCGTTCCCTTTGTTAAACTTTATCAGACCGAGAAATATACCAGTTTCCCAATGAAGAAGGATGAACTCAAGAAGGGTGAACAGACACCACAACTCAACTGCATGCAATACTCCACCACTCGATAAGCACAGAACTCCAAGAACGTGCAATAGAACTTAAACTTGCACAATGTACCTGCAAGTATGAGAAAGGCACAAAGAAGCACAGAAGGATGAAAGGACCGAGATTAGTCACAAAACACACACTTTTATTGCTTCAATAACATGCACAATGCATCATACATTCAGAAGAGGCAATAGTTGCCATTACAGTCTTGAAGAGGAGGCTTGAAAGTTCTCTCAACACACAAGAACAACTTGCAGAAGAGAGAGGATTCTTGAAAAGTATACACTTGCCTGAGATATCTAACTGTCCAACTTGTCTGAACTATTGGAACCCTTTGAAATGAGCTTCCAACTTACATTTATAGAAGAATATGTGAGAAAGAAGAGGAAATGGTCATAATTACATTCCTAAAATGAAGGCCCATGATGTATTTATTACAGTTAGTTGAACCACCTGAGAAGGTTCCATCATGGGTCATTAATTGCCTGATGACCTAGTCTTCTCAATTAATTAAAAGAATATTTAAATAAAATATTTAAATAATAATAATAAATATTATTATTAAAATATTTAAATAAAAATATTAATTTAATTAACATAATGTCGGGACCCCCCCGTTGACCCGTTTGACTTGAAGAGGAGGGGGGTCCATGTGGATAGAGTCTGCACATAGCCAAACTCGATGAGCTTCGAATCCTCTAACTCGGTGTTGCACTCGATTTTGACCCCGCACTAACTCTTTCCTTGCTTTGGTAATCGGGCTCTTTTGCATTGAGTCCTTCGAATGGTGAGCTATCAAACTCGATTCTTATCATTTTCCTCTGTTAACTCGAGGCCATTTATGCATTCCACGTTCAAACTTCATGAAACATCACCACGAGCTCCCTGCGAAGTCACCGAGCCTCTTCATCCAGCAAACGATCTTACCTTTCCTGGGCTCAAACTCACTTGAATACCGAGCTTAACCCAATATTTCTAAAAAGAATGGTTTTACCACAATGCTCAGGATTCTTCCTCATCATATAACACTTGTAGTAAGAATGTTTTGGCTTTTCCATAATAAGCACAATTTGTACCTTCCAAACGATGAGAAAATGCCATTATCAATAAAGACCTAATGTACCATGATGATGACCCAGGCTCATGCCCATAAACATGTCGATAGACACCCCTTAAGACTGATATCTTGGACAAAGAGAACCTTTGGTATTTTGGTAGTGCTCATGCAATCTAGGCTCCAACCAACAATTATGCCACTATTGGGATCTTAGTATGGCATAGGTAGCTGTGAGCTACACAATATACTCATTTTTCCAGAAACTAAAAAGATCCTTTATGTTACAATTTGCAACACATAAAATAAGCCCTTCAAAAAATACATTGAACAACTGGGGCAACCAAGAGGACCTTGGAAAAATGTACAGGTAACAACCATATGAATTCTTCCTTAGTCGTGGATCAAAGCTAATAGAAATAAGCTAGATAAAATTAGCTTGAAACTACAGTATAATCGTCCATTGTTTAAAAACAAGTTTCTCTGAACCTGGTAAAGGAATACTTTTTATTGTCTGATTGGACGTACATAATGGAAGGGTATAAATATTGCCTACTGCCCACAGAGTTTCTCAAAGAGACCATTTACAAGTAACAAGGATGTAGCATGCAAAACGGCCAACCAGGTATTTCAGAGTTGACCTTCACATTCAATTCATTTCTAGGAGAAAGAAATGGTTGAGCAATATGAATCGTTTCATTCTGCACCGTAATAAACCTTCATCTCCTGATTCAGGGAAATTTTATGAAGCCTTGAATGGCGTGACTCCAATCCATCATACATAGGCAGTGAATATTTGTTTCCTGCAGCTGCTATTCGATCTGAGTTCAGAATAAGGATAAGCATGCATTCGATACTGAACAGATAACAACACAGTTGGACAACCTGCTTGCTGGAAGCATTCAAAAGAAAAGGCTTCTACTGTACTGCAACATGCCTGCTGCCTGTGCATGGGAGCTTGTCTCGCGATCACATCAAGTTCAGAATTGTGTAGAGGATGAGGAGAAGGTCGTGGCAGCTATTAAAGCCGATTCAAATTCTGAACAGTTCACGATTTTGATTGGAATCCTAACAAGGGCCTTGGATCTGGGTATGAAACGAGACCACTTTCTTTCCTATGATCTATGGAACCCAATCCACAGTCCCATGTAACACGCATCCTTTTCCATCGCATGCACTGCAAGCGCAGACCCCCACTCGCCATTTGACTCGGTATCTTTAACAAATATCTGCATAATGAGCAAGTGGCATGTAGCCTCCGTTGAAATTGGTATCTACGTCGCGTTGTTTTCTCCATGATTCACTCGCCATCCTTTGTGTCTTATTAACTTCTCCTGTGACTCGCACAACGTGCTCTGATCCTGTTTACACGGCCCGTGCGGAAGTCTCATTATGGTTTTCCATCCAATATTTCCACGGCTTGGCAATTTTGATCTGATTGTCCCCTATTAATCAGCTCTCGGTGAATCGCAATAAAGACCTTGGACCACTACCAAGCTGCGCAGAATTCCCGCACTACATGGCCCGTGCTTGAAGTAATCCATGTTGGCCCCGCCATCAGTGGATCATTTCACGCAACCTTGGCAAGTTGTCATCCACGATATTCTCCCATGTACGGCAAGTTTGACCATGCGGCTTTACCAATCCATCCCGCATTTCCACTTTTGGCGGTCGACTTGCAAATTAATCCCCCACCCGGAATCTTCTTCAATTGCTTGCGCATCATGTCAACCCACTTGGCAATGCTCGCCTTATTTCCCATGTCACGGGATTGGAGTGCGGGGTTTCATTATCATTTGGCCAGATTTTTTTTTTGGATAGATGGCCACCGATTTCCACTTTTCCACTCAGTGTGAGGAGACATCATTTTCTCTGAGTGCAAACATTTCAGCTGTAGCTTGTAAGGTGTGATAATTTCAACAGAAACCTTTATGCTTGCCAACCTAGTGACTCGTTGAAGATGCTCATATAATTGCAAAGCAAATTGTGCCTCATGAATATTCTGATATGAAACAGTTCCCACCTCTATGAGATTCACTTCCATGAGTTGCATCATAAAACAAGTAAGGTCTCGATAGAGAATCTTTGTAATAAATTTCATCAAGTCTCCCGGTAACACTCTCACTATCACTTAATCGATTTTCATAAAAATATCTTGAAGGAAAATCCTGAATTTTGAGGATGCATTCGATGCTGAATAGATAAAAACATAGTTGGACGACCTGCTTGCTGGAAGTGCTCAAAAGAACTTCTGCTATACTGCAACATGTCAACTGCCTATGCACCAAATGCTCGGCTGAGGAAGGTCTGAACAACGTCAGCGAAAATATATATACTGCTATTCACTAATACCCTGGCCCGACATTCTTGCTACCTCTGCGAGCTTACCATTGTAAAATTATTTCGAGTAGGCCTCCCAGTTTTGCATTAATCAATGAGCCCTGGAATTGTATCCTAGAAACCATCTTTAATGCATCCACATGAAACGAGTTGCCTTGAATTATCCATCATGCTTGATGAGTCCCATTGATAGGGCTCCATCACGTATCTCTGTTTACGCAATGATCTCCATTCATTTTATGGCACTCTTGATGCCTTGGCTTGCGTTTGAATCACCCTAGCTCTGCAGAATGTGTCCTAAAAGAAGCTCACCACATGATCTCCAAAATGAACGAGTCATGAAGATGAGTCGAACTCCTTATCTCTGCCTTCACTTCCGCCTGTGCTTGAACCTTTCCAATTCATTGAGACTTTATTGATAGCTCGAACTTTGACTCTCCCTGACTTGGCTTTCACTTCTTTTTGCATCGATCTCCACCGAGATCCTTGTAGAGTTCCTTTCATTCATCAATTTTCAATGAGCTATATTTTGCATTAACAAGACCATCGTCTAGCTCTTACAACTGAGAGTCTCTACTGAGATGAGATGATTATCAATTTGACACCGGGTTCTTTATCAACTCGACTCTGAACTCTTCACTGAGTTGAGATCAACTGGGTGCCTTTCGATGCTAGGTGATCTCTTCATATGCAATTTAGGAATTATTTTTAATTATTGCATCTCGATAATAACCGAAGGTGGGTTCCTGGCACTATTATTTCATTTTGAACGTGATAGGACCCCGTTGTCCAATCTTGCCATGTGTGCAAAATTGGATAACAGAAGGTCCATCTCAATTTTTGCAAGTCCCACAGCTTGAGAGATGGTCCCATGTTGTGCAATCACACCGAATGCCCCACCTCAACTCAAGGCCATTCAGGGGTGTTGTGATTCTGCATTAACACTAACCTCTTTCCCTTACATGAAAGTCCAGTTGTGCTCCAAGGTGTTAGTTTCTAGTAACTCTTATTACTCTTCCTATTATGTAACTTATAATTTTTTAAGGCATAAAACAATTGAAAGGGACTTCATTTTGGCCAATTATTATACCCTACAAGTTTATAGAATTGGGGGCCTTGGTATTTTTGAGGTCTAGATTCAAGCTCAAGCCTTTTGTGCTAGATGAATCATCTAATCTCTTAAAGGGGAAGAGTCATGGAATTTTTTGTTAGGAATCACATCACTCTTGATAGCCCAATTGTCTAGGGATCTTGAAAAAACTTGAATTTTAGAAAAAATTTCTCACTCATGTGCCTATTAAAAAATTTTGCACCTTTGATGCTAAAATTGTTGGAAAATCTAGGCATTGAAAGGGGGAATGAATCATTGCAACTTAAAACTTTGAAAACTATTCAAAAATTTAGTAATATATTCAATCTATATCATTAATAACCATGAGAGAATAATCACATTCAAACATGAGCATGAGGTAGGCTAACATAAATGAACAAAAAATTTAATGTGGGAAACCGTTCAAGGGAGAAAAACCCACTCAAACCAATCAACTAACTTGGATAAATCATCATGTAAAGGTTAAAAATATTTCATTGTTGAACATCTACTCAACTTGAAGCAATATCTCTAAAATTTAATCAATCTACCACTTGACCTTCTATAATCCACTAATTTCTTGGAAGCTAAAACTCCCAAAAATTCATTCAATATCCTACTTTTTCTTCTGCAAGATGTTATTGACAAGGAATCTTCAACTCCTTGTTTTCTAAGCCACCACTTAGTATTCTTCAAGATGTTTTGATCACTTTTATTTAGTTGTCTCACAAAAAAATTGTGATCACTTATTCAGCCCATCTATACTATCTTCATCTCTCTTCTCTTACAACATAATCCTTATTAGCTCATGCATTTCCTATATGCACCTAGTTGCATATCTTTTCACACATCTACAACTACATTCCTAATGCATTATCTTCATGCCCCTTAACACATTTTCACATACTTGGGTGAGTCACATACTCTCTCAACTAATTTCCTTCACTCTCACATGCTCCAACTTCCACATACAATTCATACAAAGAAGCTTAGGAGACACCAACAAAAACTACTAAGATGCAATCATTACATCTACAAAGATGTCATTTGTAAGTGTAGTCTTGATTTGACCTATCTTGACCTTAATTAAACCTTTGAGTAGTAGGAGTATGTCCCTGATCTCCCAGACATTTATTTATTGTTGCAAATATTCCAAAACTGACCTCTATAACTCTTGTTGGCGATTATCCTTGCAGATGAACCATCAAAGTTGTTGGATACCTTAGGTTAGTGGGACGTGCACCCTAAGGTAACCTCTAGATTTTAAATAATCTAGATCTTCTTTGTGGGGTGAGATGAGGGTAAAATAACAATCAAACCTAGCACAAAACTAACAGAAGCAATGCACCAGAAAAAGGGGGGAAGTTAATCAAGAATCCAACTGCCTGAAATGGGGAAAAGGTGAGGAATGAAAAGGATGGAAGAAATGCACCACCAAACAGAGATAGATTCACATAGAACACTACTTCAAACCCATTAAGCATATCTTTTGAAACCTGTAGTGAACATTAGAAATATGTAAAATATACCAAAAATGAAATAAAGGCTATTAGAGACGATAAAACATGCAAAGGATAGGCGAAATACATCACAGGACATATTATATTGCTCCAAAATTGTGCACAATAAGAAAATCAACAAGTAAGATGAAATAATGTCATTACAAAGCTTCAAGAATAAGGATTAGGCTCCCAGCTATCCCTCTAGTAGGTAAGAAACAATAGAAGAGAAAAAACATGACTAACTCCTTTAAGATATGGGACCCAAATTACAATATATAGAATCACAAAGAGAGAAGAGTGAAATCTAGAAATTGATTTTCTAACCACTTGTAAGATGCAATAAATGAGTGTAATTAATGACATCTCGCTTGCAAAAGACTCCCCATTCTGTCCCATGACCTGTAGCAGTGAAAGAATGATGGCCATGCTCATTAAATGCATTCTCAACCACTTTCCAAATTTTTCTTTAAACTGGGCTCATTTTCCTTAAAAACTACCATCAAAGCTTCATCAGTTTCTGCATTTCTTGATTTTTTGCATCTTACTTGAAGTCGCAATTTCAATGAGACCAGTTTTGTGAAAATCCATTGAGAATATTAAAAGTTATGGTCTTCTGAGTGTGAGAAGCTATTTTGAGTTTTCCAAGCATTTCTTGCATTTTACGGGGCTGAGATTTTAATTTATTTGATCTAGATATGTTTCTTTAATTTAATTTAGAGGGTGTCGAGAGCTTTCTAAAAAGTCCAATTTTGTAAAAATATGAGTTATGGGTCAAAATTTATTCTCATTTGAACTTCGGGGTCGAGCGTTCCACGTGGGCTCTCACAATATTTTAAAAGATCTCAGCATTTAAAATCCCTGGTGGGTTTCATAATCGATCCTACATTGAATTGACATGTTGACAATATTTTGCAACGTGCTTTGGTTTCGTAGTCTATCAGTGCTGAGCTCCACGCGAAGGCCAAACAGATCTCTAGGATCTCGGCTTTTCTTGTACCTTTTGAAAGTGCGTCGAGTTCACACATGGCACCTTCCGTGGCTCCTTTTCATTTTTCACGAGTTCGTAATGAGACTCGTTTCACATTAACATGAGGACCCTCTCTTAGTGGGCCCCTTACCATTTGAACCTATGTGGAATTCCCATGGGAGTTTGGAGTTTCACTTTTCCCTCTCACTTTTTAGAATTGCGCCAAGTTGACACGTGGCACCTTCCGCAACTCTTCTACTTTTCCTTGCCGACTCGTCCCTGGCCCGGTTTTGACTCGTCGAGTCAACTTTCTTCATTTTTTCACCATGATTTGGCCAAGTCCTTACAAAAATTATGAAGGCTTGACTCATCTCGTATTAGTATGAGATTCTCAACATTATCTTGACTAATCACAATAGTAATCTGCTTGTTATCTAATTTTAGTGGGCGGTGGAGGAAATTAGATAACAACTCTAACTTGTAACTGTTCTGAGAAATTCATCTTCTTCTTCCTACCAATACATTATTTGTCTTTTAAATTTCGTAAACATTTCATCAAGTTTTATGATGGCGTGTGTATGTTTATTAGCTCCTCTTCTTATCCTCTATACCATTGAGAGGCTCTATAACTAGCCATTTACGCATTGATTCTTCATTTGAACTCATCTTCTCCCTTAGAACTGTGGTTCTCTAAAAGGAAATCGTGAAAATGGATGTATTTGACACATTATCCCTTCATGTCATGCTATAAAAATTATCTTGAGGATTATTTTGGATGTTCATGTCATAACAAAATACTTTGAGTGTTTTTGGATCAGGACATAGAACCTCCATTCTTCATATTTTCTCAACTTGGTGTGCACTTTCACGACAACTCAAAATTACAGTCTGAGGATTGATTTACCAACATGATTGCATTCACTTTCAGAGCTTCTTGATGCTTTTTAGAAGTCATATGTGACCTCTATATCACCTTCACAAACTTTGAGCATCTCACTCACCTTCAATCCCTTCATACACCATTGATTAGGACAATGTACTAATATAGTTTTATACACAGAAAACGAATCTCTAAAGAACAAGAACGTTAATGCACTAAGTCATATTTTCACGACTCCTAAGGCACCTTTCTAGAAATATATGAACCTTGAGAAACTCATAAACTCATTATCATGCACCATTTCATTTTTTAGGGGTTCAACATGCATACAAATATGAGACTGTTCAAACTGGTTCTCAAGGTACACAAAAACCAATTTTTGTGCTTGAGACATATAACACTTCAAAACTTGTTTTCAAACCAAATAAACTCATGGAACACTTCATAGAGGACCTCTACTTCTATAATCTTCATTTACATGGGTTATGTGGAGAAAATCACACTTTTACCTCCATTTCTCATACCTTCTTGTCTGGCCTAAAATGAGCACTTTGAGTCATTAGGTCTCATAAAAAAAATTCAAATCACTTCAGGAGCATACACACACCATATTGGATTTGAAAAAACTTCTCATTGTCATAGAATGTGTTTGCAACAAGCAAAACACCAATTTTCTCTTCATACCTTCATGGTTGGTCTTGCATACTAATCCTTCTTAGCATTAGGACTGAAAATGAACCTAAATTATCAAATTTATCTAAATGACTAGCCCTACACATGTCATGAATAATTTTTACACATCCCCAACATCATCCACTAAAACTTTGAGGATAGGTTCCTTTGAAAAATTTGTCTATATATTGAATTCTTCACAAAATTCTTACGGGTCACACCAACTTTTATAAAATCAAACCACCATGAAAATAATATCTGATGAATTCTAAACATGCTCAAATCCATAAACAAGAAAAAAAATGCCATTTGAGGGCGCTAGCATGTCAATTTTCTCCATTGCTTACTTGCAGGGGTTTTACTAGGGTTTAAAGTAGTTTAACTTGTTAATCATTGTTCATAAAAAATTGACATTTATTTAACTTCATTATGTTTGAAAAATATTATTAGCTATGTAGACACCTAAAATATGCTTACACTTAGAATTTCCTCCAATTCAATTGATTGACGACACTTTGTCAATTACCCATTCTTCGCTCCATTCTCAGACGCCCTTTTACGACACCTTCTTGGTTGTATTCCTCCTATATTAAACCCATTTGGTTAATAAACCCCCTTTTATTAGATAAAAATCTTCCTATTTCCCTATGGATCACTTCTAAAGGCTTCCTAGGCTATCTATCAATCACATCTAGTTAATCAGACTCCCCTCAACTCTCAACGAGTCTCTAATCACCTGCTAATCAATTTTAACTAGCCTAAAACTAGCTTAACTAGTCCAAATCATGTTTACCACTCCTAATCATAAAATGATTTTGGCTTACCATTAGTCCCACATGCACCCAAAGTTCAAATTCTTCCACAGAGAAAACTAGAAAACAAGGCTATGCCTTCCCATTCAAGACTGACAACATTACACAACTTTATATCTAAAAAGCCTAAGAAATCTAGGATATCATTTGTATTAGCTTTAAGATAATTAAACATTTGATCTAAATCTTACCTTCCTCCATTAAAGGAGCTTCACAATCTTCCATTTCTTCATAGGTTAGTAATTAAATATCTAAACTTGGCCTTTTATCCATTTTAGTGATATTCATTCACCTCTTTGAAGTAAACAACTAATCACCCCTTTGATTACTAAGTTGATCTTCTTAGGTTCAATGCTTAATTAGTGATCGAAAGAGTAGAGAGTATCATATGTATGTTAGTTTAGAGTTAATCTAAGTTCATACAATGATAGAAGTGCTCTTTCTTATCTCTTATCATCATGGTTTAGTGTAGATTAGGTTCATGCTTTTGAGGTTATATGTTTTAGATTCATTTCCATAACATAACTAATTTATTCAAGAACACATTTGGCACGCCTGGTGGGAGCTACCCCATAGTCCATTAAAAGTTGTTTAAATTTTTTCATTAACATGCCTTTTCTAACCATTTTTATGCTTTTTTGAGGGAAAACTAGTTTTATCCATACATTTGGTAAAATTATGTGTTAAATCTCCTTTTAGCATAGGTATGTAATGGGTTTGTGTTAGAAAAGTAGTTAAAAGACTAATTTAGTATTTGTTTGCATTTTTAGTTTTTTTGTTTCCATGTTTTTTTGGTGGTTTTTAAGGGCCGCGCGCTCATGTAAAAAAGGGCATGTACCTATTGGAAGGCCCACGTATACTTCAATAAAGGCACACACATGCAAGTTGTGTTCTTAACTGAAAAACTGAACCAGAGTTGCACACACATCAAAAGGCTTGTGCAAGAATCATTTTCGACGCAAAGGTATAAAAACCCAACCTTTGTGTCATTTTTCCATTTTACCTGGGACGCGTACATATCTTCTGTGTTGCATACACATCAAAAGGATTACACATGCATCATTATGGACGTGTGTTGGGTTTCAAATTTGCACTTGGAATGAAACCACAGTCAGGGGACAAACAAGTCCCTCCTCTTTAATGGGAGAGGTTCCTTTGTTGAAATCAGGGGCAAAACCTATGTACAAATACACAATCTTTCATTCAATGGTGGTTTCCCGATATCTTGAAACGTGTTTTATGCCTGGAAAGTTATCAATACATGAGGATAGAAGACTTGAAGAGAGGAGGGAGACAGAAGAAGACAATACTTTCATAGAAAAGAGATGGCAGAGAAAACCCTTATATGTATCGAACAAATGAGATATAGAGTAGAACCATTCAAGTTTATAACGGGCACAATCCACAGACTCAAAGTTACTGAGATTTTATAAACTAGAACACAAAGTTTCTACGCATGCAAGGATTGAATGATTCACAGATAAGAGCAAGAAGGAAAGAGAAAACAGAGGATAAAGGGGAAAACCCTTGTATTTATTTCCTCCGATTCAAAATTATAGTTCCAAAATATCAAAATCCTAACCTCTTAGAATGGATCTCTGAAATAGCTCGCAAGAGACAGTTATAACTTCCTTGAGCAAGCAAGAAACTGTTACAACTTCCTTGAGCAAGCAAGAAATGGTTATAAATCATTCCAACCATTTGCACCCTTTCAAAATCTTGATTCACAAAGAAACGTTAATGGTGGAAAAACTAGGTTTTCAAATATACAACCATTACATTATTTTGCCAGTTCAAATATGGGCCATTTGATTTGTTTCTACAACTTAAAATTTGGGTCGCCCACGTGGAAGGAATTGATTGGAGTGGGCCTGCGGATGCCTTTTGCAATTTTTGCCTTTAAAGCTGTGTAAGGATGACACATGGAAAGCTCTGCCAGTTCCTTTATACTTAGCCAGTTCGGGCCTATTTCCTGCTTGACCTCTATTGACCCCTAGACACATGGAGAGCTGGCACTCATTTGAGTTTCTACTTTGAAAATGTCTCCTAAAATTATGCCGAGCTGCCGCGTTGCTCCTTCTGCTGGTCTTGGAATTTTCAACGACCGACTCTGTCTCTCTATTGACTTTGACCACGTGGCAAGCTGGCACTCATTTGGAGATTGGCCCTTAGGTTTCACTTCCAGAATTATGTTGTTGAGGCATGTGGAGGATTCCACCGACCCGCTCATACTTAGTCAATTTAAATAATCGGCTTTGTCACTTTTTGGACATGGGACATGTGGAGGACTAGCACAAGTTTAAGAACTACCCCTGGCTTCGACTCTTGAAGTTGCGTAGATGAGGCAAGTGGTGCCATCCATTGAACCTTCCACACTTAGCCAATTTGGACGCGTTTTTCCTTCATTATGGACTTGGGACACGTGGAACACCTACGCTTAATTGAAAATTGTCCCTTGGGCACTACCCTTGGAGTTGTGCCATTTGGACGCGTGGAGGCTTTCATTGTTGCTTCAAACATGGCCATACCACATCCAATCATAGATATCCATGTACTACCCATGGATGCTGGGGAAAAAATTAATGGGGATGATACGCCAGTCATTCCTGACGGCGGGAAGACATAAAAAGAAGGGAAAAACTTCACCATTATGCCTAATTTTAAAATTATTCTTGATGAAATTGGAAAACTGAAAATAATGCTAGGCTTGACATGATCCAATACTCCAATGTACCGAATCAAAATTTTCAAAACTTGACTTCAAAAGAGGGGAATTTTGAGGGTGACAACAGCTAGCTCTTTCTAAGGATGACTTGTCTTGTAACAAAGACATAAGGCAAGATCAAGAATTGCAGATAACTATGGGAAAGAGGACTACTGCCTTATCCATTGGGAAATATAGTCAAAATCAAAACCAATATAATGAAACACACATAAGATGGGAAAAGAAACAAAACAAACCAAAAGGGAAGACCCAAAACAAAACACACCACACATCAAAGAACAAGAAAGGGACACAAGCCAAAAAACCAAAAAACCAAACGCAATGTACAAAAGGACTTCCTTGCCACCTAGGACTTGAACAACTTTAGGTACTTCCCCTATAAGGAAGTGGGAGAGGAGATCCATCCATGTAATCTAGATAAAAAGATTTCTCTCTAGTAAAATGTCTGATTCTGAAATGCCAAGCGAAAGAGAATCAAACTTACCATGGCTTCCTCGTGCCTCATGTCTTTTTTCCCAAAGCAGCACAATGTATCCCACTTGGAAAACTCTGGGTTTGGTTTTCGTTTCAAATAAAGCCTTCACTTTTAACTGATGAGTTGTTATCCAGTCAACCACTTGTAATCTTTACTCATCAAGATTTTGAAGGTACAAAATTCTCTTGTCCAAAGAGCTACTGAAACTTGAATCTTCAATGGTTTTCATCAGATGTAAGGCTAGCAATTCCACCATGACTGGCAGTTGAGCTTCCACACCATACACCACTTGGAAAAGAGACATTCCAATTACTATCTTGGGTGTAATTCTATCATCCCATAGTGCATCATATAGCTTCTTATGTCAGTTCCTTTGAGAACCATTTACAAGCTTTCTAACTATGTTCACCAAGTTCTTATTTGTTAATTCTGCTTGTCCATTCCCTTGGGGGTAGTAATCTGAAGAATGATCAAGGGAGATCCCATACCCATAGCAGAAGTCCATCATCTCAGCAGAAGAAAATTTGGAAGCATTGTCAATCACAATCTTGTTTGGGGTCCCAAACTTGATCAATATGTTCTCCTTAATGAAGTTGCAACACTACTTCGGAAGTAGTGCTCTTAACTGGGATAGCTTCCACCCACTTGGTGAAGTAATCTATGGCAGTCAACACATGGGTATGCCCAGCATTGGAATATGGATTGAGTTCTCTAATGAAGTCTAAACCATATTTTTGAAATGGCTCTTCAATCACTACATGCTTGAGAGGCAAAGAAACCAACTTAGGTCTTCCAAAAAATGTTTGGCATGCTTCACATTTACCAACCCATTTTGATGCATCTCTGAACAAAGTGGGCCAATAATAACCAGTAAAAAGTATTTTATGAATTGTTATAGTAGAGGCGAAATGACCTCCACAAGCCTGGTCATGAAAAGAAGATAACAACTTCTTTTGTTGCTCCTTTTCTACACACTTCAAAAACCTTCCATCTATACCTCGTTTAAACAAAGCATTCTCCCATAGCAAATATTGTGCAGAACTCAGTTTGATGTCTCTCTTCTCTTTGGCACTCAAGTGAGATGGACAATCTCCATAGGTTAGAAAGTGAGCAATGTCATCATACTATACATCTGTCGAGTTGAGGAACAGAAAAACATGGGCATCAACTCCATCTTTGGACAACTCCTTGGCAGCTCCCTCAGCAATGAGTTCACACAGGCCCTTACCTTGAACCAGTTTTGTTGGCCTAATGTCAAGATCATACTATTGCACCTTTGCTACCCAATTACCTCTCTTGGTTCCAAATTCTTGCTGAGTAAGAATGGATTTGATTATTGTATCAGGCACCAATACCACAATATGAGAATTAAGGATGTAAAACCTAAACTACTTGATAGCTTTGACAACTGCAAAAGAATGTTTCTCCATCATGGTGTACTTCAACTCATGATTTTTCAAGACATAACTCATGAATGCAATTGGGAGCTCATTATCTTCAGCATTCTTTTGGGCTAACACATCAACTAGGGTATTTTCAGTGGCATAACAATAGATAATGAAATATTTTCTAAATTCAGGGAATGCCAAGATTGGAGTCTTTGTAATAGCCTATTTAATGTCCTCAAATTATTTCTTCCCTTTAGAGGACCAACCAAAAGTTTTCTACCCTTGCATCATGTGAGCAATGCTCATAGTAAGTTTTGTGAAATTAGGGATGAATCTTCTTAGGAAATTGATCTTACCAAAGAAATAATGAACACCTTTCTTACTTGATGGAAGAGGAATTTTCAGGATGGCCTGAACTCTCTCTGGATCAATCTTGATCCCTTCCTTTGAAACAACGTGTCCCAACAGCTTTACTTCTGTGAAAAAAAACACAGAATTCTTAGGGTTTAAATAAATCCCATGCTCTCTACACTTCTACAATAATTTTTCAAGGTGTTGGAAGTGATCTGTTCTTGCTTTAGAAAACAATGTCAAGTCATCCAAATACACAATAATGTATCTCCCTTTCAAATTGCCAAAAGCCAAGTCCATGGCCCTCTGGAAAGTAGCACCAGCATTGATGACACCAAATGGCATCCTCTTGTATGCAAAGATGCCACAAGGAGTAGTAAAGGCAGTCTTATGTTGATCTGCAGTATTCACCTCTACTTGATTATACCCCAAGAATCCATCTAACATAGATAACATCTCTGATCCTGTGATAACTTGCAATACTTGGTCCATCATAGGGAGAGGGTAGTTTTCCTTCAAATAACCCCAATTTAGATTTCTGAAGTCCACACATATCTAGATCTCACCATTCTTCTTCCTGACATACATTATATTAGTAATCCAAGTTAAATGGTGGATGGGGAAGATGATCTTAGAATTCAAAAGCTTTTGTATTTCTTGGAAAATTATATCAGCTATCTATGGATTATATTTCCTTTGTTTCTGTTTGAAGGGTTTGATCCTAGGCTTAAGAGGAATGAAATGTTGCATTTCTTTAGGTTTAAAATCCTTAAGATCATCATAAGAGTAAGCCAGGACATCAACATACCTCTTCAACAGATTCACCACCTTCTTTTTATCTTCATGATTACATCATTTTCTAATGCCCAATATTCACTTTCTCAGTCTCAGCAAATTACCGGGCTCCTTGGGAAACTTTAGACTTCATATACCTATCATGTTTATCAAAAAGATCCTCTAAACTCACCAGCCCTTTAGGAATTTTGTTGCCATTTCAGTTTTATGCATCCATCTTGATCCATATCTTCTTTGACATCCTCTTCATTTGATGACACACACTCTCTTGGTAGATTATCACTTCCTTCAAAGTACAAATGATCAAATTTGTCTCTGAACTCCAAGAAAGAAAGTAAATGTTGGTCATCATTGAAAACTTGCCAATTATTTGCATTGTCAGGCACACTGGGTCTATGGATCATCTTAATGTTTAATTTTTCTTGAGGAAAATCAAGATGAGGAATCAACAAGGACCCCGAAACAGCTAGAGAGTCAGCCCTAGTGTCCCTTTCCCTTGTCACAGCTTCAATGGAAAAAGCATCAAGGAATTCAATGGAATCCCAGACAAGATTCCTATAGTGCTTCAACCTTCTGTTCTTTACCTGATAAAGGTCTCTAACTTGTTTTACAATTAGCTCCGCATCTCCATGAGAAAGAAGGTTCTTCACTCCCATCTCCTTCACCATGCTCAACCCAAGAATGAGGGCCTCATACTCAGCAGTATTGTTGGTTTTCAAACTGAAACTTGAAGGAGAAAGGATGAACCTTACCCCTAGGAGAAATGAGCACTACATCAGCTCCAGAACTAGCTGAAGAGAAGCTCCCATCAAAATCCAAAGTCCACACACCATTAGGGTCAAGCAACACTCCCTTTGACAGACTTGTCTCCTCTTGTGACATGATCATGTAGTTCCCGTGCCCAATGTCTTCATACAGTATTTGTGCTTTAGGATAATCTATCTTTTGCACAATATACTCTGCTTGTTTCTCATACATCAGCTTCTTCATCTTCCCATTGACAGGGATCAAGGCATGTGACCAATCCATTTGTATTTCCCCTCCTACCTCCTTACAGAAATTTCTACTCAACAACATCCCATATGAAGGAGGAATATCAACTACCAAAATGGTGGCTAAGACCCTTTTCTCTAGGAAAATAGCAAAAGCTACTTGTGCATCTTTAATTTTTCCAACCAAAGGTACTTTCTTACTCTCCATGGAATAACGAGAACCAAAGGTATGTGTTAGGGTCAGACCCAAAGCATGGGCTACCTTTGCAAGCATTACATTATCTGATGCTCCTGAATCTATGACATAGTTACTAAGTTTATGGCCAGCTATGAGAAGGGTCACATAGAATGGTTCAAATTTCTCATTAGGGGAAGTGACTGCGACCACAAGGCTTGATTGAGGTGAGGAAGAGGGAGTGGGAAAAAAGCCTTTAGAAGAATGGTATGGGGTTTTAGATTTAGAATTTACAAAGTTAACCATTTTGTCAAAGGATTTAGGATGGGTTTGATATAACTTTGCCTTAGAAATCTGAATCTTGGTATTTTTAAGATGGTCTATAATGTCAAAAGATCCAGATGTGGATGGGGAATCACTACTAGGAGTAGGAGGAACTTTTGATTTAGCAACTTTATCATTTGTTGGACAAGAATTCTAAGAAGTAGAAGTAGAGGGAGAAGGACTAGAAGAGCTTACATTTTGGGTGGAAGTAGTAAGAATAGGAGATCCTCTTCTTGCAATCACTGGGATGGTAATGGGGTACTACTTGGATCTTTTGGTAGGTTGCACCACTTTTTCCTTTTTATTGGTGTGCTCCCGGGTCATAACAACATATGAATCATTGTTCATCTCAGCCACTACATCATCATAATCATCTTCATCATCAACACCTTCAGTGTTGAGGAAATGAACTCAAGAACCACCAGAATCCTCTAGTTCTTCATCAACCTCCTCTTCTTGTTCATCATAGAGCCCATTTTATTCCTCATCATCAGGCTCAATAACCTCACAAGTAGCATTGACAGGCACCTTGAGGGGTGGACCTTTAATGGCCAACCTGGTTTGAGAAGAGGGCAAGTGGTTCCTAGGCTGAAAGTTCTTCCTTAGAACATCTTGATATGGAGCATGCTGAGCCAATTGTTTCTTGATGGAAATTATGTCATTAGCTAGCTTTTGCACCAACTGATCTACATTACCTCCAGGAGGAGAGGAAGAAGAAGAACTTTTGGATTTAAAAAAATCCCTTTCTAGCTTGTCAGACATGATCAAGCCATCTTCCGCACTAACAACCAATCTCTGATCATCATCCAAAGTTGCAAGATTTTCTCTCCTCAGGGGCATAACTTACTTCCAGAAATTGAGCATTAAAGAAGAAACACTTTTGAATCTGATCAACAAGCCTAGTATTTAGTGGAATCTTGTTAATCAACTTGTTGAACTTGGCCACAAATTCTCTCATAGGCTCATGTGGCTCTTTCTTTATTTGAGAAATTTGAGCTAGCAAAGCATGCACATCTTTAACATGTTTGAAATGCTACTGAAATTCAGTCCTAATAGTAGTCAAATCGGTGATGTTCTCAGTAGAAAGATGGTAAAACCAATCTGCAACATTATCTTGCAAGGTTTCCACAAACAGCCTAACAGAGACACCCTCATGTTCAACTCCAAGGACCCCACATGCAACAATGAATGATGCAATGTGTTCATCAGGGTGCACTTTTCCATCACCTCTAAACTTGGGAAAATTCTTCATGTTACCCCTAGGTAACTCATGCAATAGTTGAGGAAGAGCCAGAGGCCCAAATATTTGTCCCCAAGACCGAGGTATTGCCATCCTTGGAAATATTTCTTGAAGTGGAACTGAGACACCAACAAGAATTAGGGCATGGAGATTAGGGCTAAGTTGTGCTTGAGGAATGCTACTACCAAAAGCTCTATCTTCAATAGGAGATGTGCTCATGGAATGAACTCTTCTATTTCTTCTTGTTGAAAACCTTGTTGATCCAGGAGTTGAAATTGGGGATCTTCAATTCTAAGAGACCTTCTACCATGAGTGTATCTTAGAGTTGCTAGATCAAAGAAATGATCAAATTAGTTGTTCTTTTTAGAAAGGAAATTTTTTGAAAAAATCCTCAGCGGAATCACCAAAAACTGTTGGGTTTCAGATTTGTACTTGGAATGAAACCACAGTCAGGGGACAAGCAAGTCCCTCCTCTTTAATGGGAGAGGTTCCCTTATTGAAAGCAGGAGCAAAACCTATGTACAAATACACAATCTTTCATTCAATGGTGGTTTCCTGATATCTTGAAATGTGTTTTATGCCTGGAAAGTTATCAATACATGAGGATAGAAGACTTGAAGAGAGGAGGGAATCAGAAGAAGACAATACTTTCAAGGAAAAGAGATGGTAGAGAAAACCCTTATATGTATTGAACAAATGAGATATAGAGTAGAACCATTCAAGTTTATAACGGGCACAATTTGCAGACTCAAAGTTCCTGAGATTGTATAAACTAGAACACAATGTTTCTAAGCATGCAAGGATTAAATGATTCACAGATCAAAGTAAGAAGGAAAGAGAAAACAAAGGAAAAAGGGGAAAACCCTTGTATTGATTTCTTCTGATTCAAAATTACAGTTCCAAAATATCAAAATCCCAACCTCTTATAATGGCTTTGAAAGCCCTTGAAATAGCTCGCAAGAGATGGTTACAACTTCCTTGAGAAAGTGAGAAACAGTTACAACTTCCTCGAGCAAGCAAGAAATGGTTACAAATCATTCCAACCATTTGTGCCCTTTCAAATTCTTGATTAGTAAAGAAACGTTAACGGCAGAAAAACCAGGTTTCCAAATATATGGTCATTACATTATTTCACCAGTTAAAATATGGGCCATTCAATTTGTTTCTACAACTTTAAATTTGGGTCACCCACATGGAAGGAATTGATTGGAGCAGGCCTGCGGATGCCTTTTGCATTTTTTTCCTTCGAAGCTGCGCCAGGCTGACACATGGAGAGCTCCGCCGGTTCCTTTATACTTAGCCGGTTTGGGCCTATTTCTGTGCTTGACCTATGTTGATCCCTAGACACGTGGAGAGATGGCACTCATTTGAGTTTATGCTTTGGAAACACCTCCTGAAATTGTGTCTGAGCTGACGCGTGGCTCCTTCCACTGGTCTTGGAATTTTCAATGGCCAACTTTATCTCTCTATTGACTTTGACCACGTGACAAGCTAGTGCTCATTTGGAGATTGGCCCTTAGGTTTCACTTCCAGAATTACGTCTATTAAGGCACGTGGAGGCTTCCACTGACCCACTCATACTTAGTCAATTTAAATAACCAGATCTATCCCTTTTTGTACCTGGGACACATGGAGGACTAGCGCAAGTTTGAGAACTCCCCATGGCTTTGACTCTTGAAGTTGCATGCTGATGAGGCACGTGGCGCCGTCCGCTGAATCTTCCATACTTAGCCAATTTGGACCTGTTCTACCTTCATTTTGGACCTGGGACACGTGGAAAACCTACGCTTAATTGAAGACTATCCCTTGGTCCCTACCTTGGAGTTGCACCATTTTGGACGCGTGGAGGCTTCCGCTATTGCTTGAAACACGGCCATACCGCATCCAATTAGAGATGTCCACATACTACCCGTGGATGCTGGGCCAAAAATTAACGGGGATGATATGCCCAGGGTTATTCCTGATTGCGAGAAGAAATAAAAGAAGGGAAAAACTTCACCATTACACCTGATTTTCAAATTTTTTCTCCATGAAATGGGAAAACTGCAAACAATGCCAGGCTCGATCGCGATCCAATACTCTAAGGTACCGACTCAAAATTTTTTGAAACTTAACTTCAAAAGAGGGTAATTTTGAGGGCTACAACAACGTGCATGCGTAAATACCCTTTGTCATTTCCATAGACCCGTGTACATCTTAAAAGGGGTGCATACATACCTAAATCCACGTGCACACACCAAAAAAATGTGCAAAGGCATTCTGTATCAGAATTTAATTTTTGTTGCAGGTTCCATAATTTAATATTCTAGGTTATTTCTGTCATTCTTGCAGGTTTTTGACAATATTTTACATGTTCTTGTTGATTATTTGTTTTATACTAACTTGATTTAAGGTGTTTTCTTTTGTTTTTTACTTTCTTATGTTTTCCAAACACTTCAATTAAGTTTCTAAATGGGAATACACTTCAAAGTTGTCTAAAAGAAACTTTATTACACACAATCTGATTAAGTATTTTCCATTTTACAAGTTTAGTGAGGTTTCGTGATGTGTGTGCTCTTTCCTTGCATCTTAGGATGATCTTAGAATTCAGAAACAATGTGTTATCTCCTTTATATGATGTTTTGAAAAATTGGAAAATTACTAATATTGTGTGTAGGACGAAAATCCACTTGTGAAAGAATGAGGAGGAATACCTGTGAAATGAAGGTGGAAGGTAGAATGTGCACGTTCTGATTTCCCGATCCAATGTTGATTGCGAGAACTTCCTTTTTGCTAGGAGGAACTACCTGTGAATGCAAAACAAGACCACAAGAAGAATATTAAACA
This sequence comes from Taxus chinensis, assembly GCA_019776745.2. Classification (NCBI taxonomy): domain Eukaryota; kingdom Viridiplantae; phylum Streptophyta; class Pinopsida; order Cupressales; family Taxaceae; genus Taxus; species Taxus chinensis. The sequence continues at coordinate 663,200,805 of CM034153.1, read as the reverse complement.
ATATATGTTAGTGGACTACCTAGTGTATGCTAGATCCGGGAAGTGTGATACTTCCTAGATGGCTGTCAATCCACTGTTTATCAAATAAATGAACAAAAATGCAAGAAATAGAGGTCCTATTGCTAACAAGTTGATTTCGGTATCTCAAGTTATTAACAATATATTAGATTAAGTCAAATATTGCAATACAAAATTAGATCTAACTGAGGTTGGGTTATGTTTTAGGTTGGGTAGGTAGCCAAGGTGATTAGAATAGGTCAGGATCAAGTTTTTGGGTGGTTTTGGGTTATTTGGGTGAAGGTTATTAGGTCACTATTATAGGCAGGATTACCAGTTACAGAGACCGACGTCGGTGTGGGTATGACCGATGTCGGTCAAGGGAAACTGATCGACTGTAGAAAATCAAAAAGGTGAAATAGGTGTTCAAGCCTTTTATAACTTCACAGGAACCGAAGAGAGTGTGTCTAGGATTAATAGGTGTAGGAAAAGGGGTCAAGAAGGTTTGAATGGAGTTTGGTAAGGCTTTTGTAAGTTTTGGGATGGGTTTTGGTATGACTAATATGGCTTGGGTTATTGTCATGTGACCGATGACGGTATGGGGATGACCGATGTCGGTCAAGGGTGACCAATATCGGTCATTGGAAAGAGACTGAATGCTGGCAATGGAGGTTTGGTGTTCTTTATGGTTATATAGAGGACCTTAGAGGTTTGAATGTAGTTGCAGGGAATAAGCAAGGTCTCAGAGGTTGAATGGAAGGGTTTCAGGGAGGTGAGGAGGCAAAAGGGTAGCTTGTTTGGAAAATGAAGGCATGAGATAATTGGGAGATGAGTAACATAAAGAAATGATGAATGGAAATACAAGTATTTGAATGATGAGAGTAAAAGGGAATTCTACTTACTTGATATCCAGTGCTTGTAGGTTCTGAACAGGATGATGGTGAAGTGTTGAGGATCTTTGGTAGAGCCCAAATATTCAGTGAATGGTAGTGCTTCCCAGAATGCTCCTGTGAATGCCAACACTTTCAGATGAGACTCCAATGCTTGCTTGGGCCTCTGGCTAGGGTACTTTTGTCTTCTGGATACGTGAGAGAACCCTGGTTCAAGCTTGCATGCAGATCTTTCTCCAAACTCAATAATTTTTCCAACCTCTGGAACAAGGTTACCAAAATGAATATATGGTAACCGATGATGGTTTAGGTTAACGACAGTTTAGGGTTAACCAGCGTCGGTTACGGTGGGAAATCCTAGGTTTGCCAAAATAGCAGATCTTGGCTATCTTTTGGCTAGTTCTGCCTATTGGTTCTCAGGTCTAAAATGGTATTTTCTTCTTAAGTAAGTGGGCATGTTGTTAGAGAAAGAATAGGCATCTGATTTTAGGGTTAGACTAAGTCTCAGTTAGTTATGGTAAGTAGAAATTGAGTCTTAGTTAAAAGAAACATGCTAAGAATAGGTCCATGATGAGGTGTCTAGGTGATGTGGTTAGGTGAGGTGGTCAAGTGAGGATATTAATTAAATTAATTAAATTAATTAATTCAATTAATCATGTGCACTATGGGATATGAATATGTAAGGTATGGTTAATTTAATTAATGGGGCTATAAGGGTGGTACGACCTAATTTTGGTGTCTACATTTTGCCCCTTTTTGTCGCGTAGCTTGTATTGGTAAGTGATGCTGACAAAAATAGGAAGTGATTGCCCCATGTGTGGGTGAGAGTGGGGTTTCCCCAAGTGTGGGTGAAGGTGATCCCCCTCAAACTAGGAACTGATGAGGTGTTATACGGAATCGGTGAGTGGTTTGATAAATGTGTAGTTGGTGTGAGTTAAGGTAGGTGGGGAAGAGTATGGGTGCTTTGGGAAAGGGTAATGGTCAACTCGGGTAATAGGTAATAGGCTGGGGTCAAATTGGGTAATGGGTAATGGAAATCGAATGCACATGCACATGTATAGACTGCAACATGGTACTAGGTTGAAGAGCTTGCAAACTCTACATCATCCAAGGTCTGATAGGTTTATCCCAACAAGGTTGAAGTGATTCAGGTATCCAAGGTATAGGATATGGTCTGGAAACACAACGTAGGTCAGGTGTAGGAACATTTAGGTATGTTTCGGTACACCAAAGGTTGGGTTCGGGATAAATGGCACGACAATAGGAAAGGTAAGGTCATTAGGTCAAACAACATGGGTAACGGTCGCAAGGTATAACGAGTACACAAGGTCAATGGTCACACCAAGTAGGTCAGGTCTAGGTAAATAGGTCATGGCATGGGCAAGGGAAAGGTATGGTTGTTTAGGCTAAAACAACATAGGTAACAACATCACAAGGTATAATGAGTACACAAGGTCAATGGTCACACAAAGTAGGTTCAGGTCTAGGTAAATAGGTCATGGCATGGGTAAGGCCAAGGTATAGGTAAAATAACAAATCCCTAGATGTAATTAAGGAAATGTAGGGGTAGTTTGGGCTTGTAGGTAGGTTGCAATAAGTGTGGGTAAGGTCAAAGGGTATCTGGAATAATGAGTTGAGGTCAAAATGGGAAAAATGGGGTGAAAATGGTAATGACAGGTGACTGATGTCGGTTATAAAGTAACCAACATGTCGGTTTGGTATGACCGACATGTCGGTCATGTCGAGTTAGGGTTAAAAAAGGAAAATCCATATTTTACGGATTCATTTTAACTTGTTGTCATTTGTGAAAATGATAGAGCGGTAGAGCCTTCATGGAAAGTGACAAGACGAGGCAAAGAGTTGAGTTGGTGAGCCTCGTAGCGGGTGATTGGCATTCGATTGATGGATCTACGAGATCAGTTCAAGTGATTGGATTTGCGGGGAGATTCGAGGTAGATTTGTGTCATGGCAGAGGCAGGGAGAGGGTTTGGGTGGGCCATCGGTGTAGCGGCCAGATGTACCACCATGCAGACGACACCAAGATGAGGTAGGAATTCATCCAATTTTGTTCTTTTGGTTGAAAATAATGTGTTGAAATCGGTTTGGGTTAAAAGTTTTTTGGGTGGGAGTTTTATTTTGAATTTGTGGGTAAAATGAATTAAATGAGGGAGGGGGAAGGTCCAATGTAGCTTAAATAGGGTTGGTAATGAAGTTAGGTTAGGTTTGGGTAGGGTAGAGTAGGTTTGGTAGGTTGTTTTTAGGGATTTTGGTAGACAAGGGGGGGTTTCAATTTGGGCACCACGATAGAGACTGACGTCGGTCTAAGGGTGGCCGACATTAGTTTGCTTTAGCCGGTTCGGTATGGTCTTAGGTGACCAACATCGGTTAAATTGAACTGATGTCGGTTAAGGATAACCGGTGACGGTCAGGGTGACCAGCACTGGTTAGGGTGGATGAGAAATAGGGGTAAGAAAGGTTAGGTGGGAAGAAAAATAGGTGAAAGGGGGAAGGGAGGGTACATGTAGAGAGATGGGGGTAGAATGTTAGCATTGGCATAAAGGATAGGTAAGTAGGTGAAATGATGTTTTTAGAATGGTGAGTCATGATTGCAACGGGGTAGGAGGCTGGTAGGTGAATTAGGTAAAATGGGGTGAGTAGGATTGGTGTGGTTGGGTATGGTTTGGGGGGTTAATAGATAAGTGAAGGTTGTCAGGTTGTAATAATGTTATGGTTTTATTAGATGCAGCTAGGGACCAGCTGCGGATGTGGGATAGAGTACCACCTCTGTTGCTAGCGATATGACCAAGTGTGACTACAGAGGAGTGGAGGCACGTGACAGATGTTGGCTTGAGTGGGATCCAATGCTACAGGCATGTAGCTTGAGATCCAAGTTTGATGGTCATGCTCATCGATAGATGGGATTCAGCGACCAACATGTTCCACTTACCGACGGGTGAGATCACTGTCACCCTAGAGGATGTATACAGGATCATGTGGCTACCGATAGTTGGGGCAGTAGTATATTCTATTACGTCAGAGGCATCAGAGGAGTTGATAGTGGCTATTTTTGGAGAGGTGATGGTGGAGCTGAGGTACCATAGTGTGAGTCTGAGCTATGGAGATATGTATGCGGCCCATCCTCAGGAGATAGGTTGGTGGTTTTGATGATGGAGGCGGTATGCTGTTTTGCCTTACCAGATGCAGAGGGTGGGATATTCCCATGAGCACTAATGGGGGTTCTCCAGGACATGATGGAGGAGTGAGTCCATTTTTCCTGGGCACCGACATTCTTGGTGCAACTGTATAGAGAGTTGTGGGCTTATGGGAGGCTGTGGAGGTTCAGCTTGTGTTGTACATTCCTTCTACACTGTTGGGCATACAAGCACATCGTATGTGTGCGTCTAGTTGGTTTTCCCCAATAGGATTGGTTCAGGGGTGGTTTGGTCAGGGTTGGTTACAGGTGATGGGTACCACTTGATGGACAACACAGGGAGACTAGGGCCACACATGATGTGGCACATTACAAGGTGAGTGTTGGAGGGGTTATCTGGGGTTGATATTGTTTGGAGGCCGTATGTTGGCTTTCCTTCATACAGGCACATGGTAGAGGAGTTGGAGGAGTTGTAGCTGCTGAGGTGGATAGAGGGGTGTCGTGCCAGTGAGCATGAGATGATACCTAGTAGACAGGGTCAGATGGAAGTTTGGGCTGCCATAGGATGTGCCTCCACCATTCCCACAGTATAGGAGAGATGACATGGAGAGGCCTATGCCTCTACCACAACTCGACTGTGCCGACAGGGCAAGAGGAGTAGACAGGTGGATAGGTAGATTGATGACATCCAGGGTCACAGATAGATACAGGAAGTGGTGGGCAACACAGCTATGGGTGGCACCATCGAGGCTAGGGAATCCTGACTTAGCCACCATTATAGTATAGAGGGATACCTTGCAGGGTCAGGTGGCCATCCCTTCAGACACATCTTGGAGTATTACAGGGGTAGCTCACAGGGTCAGAGGCATAGGTTGCCACTTTACAGGTGTAGGTGGTAGCCCTGCAGGCCCAAGTTACATAGGGATAGGTGCCCGCACAGGGTGGGGATGGTGATGGGGGATAGGTAGCCACCTTACAGGCATAGATAGCAGGTTTGCAGGGCCAGTTGGCCACTACACAGGCTCAGATTATGGCCCTACAGGCCCAGGTCATAGTGCAGGCACCACCACAGGCTCAGGGATAGGGTCCCATATCATAGATAGCAATAGCGGGACAGGGTCCCATGGTACAGGGAGGAGGATAGGGTACACAGGTACAGGGTCTGAGGCTAGCCCTAGCAGGATAGAGCTCACAGGTTATTGTGAGACCTATGGCACCACCTCAGATGGTGCCGATGGTGAGGTTTAGGGATGCCCTGAATGAGGCGTGGTATTACCAGGATCACCTGACAACCATAGGGATAGATGTCCCTTCCTATGCTGAGTACAAGGCACAACAGAAACAAGTGAGAGGACGAGCTCTCCACACTCATAGCTCAGAGAGTACAGGGGGCTGACGAGCCCAGAGATAGGTTCAGGGTGAGGCCACGAGTTCATGGAGGCCAGACCCAGTTGCAGGCCAGGTGGAGATGGGACTGAGACCTATGTGAGGTGGAGAGATGTTAGCAGGGCGCCAGATAGGCCAGGAGGAGGAGATGAGATGAGACATGATGGATATCAGGTGGGGTGACGATTAGTCACCATATATGCTCAGTGTATGAGATTTTGGCATATACCGGCTTGCATGCCAAATGATAGCGAGGATGTACATGAGAGTTTTGAAATTTTGATCTTATACTGGTCCTGTGTGTCTGAAGATGGTGAGGATGCACATGAGAGGATGTATTTGAGATACTTGTATTTATTTGTATCTGTGTACATATGTATTGATACACAGACTCTCCCATTTATATAGTTGATGATGCTTTATTGGATGGATGATGTACCTATGTTTTTAATTTCCATTGTTATTGTGTATTGATGGAAACTAGGTGAATTAGGCATGATGGAGTCGTCAAGGTCAGGTGTAGGCATGATTGAGTTTAGGTCACTTAGGCATGGTTGAGTTTAGGTCATTTAGGCATGGTTGAGTTTAGTGGGTAGTAGGTTTAGGTAGGTGAGTTAGGATTTAGGCATGTCCAAGTGGTCATTTTAGGCATGGTGGAGTTTAGGTCATTTAGGGTGGAAGGTGGGTTTAGGTCATTTAGGCATGGTGATTTGGTCATGTTGTGATTTAATTTTTAAGTTTCCAAGTTGTTTTGTTATGTATGAAAATAAATGATGATGTATGATATGGTGATGTTATAAAATGGTAGGTATGTATGTTTTTATGATTGTTTAATTTCCAAGTTTTGTGTAAAATGAAAACTAACTAAGGTAGAATGTGAATAGAAAAAATGGGGGAAAATTGGTTAGGGTAAAGAGTGGCCGAGCTAACCTCCAAGGGCCCCATGCCCTTGGAGTGCTTCCTACATAGCCCTGATGAAAAGGGGCCTCAGGCCGATGTAGTTCTCCTGTAAGCTAGGGAATAATAAGATGAGGATAGATGAATGGGTCGGTGGGTTTTAGGGATGATCGAGTCTAGGTCATTAGGCATGGTTGAGTCTAGGTCATTTAGGCATGGTTGTGTTTAGGTGATTATAGGCATGGTTTATTTTAGGTCAATTTGGCTTAGTGATGTTGGTGAAAGAGGAATTCTTAAAATGTAGGTGTCGATGGTCTGATCCTATATAGGAGAATCAACAAGTAATGAAGAAGGTGAAGGGTAAGAGGTGACCAAAAGAGCCACCTAATTGGAAGAACCATAACAAGTCTACCATACCAAAGGTGGGCTTATGAACATAAGACCCTAAAGGTGTTGCATGATTGACTATGTTAAGGGTGAAGAAAGTCACATGATCATGAAATGTCATTTTTGCGGCAAGTCCCTTGAGAAGGTAGGAGATTAGGGTGAAAAGGTAATGAGGTGAAAATGGTTGGTTTTAGCATAACTTGGTGTAGACAACATGCCTACTTGGCAAGAGACCCAAGATCAAAATAGGCAAGTCCATGACAAAAAGGTTATCATTTTCTCTTTTTGCTCTTTTGTTTTGATAGACTGATCGATGCGGGGAAGTCTATGTGGGATGAGTATATTATCTCCTTGAGGTCTTCTTGAAGCTCATCGATGCAGGAAGCTTCTTAATATTTTATTTTATTTTTGCAAGGATAGTCCCCTTTTATGATAGACTATGTGTAGTATGGCTAGTCTTTGTATAGTTGTCCTTCAAGGGAGCAATCTATTTATAGTGGCGAGATAGAGAGAAGAGATGTCCCTTTTGAGGGAGTCATCTCTTTGCTGGAAGTTTGACTCAAGGAGTTGAATCCCATTTTAATTTTTTTCTTTTTGGACATTTAAGTCATGGACAAGACTATAGAGGAAGATTAGGCTCTTGTTTAGAAGACAAAAACCATAGCACACAGAGAGTAACTATGAAAGAGATGGTTTCAAGTGATGAATGACCATGGGATTCCATCTTGAAAAAGATGAAAAATTATCCATGAAAATCATGTCATGAGTAGAGCCGTGGTACTCATATTGAAGATAAGGCGGAAAGGTGACAGGTAATCACATGATTTTTGTTTAGTCGTTGACCCCAAGAATAGGTAATATGAAAGGTGAAGGGTGCTCAAGGGACGAGCTTGGAAATAGATAGAAGGTTATATAGGATTTGATTCAATAATAGAATGGTCAAAGATGTAAGGCATTTAGGGTTTCAGGTTTGGGTTTACCTTCGAGTGAAGACAAATGATAAGCACCTGATCCATAATTATGAGTAACGATATAAGGTCCAAGCCAATTAAGAGTAAATTTTCCCCATTTACTTTTCTCTTCTTTGGTTACATGTTCATTTTCCTTTAGGACAAGGTCACCGACTTGGAAGGTTCTCTCATGGACACATTTTTCATAGGCACCTTTGATACATTTTTGATAGATTTGGAGATGATCAGGAGCATTAAGATGGTGTTCATCTAATAACTCAAGTTGTCCCAAACGGTCCTGGTGAAATTCATCATCATTGAGCATGTCTTGGAGTGAGATACGGAGAGATGGAATCTAGAATTCGAGAGGCAAGATGGATTCGGTACCGTAGACCATAGAGAAAGGTGTGGCAGTAGTCGAAGTGTGAATACTAGTACGGTAAGCCCATAAGGTGCAAGGAATGTGTGTATGCTAATCCTTTCCAGTATCGTCAACTACTTTCATAATAATTGTGTTCAAGGTTTTATTGGTTGATTCTACTTGGCCATTTGTTTGAGGGTAGTAAGGTGAAGAAAAAATAAGTTGAATGCTAAAGGCATCACAAAGTTTGCGTAAGGTTTTGTTTTTGAACTATTTTCCATTATCAGTGATGAGGTGGTGAGGGACACCGAAGTGACAAATAATGTGATGGTTGATGAATTCACAACTTTTCTTAGCTTTTATAGAGATGAGGGGGATGGATTCTACCCATTTAGTGTAGTATTCAGTAGTGTTTATAATCCATATATGGCATTGTGAAGAATGAGGATTGATCTCTCCGACAAGATCCAAACCCCATTGAGAGAAAGGCCAAAGGTCTCGGGTAACCTGTAAGGCATGACTAGGTGTGTGATGAAGATTAACATATTGCTAGCATTTCTCACAATGTTTGACATAGTCGCAACAGTCACGGTTGAGGGTGGGCCAATAATATCCTAGGTGAAGGATGTGTTTAGTGATAGCTAGGCCACTTAAGTGACCTCCATAAATTCCGTCGTGAACTTCCTTGATGGTGTAGGGAATTTCTGAACCTGTAAGGCATCATAAGAGAATACCATTGAAGCCACATTTATAAAGAAGACCACCCATGATGACATAGCGAGAAACACGTTTAATAAAGGTGTGTTGTCCATTACAAGTAAGGTCTGGAGGTAGAATCAAAAGGGTAAGGTAGTCCACAAACTGCTTATACCAAAGGTCACGTGGGTCAAGTTTAATGGTTCTAACAAGGTTGACATGTCAAAATAAATAAGAAGGTGATTGCAACCTTTGTACTGTGACAAAGATTTTCGAGTCAGAGGGTGAAGCAGGTATTTGAGAAGCCAGAAAGGCCATGGTATCCACAAATTTGTTAGTGGAGCACAGAGTGGTTTGAAGTTCGTGACAGTAAAAGGTAGTCAAAAGTATGCCATCATGGTGTTTATACTTTTGAAGTATTTCATTACGACACCGGTATATACCATTGACTTGGTTTATAACTAGTTGAGAGTCACCAAAGATATTAATTGATTTAACATCTAATGTGATGGTGGCTTAGAGACCTAATATGAGTGCTTCATATTTGGTGATGTTGTTAGTGCAATCAAAATCTAGTTTGAAAGATAATGACATAGGTTCACCATCAAGAGGAATGAGGATAAATTCCTGGCACCACCCCCACCGTGCTAACATTTTGAACCATCAAAGAATAAGGTCATCTGGTAAATGGTATCATCCAAAGAGAGGGTAGCAATGGATTTTTCTGAAAAATCATCTGAAAGTCCAGGTCTGCAGAGAAGCATGAGCTAGGTAATGTGTAGCAATGTTGATGTTGGTAGGGTTTGGCATACATGTAATGTAAGGGGTCATTATTAGTGACGACAAAGGTTTTTTGGTTAAGTATGTAATGACGAGGTTTTATTGGTGACAAAAACTAAGGCTAAGAAAAAATTTCTCAGCATGGGTGTATCTGGTTTCATAGTCCAAAAGGGTATGGCTTATGTAATAAACCCGCTTGCTCCATGTGTTTCTCATCACAATGAGTGAGCATGTCACCCAAGGAATGATCAGTAGCATAAATGTATAGGTAAAAGGGTTGGTCATCCTTAGGAGGAATGAGCACTGGTGGTTGGATAAGGTATTGGTTGGGTAAGGCTTTGTGGCATTCATCATCTCATTTAAAGGAGACATCTTTTTTGAGGAGATGATGAAATGGTTGGTAGTGGTCAGAAAGTTGTGAAATAAACCGACCGAATATATTGTAACTTACCTTGCAAACTTCGAAGTTGGCGAAGATTAGTAGGCGAAGGAATTTAAAGAATAGCCTTTACTTTAGCAAGATCGACTTCTATGCCATGCAAAGAAATGATGAAACCAAGGAGCTTACCTCAGAGAACAATGAAGACACACTTCTTAGGCTGAAGGCAAACACCATACTTGATGAGACAGTCAAAGATGACCTTGAGGACTGTGAGATGTTCGGCTTCGACGTTTGGATTTGGCGAGAAGGTCATCTACATAATCTTCTAATATATGATGCATGATGTCATAGAAGATATAAGTCATATCCCACTGATATGTAGCGCCACATGTTTTTAAGGCCAAAAGGCATGACTTGATAGTAAAAGGTCCCCACAAAGAGTGATGAAGGTGGTTTTTTGTTGATCTTCTGGGGCGAGTAATATTTGGTTATAACCCAAGAAACCATCCATGGGCGATAATATCTCATGGTCGGCGGTGAGATCAACTTGCTGGTCAATACCTGGTAGAGGAAAATCATCTTTGGGGCAATCTAAATTGTGGTTGTGAAAATCCATTCATATGCAAAGTCCCCCTGTCACTTTTTGTGACAAAAACGATGTTATAAATCCATTTGGGATAATCAATGGGTATGATGAAGGAAACTGAGAGAAGGAGTTGAAGTTCTTCTTTGATAAGAAGGGCAATGTGAGGATGCATTTTCCATAGCTTCTATTTTATGAGGTTTGGCTTCAGGGATGATTACGATATTGTGGACCATTATGTTTGGGTCAATATCGGGAATATCAACATAGGACCAAGTAAAAGCAATTCCTATGATCCTGGAGGAAAGAAGTAAAAGCTTTATGTTCAGCGGCATCTAAAGATTGCCATATCTTTAGAATGTGCGGGTCATCCTGAGTGTTAATATTGACTTCGATGGTCGATTCATTTAACATGGTTTACATCTCAAAAGGAAATTACCGGTGAATATAAGAATCTTCTATGCCAAGGTAGGTGAGGATAGACTCATCGTCTTGACATTGACTGCTGTTAATAGTAGGTGTATCATCATCTATTATGTCAGGATATAGGAAGGGAAGAGAAGAGAGAGCCTCACCATCACGTTGATAAGTTAAAGGTCACAAGGAAATGGTGTTCACGATTTTTTTTAGGAGGAATGGATTTTGGATCCATCAACTCCATGGGTGAAGGTGGTGAAGTTGCTAAATGGGGTGAAGAAGGTTTTTTTATCCTCAATGAGCTCAACACGGGACTTCTTAGAAGATAGTTCGGTAAAACAGATACCACTGCGGACTTTGTGTTTACGGGTGGTACACAGGATGAAAATATGACAGCCTTTTTCGTAAAAACCATATCCAAAGCATTTCCATGCACAACGGTGTAGGAAAGTTTGGGAAAAGTGGAGGTTGGTGAGAGATTAGAGGTCAGAGGAAAATGGTTGTGTTTAGGATGGGGGTTCGGGTGATGTTGGCTAGATTTTCAGCATAGAACAAAACCTAGGTAGTCATGAGATAAATCTCCCTCATTTAACCGGTGAGGCTCCCATGTCAGATTTTTCAATTTAAAAATGTGTTATTATCTATCAGGGATTTTACTTTAACCACTTAGTTCATGAACCATAACTAAGAAGTTCTGTAGCAAGTAAGCACTTGTTTAAAGAAAGGAAAGTTATAGAAGAATGTAATTACATAAACATATAGAAGAAATGGGGAAGATGTGCATCCCAATTAGTAGATGGTAGAGCTGATTACATGCACATAGAAGAATCCAATATATATAAACACAGAATTCTAAAACAAAGGCAGCTCTAGATCCAGATCTAAAATAACACAAAGTTTATTAAGAGATCTAATATTTAAAAGTAAGAAACACATTACACCGTGACACAAAGTTCTCCATAAACCTGCTCCTTTATATTCCTTTGCTCCAAGTGGCTCTCAGAGGTTCAACACAAAGTCTAGAACACAAGATTGTTGCTTACAAATTCTGATCATTAACCTAAAGGTTCTTCCTCTACTTATAGAATGTAGAGGGGAAATTACAAGTCAGAAGCTTTTAGTTGAACTGGCACATGTGGAAGTCGAAAAAGAAACAACTGGCAATCTCCATCCTAGAATTCCTCTTTGCATGACATATATGATTTGCAACTGAAAATAGAATCTTCTATTTTGCACGTTTTCCACCTATCTCCAAGTAGTTGACTTCTTCAAGTAATGGATTTTAAACCAATCACTTAAGTTGTATAATTTAATTGATCGCTCAATTACTTTGTTGAAGGAAAGAAGAAGGAAGAGAAAAGCTGCAGTCTTGTCCTTTTTCATGTCTGCATGCAGCTGATTCTTTTGCCTTTGATTCTCACCAAACTGGACCTGGGAGCAACTGGATCTGGAAGCAAGCTGGATCTGAAAATAGGTTGGATCTAGAAACAAGATGGATGCGGCTGGATCTGGAAGCGTATGGAAGCAAGTGACCGTGATTTGCTTGCGGGTATTGCCTTTGACATGTCTTCATTCTTATCCTTGAAGCTTTTGCATTTCTTCTCCAGTACATGCATCAATGCAATGTTTGCCGTAGATAACTCATCATCCTTATTTTTAATTGCATATGAGCAATTAAAAATTCTGGAAAGCACTTCGGATGAATGAAAATTTAATGAAGGCTTCAACTGGAAGATGGGAGCATTTGCACAAGATCTTGGAAGGAATTTTCCATGCACTAACTTTTTCATGGGCTACATTCGAAACAAGAGGATGAAGCCTTTGTGCCGGAAGCTTTTGCAACTATGAGATCTGGATCTAGATCTACATATGGATTTTCATCTGCATCTAGATATGGATTTGCATCTGCATCTAGATATGGATTTGCATATGGATTTGCATCTACATCTGGATATGGATTTGCATCTGCATCTGGATATGGATCTACACCTGCATAACAAACTCTGACAACTGGGCTATGGATGGAAAAGCTGCACCTCGAATAATTCCACTACTTTTAATCTACACGCATGAGTGAAGTTTTTCCTGCACGTATGAGTGAAGTCTTTCCTACTCTGGATCTGTCTATCAATTCAGCAAGAGGTTCCGAGCCTAGATTCGTGTCTCCAATATCTGTAAATTTAGAAGTGATGCATGACTTCGTTGTGCTTTCTTTTTCATCTTTCTTCGCCATAACTTTGTCTATCTTTGTCTGAACAATTCTTTTTCTTCTTATTTGACAAGAATTCTTCAATACTGGTGTAGATCTGGATATTTCTTTAGATTCAGAGGATATATACAATGTATTGGACATTGATTAAAGCTCCTTTTCTTTTGTAAAACACCTGTAATGAATTCCTACAATTAATCCAGATAAAGATGGCCACCGTAGCATGAATAGTGAATTTTAATTATAAAAATTTACACTTTTCAAGCCTGCTGCCCCAAAAATTGGTGTTTAATTTGCACATAAAGAGAGCATGAATCTTTTTAACAACACCTTAGCACCTGTAACACTTATGTAGACAATTATGCAGACAAAGATCAACCTCCTTCAAAGCATGCGCCAAATTTGGAAGCTTTTAGCCTTGTTTCCACCTTGCCTGAGCAAAATCCTTCTTCAAATGGGGCACACTTTTCCTCTTGGCTGCAATTGTTTACCTGTGAATTAAATAATTCACCCATATGGCAGCCCATACTTATATAACCCTCATAATTCTATAATTAATAATTGCCCTTCCTATTCCTGGTAATTAATTAATTAAAAATCATGTTTCTCTCTTTAAAAATAGCATGTTTAAGGACAGCCATCCATTAAATTAAATTAAATCAATTTAATCATCCACTCTTCACTTCACTTAAGATTCACAGTGTGCTTTGACCATAGCCACTGAAAACAAAACTTAATTTAATCACTTAATACTTTAAAAAGTATTATTTCCTTCTCAAAAGGGGCTGCATTAAATAAATTAAATTTATTTAATTTTCGAATTCTATTTTTAAATTCCTTTTGTCCACTTCCCTTTGTTGACTTTTCCACAAGCCTGGGTGCCAAAATTGGGTGAATAAATATTAACAAATATTTATTTAATGCATTATTATTCACCCAAGGTGGGTCACACTTTTTAGCATAATACAATTCTATTTTTAAAAACACATGGCAATGGGAATTTTTACCCTGCAAGGCAGCCCCAGAAATCCCATGATCCACTTAAGTGATTTGACTTTAACAATGAGATTATTTACCCTGCAAGGCTAGCAATAAAATCCCATGATTTCACTTAAGTCACTTTTCTTTTATTTCACCATGGGAATTTTTACCCTGCAAGGCAGGCAATAAATTCCCGCCTGCCTGCTGCCTCTAATTTTCCCACTGCAGTTTAAGTGAATTTTATATCATGGGAAAAAGTACCCTGCTAAGCAGGTACAAAATTCCCACCTTGCCTACTGCTTCTATTTTTCCCATTGCAGCTTAAATCCTTTGTTTTCCAAAAATGTGCCCAACCCCGCAGGGGCTTTTCTATGCACGACTTCACTTTTTCCCAGTGATCTAGACCTCCGATGGTGACTTCCTCCGGGCATAACATGCATATATGTTCTCCAGCTGCTCTAGGCCAAGAATCGGGCTTACTCGGCAAAGGAATTGTTCTAGAGAAATTTCACAGAAAACAAAATGGGACAACACAAAAACACAAAAAAATTCCAAAAGTCACAAATAAATCCCAAAACTCGTTCCTTGTTAAAATCCTTCTGGTACAAGGGAATAATGATATGTTCGATCATAACAGAGTTAAAACAGAGCGCAAATAGCCTCATACGGGGCTCAAAATAATTAAATACAAATTTCCCGCAGACAAATCCCGACGACAGAATATAACAATTTTGGGCATCTAGGTATTTGGCAAAAAAGGCTAATATGGCTCTTTGGGAATATTCTAACACAATACAAGAACTTTCAGGCAATAAAAACACAAAACGACCCATTATTTTAAAAGTGAAAATTTTCAAATAGGGTACTCACAGATTTTAGGATGAAATCTGTGTACACCAGGTGAATATGTGGAAGTATAAATTCCCCCATACATTAAGTTGGTGCGAAGGTGGGTAGGACCATAAGGGAAGACCTCTCCTATGTGATAGTCATAATGAGGATGTTGGCATAGGTTACCATACTCTTGCGGAGTAAGGAATGTGTTGATATTGTAGAGGTGGTACTACCCCATAATGAGGCATTTAAAAACACCCTCTAAGGGATCGGTAGTAGATATGTGGGTAACCGGAATAGATGAATTACTAGTAAATTGGGAAGGAGTGATATCAGTTGGTTTGAAAGTGGATGGGCCAGTTGTAGAGGTTGCGACAACAGTAGGAATAAAAGAGTTAGGTGTGGGAGAGGTGGCAGCATCATTGGTGGATGGGGCTGTGGGTGATAGATAAGTGGTGGTAGTGGTAGATGCCTTAACTGGTACAAGGATATTGTTAGGTTGGTACAACATGTTACAAGTTTTGAATGGTGACGGGTTAGTAGGGATGGTATAGTTATGTCCTTCATGTTCAAATTTTACACAACAATGTAAATTTGAAGGAACATAACCCATGACACAAATCCAAGGTCAGCCAAGAAACATGTTATACTGGAACTCCCCCTCTAAGACGTAGAACAATTCTGGGACAATGCGAGGGCCCACATGAATATGAAGAATAATGGTACCAAGGGTGGAAGTGATGGCATCATTAAAGGAGTGAAACATAACTAGGTTATTATGGATGCAATTTGAAGTGATGTGCATTTTATTGTACGCGTGGGAGGAGATGATGTTGATGCTAACACCACCATCGATCATAATGTGTCGTACGCGTATATTATCTATATAAATGGAGATGAAAAGGGTGGGATCAGGGTCATCTAATTGGAGAGGTATGATCTCCTCATCAGAAAATTTGAGGGTGACTACTTGATGAGTGGGTGTGGGGGTAGAAGAAGGAGATGATTTAGTAAGAGAGGACATGTGGTGAGGAGTGATAATGGATGCTACTGGTGTGGAATTTTTAGGTAAAACCTCGATGGATTGCAAACCCTCCATGAGGGCTTGTTGATGAGATTTAGAGGTTTGCACGAGATCGTACAAATACATTTTTAAAGGGGATTGGTGTAATTGTTTTATCGTTATACAATGGGTGACCCCGTCAGAAATAGGGTATGTGGGTCCTCGAATGGTGATTTTGGGTGCAGTTGCAGATGGTATATTGGGCATGTGATTAGTTGATGGGCTAGTTGATTTTTGTTTTCCTTTGTCCTTTTGGGCGTGAGTGGAAACTTGGATCATGTTAATCTGAGGGAAAGAGGTAGATGGAGAAAGTATGTCATGAGTAGTATAAAAACATGATGGACAAAAACCTAATGCAAGGTAAGAACCTTGTGAAATGAGTAGGGAACACTAACATTTAGGTGGTGGTTTGGACAACTCTCAGATACAAACCATGTTGATCTTGAATTTTAGAGGTGGATAAAAGGGTTTTGGAGGTGGTGATACACGTCCTTGAATAGGTAGTGGGCGGGGATGTATGGTGATAGGTGAAGATGGAACAAGGTCCTCATGAAGAAAATCATCGACCTAGAAATTCACTTCAGGAGGACATAATTGGAGGAGAATGGTTTTGAGATCCTTACAACCCTCTACATCATGTCCTGGCACATGATGGTACACATAAATTTTAGTTTTATCAAACCCTTTTAGTTTGGGTTTGAGGGGGTCGTAAGGTGTAAGCAGTGGTAATGTGATGACTGAGGTCTCTAAGAGGTTTGCTAAAATGTTGGCGTATAACCCTGCTAATGGATCACAATGGGAAGTGAGTGTGGGTTTGGGTAAAGGTGTGGATGATGGTGGTGGAATAGGTTTTACCATTGGTTTGGTAAGTGGTACTATCTTAGGTTTTGATGGTATTTGCTTGGGTAAAGGTGTGGTAGAAGAACTAGCAATGGAAGGTGTTGTTGTTTTAACTACCCTATTAGAGGGTAGTGGGTTCTTGTCTTTGGATTGCACCTTCTTGGGTAAAAGTGAGGTGGGAGTACGTGATGCAAAAGGGAAAGCAAATGGTAGAAGAGGATGAGTCACCCATGGGGACAATGGAGGTGCCGTGGAAGTGGTTGGTGGATGCTGGGTGGAATGTATGGGTTAAAGTTGCATAGGAAATGTTGGGGTTATGATAGTTGGTGGAGGTATATGTGGTAAGAAATGTACAAGTGAGGGCAAGAGTGTTTGTTGTGCAGGTAAATTGGGTGTAACAAAGGATCGTGATGAAGAAGTAGGTTTCTTAGCTTTTAATTTTCCTTGGGTAGGGGGTTGTTTGGCGAAGGTTGATGGGTGAGGTCCGAGGATGGACAGAAGGGGTGAAGGTGACAAAGGTGTCATAGGTGAGATTGGTGTATGTGGCCTAGAAGGTTGGGCATCCCTTTTAGGTGGAGGAATAATTTTTCTGCGGGTTTGGGAAGATGTGGCTAAATCTAATTTGATAGGTGGATGGGTAAGGCTTGACGTCGGTATGACACCCAAGGTAGTGATGGGTCTAGATATGGATGAAGATGTAGGTGTGGCTAGGTTCTTAGGCATAGGAATGGTTTTAGTTGTGGGTAAAGGTTCAAAGGTAGTTAAAGATGATGAAGAAGAAGTCATTTTGACAAGCATGGTCAGGTTCGATCTAGTTGCTAGAAATACCTTCAGATAGATCGTGGAGGTATCTGTAGGCAACATTTGCATTTGATTCGAAAAGGGGAGCCGAAGACGTCCCCAAAGCATGGAATTATCAACGTAATCCAAGCGATTGACCAGTTGTGTAAGTGAAATTTTTGTAAGAGGAGATGTAGTTGGTTTAGTGGTAATCCCTATAAAATATGTCTATGAGATAGGGAATTGGCTAGCCTCGGACTCTGTGGGTAAAAGAAATGAGACTAGATCAACAGGATCCTGGAATGCTAATGGGGAATTGTTCCCAATAGGTAGTGGTGTGTCTAAAGGATCTCCCATGGGTAGGAGAGATGGTAGGTGGGGCGAGTTAAATTCCTCTTTCAGTGGAGGAGAAAGCGATGATGATACTCCATTCAAACCTTCTTGACCCCTTTTCCTACACCTATTAATCCTAGACACACTCTCTTCGGTTCCTATGAAGTTATAAAAAGGATTAAACACCTATTTCAAGGTGTGGTTAATTTAATTAACAGGGCTATAAGGGTGGTATGACCTAATTTTGGTGTCTACAAGAACGTAACCCCTTTGGCATAATGCCTTATGCTACAACAATGAGGGTGGTTCTAGGAACTGTAAACTAGTCCACTGCTGAGTAACCTCATGGATGAAACAAGAAGCGCCTCACTTTACCCACTTGACTAGTACGCCTTATGAGTTAGAGTTACCGATTGTTCGTATGGCAACCCCAGTGAGAGTACACGTGGATGCATTTATTGCCCATTGTGCTTGAAGGGGGTAAATTAAAACCGAGATACTCCTAAGATAGGTACGAGACTATTTGGGTAAATTTCACTTGCTTAAGATAGCTTTGTAACACCTAGTTGAGAGAACTTATTAAGGAGGCCAATTTGTCTTGAGGCCCACTTATACTAGTCCTTTTTCGCATCTTGGCCATCATGAAGTGATAACTTGTTTGGATTCAGAACCTTTTTTTTCGAACAAGGTAAAGAATCCACTTAAGTTGGATCTAAGTGCCTTTCACCATGGAAATTAGACAATATTTACCTTATCTTAGCTTCTTTCTCACCTTTGGACAAGGTGAAGCTCTACCCAAGTGGCACTTAGTTTATTTTTCATATTTTGATCTACACCTTTGCATTCTTGTTGCCAATTTGGGAAAAGAGAAGGCATATTTTGGGAGTGTTGTCATAGATAGTGTTCACCACTTTTTTGTCTGTATATGCTCATCCATTTTTACGGATGAGTTTTTAAATGTCTAAAGTGCATGGATGCGTTCTTATATCTTTGATGGAAACTTGATCTTGATTTCAAGATCATCATCATAGTTCGGATTGATTCATCATTTGGTCTCCCTTTGACGCGTTTCATCATTTGCATTGTCTCGATACAATTAAGATACTTATGTCATGTTTTTCGTAAATGTGATCTAAGTATCTGCATTGTGGCATTAAGATGCGCACATTTTAACACATCGTCAATATACCTTGACTTTGTTTTTCTTCAAACATTGTCCAAAATCTTAAAGAATGTTGCTTACTGTGTTTGTGTCATTTCAATACCACTTTGGCACTAATATCTCACTTCTTTGTGAAGCTTGATTAACGTGTCCAATTGGTTTGGTTACATGGCTTACATTTGTAATCCTCGTCCTTTAACATTTAGGCCTTGTTGGTTGTTGAAATTTTCTTGGTATCCTTTGACTGGGAGTCACATCTACCCTTTGTTAATATTTATGACTTGTTCATTTCAAGCTTGGCATAAATATTGACATCGTGTTGATCATATTTGCATCAAACTGTCACTTTGCACACGTATTTTCATATGGTGTATTTCCTTGTTCATTGGCTTTGTGTTTCATACTTGCATGATTGTTCCTTATGATTATTCATCTAGAAAACATTTTTTCTAGGACAATCCCTTTTGATCTCATCGATATTGCATCATCATGATATCTATTTTTCTTAGACCTTATTTAGAAAAATCATGCACGCATATTAATACTTACAAAATGTCTATTTGGATGTGATTATGTTACTCTAATTGACATGTCACTTCCTTCCTTTGAAGGAGTTCCATCCCACTATCTAGGTCTAGGAATTTACACCTAAATGACACCAACAATGACCGACTATCACGCAGTTTCTCACATTTACAAAAATATGAAACCTAGTTTTAGGTATTCACATGAAAATATTCCCATTACAACTAAACCTCGTTTGGTTATTCATGGTAGAGGACCCATACTGGTACCACGTTCCCCACCTTCAGCTCATAGTCAGTGGTATGGTTTGGATGCTTCTGATCCAAATTATTATTCAAGTTCCCCCCACTCTTCTTCTTCTGATTTAGATCCAAAATACCATTTGGATTCCCACACTTCTTCTAAAGATTTGGATCCCAACTATTGTTTAGATACCCCTAGATCAAATCTTGAATCACGATCCTCCCTTCCTTTGCGGGACCTTTGTTCCAAATCACCTCAATGACGTCTTCCTCCTTTGAAGACGCATGTGACTCCAAGTTCCATAAATCAACCATATAATTCGGGGTCTTTAGTCACGATCCTTCCTTTCTTTATAGGACCTCCTCAATGACCTCTTCCTCCGTCGAAGAGTTCCACAACATGGGTTACATCTATTCAATCATCTAATTCAACTCCTACATCGCAACTTAATGAATGGCTATGTGATCCTACTTTCCTACCTACATTACACCATCTTCTATAAAAATCACATAGTTCTAAATCCAAATCAGCCATTCATGAGATGCTTTCCTCCAATCCTACTTCCTCTCTTGAGTCATCTTCTTCTGTTAATCAATCTTCCCCACTTATCGGACTTGTTTCTTCTATTCAACCTTCTATGGCCAAAGAACAAAAACCTCTACTGATTAATTTCTCTCAGAATGAAGAAATAATTAGACTACATGATGATATCCCTTTAGAGGATTGCAAACAAGGATTAATTCTAGAATTCGATACACTCGTGTACCGGGGAGAATAAATTGATCCCTTTCGACATAACATAGAGGAAAAGCCTAAGGTCATGGAACTTGATTCTTATTTTATTCCATCTTCACCTTCTTTTGAGCATGATGAGATGTTGGGATCTAGCATTGAGCCATGGCCTATCTTCTTGTTATCAAATCATTCATTCTCTATTACCATTCCTCAATCAAAATCTCTCCTTGGGGCCATCACTACTAAGTATCCTATCATTTTCTTCTATCCTGGGGCCACATCCTAGTAGCCCTCCATTTTGTACTTGTGGGTCACCTCCTAGTAGCCCATTACCTTCTATTCTTGGGCCACATCCTAGTAGCCTTTCATCCTCTTCTATCTATGGTACGCCTTCGAGTAGTCCCTTCTCATTTATACTTAGGCCAAGCCCTAGTAGCCCTTCGTCATATTATTCTATTCTCGAGCCATGTCCTCATAGCCCAACTTCTTCCATCTTAGGTCCATATTCTAGCATCCCTTCATTTCCTTCTATCAGTGGCTCACCTGTTTATATACCATCCTCTTCAATTCTTGGACCGTATCTTTTTCATTCATCACATATTTCTTCTAGAAATGGTTGTGGCAAGCCCACGATCATTTATCACATCAATTCTAATTTTCCATGTTCTCTTTCTTCTCCTTCTCAGGATCAGAAAAGTCACACGTTAGCTTATAAGAAACCCAAATAGGTTCATTTTCAAGCTCAATTCAAAAATTTTAAGATCTCCAAATCTCCTATCAACTCACATGATCTTAGGGTTAAAAATCAAGAGTGATTCAAGAATGCACATCAACGTAACCATCAAGTTTGGCGTAAAATGTAGAAACCTATGGATAGGGAAATTAAGCTCTCATATGAAAAATCCTTGTTTAAGGATAAATCAAAGTCTTTTGTTGAGTACGAGCTCACCATGATCATTGAGATTGGGGATAAAATAACTCTTAATAAACAAATACACTTAGTCTCCCTTATCAAGGAAATCGCAAACATTGTTGTTAGATCCTATCACATGGAGTGACATTTTTTGTCCCAACTTTCCAAAAACTATCAAAAATCAAAAATCTAAAAATAAAAAACAATTCAAAAATATAAAAAACAAGTGAAAACATAAGAAAAAAAAATCAAAGGTACAAAGGTCAAACATTGCAATCAGGTATTGTGTACACATGGATGTTTCTTTCTTTCCTTTCTTATCATTCTTCTACAAGTCTTCCTACCATTTTCATCCCTTCGGTGATATTTTTGGTTAGCCTTTTCACACATATTTTGTGACATTTATCTCTATGGTAGTCGTTTGACCCTGGTCTGTTATCACCTTGTAAATTAAAGAAGGAATGACCTCTTAGAGATCCTATCACATTCAACATCTAATAAACTTTTTGTGAATAAATTTTGGACATATTTGTTGACACAAGCCAATGTCATCATCACAATCACTTCCACATCCTTCCATCAAGCCATTTGTGGTTCTTAACCCCTTGTCAAACAAGAGAGCTGAAATAAGTTTTCAGAAAGAAAAAGAATCAAAATCAATCAAAAAATCAAAATCTAAAAGCTAATAGAAAAAGTAAATTGATAAATAACTCTCTATTGGGGTATTTCAAATAATCTCTATTAAGGATATAGATGCTTGACTAGTAGTAGATCAATGTTGTGATTAGAATCAAATACAACTCCGTTGAGGCTATAGACACCTGGCTGGCAGTGGAGCAATGTACGGCTATCCTTCCACCATCCAAATCACCTATCACCTATCAAAATAAATCATTCCTACACATTGGCTAGGGTATCTTCACTTGTTGTCTATTAAAACTTCCTTTCAAGAGCTAATAAATTCCATGTGCACAGATTGGATCTCTATAAGTAAACAAGATTAGTATGTTACCAAGTGTCTTTTTTGGACCTTGTTCACGCTCTTGCTTTTGTCCATATCTTGTCTCATGATTTGTGCCTTTTGATAATTACTTCTTCATCACGAGGCTTCTAAGCTTCATTCACATCATTCTTCTACTTCATTCAAAACATCCATGTGTATAAGATTACCTTTTTGCCATTTTTTCGGACACCTTTAGCCCCTTTCACAAAAACAATCACCTCCTTCCTTTCTATCATGTGTTTTTAGGCCAACTTATGCTGGGGGCATCCTTTCTTCTTCCCAGCATTTCATTGGTTTATGTTCACCATCATCTTGTACCTATTCATAATGGCCTTGGGTCTTGCTTCTACCTGTGAGGAGTTTGCCTTTGAATACTCCCACCTAATTGCTGGGGCATTTTTTCATCTTCACCTTTCTTGCACACACGTGTCCTTATTCCCTTATACATACCATCTATCGCTAGGGGAATCCACACTTCCTTGTCTTCTATACATAGTTTCAAAAAAAATTCAAAAACATTCAAATATGTTAGAAAAATCAAAACATTCAAATATGTTTCAAAAAATTTCTAAACAATATAAATAATCTTACCAAACGTTGCTCTTTGGTTCTCACCTATTCATATGAGTGAATCATGGATCATCTTGATCTACCTCCATCAACAAAAGATAGGATGCTTACTTCATCTGTACTCTGGGGCACAATGAGTTTCTTGGTACTATTTTGTAGTGCACATTACTTTTCCATAGGACTGAAGTGTCTTCCATTATTCTCCTCGCATGTATCCTTTCTTGGGGTACCATCATAACCCTTTTTGTTAATTTGCACAGGTTGGAACTGAAGCTTGATGACAAAAACATTACATTATGTTTCTCTATTACGTTTGGTTTGTTTACTTTCTCATATTGCATTGCATTTTATATGTTGCATGGAGTTAGGAATATTTAACTTTCTCTTATTGCATTGCATTTTGTATGTTGCATGGATTTGGTGTTTTTAGCAATGGACATTTGTTCCTATATGAATTTTCATGTCATACTACACTTTTGTTAATTTTTTTAAATAAGGACCGATGATGAAGATCATTAGCAATATGATGAAAAAATAAAGTTTTTTAAAAGGCACTGGATGGATGTCATCTCATTCCCTCTTCCTCATACTCCTTTTTCTTCTATATCCCCTTTTCTCCTTCTTCACACTATTCTTTCTTTTTTTTATCCTTATGTCATATTTTCAATCATCAATCGAGTTCTTCTATCACCCCATCAAAAATCAAGGGGGCATCATTCATTCTAATAATTTTTCTTCTATCCCTTCAAATTTTCTACTGGTTTATGGTTGTCTACTTTCTTTGAAGTGACGTTACTTACGCCACCTCAAAGAGGGGTAAATGTATACACCTAAAATATGCTTAAACTTAGCATTTCCTACCATTCAACTAATTAACAACACTTCGTTAATTCCCCCTTCTTCACTCCACTCTCAGATGTCCATGCCCGACACCTTCTCAGTCGTATTCCTCCTATAATAATCTAATTTGGTTAATATCTCTCTTATTAGCTAAACATTCCTCCCTATGACCATTCAGAACCTCCCTAGATCTCTCTAGACCCCTCCCAACTCTCAACGAGTCTCTAATCACTTGCTAATCAAGTTTAACTAGCTTAAACAAGGCTTAACTAAGCCTAAAGCATGTTTATTCTAATCTAATCTAAAATAGCTTTAGTCCCTCATGCACCCAAAGTTCAAACTCTTCCATTTAAAAAACTATAAGTAGAAGGGTTACCCCTCCTTCTCAATCTTAACCTTGTTTTCATAACAAAAATCTCTCATATTTGGAGATATTGGCATTAGACCTCATTTGCATTAGCTGAGCTAATAGACATTTGATCTTGGCTATCCTCCATTAAAATAACTTCATATTTCACCCATGATAGGTTAGTAATGAAATAGCTAAACTTGGCCATGTAGCCATTGAGTGAGATTCATTCACCCTCATGGAGTAAACAACAAAATTGATTGCTTAGATCCTTATTAGGCTCATTTTATTAAGCTTTCAAGAATAGAGGTTAGTTATATTTGCTATATTTCTTGTTTATTTCAAGTTTGAATACATGCAAAGTAGGTTTCCTTTCTCATTTCTTATCTGATGGTCCATTGAGGGACTTTTCACAAAGCTTTGGGGTCTTACTCCATTTCAATAGCTTTTGCAAAACCTTTCATTGAACACAATATGTTACATGACATTATAGAAGATTATGTATATTAAAATTTTGGTAAATTAAAAACATGGGAAGTGCATTATGTAATCCTTCATCACATCTTTGAATGAATTTGGGAATAAAAGATCATACTAAACCCTAAGAAATATGTGTTTAGCCTTATATTAAGAAAATTATTGGGTTTCATTGTGTTTAGAAGAGGAATAAAATTATATGCCATAAAGTCTATAGTTATCACTGTAATTCCTCCTCTCAAAAACCTCAAGCTATTCCAAGGTTCATTTACCATATCAAAAATAAGTGTCATTCCTTCACCATCTCTAAAAATAGGATGTTGATTTCTAATGAGACTTTTCATTCCAACATGCCTTTGTGTAATTAAATATATATGTATCCAAGCCACCTATTATAGTCCCACCTATACCTGGTGAACCCATTTTGTTATACATTTACACTACCCAGTTTTCTTTAGGAGAACTCTTAGCCCAATATGATGCAAAAAACATAGTTAGGGTTGTCTATTACCTTAACCGCACTTTAATATACTACGAGATTAATTACCCAGAAATTGAAAAAGCATGTTTAGTTGTAATTTTTTCTTTTCAAATTCCTCAGTATAACCTGATCAATAATAGTACTTGTTCATATCCAAATTTTAATAGCCCAATATATCCTATATAAACCAACTCTTATTAGGGGGTGGAAAATTAGATCATTTTACTCAACAAAATTGAAATTGAATATGTCAGTCAAAGGTTGTTAAGGGATAATTACTAGTCGATCGACTTGTATAAGCACCATTATCATGAACATAACCATTACATATCAAATTTACACAAGGCATGTATTTAATTTGTTAAGGAATATAATACATGGAATATATACTTTGATGGATCATTCACCTTTCGTGGCTTAGATGCAGGAGTTATTTTCATCACCCCTACTGGTGACTATATCTCGAGAGATTTTAGGATTTATTTTCCTTACACCAATAATATGTTTGAATATGAATCCCTTATTTCTAGTCTCAAAGTCACCATCAAATGGAATATCAAACGAGTTCATGTTATAGGTGACTCAGAGTGCATTATAAAACAAGGTAAGTATGAATACAATTTCAAATATACAAATATTATACCCTATAAGAATATGATAGAAAAACTTAAGGAATATTTTTTCCAAATTACTTTCTATTAGATTCCCTGAATATATAAAAATTCCACAATTTTTTTGGCTATGATTGGATCTCTCTTGAACATACCTCCAGATAACAGTGAATTGCCTTTCCTTATTGAACATCGCATGGTTCCTTCTTATGATATGTCAGAATATTTTTTGGCATGTGAAGTTGTTGGTCTCATTTCCCCTTTGTATGAAGAAATATATAATTACATACAAGGTGGTACCTTTCCACCCAACATTACCCATTCCAAAAATGAACCCTCATACAACACATATCTTGTTATACCTTGCTTGGGGGAACTCTCTTTCATTGAGGTTCCAATGGGACCTTGTTGTAGTGTCTAAATTTAGAAGAGTATATCCAAGCTACAAAAGAGGTGCACATAAGCATATATGGAACTCATATCGATGACATGGTTCTTTTCAATAAACTTATATGAGTTGGTTAATACTATCCCACTATGAAAACTAATTATTATTAATATGTACATAAATGTTTCCTTTATCAAAAACCTGGTAACTTGATTCACATGCCATCTTAATCCTTATAGCTTAGTACTATGCCTTTGCCATTTTTTAAATGGTGGCTCTAACTCATAGGGAAATTCATACCTACCTCATCTAATGGCCATAGATATATAATTACTACAACCAAATATTTCACCAAATAGCTATAGGTTCTACCTCTCGCGTATGTTATCAGTGCTCAAATCTCCAAATTCATAGTGAACTATATTATTTTTCGTTATGGTATTCCTTGTGCCATTGTTTCTAAAAATTGAAAGTCTTTCAAAAAAAAATTTAAGACCATATATCAACACTTTAAAATATATCAAAAATGGTATACCCCCTATTACCCTCAAGATAATGGGAAAGATGAGGCCACCAATACAACACTTGTTTGCATTATGGAGGAATTGGTTAGTAAAATAGGCCACAATTAATACCTCTAGATTCATCCCACCTTATATACTTATCATACCTCCATCTTAACACCAAGAAGATCCATGTAATGGGATCCATGTAGTACTACCTTTTCTTTAGAACCTAACTCATTATTCAATTAGATACCAAGCTTCCATCCTTATGTATATCTTTAAAGGATTATCTTGACAATAAGGAATATTATTGAGTATCTAGACTTGCAGACGTCGAGATGCTTAATGAAAAATTCCACCATATTTTGGATCAACTTAAAGTGTATTAGAATCAAATCCACAATAAATATAACAAGAAAATTATCCATCACGAGTTTAAGATTCGATACATTATACTCAAAGAGAATCATTACTATTTTTTTTCAAGATCCTATAAGCTCATTTAACCTAACACTATAGATATTTGTGATCCCATGACCATTATACAACTCAAACACTTCTACACCTAAGATCAAATGTGGATACTCAAAAATAAAAAAGTTAAAAAAAACATTAGTTTTTTTAGGAAAAGTAAAAAACGTTTTTTTAGGAAAAAGTATACAAAGACAAATAATTAATTCAAATGATATAAACCATGCAATTGTGGTTCCATGAGCATGTTCTTTAGTGAAAACTAGTTTTTGGAACCATGGGAAGATTTAGTTGTTCAAAAGAATCTTGTACATGGGGGCATGGTTTCTCCATCTTGGCTTTTCCATCCTTTGAGTCCATAATCTTGTCATACCTATTATTCTTCACCTTCATCCTACTTTGTCATTAATGTTACTTTTGCATCAATGAAAACCTAACAAACACAAGCCAAAAAACTCCCCCTTTTTCATTGATGGAAAACCTCTTGGTTCTTCTCCCCATTGTTACATTAATGGAAAAGTGCCAGTCTGTATTCATGGTATCCTCCTTCATCACCTTGTTTGAATTCCATCTTGGTTGGAAACATCAACCAAACTCATCATTCAAGCTCCTCATTTTGGTCTTTTTTTCTTTAGCTCTATTTTGGGCCTTTATCATTCATTGAACTCGTTATAGCTTCCCCTAAGAAGTTGCCTTCATGGAGCTTACACATGCCAACAACATGATACTTTAGTAATAACCTCCCCCTTACTCACAAATATGTTTGTCTCATTTATAAAAGCTCAAAGTTGGGCTTGATCTTGTTACATTCTAATTGTAAACATCATTTAGGTCTTAGGTCCCTAAAATAAACTTTCAAAGCATTTTAGGCAATATTTTTCTTGTTGTAGAAGCTCATTTGTCTCATGATAAACTTGCTTTCTTCCTCCCCCCTAGGTTATACCATCTATATCTACATTCCCATGCAAGACTAAGCCTTCATTTCTTGATCTTATGTCATGAAGATGACTCAACATTGCTCACATAGTTTTGAGACCACCATTTATTTCTATTTTCCTTATTTAATGTCAATTCAATTGATGTTCCATGAAACTTTTCTCCCTCTTGTAAATACTTACACACATCACTAATCATTTTCTATCTAGCCTCCTTTGTACCTAGAATTATTAAACAGGGATCAATCTCAGCTCTTTCTTCTTCATGAGGTTTTAACTATCCTATAGGTCTTTGTTTTGGAGTTAACAACGTTCAATGAGTTGACATTTTATCATCTTTACTCACACATATCATGCTGCATACTTTGTTTCTCTTTTAATGATGATATTCATTCTAGAACCTTTTATACCATTTACTAGAGCATCATGAGTAGCCTCCCTTGTCTCACACATGATCCTCAAACCTATGGCAAACCCTATCAAGGATCTATCAACATGCTACAATATTATGAGATAGATTAGGGTTTCCTCATGATTTCTCTTCAACCTTCCAAGCATCAAAATCTAGATGCAAAAGTTATTTTATGTTCCCCTCAACCTCATGCATTAAATGCATCATCATGATTCATGTTCATAGTTTGTCATTAGTGCTTAATTACCATGAAATTATTATGATAGTATCAGTAATGACCTCATCAAACATCCTAACACTTTACTATATTTGAACAGTCCTTACACTCCTTTATCAAGTCTAAAACCTTCATTTTGGCTTTACAAGGCTTAACCAAACCTCTTGAAACTTTGGGTTCTTGTTAGGTTAATTTGTACATACTCTGAATTTATCATCTATAAGATTGAAAATAAATCATTGTGTTGATGAATGATGTAGAGATCCTATCCAATTGCATTACACTCATCAATTTTAAGAGCACTTCATTCATACAATACCATGTTTTAGGAGAACTTGATCTTGGTCTAGATAGCTCAAACTAGGAAAATATGTTCTTTTCACCTCAGTGTATTCATCAAGCACAATACCATGTTGACTACACAAATGAATGTCATGATAACCAATTAATAGATTGAAAACAAGAACTCAGATCAATTATTTCACTTTGTCAAGTTGATCCTTCTAGGCTTCATCAAGAACTTTTCTCAAAACAAGCTAACTTTTGGAATTTCTAATCTTTAATTTCCCTATCTAGCCATGATCCTTATTGAATGAGCTTGAAATAATGGAATATCAATCATCACTAAGGTGTGAAGTGAGAAATATTTCAAATTCCTTCTCAATTTCACTACAACTATCTGTTTAAGATCTTAAGAGTAATACTCATGGAGATTTCATGACTAAATCAAACTGTGCATACCCAAAACAATGCAAGGGAATTTTTTAGTACCCTTTTTCCTTGTGATGGTGTTCCTCAAATTTTGAGTTCCAATTCTTAGCATATATAACCTATCCACCTCTTTAATTTCCTCATTAGCTTCTTGTTCAACTAGCCCACCCTTGGTTTTTATCTAAGCTTAACTTTTCATGTATGAGGTTATTGAACAAAAAAATAGCATATTTTGACACCCTTTTGCTATTTTTAATTTCCCACAAGGTTTCAGAGCTTGAGATTAAGGAAAACATCTTTTCCTTCAAAATCATCCTTCCTGATTAGGTCTCTTCCCTGCCACAATCAACCAAGGACCATATTGTCATAAATAACCTCTTATTTTCACCATATTTTCTCAAAAAAACCACTTGAATATGTTTGTAAAATCTAGTGGATAATATTTCTATAATTTTTTTAGGGCTTTATGCCAAGTTTAATATGTTCAAATCAATTATTGTTCTCAAACCCTAGGTAGGGTTTCCTAGGAACCCAATAGGCTAGATATCAATATAAAATCCTTGAAATTCAATTTCACAGCACAAGAAATTATATTTAAGCATGTTTTAACATGATCTATGTGATTTCCTTACCAGTGGGATGGATTTAATTCATTAAACCATGAAAACCATTTGATTTTTGCTCACTCAAACCATAGGTGGCAGTGTAAAGTTTTTATCCAAGTACTTCTTTAATAAATAGAGTATGAACCTCATTTTAACATCTCCTTAGGATTAGCTACAATTCACTTATAATTAATCACTCCTCAACTCAGCAATATGTAATTGCAATGCTTGTTCAATCTTGTCTTACCGTGAAACACTCAAAATTTGTTCCTTGTAAGTGCTAAAATAGTGTTTAAATTATTTTATTGACTAGCACCAAAATAGATTAGTCACATGCAAGGTAATTTTAATTGATTGGAGTCTATATTTCATACATCAATGATAGTCATCAATTATTCAAGAATAGATAACTCAAAATGTTGCAGATTCTTACCCAAACAATCAAATTCTCAGTTTTTTCCTTCACTAACAGTCCGAGTTTGTAATTTGAGTCTTCTTTCACCTGCAATGAAACTTTGACTATTTACTTACATTCAACATGGAAAAGAATTTTTTCAGATCAGATATAGGATGATAGTGTACTTCCAAAACTCACCAAGCTTCCTTCAAATGATACATTCCTTCTAGAATCCTAGAGAAGGAACACCATGCTTGTTACATCACCTTAGAAAAATAGATAGTCATTAAAGCAACATGATGAATCTATCCTTTCACTTATTTCCCTTGAGACCTTATTAATATTATTGGATGTACTTCTAGGTGTGATAACCTCATTGATAAACATCATTGGTACTCGTACTTTACTTATCTTATGATTGTCAGTCCAGGGCAGTGTCCACGTATATTCACAACAAAGGAAATGGTTGAAACCATGCTAAATACTTATTCACTAACAAACTTAACCAAATAATATTCTAAATGCCATGAAGAAATGAAATAGATTGATAAACAAAGGGTTATTGAACTCAGAATTGAAAATACTGAAAACAATGAAATTCTGGTAAATCAAATAAATGCCAAATAATAGAAGTGAAATGAACAAGAGATGATCCCTTCACATTGGGAAGGAGTGGCCCTTGCTCCTTCCCATTGATATGGTTTAAATTTGTAAATCACACAGGTATAAATTTCTCTTGAATCAACACTTTATTGAATACAAGAACTCATTTTACTGTAATCCATGAGCAAACTTTTTAATCTTACTACAGATTCTCTTTTATACTCAGAGTAGTACTAGTCTCTCCATTATTTTGCAATTAATTACAACCACTTAACTAAAAGATATTTATACCAACAACTAACTATTTGAGGAGTTACAATTGTGGAAGTACTAATACACACCACATTTAGATCAAATTCATTTTTTTAACTACAAATTTAACTAAATATGAGGTCCGTAATTGAATCTTAGTTGAGATAACCAATCAACTCCAAAAGATATCAAAGATTCTGCATTAGATCCCTATAATCATGATGACTATAAGTCTATGATTTGTTCTATTTTTTTTCTCTATGTCTTCAATCAACTGGTGTTAAGTCGATATTTCATGGTCCTCATAATTTACATGATCGTTGATATGGTAGCCCACGTTTTATGATCCTCTCATCATGTTAACTAGTGTGTTAGCTACATCAACTCATTGTCTTTCCATCTTGATTCATTTAACTTCTTTGTGTGAGTTCTTCACTCCCAGTGAGTTCTACATTAGTGCTTTAGGTAGATTCATGTGATACTACATAAGTGAGTCCTGCATTGGTCCATAGTTGAGTCCTGTGATGGCTTAAGATATGTTTAGAAAATGCATTGTTAATACACATAAAGATTCATCTAACCCATTTTTGAAGAAGTAAACACAAGATGAAAATAACAAGGTTATGCACAATATTTTCCTTTTCAAAAATATAGTAAAGTATTAATTACAAAATGATAGTATCATACTTAGTGCAAAATGATGACATGACAAAAACAAGGGTTTGTGATGGATTTAGGAGGGCTCATCACTTCCCCACACTTAAGATTTAGTGGGTCCTCTTGCTATCTATTCAAGTTCTTAACAATTCTTGAGAAATTATACTCATTAGAAAAAGTAAGCCATGTCTCATCTTGCTCTGTATTACAAAAACCAAAGAAATTGATGATTGTGTCTCTTCATGCTTTGTAACTAGTTTCTAGATGATCCTCATTGGAATTCCATCGTGGCATATGGGATATCACTAATGGAGGTCTGTACCACATACCAATCCATTTTTCCTGCTCTCTAGAATAATTTTGTAGAGGTCCTTGGCCCTCTTCAATGACCATCAGTAGGTTGGTTGGAGAAATAACCTCCTTCTTTTTCCAAGACTCTAGAAGTAGTCCATACCTCAACCGAAAAGCAAGAAAATTGACATTAAAATTTGGTAGTACCTTCTTCCTGAATTTGGGTATGCAAGTTTCCATACTTTCTTTGTACTTTTCTAACAATTGCAAACAATAAAATTGGAACTAAAACCTTCTGAAAAATCTGATTAGAGTAGGGAGATTAAGAGGCCTATATTAGCTTCTACCCTTATGTATGCCCCTCTTTGATCCCTCCACACAGACTGGTGTCTTAAAGTATAGATAGATGACCTCAATTGTAACTCTCCCACATATAGATTAATTGGAATTTCAATTTTCTCAGGAAGATGGAATTTATGGACATAAAACTCACATAATAGGTTTTTGATGACATTTTCTGTTGTTGTATATGCCCCAAAAAATGGTCTATCATCGTCAAATTCTATAGCCTACATGGAATAGACTCCATAAATTTTCCACTTGAAGAACTGTTTCTTTAAAAAAAGTGCATAAAAATTAGAAGGAACCCTGCAATAAAGGGTCTGGTCATATAACCGACAAATATGAAGCACATTATATTGAAGCATTTTTTATTCGTAAACTACCTAACTTTAACAATTAATAGATCACTATGCTTGTGAATCTGAATGAAATATGTGAGTTCTTTATTAAACCAGTTATTGCGCAATATCAACCACAATAAAACTAAAAAATTAAAGGGAGAAGAGACAAGAATGAGACAAGATTTATCTTGGAGAAGCCTGATGTGGGAAAAAAATCTAGTGGGTGAGAAAATTATCTCTCCTTCACAATGTAATCTCAAAATGATACAACTTACTACCAGTTTTTCCTTAAAGAAAGATAAGACTCCTTCTAATTGTATTTCCTTGCTCTCAATTCTCTACAAAAAGAACTCTTCAATATGAACAAACAAGACAAGAATCCAACTCTCCAACTTTTCTCACACTTTGAATTCACCCAAAACACTTGCTTGAATCCTTGGAAATGCTTATATTTATAGATTCTCAGCTCAAGGATGCATGGAAAGGAGAAACAAAACAATTGGGAAGCTCAAAAATTTGTAACTATTGAGATCCCACATTCTAGAACCGTATCACACAAGACTACCTCTTTCTACATACTGACAGTTGCACAACCATTGCTTTGTACTTGCTCTCAATTATCTCAAACAACAAGAACTCTTCCATATGAACAAACAAGACAAGAATCCAACTCTTCAACTTTTCTCACACTTTGAATTCACCCAAAACACTTACTTAAATCCTTAGAAATGCTTGTATCTATAAATGCTCAGCTCAGGGATGTGTGGAAAGGAGAAATGAACTGATTAGGAAGCTCAAACATTTGCAACTATTAAGATCCCACAATCTAGAACTGTATCACACAAGATTGTTACTTTCTACAGACCGACAGTTACAAAACTGTTGCTCTACACAGAGTGGAGGTTACGTAGCCATCCGAGTAGTCACGGAACCGTCAACCAAATTCCCCTAAATAGAACATCAAATGGCCCAAAAACATCATTCAGAGGTGTCTGGATCACCCCAGCCTTACTATACCATTGTGTGAAGACATAATGAGCTGAGATCCTGTAGAGAAAGTATCATATATAGAAATTACATAGAATTGGGCTATTCTTGATCCATTTTTGGATCATACCTCCCCAATTTTAGGATTTTAAGTCCCTAAAATCTTCAAGCACTGATGAGGTGAGGAAATTTATTCCCCACATCTTCTCTAGATTACCATTCTTGCACATGGAGGTGTATCTGCTGGATTGTTCCAATGAACATATCATCTTTGGGGACTTCCAGTCCCACTTTTCTGTTGTCTCTGCATGGTAATCTTAAAAAAACATTAACTACACTCCTAGGTAAATAACCAAAACATGTCTCAAAAAAATATTTTTATTGGTAGAAGTAGGAACTTCCCTGTTATAAGGATGCATGATATATGTCAAATCCTCATCCCAAATTCTATTATCTCTCAAAAAATGGTCCAAGGTACATCTTACCACCTCTTTTTTCTTATTTGTCCCTAGGTGACATGCGGTAGACTTAATAGTATCCATATTCATCCCACAATATAAATCAAAAATCACCAATGAACCATGAGTCCCATGTCTATCATAATAGAATTAAGATAACCAAAATGAACCCACACATAAGCAACAAACAACTCCATTGTATCACTGGTCTTCTTGCAAGGAATGTAAATACCCACTTTATAAAATTGATCTATTACCATAAAAATATCATCATACCATTTTCTAGAAGTAGGTAAACTATCCATAAAATCCAAGGAGAAACTTACCCATGCCCAGGAAGAAACTGATAATGACATACATAACCCCAAATTTCCTTCACTATATGAACCAAAAATCTTGAAAAGTTAGCAACTTCTATCTACATGTTGGGCCAAAAATCATACCTATGTAAATGCTTAACAGTCTTTGTCATTCCAGAGTGGCCAGCACACTCCTGAAGTGTGTGCTTTCTAAAAAATATATTGTAATTTTTGTTTCTTTTCATAGACATCTTTTATGGACTTGCATGTGGAATCCCAAGTCTGGAAGTAGACTATCGGGTAACAACTACTATCATATGCTCAATTGTCCTATCTAGGGGAAGCCCCATAGGATCTTCTCTGAAATGTTGCATAAACTCTCCCATCTACTTACTTTTCTTTTGTTAGTAACTATGTTATGAGTGGTCTCAGATATAACTTCCATAAGCTTTTCTATCCCTTAGAAGAAGTAAAGAAAATCTCCCACTAGCATTAAGTTTATGGGATTCAATGGAACTTACCAAAGAGATCTTCAAATCTCCTGAATAGGCTGAAATTACGTAGCTCTTACCATCCTTTACCAAGCATGGTATTGGTTGGCTCTCCTCACAAAGATGACATCCCTGATATATTAATATGGGATGTCAAATACTACGCCATGCACATCAAGGGGAACAACATCCATAGTACCTTTATCAATGAAACTTTTTGTCAATACCAAAAGTGATCTTACACTTCTTAGTAACCTTGATGTCTACACATTTCTTTACCCAACCCAAAGAACAGTAAGGACTTGGGTAATTATAATTTTCCAACATCATCCTATCAACTAGTTCTTTACTAACCAAATTAGCTTGCGAACAAGTATCAAAAAGAGCATCCACTTTGGTCTTCTTTAACTAAATTTTTATATGAAAAAGCTTAGTAAGTTCATTCTCTTGAGCATTACTACTATTGTCCAAACATACCTCTCTACAGACGGAGGCACAAAAATAGTCTCATCCACCTCTTCACTGCAAAATATTTCCTCTCCCTGGAGGGCAGTCATGGCCTTCTTCTTATTTTTCTTATTTTTGAAGGGATGTAATTCCAGGTGGAGCTTCACACAATTTTCCTTGGAATGAGTGTCAACATCACAAATCCCACATAATGAATTTTAGTATCCTTTTTAGAAATAGAAGTAGCATTTTTCTTACCCTTTTCTTTTTCCTTTCTGTTTGGTTTGATGTCATCTTCTTTGTCTGAAGCATGTTGAGAGGTAGATGAACTCTTTTTCTTGTCCCTCTCCAAATAGTGAGCTTGCGTACAAGCCTCATATACATCTGTCCGACTTAGCCAAGAGGACGGGTCTCCTTAAGTGGCTATGGATTCCACCAATATACTTCATCAAAAATTTCCAATCCTCCTACATCCTTTCCCATCTGGATATATTTCTTCCGGAACTCACTAGTGTAAACTCATGCACAATCTGGCCTTGTTTCTAC
This sequence comes from Taxus chinensis, assembly GCA_019776745.2. NCBI lineage: Eukaryota > Viridiplantae > Streptophyta > Pinopsida > Cupressales > Taxaceae > Taxus > Taxus chinensis. Next base: position 663,164,623 of record CM034153.1, on the reverse strand, counting down.
CTAAGATACTGTCAATACATGGACCTCTCTTCCTCATAACAAATAGGATAGAATTGATCTTTTGGATTAGATTTTTAAATTCATCCCACTTAGTAATAGGAGGAAGCTTCTTAATAACCAAACCATGAACATAACTTTCAAACCAATTTAAAGCATGATTGGTCAATTTTAACCGAGCAAAGGAAATTTTTTGACTTTCATTAATTCGATGCAAACTGAATATATACCTCTAGTTGAGATATCCAATGGTCTAGCTTCTCAGCATTCATGTCTCCATCATAAGACACAATTTATATCTTGGCCTCCGCTTTGAATGGAAGAGGTATGGGAATGGCATGGGACAGTTCTTCTTCATGAACCTCTTCTTCACAAGCTTCTGGTGTGTTACTTGTAACACCAAGCTTCTCCATGCAGTATTCCCATAGATGGACTCCAATTTCCCAATGGACAAGGAAATACTACCCACATCTTTGGACAGACTTGCCAAATTTTCCTCCAACTTATAGAAACACTCTTCACTGCTATCTTCTACATCATCTCTTCGATCCATCTCCCGAATTCCTTGCTTCCACTCTCTTGTAGAAATCTATGACTTCAAAAGGAATCAAACTTTCCTTCAGCGCTTTCTTTTCCCTTTTGGGTAAGGGGCATCTAACTAAAATCTCAACACACAGTTAACCACATAAAATACTAAAATCTAGCCAACTTCTTTGATACCAATGTGATCCGTAAACTACCCAAATTTAACAATTAACATATCACTATGTTTGTGAATATGAATGAAAGTATATGAGTTCCTTATTAAACAAGTTATTGTACAATATCAACCATCATTAAAACTACAAATTGAAAGGAGAAGAGACACTTGAACGAAGACAAGGTTTATCCTGGAGAAACCTGATGTGGGAAAAACTTCAATGGGTGAGGAAATTACCTCCACTTCACTATGTAATCTCAAAATGATATACAACTTACTACCAATTTGGCCTTCAAGAAAGATAAGACTCCTTCTAATTGTATCTACTTGCTCTCAATTTTTTTCATACAATAAGAAATCTTCAATATGAACAAACAAGACAAGAATCCAACTCTCCAACTTTGCTCAGACTTTGATTTCACCCAAAACAAATTGCTTGAATCCTTGGAAATGCTTGTATTTATATATGTTCAACTCAGGGATGACGATGGAGATATGCAAAATGAACAGATTGGAAAGCTCAAACATTTGTCAACTATTGAGGTCCCACATTTTTGGATTGTTAGTTATACATGACCGCCACTTTCTAAAGACTCGTGGTTGCGTAACCAATGCGGCGGTTATGTAACCATTGGGGAATGGTCGCGTAACCATCGACCGAATTCCCCTTTTAACAGACATGCCAAATGGCCTAAAAGCATCGTTTGAAGGTGTCCAGATCACCCCCAACCTAACTAGACCATCATGTGAAGACATAATGAGATGAGATCCTATAGAGCAAGTATCATATATAGAAATTACATAGAAATGGGCTATTCTTGATCCATTTTTGAATCAATTTTCTTTTCTTCCTTCAACATTTTATTTTCTTCAAACACTCCCATGAGACTATAAAATTCTTGCATCCATTTATCCATCCCCTTAAACACAATTATCTGAGGAAATACAAAGTATGTTTAAGTTCTATGATCTATGGTAAGTACAAGCTTTTCTTCCTTCCTTCTTTCTTGCAAGAGTACAAGTGATGTGTTTAATTCCTCAATTCTAGATAGAAGAAACTGAATCTTTTTTTCTTTTTCTTCTACATCATGTTGAAGTGAAGGATTATCTCTTATTTCTATTCTATGGTTTTTTGGAGCTCTTGGATTTTATGTTCTTTTTTTACTCCAACTGAGAGAAATTGACCTCTTTTGTTTGTAAAAGGAGTTCTAAATGGGTAATTAAAAACAATGTAGCATATTTGCAGAGAGATTGCAATGAAATGAGAATGATATTAAATAAGCTCAACCATAAATTAGAATATGAAGATTACAAATATATGGGAAATGAACTTCCTATATTTTAGGAAGTAGCTATAACTCCTCTAACTCCCTTAAACTATTTATGTGAGTTGTTGAAACTCACCCCATAAATATATTTGTTATATTTTTTTTATACAAAACAACTTACAACAAATTACTAACCAATAAATTACCTTACAGTAATGGAGCACTAACAAGATTTTTAAAACATTCCCCCCTTAGTGCCAACATGGGGAAAACACACCTGTGTACTGCAACGTGCCGCTATGTAGTCTGCTCATAATCTGCATGGTTTCAAGGACAATACCAACAACCTCTGGATGGTTTTCTCATTGGTGTACCAACAACCACAACTATAGATAGTTTTCCCAGTGGATTACTAACAACCACAACTATAGATGGTTTGCCAATGGATTACCAACAACCACAATATCATGATGTTGTAGTACATTGCTCATCTCTCATCATTATCTCACTTCAAGGAATATGATCCAAAGGATTTTTTGGGGTGTTGGAATTTTCTTAAACCTTCCTAAACCATGACCACACTGTAGAGCGTTCAAAGACCTTTCTAATGGTATGTAGAACTCCAAGAACATAGTCCGGGTGCAGAAATTATCGTCGGTCAAAGTTTGGGTTTGAAAATAGTTCAAAATGGTCAAAAAACAAATCATGTGTTGACACGTGGCAGTATGTTAAACGATGAATAAAAATTTTAATTTTTTTTTCACCTCCGGTCTTTGACAAATAGTTGAAAATTTGGTGGGCCCCACTTTTTGTTGGTTGTGGGCCCTCAACCAGGTTCAGCACACTATTTTATATGATGGGTACCTTTGTCGCCTTTACTTCATATTACCATTAACGTATTTTTGATTATATAGGCCACTTATTTTCCTAACTTTGCTAATGTAGGATTATATGTTGCAGAGTTGTATTTGTGCATTGCAGGATTAGATATTGGCTCTGTGCGAGCTATATTTCTAGCTCAGTGGGGTAATCAAATCCCTCACCAAGTTGATCATACTTTATTATCCACAATGGTATCAGGAGTTATGTATCCACTTATGGTATCTTGGATTATCCTATCTCTTTATTACCTTGGCTGGATTGACATCTCATATCTTGAGTTGACTGCCCAACGCCTATGAATACTTGATCTTATCTATTATAGATCATTCAAACCATGTGGTTTGGTGTATTGCTTGGGCCGGATACCACATTAATAGTGGACCACACGACTAATACATTAGTCTTATCTCAATAGCTTGTCAACACATATCTATTTGTACAGTGCAACGAAACCAAACTACAAAGTTGGCATTGGGGCCCTATACTTGGGTGAGTTGGAACAAATACACGGTGGAACGTAATGGCTTGGCCCAATCAGGACATCATAAACCATTGAACGCACAGTGTATGGCTTAGTATCAAGCCATCCAACACATCCCAATATCAATACTTGGGTGGGTCAACAACATGACGGGTCGCAGTGGGCTATCCATGTTGCCGAAAGGAGTTGCAAAATCCAAAACATGGCCAAAGCCACTGTAAACATAGGCTTAAGTGGCCTATATTTAAACATTGTCTCCAACCTGTCACATCGCGTAGGATATGTGGGATATCTTCCCACTTATGCAAATAAAACCAGTCGGTTAGCTAAAATGTTGTAGGCATGGTGATTCAAACCAGTGACCTCTCATGGTCCTAAGGTCATTCAACTCCACCAAATGATTCACCCAAATGGCTTGATGGGAGGTTAAGTGAGCTCGAGCTCTATTTAGAGAGCTCTATCTGTAGGAATGTGAAAAAGTAGTGAAGGGGTAGTTTGTACTCAACCTCAATTTTGAGGAACTTAGAGGAAGAATAAGAGTCTTCAGAGTAAAAATGAAAAGTTACTCATAATTTTCAAGATGAAGATGACTGGTGGTCTTATGTTTTCCACAAAGTGCTGTAGATTTTCTGGTGAGGAGAATTTTTTGATCACATTTTCATAGGAAAAGCACTTTGGAGAGCCTGTGAAGCCACCGCGTAAACTTGTCAGATAGTTTATGACAGGAAATCCAGAGTCTACAAACCTTTTTTTTAAGCTTCACTTCAGGTATAAAGGTCTATTGTCATTTTAAAGAGTAATTGTACTTATTTGGACTATTAATAGACCGATTCACTTTATGTGAATCTAGAGATAGCCTACGGGTGAAATCCATTATCAATTTCTTGTTATGGATTTATTTTTCAATTTGTGAAGCTTTTGATCAAATAAAAATCATTACATAGATTAATTGATTAATTTGGTGAAGCAAGCAATTGAATTTTAAAATGATTAATTGATCGTCAAGAATTATTTTGAAAATTGGGGTTTCAAAACACCCAAATTAGTTTAATTTAGCACTTTTGATAAATTTTTAAATATGAAAATTTAATCATCCAGAATTTTTTTAAAGTGCAGAAAAATAACAGTACCATTTTTGGATCAAGTTTGGTATTAAAGATGGTTTTAGCTCGATATTTTATTCTAGATGCATTTGATTAACAACGTGATTGATTCAAGTTGGTGCAGTTAGTTCAGTGTGTGTGAACAAGGTACATGTGCACTATGGGAAGAATGTTGAAACATGCTAAGCTCGAGGAAATTGAAGCTTACAATCACCAAATCCAGGAAGAGAACTCTCTCCAGAGATCCATGTATTACTTCTTAGAAGAGGAGATTACTCTATTGAAATCAAAATTTTAAGCCAAGGATGAGCTCTTAGCAAGATTGTAGAATGGTGAGTAGAAAGGGGAGAGACCCTTGACTACAGATGCAGAAACAATGACGGATAAACACATTGTAATTATATCACCATCAGATTCCTCATACCATTCAGACTCAAATTCAGGTAAGTTTTCTTTTGGTGGTTTTGAAATATACACTAAAGGTATAGGATCTAAGTTGTTGGATAAAATGGGTTTTAACAAAATCGGCCTTGGTAAAAACAACCAAGGTATGACTAACCCAATACAGGTCGAGGATCATCCTCGTTATGTAGGTTTGGGTTATTCTAGTGTGGGCAAGGAAATTAGAGAGCCATCTAAGAATTCTGGAGGAAGACAAGCTTCCAATAGAAAATTCAAAACCCCACTAACACAACAACAGAATGGGAATGGTATGAAAGTTCAGAGAAAAGGTAATGAAATTCCACCTCCTGTTTCTTACAATAATTATAAGTATTTGAAACAAACTAAGCCTTCTAAGGATCCACTCTTTCTTTTAAAACAATATGGGTATGACATACAAAATATGATGAATACTTTTCCATGCACGTATTGCGGAGGTACTAATCATTCTGTGGCCTTTTGTTGGAAGAGGAAAACCTTTTTGTAGAAGTATTTTGCAAATGATCTTAAAACCAATCTCGTAGCTTTCAGGTGAGAAATGGTAAAAATGTTTCCTCATCCCAGAAGAAGGAGAAAAAGAGGAACTATTGCACTCATTGTCGTATGAGTGGACACAGGGTTAATAATTATTAGAAACTTCACCCAACAAGCCATCTGATGAATGATAAGAAAAATTTGGTATATAAGGTAAAAGAAGTTTTTAAACCATCAGTTAAAAGTGAATCAACCTTTGATCTATCCTCAGTTGAACCACTTATGAGTCCATTCTATTTTAATATGGAAAATGAAAACTCATGTGAAATGGATAGTTACATTTACATAGCTAGAATTGTTGAGTAGTATGCAAATTTTTTCAGAGAATTTTGTCGGTTTCCGATGTATGTTGAAAGGAAAATTCCCATATTTTTATCTGCTTTGAAATTGGAAAAATGGTGTATTCTGTTAAAAACTTTCTGGGGGATAGGTTTAAAATGCTCAGATTTAAATTCTTACATATTAACAGATGACAATATACCATTTTCTATTTTTAGCAGCAGTATGCAGATTCAATGAGCATGTAGTAAATGTCTATTTTTGGAAATTTGCATTTCAGTTACTATTGTTAAATGTCATTGTGCAAATCTGGGACACCTATTTGACATTATAGGTAATATACAAACTTATTATGTCTATACAGGGTAATTGCACATAAATGACGACCCTTATTTTTAGGGTGTTTAATTGTGACTACTCTGTGTAGTCACAATTAGTGTGTACATTATTTGCACTAAAAAACTAGTGTGCAAGTGTGCCTGGTGATCATTTGCAGCAATGAGCAGTTCATCATTGTGGGTAAGCAAACAGTTTGTTTTTATCCTTTTATAGTTCATTATATGGGCAGATTCATGTGGATTCAATTTTTTACTATAGCTATTTTTTGGTAGTGATGGTCTTAACATTCTGGATCATGATATTTGTAGTTTTACAGTTTCAAATAGATAGTAAGCACTAGCCTAATTGTGGGCAGTTTAGTTGTCTGATACTGATCTATGTTTATGAAATTGTAATTTTTAAAATTTCCATATCACAAAGTATCAGTTGAACACTGGGTTTTTTTATCTGATCGATCATTTGTGACGGCATTACATGGGATTTGACAGTTCACAATTGTGTGTAGAGTTGATAGGGTTGTAGAGTATTAGTTAGACACTATCTTAAACGGATATTATTATCTGATGATTTTTTTTTTACTAGCTAATCAAATTTTTGCATTTGATTAACCTATAAATTATTCTTCAGATTCCTTTATGTGTTTCTACAATTGCAAGAAGAGATAACATGTTTTATGGGTTGATACGTAACTTTTTGTTAACAAAAATCATTCCCAATTGGGAGGATTGATCCGGAGGATTTTTCTGGGTGTTGGAATTTTCCTAAACCTTCTTAAACCATGACCACATTGTAGAGTGTTCATACACCTTTCCAACATTATGTAGAACTCCAGGAACAGAGTTCAGGTGCAGAAGTTATTGCACCGATCAAAGTTTGTAGTTTGAAAACGGTTCAAAATGGTCAAAAGGTGAATCACACGTTGACACATGGTAAAATGGTAAAAGATGAAAAAAAAAGGTTAAATTTTGTTGTTTTGACCTCCGGTCTTTGACAAACAGTTAAAAAAAATTGGGTCCCACTTTTTGCTGGCTGGGGGACCTCAGTCAGGTTCGACACACTCTTTTATAGGAGGGGTGCCTTTTTCGTACCTTAATTCATATTACCATTATCATATTTTCAATTATATATGCCACTTATTTTCCTAACTTTTCTAATGTGGGATTATATGTTGCAGAGTTGTATTTGTGCATTACATGATTGGATCAGCTCGAGTGAGCTATATTGCTAGCTCGGTGGGGTGATCAACTCCCCACCGAGTTGATCACACTTGATCCATCTGGTTTGGGATTTTGTGTTCCCTATTTATCTTGGAAATCCACTGAATGGATTATTAATTGGTGAGTTCACTATTTAAGCTTTCAATGATCGGGCTTATCTATTATAGCTCGATTAGTCCACGTGGTTTGGAATATTTCTCAGGGCCAAATATCGATCAACAACAGACCACACGGCCAATACATTTGCCTTATCCAAAAAATCAGTGCCCACATCCATTGGTGCAATGCAAACAAACCAAATACCATATTGTTTGGGGATCCATACTTGGGCAATTGGAATAAATACACAGTGAAACCAACGGCTCAGCCCAATCAGGGCATACAAACCATTCAATACACAACATATGGCTTAGACCCAGCCAACTGGGCATGCAAAGCCCAATATTGCGCGAGTCAACAACAACTCACCACTATTACGTGGCCAAACAAAAATGCAATAGGGGTGATCAAGGACACGGGAGATAAGGCTTAAATGTCTATATTTAAACATTCCCCCTAGCTTTCGCACGAGACATGTGGGATTTTCCCACATCCAATGCAAAGTGGTCGGCGAAAATAGTGTAGGAGGGATTCGAATCACCAATCTCATGGTTCCTAAGACCTTTCAACTCACCAACCAATTCGGATAGGCTTGACGGGAGATAAAATGAGCTCAACTTTATTTAAAGAGCTCTGTCTGTAGGTATGTAAAAAATAGTGAAGGGGCAGTTTGTATTCAACCTCAATTTTGAGGCATTTAAAGGAAGAATTAGAACTTGGAGTAAAAAACAAAGTTGCTCAGAATTTTGATACAAAGACTATGGTGGTATTCATTTTCCACAAATTCTTGTATATTTTCTGGTGTGAGAATTTTTCAGTCGCATTTTACACAGGAAAAGCAACTGTGGAGAGCATGTGAAGCCACGGGTAAACTTGTGGATAGTTTCTGATAGGAAATCAGAGTCTACAAACCTATTTTTTAATCTTCACTTCAAATATAAAGGTCTATTGTCATTTTGGAATAGTAATTGTACTTATTTGGACTATTAATAGATTGATTCACCTTTCTGTGAATCTGGAGACGTAGCCTACGGGTGAACTTTGTTATCAATTTCTTATTGTGGATTTATTTTTCAGTTTGTGAAGCTTTTGATCAGATAAAAATCATTAATTAGATTAATTGATTAATTTGGTGAAGCAAACAATTGAATTTTAAAATGATTAATTGATTTTCAAGAAGTGTTTTGAAAATTGGGGTTTCAAAACCCTCAAATTAGTTCAATTTAGCACACTTGATCAATTTTTGAATATGAAAATGTTAAACAGTATAAAAAAATAAATGTACCATTTTCATATCAGAATAACATAGGAAAATCTACTGAAATCTGTTGCTCATACACACAAAATGAAAATGGAAATGGAACATTGGATCATATTCTCCCCTCAATGTGAAATTTCCACTTATTGAAAAATGCAAAGAGGCACACAGTGAAAAGCACACTACCCAAACTGAAAGTAAACACATACACCACGAAAATGCCACCATAACTGATATGCGGCCCTGTCATTGGTGACTGATGAGAAGTTGTTGATTGAAATACATCCTCTATGTATCTTTTAACCTCCAGTGTACATGAAGCACATTTGTTTCCATATTGAGATTATTTTTATTTTTTATTTTTTCTTCCCTCCCACAATGTGAAACACTTTATTTTTCAGACATTGGGTAACACTGAAAATGCATCCGTGAGGCAATTTTTATTTTTTTTACAATTTTCAACTCTAAATCTTGACACTAACATACATTTTGACAATTGAAAATGTAATTCACCCACTTCTTATGACACTAAAGATAAATTACTAAACTCAAATACTCTTCGCACAAATTTACCATTATACCTACAAAACACAATTTAATAAATAAATAACTCATAATGACTATTGGTATATTTAATGAAGGAATATGAAAATGAATATAAATTGTCTCACTGTTAATACAAAAATTTGACACTTATCCTAAACAAAATTGACCTTTTTTTAATACTTAATTTGTAATGGACAATTACAAATCTATGAACTCTTAAAATGGATGTTTGACTTGACAAAGTTCCCTATAGAATTGAAATAGAAGCATACTTAAAACATGACTAATGGTGTGTTAGGAAATATATATTAGTGCTCCATTTGTATGGGTGAATAATAATTACATGTGTAATTATTATTATGGTAAATTAGTGAAAGTATATTTACTATGTAAATGTAAATAGTAAATGTAAAATGTGGTTAGTATGTGGTAAGTTAGTAAGTTAGAATAATAAAACAATTAGTATTGTTTTATTATTATATTGGTGAGAGGTTGAAACCATATGGGTGTATGGTTGTATATGAAGACAAATGTTGTTGTAAGGATTGTTATTTTACATCTCCTATATAATGGAGTGTATTGAAATAGTGAATTAATGAATATATAATATAGAGTTGTTGATTTCAATTATTGTCTGTGTATCTATTTCATGGATTCTTTGTATTAGATCAGATTAATTTCTACATGGTGAATTTATAAACAAATGTTATTTTAAATCAAATAAGGAACAAACTTTGACCTTTTGACTTACTAATAATATAAACCAATCTCAAAGGACACTTTTTTTTGCATACAAATATTTGAACAATTTGCATAGAGAGAATCTTCACGTTGGAGGTAAATGCATGGGATTTCACGTATCTTTTCCATCTAACACATGGGTGGTGCAAAAATCAGCTATAAATGCGTCCCAATCTTTGAACTATACTCAAAAATGATCCTGTCGATAGTAATTATGATTGCTCAAAATTTGAAATGTTTATAGAAACTAGTAAATGAATATGATACTTGCATATTATCATACAACACCAACAACAAATTGCTTTTTCTAGATTATCTAGGATGTCAGATGATTCAAAGGTACGCATAGTTGATGAATCCTATAATCTTAAAAGAAATCCTCTCAGAATTTATAGATTCCTTATATATTGATCACTGGTCGATTTGAAAAATAAATTCTTGGCAAATCCAGCCATGTGAATAACCAAAGATAGAAAATAATTATTTTCTACCCAATAAGATTAGGTGTGCGGGTCTTGTGGACTACACTTCATGAAGTTAATAGATTCAATCTTTCTCTTCTAGTATATTTATAGTTGTGACAATATTCACACCATAAAAATAATTCTTATTCAAGTTGTAAGCTTCGTATATTTCCCTGTGTAGTCCACGAAAATATCTGCATACATGTGAGTTTGATTTATCCTCAACACACTAGTGTTTGTATACATTCCTTCATAGAGCATGACTCCACACACAGGTCACACCATAGTATCCACTGATTTCACTCTGATGCCAAATGAAAACAATGTAGTAAATTTGTAGAGAGATCACAGTGAAATGCGAATGATATTCAATAAGCTCAACCATTAATCAGAATATGAAGCTTACAAATATATAGGAAATGAAATTCCTAAATTTTAGGTAGTATCGACAACTCCTCTAACGCCCTTAAACTGTTTACATGAGTTGTTGAAAATCCCCCCAAAAATATGTTTGTTATAGTTGTTTTATATAAAACAACTTATAACAAATTACTAACCAATAAATTTCCATGTGGTAATGGATCACTAACATGATTTTTCCTAATAGCAATCATATCCTGAGCCTGTTGGAAATATTGTTGAACCTTAGAAAAAGATAATACTTGGAGAATGATTGTGTTAGATTCAGGAGAATAACTAGGTTCTCCTTCAAACACGGGCTCTTTTCCTTTGTCCCGAATGGGAGAGTCCTCAACATTGATTGGGGTTTTGTCAACTTCCATCTAAGAATCTAGAACAGAGGGAGATACCGAGTGAGGAGGAGACAGAGGAGGTGTTTGGAGTAAAGTTTACATGATTGCAGCTAATTCTTGTTCCTCTTGAGAAGGAACAATTTATGCTTAGGGTTCATCAAGGCTTTGAGCATACCTTGATGTCCTAAGGCATTTTCTAGGTCATTCTATGGTGGAGCGCCCTCTTTTTAAAACCAATAAAGGTTCTAAGGAATAATTTTTCTCGAATTTGACCCACTTTTTAAGGCCATTGTGTTTCTATATAAAATGGTGCTTGAATATTAAATGTATCAGGCCTTGGAATTTTAGATAAGAAGAACCCCAAAAAAAAAAAATCAGCACCAAAGGAGACAAAATCAAATAAGAACTGGGGAAAATTCACCTTGTTATGGGATTTAGTTTGGCCATGATAGAGGTGGATAAGTATTCGTAGAAAAAGTCCTAGAATGACCTCATACTGACCTTCACATGTGAAATATTTAATCACCCACTTCTCCACTTCTACCCATGGTTCAAGAAGAGTACTCCTTTTTATGCCCTTAGCCTTCCCTTTATTATCCATGACCAGTTCTAATTTCTCTTTCTTTTCAACAAAAAATATATTAATTCTTTAGAATAGGGGGTCCTGAAATTAACCACTTTCCCCTCATCTAGGATTCCCAAAATATGACTAATGATAGTAGGGCTAAACAAAATTTTCTTACCTTTTACCTTGGCATGTCCCTCCTCAATATTCTTTGCAAACTATTTTGTCATTCTTGGATTCAATTTTTCATATGCCAACATAAAGTCTAACTACCTTTCTTTCTAAAAAATTGTTACTGATTTCATATTAGAGAGCAATTCAATTGAATTTGTAGGTTTATGCCGCAGTCTAATTCCCATAGTTGATGCTTAAAACAGAGCAAGTAATTGCACAATGTTGGAAGGGAGTGAATCACATGAATGGGGAAGTAGTGATGTATGAATATAAATTCTTTTAGTGGAAGAATGAGACAAGTAGTAGAGTAGGAGTGAAATGACAGAAATAGAAAGTGGGAAATACAGGGGGACAAAATGGTTTTATATGGAACAATGCAAATTGGGAAAGTTTCAACAAGTCCTAATGTGCCACCGAAAAAGTGGGGAGTAATTCGGTATATGTATGAGATTAATATGGGAAAGAGTGGTGGATTTATTGGGATATGCAGTATGTGAGAAAATATTGGGAATAGGGGAAGTCATCAATTCACACTAGCACAATAATTATCATCTCATAAATTAAACTTTACAACATTAAAGAAAATAATATTTACACATACCTAATCCATTTCACTTGCCAAATCCATCGGCTATCATTTAAATGATTCTTTATTTCTCCCTGCACATATTTTTCCTCATTTATTGATTGCATGGTGACCGCCATCGCTGGTTTTCAGCCACCAACACTTTTTTCAATTGTAGTTTTTAGAAGTAATGACCACCATTTCTATTTTTCAGTCAATACGTCATAGGATGATGGAAAACATTACTTTTTTTCAACCATCTCCTATTTGTTTTTGCTAAGAAATAATTTAGCTCCAAGTTGAATTGGACAAATAGACTTTACCCTAACAATTCAGAGTTGCACTTTATTATAACATGTTTTGGAATTCATTTTTAGATGTTGGTTTGTAGTATATCCTCAATCTATGGCCATTAAACATATTTACTTTTCTTTCACTTTCAATTGGAATCAGCTGAATTTTTCCATTGTTGAAGACTTCCTCAATTTGGTATGGACCCATCCATATTGTTTGCAATTTTCCTTTGAAGTCCTTGTACTTTGAATCAAATAATAGATCACAATCTCCTTTTTGAAACTTCCTTTTCTTAATATATTTATCATGCAATACTTTCCTTCAGTGTTGGATGATTTCTATCTGATCTAATGCTTATAATATCATCTCATCCAACTCATTTAGTTAAATAATCCTTTCTTGTTGTGCTTCTGATAAATCAATTCCCACTTCAGAAATTGTTCTTAAGGTTTGAATTTCAAATTCTATAGGAATAATAGGCTTCTTCCCATAAACTAATTTGTAAGAATTAAATCCTATGGTTGTCTTCCAAGTAGTATTGTAGGCCCATACTACTTCAGGTAACTTTATAACCCAATTTTTCCTTGAAATATCTAATGTCTTGATTAGGATATTCTCCAACTCTCTATTAGTAGCTTCGACTTGACCATTGGACTATGGATGGTATGGGGATGAATTCTTGTGCTTAAGCTAGTATGTTTCCACAAAGGAACTAATTACACCTGACATAAATTGTGGTCTTTGGTCTGAAGCAATGGATCTTGGTGCTCCACACCTTTAGAATATATGTTCATATAAAAATTCTATAACTTTTTCATCCCTTGCATATTGGAGAGCTTGCACCTCATTCCATTTTGTAACATAACCTATACAAACCAAGATGTACTCCTTCTCTTGAGAAGTTGGTTCAATTGGTCTAATGAAATCTAATCCCCACTTCTCAAATGGTTCTAACACAGCCTAAGGTTATAGTGGTATCTCAGATGTAAATGTTGGCTTCCTCATCCTTTGACATTGTCATATATTTTTTTTTTACATATCTATACAAAGAAGGCCAATAGTAACCATCTCCTAAAACTTTGTAGATGGTTCTTTTAACTAAATATTGTCCTTCTGATGGATTATCATGGCATGCCCTGAGTATGTCAAAGATCTCATCTTTAGCTACACACCTGTGTAAAAACATGGTCAAGTCCACATTTAAAAAGTATTCCATTTAACCATGTATACATCACACTTTGTTTAATCAATTGATTTCTTTGCTTATGTGTGAATAATATTGGGAACTTCCCTATAGCCAATTAGTTAGCCATATCTACAAACCAAGGAGAGACAATTGAAATTACAAATAGATGTTCATCCAGAAAATCATCATTGACCTACTCCTCTGTATCTGAAATGGTTAGTTTTGAAAGAAAATCAGCCAACACATTTGGTTTCCTTTTCTTGTCAATAATTTTCATATTAAAATCTTATAATAACAGTAGCCACCGGAAAATCCTACCATGAACTAAAGGTTTATTCATTAAATACTTAATATCAAAGTGGTCAATGTGAAAAATCACTTCATATCCTGTGATATAATGACAAAAAATTCAATTGCAATAGAACAATTGACAACACACACTTATACTAATCATGGTAGTGTAGATCACACATCGTAACAACTAGGGGACACGCATTTACTGCCCTAGGTTCACTCTCATCACTTTTTCTTCTGCACATTTTGCATCTTTAGTTTTCCATGTATAGCCAATATTGCTTAGCATTCCATGCTTCTGTTCTAGTCCTATCGACAGGGAAGTTTCCAATGTGGGCACTCTTCACAAACATCAGGTATTTGTCAATCTGTCTATGATACTTTTCAAAGGATTACTGAGCTTTCCACTCACCATTCATAAAGTCAGGGGAAAATGTAGTCAGGAAAGATCATGCACTGTAGACAGTTATCTTATCTCAGTATCTATACTAAATATTCTAGAAGGTATCTGTGATGTGAAGAAAGTCATAATTAACCCATATCTTTTGGTCATCTATGGTTTACTGGTAGTTTCATCATTGATATTGACCTTGTTAGCATCCACCTTGATTCCTTCATCTCAAATTCTATCATGGCCTGCATTATTTTAGCCTCGACTGGGGCCCTCATGATTAAACATTTTTCATGCCCTTAAAGATACCTGATGGTTTTCACACCTATGAAAGGCACCTCGTTCCTTTTATATTTTCCCACCACTTGTTGGGATCTTTCCCCATAAGATATTTAAGATCTTCATCTTTCTTTTGGTTGGAATTTTTTAACAATCATGAGTGAGATCAAGATAAACCTTGCTAACATATCTCTTTGAAAAGTGGATGGAGAATTACATAAATGAGGGACCTAGCATCACTTACTACTATCACTCATCTAGATTTCCATCCATTTATTGCATTAGAGATCACTTGCATCCACATTGCTCCATCATCAAGGCATAAGGATAGGACATATACATCACACTTCATAGGGGCAGGGATTATACTCTATTAAATGCACACATACTATTACATTTTATACATCTAGTTATTACTCGTTACTTCACAAAATGTTACTTGTACAAGAGCACCTAGGGCACATCATGCACATACTCACCAGAACTACATTTAGTTCTAAAATTTAGTCAAATGCTTATTAATTCCATTGTTGTGGCATCTAAGGTCACTCCGACCCATTCATTTGGATCTTTCTTTTCTTAGGGTTTTGATAGTTCTTTTGATTTTTTGTAGGTCTTCTCATCATCTTGGATTATTGGCAAAATCTGGCATGGACATCAAATCTGATGCAACACACAATGAAGGTTTCTAGGTCAGCTCTCATCCCTATGAAGATAAATTCTAGATATTTTACATAGATTAAGGCACCCAGATTGCATACAAGAGTGCCCATAGGTGCCCCATTTCCTCTCCAGGCACTCCAGTTTAGCTAGATCCTCTAGATCCATGCTTTTCTATATTGTTGCACAGCGGTTCCTACTTCCTGATTTTCCTATCATCTTTGCAACATAGTCCTATGAGAATATGTTATTCAAATGAGTTATTTCCTCTTGTATCTTGTATATTAGGGTTAGCCTTTCCTTTTACATAGTTTTTTAGATAATTTACATACTTTCTATACTACATTTGTTTACTTTATTATAGTTTTTCAATCTAGATCATCAATAACCATGATAGTTTAATTACATTTAAACATGAGCATGAAGTAAGCTCACATATGAACACCAAGTTTAATGTGGGAAACCCTTCAAGGGAGAAAACCCCACTAAAATCAATGAATTGCTTGGAAAAATTGTCTTATAAGGTTGGAAATATTTCAATATTGAAGCATCCACTCAACTTGAAGATACAATCCTTAAAGATTCAGGTCAAGAGCCAATTGACCTTCTACAAGCCACTACTTATTTGGAAGCTACAACTCCCAAAATGTCAATCAAGGTTCTACTTGTTTTCTGTAAGCTACAACTTACAAGGAAGCTTCAACTCCATGTTTTACTAAGCCATCACTTAAGTCTTCGTGTAACATTGTTTTGATCACCTTCCTTTAAGATTGTATCACACAACAAATTAAGTAATCACCTATTCAGCTCATCTAGCCTATCTTCATAGCTCCTTCTCGAGCATACATTCTACTGCAAGATTGTAGTCATGAGGGTCATGTCATATACACCTTAAACATTGATTTATTCTTCATGATCTTCATCCTCCTTCAACAACAATATCAACATAGTTGTGAATATACATGTTACATCTTAGGGATAGGGTTCGTACCATGTAAAGTTGTTATCAATCGACAAGCATTTATTTTTTCACAAAAATGTACTTTATACATCAAAGGAGACTTAAACACATTTCACACTTCATATTCCATATAAGCTTCATCTACTTCAGAGAGACAATCTTGTCAAGGAAGAGTGGATGACATGGAAAAAAACTGTCCTCAGAGGTTGCAATTTTCCATTACTTCTATAAAGATGTCAAGCAAGTGATAACATTGATTTTATCTGCTCATGACACTTCCTACATGTCTATGAAGATATAAGGATTATGTCCATGATCTCCCTAACATTGGTAGGAGTAGCAAATATTCAGAAACATCCTCTTCAACTCTGACTTGTAATTGTTCTGACAGTTTTGTCTTCTTCTTCCTACCAAGGCATTCTTTAATCTTTTACCTCTCCTAACATCAAGTGACTATGCATGATTTGCTACATTTTTTTATCTCCTCATTGTCCTCTAAACCCTTGAATAGGATCTCTACAACTCACCATTTACTCATAAGGAGAACTTCATTTGAGCTCATCTTCTCCCTTGGAACTAGATTCTCTAAAAGTGCAATGTCCTAAACATGGATGTATTAAACACATTATTAATTCATGGACATGCCATAAAAGATTATCATGAGGATTAATTCTAAATGTAGTAGGTCATCAAGAAATACTTAGTAGTGCTTTGGATAACAAGAAAGAATCCATTCTTCATCTTTTCTCAGCTTGGTGTGTACCTATCATGACAACTAAAAATTATAGTCTGAAGATTTATTTAGTTAACATGATTGCATTCACTTTCAGAGCTTCTTGATTATTTTGAGAAGTCATATATGACCTATAAATCACCTTCAAAAACTATGTAAAAGCATCTCACTCACCTTCAATCTCTTAGGGATACACCATTGAACTTAGGAATAAGGTACTAATTGATGTTTTATACGCAAAAAACCAGTCTCTAAAGAACAAGTATAGAATGCACTAAATCATCTTTTCATGACTCTAGGGAACCTTTCTAGAAATCTATGAACCTTGGGAAACTCATATAACTTATTAGCATGCACCATTTCATGCGTTTAGGGGTTCAACATGCATGCAACTTTGAGAATGTTCAGATTGGTTCTCAATGGCACCAAAACCCTCGAGTTTTGTGTTTGAGACATCTAGCACTTTAAAACATGTTTTCAAACCAAATCACCTCAATAGAAATACTTCACAAAAAAGGACCTATCAAAACCTCTAAAAAATAAGAACGCTTAAATTGAATGGGTTATGTGGCCTAAAATCACAATTTCACCTCCATTTCTCACTACCTTTGGACTGTTTTAAAATGAGCACTTTGAGCCATTATGTCTCAGGTTCCAAAAAACATTCACCAAATAACTTTGAAGAGCATACACACACCAGATTGTACATGAAAAAAATTCGCATGGTCATAAAATGTTGTTGCAATAAGCAAATCACCATTTTTCTCTTCATACCTTCATGATTGGTCTTACATACTTGAGCCTTCTTAGCAATAGCTATGTGAAAATGCACCTAAATTATCAAATTTACGCAAATAGACTAGCCCTCACATGTCATGAATAGTTTTTACACATCCCTAACATCATCCACTGATAAATTTAAGCATAGGTTCCTTTGCAACTTTTTCCTGTATATTGAATTCTTCACAAAATAAGTTTTTTCTGGTTAGGCCCACCAACTGTTATAAAATAAACCCACCATGAAAATAAGATCTGATGAATTATCTATATGCTTAAATCTATAAACAAGAAAAATCAAGTTCCATTTGAGGACCTTACCATGTTAATCTTCTCCATCGCTTACTTGCAAGGGTTTTACTGGGGTTTAAAGCAATTTAACTTGTTGACCATTGTTCGTAAAAAATGAGAAATTAATTTAACTTCATTATTTCTTCAAAAAAATATTCTTTAAATGTATTAACATCCTTAAAAACCATAGGGTCCCATACAAAATTATACAATCCAGGGTGAGCATTTCTAAAGTTGCTCTTTGAATGGTGAAACTACATTTCCCAAAACCTGGTAATGGTGAAAAGCTTCAATATCTTGCTACAAAATCATTAGATCTAGTCCTCAAAAATTGATCCACACCTTCATGATTACCTCATAAATCATGGTCTCCAATGGTTACTTTTTTCTACCCTAAGTGTGAATCACATTATCCATCATGATTTGTGCATGTATACTAAACTATGAAAATGCACAAAAAAGTGATCGAGAGTGAACCTTAGGGAGCAAACATGTACCAGTCTACTATTGATGTGTTGTATGTACCTGCATGGTTAGTATCTAAAATGTGTCCGTACATACCTCTCATAAATTGCATTTTTATTAATGTCATCGCTTGATTGTTGTTCATCCACCCATTTAACTGCTTCTTTCTCATATATTCGGACTTGGAAGGAGAAAATGATCAAGTAGTCAAATATGTCATGTATGACATGTGTAAAAATGTCATCATGTAAAAGACACATGTAAGCATGTAAATACACAAATGCATATACCAGTGCTAAATGGAACATGTGCAAGCCTGATCCATATCAAGAATTCAAGAGTGAAAACTGATATCATATACCTATCGGAGTTTTTTGGGTGATCCAACAGTGGGATAGGCTGAAGAAGTGTCAAGACGAGGCAATTCTGTTGTATCCTCCAAGCTGATAACTAATTCCTCATAAATGTGATATAAGTGAGACTCTTTATGTCCATGTATCTGGTCATGATTTGGGAAATCACCATTGTGCCACTACCAGTGGAGTAGATGCTTAAGAAGGCACAGTCTCCACCATGTAACCTCATGAGCCTGTAACTCGTCTTGCCTCATCAGAATCCGCTAAGGGACACCATGTCATGTAAATTTTCTTGTGTCATGGGGTAATCGTAGAATAGTCTTGCACCCACTCGACTACTATGTAACCCACAATGCCAAGGGTGGAATCATTTGCAAGGCTTTCCAACTTCTTTAAACCAGTGTAAATTGACCTTGATATAGTTATTAGGTTAAACCCACAAATCTCATACCCTCACACCTCTTTGGGGGTCCGTATGTGATTTCATTGATAGGAGAATGTCCATTGATGGGTGTCGTTATTCCCTTCATTTAATCAACTCTTAGTTGATGTCATATTCAAACTAGGGGTGTGTCTAAAGCTATATGCAACAATAATAATCTTAGTGATCTAGTAATTTTTGTAGGTATTTATTATTTTTTTATATTTTCTGGGGGTTTTTTTAAGTGTCTTTAGGATTTCCTGGCCAAAGCCTTATTAAATCTAAACTATAAAAACTTCCTGAAATAAACATTGCTTAAATCATTTAAACGTGGAAATAAACACACTCTTGCAGAAAGGAAAAAATTGCTGGAAATAAACACTCTTTGTAGAACAAATTGCTGGAAACAAACACATGTTGCAGAAGTTTGCTTGGAAATAAACACACGTGTTGAAAATGTTGTTGAAAATTATTGTAAGGAAATAAAAATCTAGTCTATAACACCTGTAGGGACAAGTATGTAACAGAATTCAACTTAAAGAATCAAAAGCATTTACATAATTAACACTTAACAAATTTACACAAATTTACTTAAAAATATAAATACCAATAAAACAAAGAATCCTGGTTCTTGGAGGAGTGGGCCCTTTCTCCACCTTGAATCAGGAGTTGACAAAGTATGATTCTCTCAAAATTAAATGGCTATCTTATTGCTGAAATGTTATGTCTTACAAAAACACTGTATATCTATCTATATATATCATCTATGTATCTAATCTATCTACATTATCCTTATATATATTTCATCATCTAAAGATATATATTTACATATCATAAGTGCATTCAAATAGCTATCCATCCATCCATAGGTTCTAATGAAACAAAATAGTGCTCAAATTAGATGTGGAATTTAGAACCTTGCTAGACATACAATTGTCTGATAAGTTACATAAGTATTTCTGAGTATGAAGAATCAGAAATCTTCTGATCTTATCCTGATTGGAAGGCCCATTGATTGCTCTATCATTGGATGTTGTCAAAATAAATAGATTCCCATTGATTCCAGAACTTTGGATAAGTTCCGGAACTAAAGGGAACTATTCTAGAACTAACTGTGAAAGTTCTGGAGCTAAGCATAGGAGTTTCAAACTAAGTGTTGGAGTTCCGAAACTAAGTTTAAAGGTTCCAGAACTAATTGATAGAGTTCCTTTGTTGTGTGATGGAGTTCCAGAACTAAGTCTTGGAGGTTTGGAACTAATTCGTATTGAAGCCAATGCTCCCAAAAACATGTTGATTGCTTCATACTTTGTTCTTCTGACTGAATGTGACCTGTTTTATTACAAAAACTAAATTTCCACACACTTTGTTAGGAATTACAGATATTTTAAGATGTTAGAACTAAATCAAACAAAATATGGAAAATTACATCCTAACTTATACTAGATCAAACAAAAGTCACAAAATGCAGTCAAACTTGATAAAAAGGAGAGTAAAATAAGATCATTTATTGCACATTGATGAGACATATTTTGGCCTTATCATCTCCCCCACACTTACTTGTTTGTAATTCCTCTTACAAACTTTACTCTTCAAAACTTGGGTTTTGAATTCTGCATTCCAATTGACTACTCAGGTCAAATGGCTGAAACTAAATATCCTAGTGCTTCAGTTCAAAAGTACTATACCCTGATCCTTCTTCTATCTTTCCTTGCCACTCCTCAAAGTGAGTGGGATCTTGAGGCTCTATATTTTTCCATGGAGACATGGGAGTGAGAAGGAGAGGAGGCCTTGTTCTCATTCCCATCCATATGCCCCTACATTTTTCATTGACTTGAGGGATTAGTGTACACAAAGATCTAGCTCTTTCCAGGCTCCATATTAAGTTTGTGGGAGATATCACTTCTCTTCTTCTCAATGCAACTGTGAGAAAATCCCATCTCTTCAAGCATCCATCATAAATATCTTCAAAGTTTTTCTCCTCATAAGAGGTGAAGGCATCAATACTTTTTCTGTAAACTGGCCAGATAATGTTCCTTGAATCGACTGTCAAAGGCATGGGATCTTAAATGTATAGCAAAGGCAGATGGTTTTCCATAGTGAGCTCTCATGCAGAGGCCAGATGAACTAGCCTTTAATAAGATGTTCAGAATCCCTCTCTTTCCATGCTATCTGATTTTGAAGTACAGAAAAAAATGCATTCAACTGGCTTTCTCCTACATACAAATTGATCATGAAGCCTGTATTCTTTTCCATCATAAATTGTAGAGATATAATACACAGAGAAGATTTTTATTCTCGACACTAGCTGAGGAATAGGCTTTCATGAACTCAGATTCATCTTTTATTTCATGTGGAAGGCCACATGAAATCCTTGATAGTTTTCTAGTAAATAAATTTCTCTTCCAAAAAGACATTGTATGCAGGAGAAGGTCTCTTGCATGTGAGTAATCTTTCACTCATTATGCAAACCATTTGTATCTTTACAAGACATTTAAATTTATCTTCTTCCATTTTGTAAAATTTTCTTCCCATTCCTTCGTTTCCTTCTTCTCCTCTTCCATCTTGTTTCTTATGCTCCTCATTTGATGTTTTAAATTCATTAATTTTCCTGCAGGTATCATCCCATAACTGCTTAAGTGGCCAGTAAGTCAATTCAGTTTGTACAACTTGATTCATTGAAGGTACTTTGACATAGCACTTAGTTTACTGGCCAATTGACATTCTTTTTCTTTTTCCACCATTTACTATTTGACCAATGTCAATTCTTCAGTCCTGTTTGTGAGCTGATTTTTTAGTTGCTCAATGAGCATTTACCTCTATGCTATAATTTGAGTTTGAGGAAGTTTAATTCCTCATCCTTCTCCCTAATGATAAGTTCTACTCTGGACAAAAACAAAATCTGTCTAAATTGTTGTTTCTCCTCTTTTTCTAAAAGTTCCTTGGGGAATGAGCATTGCTCTTCCACCAAAGGGGATTTCCCTTTCCATTTCCAAGATGTCAATTCCTCTTCTTCATGTGACAGTGATGCTGAGTACACCCATCTCCTGAAAATATTGTTCTTCAAATCTTTCATCTTCTTTCTCCACCTCAGTTTGACTTGGTCGAGGAGGAGATGTTGCCATGCTTCCTAGAATATCAACAGCTTCTTTCTCCAAACCATCTTGTTCTTCAATATCCACTGGAGTTTCCCTAGACCTCTTATGAACTCTTCTTCTTTGATGAGCTTCAAAATGTCATGTAGTGGGCTTCCTCCTAGAGCTTCTGTCTAATTCTTACTTCATGATCCAGCTTAGGTGAACTATCATTGTTAGAGATAGATATTAGTTCTTCTGGTATTGTTGCAGAGGAAGGAGTTTCTTTTGAAGACACAGGTAGGTTTTGCAACTTTGATCATTCTTTCAGATCTCCTCCTTTTTGGCACATTAACCCCACCTATTTCCTTCTTTTTCTCTATAGGGGGATCAATTTCCAAATTAATTTTAGGTCAGAAATGGGTTGGTATTCCCCTCCTGATAATATCAGGGATTTCTTTGAATTTGTTAATGAACTTTTCCCATGCTTCTTCTCTATTTTTATTTGAGAGAAAATGGTGTTGACATACCAAATGGACTAATCCATGGTGTCTAATTGTCCCAAATCCCCAAGAATACCTCTGAGCCATTTTCTAGATGGAGTCAAAGAGGAACCCTAGAAGGTTTACTGTATACTCTTGTTTTTTAGCCCCATACCTAAGATATATCAGCATCTTACGGACCTCTTTTCCCACAGTCCCAAATTGACCATCGCAAGTTAGGTACTTAACTACCCAAAATGCTACCCTGTCAAAGGGTTTGGGCAGGTTGGATCTTCTAACCCCCTTGATGATTTTCTTAGTGTTATAAATATATTGGGGTTCATATTCCCCTTCTTGTATCAAGGTTTCAACTAGTTCTTTTAGGGTCCCCTTGACAGGATTTGGGACATGTACAATTGTTACCCCAGATACAATTCTCATTGTATTTACAGTAAAGGGAATTACAATGCTTTTAACCTTAGTTCTAGATTCTTCTAAATTTACAAAAAATTCCCTTACCAATTCGTCATTGTACTTTGAGAATTTCTTTAGAAACTCCAACCACCTTGTTTGTTCAAAAATGGTTGCCACTTCTCCATCTGCAAGAAGTTGTGTATCATCCTCTGGCTCTGACTTATTTTTGAGATCCCGGACAAAGAGGATGATTCAAATTTTTTCTTCTTTCAAATCCTTACTCTGTCAGGAGATAGTTGTGGAACTACTGGATTTGGTTGCGGAACATATTGGATTTGGCTACAAAACTATTGGGTTTAGCTGTGGAATTCAAATATAATTCTACTATTTCTTCCTTGAATTTTTCTGCAACTGCTTCTCAATTTCATTTATTCCACCCAAATGATATCTCATTATTAATACACCACCACTTTTACTTGTTCAATTGACATCACCCTCATGATTACTTGCTTTTAGTCATTATGTACAATAAATGACTCATCATACCGACTACTTAAATCAAGTCTAATCACACATGCAAACTTTTAATTTAACCTTTAATAAGATCAAGACATAATTACCATCCTTGCTAATGTAATTCGTCTACCTTAATGACTCATCATTCCTAAAAAAAGTGAAAAAGGAAAAAACGGTTAGAAAAGACAACTGGAATTCCAAAGAAGTTCCTTTTATTTTGAATTAGTCATTTATTGAGGAGACCAACCGCCATTTCTGGTTTTCAATTGGTCTTTGAGAGAATTTTTTTGGGATAGAATGCCATTTACTGGTTTTCATTCCCTCCTTTTTTTGGCAAAGAGAATGCCATTTGCTGGTTTTCATTCTCTTCCCTTTATTTTGGATCCATGCATCTGATTACTTGATCATTTTGGAAGAACTAGGTTCTTCCATATGATCAAATTCCTTGTCTTCTTCAATATACTTCAAGAACTCATCCTTGGTAGGAGGCTTTCTATAAAGTTTCATCCTATGTCCATTGACCAGAAGTGTCCTTCTGCTGCCATCGATGGGAAGTAGCTGAATAGAACCATTTTCAAATATCTACTCAATCTGATAAGGTCCTAACCACCTTGTTCTCAACTTGCCTTTGAATTGCTGGTACTTGGAATCAAACAGTAATGCCCAATCTCCTACCTTGAATTGCCTTTCCTTGATATGTGTATCATGCCATTACTTCCTTTGGTCTTGGATTATCTTTGTCTATTGAAGTGCTTCCAATCTCAGCTCATCCAATTCATTGAGTTGTAGAATTATTTCCTTTTGTGCTGCATCCAATTCAATACCCAATTTGGTTGTTGTCCTCAATGTTTGTAGTTCAAGATTTAATGGGTAACAAGGGATTTTTTCCTATATACTAACTCATATGGTGAGAACCCTATTGTAGTCTTTGAAGTTGTGTTATAAGCCCAGACAACCTCAAGTAACCTCTTTACCCAATCTCTTCTACCTACCTTCAACTGTTTTGGTGAGGATGTTTTCCAATTCTCTTTTTGTCACTTCTTCTTGCCCATTTGATTGTGGGTGATAGGGAGATGACTTCCTATGATTGATCTGATAGTACATTGTGAAGGCCTGGATCATATTGGACATGAACTATGGACCTTGGTCTAAAACTATGCTTCTTGGTGCACCAAACTTCATCATAATTTTGTGCCAAATAAAATCAGCAATTTCAATCTTCATTAGCATTTTTTAAAGCCTGAACCTCTACCCACTTTGTCACATAATCAGTACATACGAGAATGTGTTCCTTTCCTTGTGAAGGAGGACTAAAAGGGCCAAAAAAATCCAGCCCCCACCTTTCAAATGGTTCAATCACTACTTGAGGTTGTAGAGGCATTTCATTGGTGAAAGTTGGTTGTCCCATCCTTTGACAAGGATCACACTGCTTGATGTATTTCTTCACATCTTTATATAGAGATGGCCAATAATAGTCAATGCCAAGTATTTTGTGTGTTGTTATTTTCACTGAAAAGTGTCCTCCACTTGGTTCATCATGACATGCCCTGAGTATGTCAAAGATTTCATCTTCTCTCACACACCTGCGTAAAACCAAATCAAGGACCACATTTAAATAACATTCCTTTTAACCATTTAAATTGTGCACTAGTTTTGACTAATATTTTTATTTGTTTCTTAGTAAAAGAAGGGGGAAACTTCCCTGTTGCAAGATAATTTGCCATATCAGCAAATTATGGTGTATCAACTGAAATAGCAAATAATTGTTCATCTCAGAAAGTTTTCCTTAACTGGATCTTGCTCCCCTGTAGTAGTTAATCTTGACCAGAAATCAGCTACCACATTATATTTTCTTGGATTATCCATGAATGGTAATATCAAATTCTTGTAAAAGTAATAACCATCTAATTATCCTACCTCCAACCACTGGTTTGTTCATTAAGCATTTAATTGTTGAGTGATCTGTATGTACAAATATTTTGTACCCTGTAATATAATGTCTGAACTTATTAATTGCATAAATCAGAGCAAGAAATTATTTTTCAGTGGTGGTGTAATTTCTTTCAATGGGAGTAAGATTTTTACTAAGGTAGTAAATAGCATACATTTTTCCTTCTTCATCTTTATGTCCCAAAACTGCACCAATTGAGTTATTTGAGGCATCTTTTTGGATGTGAAAAGGTTTCTCCCAATTAGGTCCTCTCAATATTGGGCCAGTGATTAATTTTTCTTTAATTTCTTTAAAAGCATTTTGACACTTTTCATCCCAATGAAATTCACAATCCTTGGTAAGAAAACCAAACATGGGGGCAACAATTTTACTAAAATATTTGATAAAATTCCTATAGTATCCAACATGCCCTAAGAATGACTTGATATCAGTGGGTGTTTGAGGAACATATAAGTCTGAAATAATCCTGATTTTGTTTTGGTCAACTTAAATTACTCTTTTTAAAATGTGGTATCCTAGTACAATCCCCTCATCAACCATCATTAAGAATTTCTCATGACTAAGAGACAAATGGTGTTGCTCACATCTTGTTAATATTCTATCCATATTTTTCAAGGCATCATCAAATGTTTCTCCATGCATAGTAAAATCATCCAATGGGTAAAAGCACAATATAATGTCCCACTTTTTTTATGGTTTGTACCTTAGTAAACATGAATTTTCAGTTTAATTGATTTTCTAAAGGTAATAGCCACAAAATCGTACACATTCATGAAATTCCACAAACTAACGAAATGTTGTGTTTAGAGTGTAGAATACATGTATATTTTTAAAGAAAAAAATTGGCAAAAAATATAGTATTTTTCTTAATTTTATTCATATGTTGTTTCTTATGTTATTAAAGAGGAATGACTGTCCCCTGGTGTTTTTTTAAAATGAAAACTTATATTTTCACTATGAAATTTTAGATATATGTTCAAGATTATAATTTTGACGTGCTGTCAAATTTTCATATTTTTTTTTACTTATATTTGTTTTTTAATTAATTATTTAGTAACTCTATTTTAAAATAAATGGCGTCCATATTTCAATGCCAATAACTTTTAATATTTATATCGAAATTATTATTTTTTTTCACAAGTAAGAAGAAGAATTCAACAAATACTAAGTATATTTTTTTCAATTTTTTTTGATATATTGTATTATTTTTCAAATTTGGTTGATTGTGTACTATTGATTGTCCTAAAATACCATATGTTAGTAAAAATTAAAAAATAAATAGCAAAACATATTTTTAAAAAATTAAAATTACATTTTTAGAAAGCCAATAAAAATATGAATTTTGTGTCAAAATTTTGTAAGTTAACTATCTCGTTTACCCCTAATTACGTGGCACCCGAGTGGCAGATTTTGGCTCACAATTGTCCCCTAAAAGGATTTGGAGCCAAAATGTGCCACTCAGGCGCCACGTCACTGCCACTCATAGGGGTTTCACGCGAATGGGGGTTCGCACGAACACCGTTTGGGCGAATGTGGTTCTGCGCGAACCCCCATTCATGCGAACCCCCTCTGTACCACCAAAGCGCTGCCAAAACGTCTCCTTCTAGATTTAATGATTCGCAATTGCGTCTCCCCTTCTAAATTTAATGTTTTACAAGTTACTTATTTAATATTGTTTGCTTTTTATGTTTTAAATTTAGTTTTTTACATATTTTTTGTGTTTTAAACTAAGTGTGTTTTTTTAAAATTGTTTTTAACCAAAAATATGTAATATTAAATTAGAAAAGTTGTTTTACATATTAAATATAAATTCTATTAAAATTTGAAAAGTTGTTTTAAAGTTATAAAAAACTAAAATTAAAAATAACCTAATTTCTACTGAGATTTGTATATAAATAGAGTTGCATGCACATATAGTTTTGTATCGAGTTTACTTTTAGACATTCAGATCTATCACGATTTATGTGTGCGGGTGAAAATTATTGAAGTGGATGAATCATGGGAAATGCAAAGAATGAGAAACAAAAATATACTGAGGAAGAGAATGCAGAGAAGAATGCTAGAAGATCTGTTCGTAGGAGGGCACAAAGAGAGAGAGAGAAGACACAACAAGTGAAAGACAACGCTGCAAAAATTGGTACATATGTATAGAAACCCTTGATAGATCCTAATTTTTTTTTTAGTTCTAAGGTTTAAATATGATAATTTATGT
Organism: Taxus chinensis; assembly: GCA_019776745.2. Lineage (NCBI taxonomy): Eukaryota > Viridiplantae > Streptophyta > Pinopsida > Cupressales > Taxaceae > Taxus > Taxus chinensis. The sequence continues at coordinate 663,136,464 of CM034153.1, read as the reverse complement.
TTTTTAGATTGCGTAAAGGCAAGGGTTTTGATAGGATCCCATGTGCATGTTTATGGACACAAATCATGATGTGCAACATTATGCTGAAGTGATAACAAAAGTTATGGAATTACTTCCCCAAAAAAAATGTGAAACACTTGGTGAAGATGGATTTACAAAAATTAAAAGAATTTTCCGAACAAGAACCACTATCACGAAAAAAAACAGCAAAAAGTGTAGAGATAGTATATGGTGAATTTGTTAATTTGACTACAGTTGCTAGAGCACGTGTTGGTTACATACTTGAATTATGTTGATATGAGGGAAACATTAGAATTGTTAGGTGTTGATTTTGGACGGAAAAATTAAAAATGTGTAGAAGAAGAATTTGTTGGGAATGTTTTTAAAGGAATAAGTTCTTTAGGTACAAAAACTAGGTCTGCTGATAAGAGTATTTCTCGTAGAGCAATATTAACTTCAGTTGTAAGTGAAGATACAACAAAGAATCGTCATGTTACCGCCTTTGCCAAGGCATTGGGTTTATCTAGAAAGACGGTTAGCAAGTATGCAAAGAGGAGGAAGACATTGGATGACTCTACTATGGAAGGAAATTGGGCACTAATGTGTAGAAATCCACGTTCTAATAAAATAGAGGATAATATTGTGAAGATAGTTTCTGATTTTTGGACTGAGAGGACTTGTCCTCCAAATGTGAGGGATGTTTTAAAACATTGGATAACTCGCAATAACTATGATGAACATATAAAACATTGGCTTGAAATAACTCAACATGAGATGTACATAAATTTTACAAAAGAAAATCCAGATGTTAAGATTGGACAATGAATGTTTGAAAATTTGAAGCCTTGATATGTGCAAGCTGATAAAGTCCTTGACACATGTTGTTGTCGCTATCACGTTGAGTTTGATTATCACTATCAGGTACATAAAAATTTATAGATTCAATGTATATATATTTTGAGGCGTGCTTTCATTTATATCTATATATTTAAAATTTGTTTAAATATCATTTTTTGAGACATGCTATTTAAAATTAATGTATTTCAAAATATATGTTTTTTTTCAGGTGTATAGAAAGTTACGAGAAGAAATTGCCCCACCTACACGTGTCAGTGAATTCATAACTTGAATTATTTGCAATCGTCTCTGATGATCATGTCGATGATCATATGACTTGCATCAAAGGTGTCTGTGACAAGTGTGGGGACTTCAAATTATTGCCAAAAACAAATGAAGATTTGGACATAGTTAACTTGGTTGCTTGCAAGAGGTGATATATATAAATTTATGTTTTTAAATTTGGATGTTAGATTTTATTTTGATTTTTTATTTTATTGCAAATGAATACATGACAATTTTTCCATGTTATGAATTGATTTTGTAGGTTCAAATACATAAAATATTCAACAAGGCTTGGAAAAGATGCAACCAGGTTGGATTTGGTAGAAGAGGAAATCCCCATTGCTACATTCATGCAAAGTTTCCGAAGTTTAATTAGTCCGTACATCAAACATTCTCACTATTCAAAGTGGCAAGCTACAAAATTCAAGACTAATAGGGACACATTCCCTATTAGTTCCATATTGTCTGTAGTTGATTTTGCTGAGAATTACTCATTTTCTCATCAAAAAGAAATTCAAACACAGTATTATCATACTAACCAGGTTACTATCATGGTTAAAATATTTTATAGGCATGCACACTTGGATTTGGATGGGGTTGAAAGTACATATGTGAAGCGAATGATCAAGAAGGAGTATCACTTCTATATAAGTGATGACAAGGAACATGACACCCACTTTGTGCAACATTGTTTTGGTTTGTTCTTTCAATATCTTCATCAGCGAGGAATACAAATAGATCACCATTTTGTTTGGTCAGATGGTTGCGCATCACTTTTCAAATCCTCTCGCCCTTTCTTTGCACTAAGTCGTTATCATCGTCATCACAAAATTCCTCATTTATGGATTTTTTTTTAGAGTGGTCATGGGAAGGGAGAACATGATGGTGCGGGTGCATGCATCAAACATGCTCTAAATAAACAAAGCTTTGATTATGAGGGAGATCGATTGATTGATGCCCACAACGTTGTTGAATGGTGTAAGAAACATTTTACAGTTCAGGTTTCAACCTCACAGGCTTCAACATCACACGCTTCAATGTCATAGGCTTCAACCCCAAACAGAGTGTTTTGGGAGATAACAGGTACATGCACATTTAAAACATAGATATGTAAATCTTGATGTGATTTATTAAGTGAACTACAAGTTACTAACTTTAAATTTTTTTATTCTGATTTTTGTTGTTTGTTTTAAACTTTATTGATCTTTTGAGCATGATTAAATGAAGGTATTGATCGGAGGACAAAGTATGGATGTGAAAGGATTCCCAATTCTAGGTCTTTGCACTCTTTGATGACTATGGATAGTAATAACTTGACAATCTGTACAAGAGATTATTCTTGTTTTTGTTATGAATGCATGAACAAATCATATTCAGAGTGCAATAGTCAAAAACATGGGTATGTAGGTGAGTGGAAGCAAGTTCTTTTAGTTGTGGATGACACATATGGATCAGATCATGATGATAGTTTTGAAGATGTGCCATTAATTTCAACTGATTATGACCACATATCTGGACTGGTTAAACAAGGTATGTTTTATTTGAAATGATCAAGTATAATTTGATAATTAAATATATATGTATATAATTTATACTATACATCTGATCATTGAATCTTTCTTTGCATTTTGTTGTAGGAGATGTATTTGCAGTCATTGCTGAAGAAGCCAATATTGAGAAAGTGGAGTACTACTTGTTGCATTGCACATAGGAGAGAATAAAGCTAACATGTGAAATAACAAGTGAAGTGACAACATTTTTTATTGGCTCGGTTGTAGTGCAGGGAACATACTTACAACAAGTGAAAGCCCTCCAAAGTGGGATTCACTTTGTTGATTACAAACCAGACAAAAAGGTGTATCATTACACCCATCACATAATTTCTACAGGGTTACAATTGCAGTAGGTGAAGACTACAAATAGTAAACGCAAAAAATGGTGACTACATGTAGAAAACCATGAAAAACTTTTACAAGTCATTGAACAACGAGCAGAGCCACTTGGTATTATATAGAAGGAAATGGAATAAATTACTAAACCTTGTTGGTAATAAACTATTAAGCTAGATAACATTGTATTTTCTACTTGAAGGGACTATGGAGACCACTATACAATAAAGTTGTTTAATACTTGTGATTCTTACTTGTTGTGAGATGGTTTATGGTTTACAAGTATTGTGATATGGTTGTTACATGGAAGTATGTATGGTATAAACATGATTTATGATGTGGATGTATGTTACATTATTATTTTTAATGTGGAAATGTTAGTTGGGAATTCAGATGTACATAGTTTTTGATATATGTTATTTGTTTAGTTGTGAACCAAAAGGTTGTATATGGAGTACCCTTATCACTCCACCCTTATCAAAAATAACATGTTCTTCTGGGTTATGTTTTCTTTTGCATCAAACTTTGTGTCATATTTGTAATTACTATAACTATAGGATATGGAGCTTATTAATAAAACCTGACATGGGGCACTTTTGGACATTCCTTATATGGATTGTGCCAATAAGATGATTGAAATAAGACTACCGTAAAAGAATACAAGGTGTGACCTATTTTAATGGATAAATGCCTTCTAACTATATTTTTTGCTTTGACAATATGCCCTTCTTAAAAAGTAAAAATGCCTTCTAAGTATATTTTGTGCTTATGCCCTTCTTAAAAAGGAAATATGCCTTCAAGCATATTTTGTGCTTGACAATATTCACTATTTTAGCTTATTTTACATTTTACATGTGGAATTGTTATATGTTGATTCCTGCTGTCAGAAGATTTTAAGTGCTCGTTATGGATCATGGTACAACATAGCTTGAAAATATCTTAAGCAATTTAAGACATTGTGTAATGCTAAGCAATTTAAGAAATTGTACAATGCTAAGCAATTTCTCTAGTCTTACTAGTAATTTTAGATTTTGGTTTCTTTAATAAATAGATTTTGTTTTTTTTTCTAATTGGAGATTTTGGTTCGTAAAATAAATCATTTATATTTCTACCTGCTTGATGTACTGGTGCTAAGAACAGAAAATAGCTGTAGCTAGCTGCCAAAAAATGAAAAGAGGGAATCACAGAGGCTATTTCTTAAGCAATTCAAAAGCGTACATACCACAGAAGAGAAGCGCTTGCACCCTTTTGGAACAATCAATCATCCAAACTCCCATATTCCATGTTTTCATATACCATACATCCTCTATTTAGGCAAATGCTGAGAAACATCACCATGTGAGGCTGATGTATGTGACTTCGAACCTCAACCTACAAATAGGATTCAAGAACAATCATCCCTAAATCTTGTGTACACTCTATTCTTTTATCCTTCTATGACATCTTTAGTATGTACTTGATAAATTGATACTATTGATGTTAATGAGAGGACTTGCAAATTACTCGAAACTCATTCCATATTGCCTATTGAAAAACTTGAAACTCAAGTCTGCCTTGCTCTACATCTGTTTTAAGAACCTTGATAGCCTTGGCAGTATGATCTAAGCTTCCCTTATAAGTGATTCAGAAAAGAAATCAATAGCGATTCAATTTCTTCTATTGAATGTTTTCTACATCTTTGTTCACGTGATTGTATGGCACCTTGTACTTTCTTACTCTCATACAAGTCTCTAATAGCACCCAGTTCTGCATCTTTTCTCTGGTGTACCTCCTTTACAACAAGCTGCCTTGCTGTTTCTGTGTCTTTCTTGTCACCCTCAAAATGTTCTTTATACTCAACATTTTCAGAAACCACATGTTCAATAGTTTCCCTATACACACATCTCTTGAATACTTTGAACTTTAATCTTCAGCCTTTCTAGTTCAGTCTCAATATCTGGATACACGAAGGAAACCATTTTCCTATTAAGTTGCGGTACAAAGTTTTCTTTGTTCATCGCATACTGAGATTGCACAGAAGTTCATTAGTTTAAGAAAAGTGTAAAACAGAATAACATTGAAAAAATGAAATCATTGTTAATCAATGCCCTGAGTAGCCGACTAATTTTTCACTAGGCTATTTGGAGGGGCATTTGTTTTGTTCTCTTTTACCACAAATAGCTCTTTAAAAGTCATTGTATGTGCATTCTTTATTCCCTTCCTCTACTACCTATAGGCTGGTATAGTACACCTTCATGGTTGTTTTCGTCATTAAGTTCTGCCCAGATTAGCCATTGCATTCTGGGTCTGAATATGAGCTACATTATCTGATGCAGCACACCTATCCGAATAATTAAAAATCTTCGTGTTTCATGGTGATTGTCACGAAGCTGCCAAGTACATCTCTAAGGTCTCGTGTCAGAGAGAAATTATTGTGAGGGATACCAACCGCTTCCATCATTTCATAGAATGGATTGACATGCTCATGTAGAGATCTATCTAAGCTGATTTAGGTAAATACATCTCAGTGAAAGCCCTATATAGAGGAATATCAAGACTATGCTTCAAGCAAGGGGTCTGATGCGGAGCACTATGTGACACTTTAGGACACAACTCTGGTGAGGATCTCAATTAGAGAGCCATCAACATTGAATCACCTTAAAGTTAATAACTCTGGAGAGTATACCATGACCCCGCTACATGCATGACACTGATGGCACTCTTTGCCATTTTGCAGCTGCATAGCAGAACTATTTAGCTCGTAACAAATTGAAGATTGCTCCGTCAATCCTGCTAAAACGATCCCCCCTATGCTATTTAGAAGTGCAACATGATGAGGTACTATAAATTTCTCATGTCTGTCATTCTGTTTCCGTGCTCTTGGAGTCGCCCTGCAACTACAATGATCTTCAATGGATCAATTCTAACAATAGGTAAACATGACTTCTTATGCCTGAATTTTTCTTGCAAGATATTTCATATCTTCATAACTTACGTTCCATTTCTAAAAATTCCATGCTACATGTGTAGTTGTTGCTGCCAGATTTCGGTACTCGTTTGTCAACTTTGGATGTCTAGTGGTTGGGTGCGATTCAGCATGGCGAATTTATTATTATGTCCCTGAAGTCATGCCATGTGCAACTAAGGAGTGAAGAATGCATCTAGCATTCAATTGGCAACCTTGGTTCTTTGAAAAACATCTGGTGTAATTTGCTGAAGTGAGAACAGTTATTAGATGTTGCTACAGTTCACAAACACTTGTATCAAGCCGTCTGCAACTTGGTAAAGTTGGCTGTCTCCTTGCTATAAATAGACTGTAAAGCTCCATCCCAAAGAACCTAAAATTTCTGCAAACAGTTAGCTGTGTTCTGTATCTGGGGAGTAATTTGACTTTACGGGTCCTATTCCTGCAGAGTTGAGTCATGCTTACAAATCTACAGGACATTAGCACTGAGATCCAATATCCGAACAGGTAACAGTCCTAGCACTATTATTTGAATTACTCTATTTGCAACTCCATTTGTTTTGTGTTCTTGAAGATAATGACCTTGTAAGAATCGCAAGGCTCCTGAATTAGGGAGCGCTAATTATGGTTAGAGTCATTGGCAATGCTGTTAGTGATAAATCCACGGCTAAAAGGCAAAACTCATATCCTCATCATTCTGTAATATTTCTTTCTTGGTCCCACCAAATAGCTCTGTATGAGAAATTCATCATGTTTGGTCCTATCCACCAGAAATAGGCAAGTTACCTCGCCTTCGCTCTGTGTTGGTCCAGCTGGAACAATACTCTGATGTTTGCACCATCCCGACCACACTCTCCAATGTAGTGATCCCAATTGAGTGTTTTAGACATGTTTGAGCTAAATCACCTCAATGGTGCCTTCCCATTAGTAGTTGAGCAGACGTGCGTCAGTGGTTTATAATGTTTTATCTTGTCTTATAGAAGCTCAGCTTTTCACTGGCTAGCTCTGACTGCCAATTCCTATGTCTTGCTGATCTCAGGTTTAATACCCAATTGCTATGACATATGGTATGCATGACAAGCGTAGTTGATTGTGCAATTTTGCTCGAGGAACTTCATCAACAGACTGATTTCTCTATACTTTTTCTTAGTGGCATTTTTATAACAGGATTTTTACCTTGACAGTATTTTTAATCTCTACTTTTTGTTCTCCCCTTTTAATATGGTCATTCAATCGCATTGGAGAAAGGCTAACAATCAGTAACAATCGCTTCATTTACATTTTAATTTTATGCTTAAACACCCAAAGAATTAGAAAATTTGGATCTTAAGTTGAGAATGAAAATGGCAACTTGAAAGAAACATTCTGACAGGAAAAGTGTGGGATAGCAGGGAAACTTGGTTTACTGATCCAGTGAGCAATAACATGCTGTCAAGATGAAAGTCCCCAGAAGGATTGATAACGAGTCAAAGAACTAAGAACACTGTCAGACTCCAGGATAAGGAACTGATCAATGACTATTATTGCAAGTTTGGGGGAATACTAGATATTGGATAACTGCTCAGATCTCTCCAAGAGATTAAAGATTCCAGGGGAAGGCAACAGCTGCCGAAGAAGCACAAGTCTGGCTAAGTTATAAGCGTTTGAATGAAATGCCAGTCCAATTGATATGATCTCAGAACCCTCTATGCCAACGAATGATTGAGAAACAGGATCCATGGTTGAAGCTATCGATATTTCTATGGAGAGGTTGAAGAAAAGGCCGAATTCCTAGCCACTCTGGGAAGATGCGAACAGCTCCAGAATCTGATGCTTTCTTCCAACGGCAAGATTCTTAGGTACGATTCCAGAAACGCCTAATGAAACATTCAATGGTACTGATGGAAGAGAAAAGAAGCTATCTGTCGAACAGATCTTTCAGTGTTGGATACCTTTGAGTTTGAAATCAGGGATATAGCAATTGAACTGACCTAATGATAATTCAAGGTCAACCTGTAGCTGAGTAATTACCGAATCAGATGTCTGAGTCAGAAGAGGATGACAGCTGCAGGAAGATGACAGAAACAAATGACACAATGAACTCCTTGGCTGCAAAAATAGTTGCCACAGCAGATTCCCTCATGGCACATCCTCAAACAGGTATTGTGGGCATTGCCTCCACTAGCTCGTTCTGCAGGTCCTAGGATCATTTGTATCCATTGTTGGAGCCGTGGGCCTTCCTATTGCGTGGTGCAGCATTAGTAGGAGCAAATGACACTTTAGGCATCTCGAAGCACTCTCAAGTTGCGGAGGATCAGACCAGTGGAGAGCCAGGTGAGAATAATGAAACCCGTTAAACAGCTCCAGATGATTTCAGAGTAAAGAAGTTTTTGCAGGCTTGCACATAAGGATTAGGCCAAACTCCACAGAATTTGTTAGTGAGTGGTAGCACAGGTTCTGTGTACAGGGGTATCATGGGCTGATGCCGAAGCAACTTAGGTTGAAGTCAGGAATTCTGAATACGCAGATCTGGCAAGCCCGTCAGCTTTTTATCAGAGCAAGTGCAAAGTATTGCGAGAAGTTAGACACCGGAAGCAGCTAGACAGGAGGGCCTTGATTTTACCTATACCATGTATGGTTCTTGGGAAGACGGGAGTGTTGGTTCTGGAGTGTAACCATGTCCAATTCAATTTTTGATGAGGTGAAGTTCTGATACAGATGCGTTTCACTTAGGGTAATGATACACTGAAGGTTCGAGAGAAATAGTAGGAACAGTTGCAATAGAATGTAAAATCCAGGGTACATTGAATACGCCTGGGCTTCATCATGACTATCCTCTGCAAGTTATCAACAGCACAATGAGAAAGTTCTGCCGATCAATCAAACATTCTGGATCAAGATATGACACCCCCATGATATTGTTTTGTATTTTGGCATCGGCTAGAATGATTGCAGGAGTCAGGGACTCGATGGAAACAAGTACTTGCCACTCTGGATTTGCATACCATCTATCAGAAACTTTCGCTCTAGCTATTGTCTTCATATATAATTATCGATTGTAGTCCTTCCAAGTTCCCATTAAGTACTGCATAATGCAGGTTATCATTTTTGCCTGAATGCAGAGTATGGAATTGGTGTACATCCATCTGAGCTAAAGGTGATGTTTATAGCTACAGAGTATCCCATGTGGTTACAGATGATAACTGGAAAGAGTCCAACCAATGACAAATTCCGGGGATATGCGACTTATGAATCCTGTCCCATCTTTGGTGGAGAATGCATTCTGCCTGCAGAGACCAACAGGAGATAATTGCAGAAGAGTGTTCTGCCAAATACCACAGATTATGAGATAAGTCAAGGTATAGAGCTATTCATACGCATCAGTTTGGAGTGTTCGAAGCTGGCCTCTAATGATCCTGGCTGACAGCCAGAGATGTCACTCCTGAAGCTCCTGCAAGACATGTGGTATCCTCCCCCACACTAGAAGGCACTTCTGGCACTTGCGACCGCAGGGTTCCTCCTTTGCCCAATTATCTTCTTATCCTTCTGTGGTTCCTAGTCAAGAGCTCAGAACTGAATGTGCATTTCCCTTCTTTATTAGAGCAGCTTGGATGTATGAGGATGTTTCTGAGGAGGAACTTTTTATATGATGCCTTAGGCTCACATGAAGAAGATTGAATTTGAGCTATCCCACTTAAGCTACCTAAAACTTCAGACCTTGATTAAAAAAGGTTGAGCTAAACTGAGTTTATATTGTCATTACACGCCACAAAAGGAGGCATTTATTATGAAAGAAGTGGAGCACAGGGAAAAATTATTCATGAAAAATTCATCCTTTCAAAGATTCAGAGACATCGTCAGAGGATCTTTATTTAGGACATTCTGACTTCCAAGTAGCTGCTTTTAAAGGTAGAAAATTGGAACATTGCTCACAATGTCATGGAAGAGTTCTACATGTATGGTACCAATAGCTCTATCCCAGATATGTACCAATGCCAGATATGGCTTTGCCACCATCCTTTAATGCTGAAAATCCTTCTCATAGGTATCGCTATCTTGACAGTGAATCTAATCAATGGCTGGTGCGACCTGTTCTGGAAACTCATGGTTGGGACCATGACATTGGATATGAGGGAGTGAATGTGGAAAAGATGTTTGTGATTGGCAGCAAAATTCCTGTCTCAGTTTCAGGTCAAGCTACAAAAGACAAAAAGGAGGCCAGTCTACAGATGGAGTGCGCAACATCTTTGAAGCTCGGAGAGGGTAAATCGACTTTGGCTGGACTGGAAATTCAGAGTGTTGGCAAGGAGCTCTCCTATTATAGAATAAGCCCTGGTGTTGTGCATCAAGTGCACAATACTACAAAATGATAGCAACTCAATATCAATCTAACATTCAAGGTTATCCGTACTGATAATGGAGGTGAGTTTATCAATCAAGACTTGAAACAGTACCTGAATTTACATGGCATTGTTCATCAGACTACTTGCCCTTACACCCCTCAACAAAATGGGGTAGCTGAATGAAAAAATCGTCACCTTCTTGAGGTGGTACGTGCTTCCTTGTTTGGAGCTCACATGCCCACTAGTTATTGGGGTGAAGTTGTCACTGCTGCAGACCTACCTCATCAACCGTGTACCTTCTAGTTCCCTACAATTTCAGACTCCCTTTGATGTCCTTCATCACACTGTAAGTGCTCCTACCATACCAAATTTGTCCCCTAAATTTTTTGGATGTGTAGCCTTTGTGCATCTTCACAAAGGCTCGAGAACTAAGTTGGAACCTCGGGCACTTCGATGTGTATTTGTTGGCTATGCCTTGCATCAAAAAGGCTATCGGTGTTATCACCCCCCTTCTCAAAAGCTTTATGTTACCCTTGATCTGGTCTTTCATGAAAATGATATGTATTATTCTGAGTCTTCACTTCAGGGGGAGAATATAGATGAAGTGCAGACTTTACATCATCCTTTGGACAACTTGGATTTTATAAGAGGTGATAACTTGGAAAGTAGTGGTGAATGTCCAAGTGATGGTAACACCATGGACAGGGAGGATTGTCTAGGTGAATGTCCAAGTGATGGTAACACCATGGATAACAAGGAGGAGTGTTCAGGTGAGACTGGTGATGGTCCAGAATTTTTTGAGGATGAGAATCAGGGTCAGATGGAAGTTTAGAATCAAATGGAAGTGCCATCAGTCTCTCACGATGTACTAGCTAACCAATTGTCTTCTCCAGCCGATTCCATGCCTGAGTCTCATGAAAATTCTGAATCTGAACCTCACCTAAAAGTGTTACCCAATCCAGTCACAAGAGGGAAACCCAAAGTTAGCTATGAACCTGTCCTCAACTCTAAATCTAAATATCCCATAAATAACTATGTATCCTACCATAGATTGTCAAAGGAAAGTATGGCATTTGTGAATCAATTATCTGTTGTATCTATTCCTAACAGTGTGGAGGAAGCCTTGAAATATCCCAGATGGAGGGAGGCAATGAATGAAGAAATGAAGGTCCTTCAAAAGAACTCAACGTGGGAAGTTGTTGACTTTCCTGAAGGGAAGATACCTGTTGGATGTAGGTGGGTCTTCACCATTAAATACAAAGCCAATGGAACTATGTGAACATTGCAAAGCAAGACCTGCTAACCAAGAACACTATCAAACATATGGAAGATTATATGGAGACATTGCACATACTGGCCAAAATTAATAGCTCGTATGCGCTTATCTCTGGCATTGAATCAATTGATGGCCTTTACACCAGTTTGATGTGAAGAACATATGAATGTTGTCATCTGTATCTTACACTACTTGAAGTCATCTCCAGGAAAGGGAATTTTATTCACAAAAGGAGACAGTTTGGATATTAACGGCTATACAGATGCAGATTGGGCTGGGTTTGTTCAAGATAGACGTTCTACATCTGGCTATTTCACATTTGTAGGAGGAAATTTGGTTACTTGGCGAAGTAAAAAATAGGAGGTAGTTGCGAGATCTAGTGTTGAAGCCGAATATAGAGGAATGGCTAAGGGAATATGTGAATTATTGTGGATCAGAAATATGATGCAAGATTTACATATTAAAGCAAGTCAGCCCTATGAAATTATATTGTGATAACAAGGCAGCGTGTGATATTGCTCATAATCCTATCCAACATGATCGAACTAAACATGTTGAGGTTGATAGGCATTTTATCAAGGAGAAACTGGAAGAAAAATTGATTGAAGTTCCTCATGTTCGATCTCAAGACTAGCTTGCTGATGTGCTGACCAAGGCAGTGTCAAACCAAGCATTTAATGACTGTGGCCTTTTCCTTCTTCCACCTTGTAATCTGTTGTTTTAGTACTGTGGCCTATTTGAATGGGTCATGGGTTTGTTTACCTTCTCTTTCATCTGTATCATTACTGAACTTATCTTTGCATCCTGATGAAAGAGTAGCTCTATGTCATTCACAGTTTTCAGAGAGGGCCACAGTATATAGGTTTATGCTTGCATCATATCTGTGAATCTGGCCCTCTCAATCACTTTTCTACAGTTTTTGAGAATGATTTTCTACAGTGATCGCAGTAGGAAAATCAACCTCATCCTCCATTTGTTTTTCCAATTTCCTAATTTGCATGGAATTTAAAGTCTGTGTAGGGATATCCTACTCCACAGGTTTTTCCAACAATCTAAATTGTAGCATGCAGCTTCTCGAGTAGCAGAGCAGACCCTCCAGGCCAGGCTATATATGGTCTGGTCACCTCCAGCATCCAGAAAACAATTGAGGATCCTTCTTACAATGGTATAGGAGTCATTTTGTCTTGGCTATGGCTATATAATAGTTGGGCATGCTATCCATCTAGATATTGATAGACCCTTGGTCTTCCAAGCATAACTATGGATGTTGTTGCCTTATCAATCTATATCTATATCTATATACCACTATGTGTAGAGTAGAGGCACTCACCCATCCCTACCCTAAAAATCTATCTCTCCATCAATATTGATGAACAAAGGAAAATCAAAACAGAAATATAAAACCCAAAATTGAAACTGGATTAGCTATAAACAACTAACTCCTCCCTAAGGATTATTCTTAGTTGCTGCAACTAGGTACAAGTGACAAAGTGAACCAATAAGGTGTGAATTACCAAGAGGTCTGATCAAAGGTATGAATGACATATGTCTGAATAATAGAAGAAATTACAAAACTAAAATCTGAAAACATTACCCCTCTTGCAAACTCCACAACAATACGGCTCCCATTCAAATCTCTTCCATTCAGATAATATCTTGCCTCGTCAGCATCTCGAGCATCACTAAATTCCTAGGAGACCAGCAAAGTGTAAAACCTAGAAATAATGAATGTATTGCAAGGAACCTAGCTTTACAACCAGTAATCACTTGTTGATGATTCATCTGATAAATTTAGCATGGAGAACAAGCCATCTATTTAGCCATCTATAAATTTAGCATGGAGAGCAAGCCATCTATTTAGCATGGAGAACCACCCATCTATTTGTATAGGGTCCATTCTCACAACAGATTTGGAAGGATGTTAGTCAATGGTTGAAAATGAGGAATCTCTGGCAAGGAGCAAGACTGAAATGTAGAAACAACCTTCACATAACTATGCCTCTAAATCAAATAACATATACCGTTCGGCATTCACATCTCATGAAACACATGCGATTGCTAGTTATATACCTATTATGATATCATCAAGAGACAAAAATGAAAGATAAGGGGGTGTCTTATATTCACATCCATAATTGTAAATAATACACGTGTCTAAGACATATATCAAAATATATTAATAATACACGTGTCTAAGACATATATCAAAATATAATAATAATGTCTAGAATGAGTATGAATATATATACATGTCTAAAATCTCTAAAAGTATGTCTAAAATGTTTGAAATCTATAAAATATCACTGAAGTCTCCTCTCGTGCACTAGGGCGAGTGCCAGACCCCTCACTACGCTCTGTTGCACCCTGCATGTTAAAAAAAAGGAATATACACGTCATAAACTATATATAGCATGTACCATATATTAAAATATATAAGCAAAAATCTACAACAATTTCTTGATTAATTCAATACATCATATAACTGATATGTACAATTGATTACCTCAGTATCTGTCCCTGCGCGGATGTTGGGAGTATCTACACTACCCGTAGATCTCTGTCCCGTAGATCCCTGTGAAACAAAATAAATAAAATGTAAGAAGTTGATAAATAAGTTTTTTGAATAAAGTTCATTAATTTCTAACATTTCAATTTAGATTAAATATTAATTATATTAAAACACATGTATTTATACCTCTGCGGAACGCGTCTCCAAATGTATGGGATTGTCATCCACGACCTCAACACCAGCAAATATGTCACCAACTAAGCCAAGTTGACTCAGACCCAGAACATCGAGATCCATGTTGTGCTCAGTCAAGAGCTGTGTGTATGTGACACGGGTAGATGGTGTGGGCTGTGAAGCTCCACACACTGGAGCAGAAGCCTAAACACAAAAGTACATGTTTAATTTTAATATTAATAAATTGTAAAGTAATGATCAATTAAAATAAATTTTAATTATATTAAAGGTTTAATTTTCACACACCGGAACAGAAATGTGCTGAACATCAGGTGTGACAATCCCAGCAACAGGAAGTCTATCTGTAGCAGCGGCAGTAGTACCCTGACTAGAAGATACACTCCCACTCTGCTCTATAAAATCTAAAACCCTCGATAGTGGAATGCTACAATGCCGAGCAATCACCTCATATGCACGCAACAAGTCAGCAGCCATGATGCGTCCTAGCCGACGTGCCTGAGCGGGATCTGTAACTAGCTCAAAGTCATCTGGGGAAATCAAAGATGCACGAGCGTATACCTCGCTGCGTGCATCACTGGTGCTACTAGCACCTCCACTGCTAGTATCACGTCTCTGAAGGTACTGACCCACACGGTCAGAAGAGATCAATTGGGTCTCGCGAGCAATCCCAGCAAGACCCTCGATAGCAGCCTCATGTGCAGTCATAACGACAGGTGCTACGACATCCTGAAAGCCTGATAAGAATGGTTGTGGCCTTGGTACAAGCTGCCACGTGTCAACAACTGCAGGAGCTCCCTCCTTTCTATATGCCTGCCTGTGGCTAATACGGCCACGCCCCTGCCCCAAATAACTAGGGATGTCTAAATAGTTCACCTTTAGGTTTAAGTGAACCTCAGCATGTAGCATCATTATGAAGTATAATGGTAATTGGTCATTATTTGGAAATTGGCCTTGAGAGGCCACAAATCTAGGATAAATCAAAGGGGCACATAAAGGACATGAACATTTGTTTACATAATATGCCCTTATTTTCCGTTTGTCTGCATAAAAACTCCAACAAGACCTCTTAACGACTTCCTTATTGGAAAGTCGTGATGTAATCTCATTATAACCTACATCTCCTGAGACACTTGATTTTAGTGAATCCATAATTTTTTTTATTGATTCAAAATCAAATGGATTATATGTTTTCAAACTTGTCTCTATTCTACGAAGATCAACCAGTATTTTTTCGCAATGGGCTTTATACTGCCCAACTGTAGTTGGATTTTTGAGAATAGATTGCAATTTTGCAATCTCTAAATCGGTCCTCTCAAACAAATTAGGAGTTCCATAAGAAGCCATGACTGTAAAAAAAATGAAAGTAAAATTCTAATTAATAGTACTTTTAATTTAAAAAAATTCCTAAGATATTCTCCTATATTAATGAAAACAGAAATATGAAATTTTCAAGCTTCAATGCAACTAATATAGAAAATAAATTACAAAATCAAATAAATTACATAAATTACAAATCACAATGATAACAAAATATACCAAGTGATGCTGCAGAGTTCAGAAATGAAAAGTTTGGAATACATTTAGATGATCTTAAAGTCAAAGCAATGTTTCTAGAAGAGAATGTAAGTTTACCTGGGCACAAACCATTGTCAAAGCCTCACATTGAGTGGGATTCACCTTTCCCTGGAACACAATTTTTGTGCATATGATACAGAATTAGCACAATCAAATAGAACACCAATCCAATTTTAAACAACAAAACACATCGGTAAAAGACATGTCTAATGCAACTATATCTCCACATGTACAAGTTGACCACTTATGCATGCTTAAAAATCACAAAAACATTGAAATTATTTATAATCTATTATTGATGTCATCATAGTGTTTGTATACAAAATCAGGGATAAATCAACTTTACATTTCAAGGAAGCTGTTTATTTCTAGTAATTAAGTAAGAAAATTCCTTAATAATAAATGAATGTTCAGGTATTTTTCATTGCCTTTTATTTTCTTTTAATTGTTCTGCAAGTAAGGTTATGGTAATCATTATTATGATTGCACCTCTATTTTTTAATGCTGGTTACTCCTGATTGAATTGTTGTGCCGGTCTTTACACGTTACAGATAAGGACAATCTATGTCTCTATGGATTGCCATCTGAGCAATGGGAAGTAAATCTGCCTGCAGAAGAGGTGCCTCCTGAGCTACCTAAACCAGCTTTGGGAATTAACTTTGCTATATGGTTATGGTTATGGTTATGCCAACTAGCTTCTTCTTCCGCAAAATGGTCATCTCTTTGCCCTTGTAGCCATCTCAACATTTTCAGGTCCAGCAACGGAACCATTGTTACAGCGGTCCCTAAATTTCCTCGTCAAGACATGCTACAGTTGTATTCTACTCACTGGACTCATTTGTGCTATGTCTATTTACAAATTAGTTATGTTATACATTTGACAAAACATGAACTTACAAACTAAAACTATGCATGCGATCTCAACTATGCTTGTTTATAGAAACTACGGACACTAATCAAAACTGCAATGCATAAGAGGCTAGGGAATCAAGACTTCCATTATATAAAACAACAAGATATTGCACTAATCTATTACTGCAAAATCAACCTTCTACGGATGGTTTCTTACACTCTTTCATCTTTCTTCTTACTCTAAGAGCATTACATTTTTCTCTCTCTTATACAAAATGACACAAGATATGACATTGCACAAGCTTTATCATTTGACTGGCCTTGGTCCTCAATGACCTTCCAAGGGTAACATTCCTATCCCAATCGTTCAAAAGCTGAAAGACTGTATCTTTTGTTGTATGGTTATGGTGTAGGCCCCAATAGAAACCCTGTTAAGTTATAAATAAAATGTTCCCCTGTGCCCGCAAACAATCTCCTAGGTCCCAACCATCTCGAATCTCTCTTTTTATCTATGCAAAATGATCACTCCTCGTCTCTGCTTGCACTAATTCTAATGTCCTAATTGAAGTTGACTCTTTAACTTTCTAACCAGACTAACTTCTGATACAGAAATAATTTTCTATTCTCTAGGTGTAGGTTCCTGATTAAGATTGCATTTTCTCCCGAACTATAATCACCCCGCCTAAGTCAAAAATAATTTGTAATCATTTAATGTTTGCAAATCCAGATAAAGAGATAAAAAATGAACAACATATAAAGTAAATAGAAAGAAATCCCGTTGGGCCAAATTAGCGTCCGAGTCAAAATTAGCCATGAGTCGTGATCTAAAAGCAATATTTACCTTGTGCCTTGTAAGGCTGAACAGTGAAATTATTGTTAGAAAACTAGTCTAAAATTAGTAAAGAAGCACTTAACCATGGATGCCCTGCATCATCTTTAAGGCAATGTTCCAATAACAGGAACTTACATTGGATAGATCAAAATGTTTTTTTCACCCCCTAGAAAAAAAACAATTCTAGATACATATAGGGTTCACTTCAATGGTGATAACTGATTTTTTTTTGCAATATATACTACAATAATGCCAAGTAATTTTCCTGGAGCATAAAATGATGTGCTTTAAGAATAACCTACCTTCCAGTTGGATTCAATTTAATGTATTCTGACTTGATCTCGGGTCTTGACATAGTGTAGTGCAAAAGTTCAAATTACTGGCTGAACAGGCAGTTGATTGAATTTGTATTCATTATCATTGAAAAGTGACTCTTATAAATGCTTTTGAAGTGATTTGATTGGTGGGTTATGTTTCTATTTTTCTCACACTTGGCTCACACTCACACTCACTTGAATACCAAGCTTAACCCAACATTTCTGAAAAGAATGGTTTTACCACAATGCTCACGGTTCTTCCTTATTATATAACACTTGTAGTAAGAATGTTTTGGCTTTGCCATAATAAGCACAATTGTACCTTCCAAACGATGAGAAAATGCCATTACCAATAAAGACCTAATGCTGTCCATGATGATGACCCAGGTTCATGCCCATAACAATCAACTTACATTGGATACGCAGGCTACTCAAATCAATGTTCTTGATGAATTCGAATCCGGGGTAGCTTGATGTATCATTTTAGGGCAGTTTTTTTCTGGTTTCCTATTTTCAAAGCTGTCATAAACTGAACCTTAGTCGTACGTGAGGAAGGGCGGGTGCAGGGTTTACGACTTGCAGATCAGAAATCTTGAGAAGCTCCACAAGAGTGAGCAATGTTGATTTCAGTCAAGGAAAACATATTCAGGTCGCTCTTCCATGTCGGCCATTCTCATGGCTTCTAGATCTATTTATAGCTACGAGAAAGATTCAAATATATATACCAATTCACAAGTTTCTGGCTGACTGGAAATCTTTCCTCAATTGGGGAATGGCATTTCCTCAACACTTCGTATCTCAACAAGAGTTGTGTGTTACCTGTAGTCCTAGAAGCCTTTTTCTTTATCCTCATTTGGGTGTCATGTAAACAGCTAGGTATGAATGGCTTTGAATATATAGGGTTTAACACTCGAAGGTGTTAAAAAATTACGAAACATATGATGCATTACCAGCGAGTCTTAACAGAATGCACAGGGTGTTCAAGATCTTTATACCTCTTTTCCATACTTCATGCCTCGATTCAACTGAAAAAGTTCAATGCACCTCATGCAAAAACCCATTGGAAGAAAAATAAGTTTAAGGTATTGAAAAACTTGTGGTTTTGGGTTATTGTTGCATTTAACCATCCACCACGGTACAAATCCTTTTAAATATATTTATATTTGAGTCGATTTTGATACAGACTCACACTTTTTAAACTTGTAAATCAATCTTTGATATGTAAATATGGGCAACGATATCAATATTTATATAACATCGATAGACACCCTTAAGACTGATTCTTGGCCAAAGAGCCCTTCGGTATTTTGGCAGTGCACTCTGCAATCTCAGCTCCAATCAACAATTATGCCACTATTGGGATCTTAGTATGGCATAGGTAGCTGTGAGCTACACAATATACTCATTTTTCCAGAAACTAAAAAGATCCTTTATGTTACAATTTGCAGCACATAAAAGAAGCCCTTCAAAAAAATACATTGAACAACTGGGGCAACCAAGAGGACCTTGGAAAAATGTACAGGTAACAACCATATGAATTCTTCCTTAGTCGTGGATCAAAGCTAATAGAAATAAAGCTAGATAAAATTAGCTTGAAACTACAGTATAATCGTCCATTGTAAAAAACAAGTTTCTCTGAACCTGGTAAAAGGATACTTTTATTGTCTGATTGGACGTACATAATGGAAGGGTATAAATATTGCCTATTGCCCTCAGAGTTTCTCAAAGAGACCATTTACAAGTAACAAGGATGTAGCATACAAAACGGCCAACTAGGTATTTTCAGAGTTGACCTTCACATTCAATTCATTTCTAGGAGAAAAAATGGGGTTTTACCAAAAAAAACGAGCCAGGGTTTTGTAAAAAATGGTATTTTAATGGCTACGAATTTGCTAAAAAATGGGTACGATTTTGCTAACATACCTGGGCTCGTCGTTGCTGGGCTTCGTCGCTGGTGGGCTCGCTGGTGTGGTGGGCTCTTGGTTGGTGTGGTGGGCTCGGTGTGGTGGGTCTGGTGTGGTGGGCTCTGGTCGGTCACACAAACTTCGCGCGAAGGAGGCAGGGCGGAGGAAAATGATTTCCTCCACATTGCACCTCCATTGCTATATAAACAGGCTGGTTCGCGTGAACACCCTTCGTGTGAAAGGGGTTCGCGTGAACCAGATGTTCACGCATGAACCTGATCAACTACGACATGTGACAAGATAATGGCTTGTGTGTCTCTTCACGTAAAACAGGTTTGCGGTGAACGGTGTGTTCGTGTGAACCCACCTTGAATACCACCCATTTACCATCTTTGCTTGCATTTTTGGGACAACAAGTGGGACACAACACCATGCATTGACCCATGTATAGTTCCACACAATCATTGGTTAGATCTGCAAATATTGCTAGTACAACCCTTTGGAAGGTTGCTAGAGCATTACATAGTCCAAATAGAAATACCCTATAGGAAAAGGTACCCCATGGACAAGTAAAGGTAGTTTTTTCCTGATCCTCAGCAACCACCATGATTTGATTATATCCACTAAAACCATTTAGGAAGGAAAAGTATTGTTTACCTGAAAGGTTGTCTAAAACTTGATTTATGAATGGTAAGGGAAAATAATATCTAAGTTTAGTTTTGTTCAATTCCCTATAATCAACACAAATTATCCATTTTCCATTATTCTTAGGCACAATCACATGAGGAGACACCCACTGACTATGTAAGATAGGGTAGATAAATCGTACTCGCAATAGTTTTTCAATTTCCTGCTTGACTATGTCCCTCAAGGATGGGTTGATACTTCTTTAAGGTTTCCTAACTGGTTTAATATTTTCAGTATAAATGTGATGGGTAAAAATACTTGGATGGATTCCTTTCATGTCTTTATATTCCCAAGCAAAATATCTAGTATGAATTTTCAAAACATCAAACAATTTAGCTTCTTGATCATTTTCCAACTAGCTATTAATGTTTAAAATTTTACCTGGTTGAATCTCAATTTGTTTGGTTCCAGTGTGTGATGAACTGATTTGTTGAAAAGGTTCCATTAGGGTGTTTAGTGGACATGAATGTGGTAACAACATATGATATTCAAAAATTTCTCTAAAGTTTGCTTGAGAAAGAATACTACACAAAGGATAGTAGGCAGAGTTATGATACTTATCTTTTTGTTGGTCAAAATCCTTGTCACTACTGCTTTCCAAAAATTCCTCACCATTCCCTCATATCCTTGAAACTGAAGCTATTGATTCCGCAGATATTTCTTCCTCTCCCCCAGAGAAATATCATTCCTTCGGAGTGAAATTATTTGCATCTTCTTGGAATTGTTATAGTTCTGGAGATAAGTACGCATGTTCCGGGACTAAGTCTGAAGGTTTCGGAACTAAGTCCAACGGTTCCGGAACTAAGTCCAAAGGTTCTGGAACTATCCCCAATTGTTCCAAAGACAACTGGTGACCATTCAAGGGATGATTAATCATATTATCCACATCTCGTACGTGATCCTACAATGTTATCATAGCCAAAGAAGACAAATTCTATTTATTAATATCATGATCATCAACCCATAATTGTTCTTGGTTATCAATAAACGATCGTGTAGAAGGATATAAGGAAATTTTCTTAGAATTATTACCATTTGAATAGTCATATCACCTAATCTGTAATCAATTAAGGAAGCAACTGTAGCTAACCATGGTCTTCCCAAAATAATGGGATAACTAAGTGTTTTACCTTTTGGTCATAATATAAGGAAGTCCACTGGTTACTCCTATGACTCCACCATAACTGCCACATCTTCAATGATTCCTTCTGGTTTTGCTACTGACTAATCTTCCATCTATAATATGGTGCTAGTAGGTTGTATACCTCTTAATGGTAATGCTTTCAAAGTGTCCATTTTCATCACATTTATAGTTGCTCCCAAATCAGCCAAACCATTATGTATATCTTTATTTCCTATAGAGATAGAAATAACAAGGCTTCCAGGATCCCCATATTTGGGAAGTAAGATTTTTGCTACCAATAAATCAGCAAGTTTCTCATCTACCTTAATAGTCCTAGGGTACTACTTCTTTCTTCTAGGTCTTTTCAAACATAACATTTTGATTAATTTGTTTAATTCAGGAACGTCCTTGATTGCTTGCAACAATGGTATTTCAATATTCAATTTCCTTAATTCTTGCACTAATTCAGATTCCTTGGTTTCAATAACTTCTTTAAATCTTTCTGGAAATGGAGTTTCAGTAGAGTTGCTATTTGGCTCCTTCTCTTTTTATTTTTTATCCTCCTTAGGAACAACTGAATAGTAATTTCAGTTTCTTATGTCATCTCAATAATTATAACAGGAGGACTATTAATTATTTTTGTAGATCTTGTTTGAATATCCTTACAGTCCATGGAATTAAGATCAACTGGTTTTTCTTGCTTTATTCCATAGACAGGGGTTGTTTGTTTGTTTTTGGGATTAGCCATTGGTTGTGCTGGTGTTTTTGTTTGAACCACATTTTTAGTTTGTGAACCTTGTGCTGGAGAAACCATTATGGATTGTTGATGTTGGTTTGGATATGTTCTTCCCTGAGCATAGTTATTAGGGTTCCACCTAGGTTGTGACCAAGTATAAGGGTTACTCTGACAAAACCATGGTTTTTGGTGTCCCTAAGCATACCAAGCCTATCCTGCCCAATCCTAGGGATTCCATGTTGGTTGAGGGGTCCAAGGTGGTTGTCCGTAATTTTATGGCACTGTCTGAGCTGCCCATGGCATCATCCAAGGATTAGGAACAGATCTTGGTATGAACTTCCCCTGGCTAGGTTGTCTCTGGATAAAGTTTACTTCTTCTATTGTGGATGAATTGTTGGTTTGTTTAAGCTGATTTTTTATGAATGAAATAAGAGAACAAACATTAACTTCATGTGCCCTATATTCACAAATAAGACACATTTATGTCTTATCCAAAGGATAATCTCTTATTGCATGCTTATTTTTGCATCTAAGATAGTACATAGCTAATGGTTCAGTATTAGCATTTGTGTTGGCTTGCAATCCATCCATGGTGGAAGTTAATTAAACTAGGATGTCTATTTTAAAGTTTTCTAGTTCATCCATAAGTTTGTTCATGTCTTGATTTGTAGTTTTCATAGTTTTTCCTTTCCTAGGTCCACCCCTTATTCTTGAACAACTTCTACAAAGGTCTTTAATATTATTCATTCTTAGTTGATTTTTGTTTCCACCTCCCATTAAGTTAAGGGCTTCCCTAGATTCATCATCCAAACCTTTGAGAAAAATGGTTTTTCTTAGCTCCTCTTGGAGTACAAATCCACAAATTTTACTTATAAAGAGGAATCTATCTAAATAATCTTCCATATTCTCATCCTCTTCCTTTTTTATCCTAAAAAATTCTTCCTTCCTATTTATCCCTTGACATTAGCCTTGGTATTTGTCTAGGAAGGCAGTTTCCATTTGTGCCCAAGTGGTCATATAATTAGATTTTAATCCCATAAACCATTTCATTGCTGCATCTTTCAAAGTAGATGAAAACAACTTGATTTTTTGATTTTTTGTTTTGTAGTCATAGGTCTGACACAATACTTTAAATTCAAACAAGAATTAGTTAGGGTCCTCATATGACATCCTTATAAATGTAGACAAGTGTGTAAGTGAAATATTCTTCATAGGTGTATCATCATCCTCCAACTAAATTAGATAGGTAAAGGTCCTATCACGTTCTCTTTCACCTTCTCATGCCATATCTACAGTATCTTCTAGATATTTCTCCCAATCAATGTGGTATGTGATTCACTTTGGTGAAGGTGAAAATTCAGGAGTAGGAGGTTGACTACTCAATTGATAATCAAAAATTTCTCTAAGCGAGTCTTGGGATATAATCCTTCTCCTAAAATTTCCACTTCCTTCTAGTGATTGATCCAAAAATTCCAAAGGAGGAAGTTTTGTTTCTTGTCTAACTGGAGATAATGGTGCTTCTAATTCTTGCTCAATCTCCTTATTTGAACCAGAGGATGATGATAGTTCTTGTTGAGATATTTTTGGGAGAAATATACACTTTGAGTCTCTTGGTCTACTCATAAATTTTATGATAACGTAGGGAAGATTTTTTCAATTACTAGATGTATGATTTTTGCTCTTGTTGACACCTAATTAGAAAATTCTAACTAGTGCATCCCCAGCAATGGCACCAAAAATGATGGGTGTCGTTATTCCCTTCATTTAATAAACTCGTAGTTGATGTCATATTTAAACTAGGGGTGTGTCTGAAGCTATATGCAACAAGAAGAATCTTAGTGATATAGTAATTGATTGTAGGTATTTATTATTTTCTTATATTTTCTGGGGGGTTTTTTCAGTGTCTTTAGGAGTTCCTGGTCAAATCCTTATTAAAGCTAAACTATAAAAAATTGCTAAGATAAACACTCATTGCTGAAATAAATAAATCTTCAGCATTAAACATGTTGTTGAAAATAAACACACTCTTGCAGAATGGAACAAATTGTTGGAAATAAACACTCTTTGCAGAATGGAACAAATTGCTTGAAATAAACACATGTTGCAGAAGTAAACACACTAGCTTGAAAATAAACACACATTTGAAAATGCTATTGAAAATGCTTACAAGGAAATAAGAGTCTATTCTATAACACCTATAGGGACAAGTACATAATAGAATTAAACTGAAGAATCAAAATCATTTACAGAATTAATGCTTAACACATTTACATGAATTGCTTAAAAATATAAATACCAATAAAACAAAGAATCTTGCTTCTTGGAGGAGTGGGCCCTTGCTCCACCTTGAATAAGGAGTTGAAAAAGTATGATTCTCTCAAAACGAAATGGTTATCTTATTACTGAAATGTTCTATCTTACAAACTTCATTGTATATCTATCATATATATCCTCTATATCTAATATATATTTCATCATATGAAGATGCATTTACAGTCATAAGTGCTCAATAGTTCTCCATCCATCTATAGGTTCTAGTGAAACAAAATAGTGCTCAAAGTAGATGTGGAATTTAGAAACCTTGTTGGACATATAGTTGTCTGATCCTACATAAGTATTTTTGGAGTATGAAGAATCGGCAATATGTCAAATTGCTCCTAATTGGAAGGCCTGTTAATTGCTTTATCACCATATGTTGTCAAAATAAACGATTCCCATTGATTCTGGAACTTTGGAGAAGTTCCGGAACCAAAGGGAACTATTCTAGAACTAACTGTGAAAGTTCTAGAGCTAAGCGTAGGAGTTCCAGAACTAAGTGCTAGAGTTCCGGAACTAAGTTTGAAGGTTCTGGAACTAAGCGGTATAGTTTCTTTTCTGTGTGGTGGGGTTTTGGAACTAAGCCTACAGGTTCTGGAGCTAAGCTGTATTGAAACCAATGTTCCCAAAAACGTGTTGGTTGCTTCATACTTTGTTCTTCTGACACATTTTGTTAGGAATTACAGAGTTTTTTAGACGTTATAACTAAATCAAACAAAAGATGGAAAATTACATCCTAACTTATACTAGATCAAATAAAAGCCACAAAATGCAGTCAAACTTGATAAAATGGAGAATAAAATAAGATCATTTATCCCACATTGATGAGGCATATTTTGGCCTTGTCATCCATCTCACTATGCCATGGATTATAGATTTAAGGTTGTACATGAAAGGAGTTAGAGGTCATTTATGACCTATTTTGTAAATAGTCTAGAGTATGGATATCTTAGCCCATATTACGGGATACATTTTAGCTTTATGCTAGTGGTTATGAATCCATTATAGAAATTTAAAATGTCATACCTAATTTTCATCTTCAAAATATCGGTGTTTAGTCACTTGTTAAATAGTGGTTGAATTAGATTATGAAAGAAATATGGAGGCATCCTGCTAATGACTTTACTAATCAGGAAAATATCTAGTTATAGGGAAAATGGATGCTACAATATTTTTATATATTACACAACCTAAATACAAACAAATAACTATTTCACATGTGTAAAAATAAACCTCATACATGTTGTAACAATAACCATACTGGAATAAAACAATAAATGGTTATATCAATATAACCATATAATAAATACATAATGTAACTTACCTAAGTAACTACCTATCTACTATTCTACCACAATAAAATAGTAAAAATAAATACAATGCATAATTACAGTAGGTTTTACCTAACATTCCCCCCCTTAATTTTTCATTTCCTCAAAATATGAAGAGAGGAAATCTCTGAACAACTTAAATTTTTCACAACCAAGTGACTTCATGAAAACATCTTCTTGTTGTTCCAGTGTTGGGAAAAATTGAAGTTGTTTATTGTGTTTCAAAACATGCTTGCAAATGAAATGAACTTGTACTTCAATATGTTTGGTTCTCTCGTAAAAAACTGGATTGCAAAAAAGTTTCATAACACCATATAAGATAGTGGATTTCTCCTCCGGTACTCTAATTCCCTCAAGTATGTGACGTACCAACGCAAATAGGTCCAGATTATGAAATTGAGATGAGCCTAAGGTAAAACTGCTAAAATGAGTTCGGAAGAGGTCGAGCCAGGGAGCTTTGTGTGATCTGATGGAGGATCCCAACTTGTGGAGCACAGATCCAATCTCAGAGATCTTAGATGAGATAAAGGAGTTGTGGTAGTTTGGTAAGGGTATGCACAAGGAGACTGATTTGGTGAGGAAGAGTGAGGGTGAAGCCCAAGGTGGCTCGACCATCTAACTCTACAAGAGCTCGAGAGAGAAAGAAGTGAACTTGGAGAGCTAGATAGGAGCTTGATGAGATCGATGGAGATATCGATGTGGATAGCAAGGAAGGTTGAGAGAAAGGTGTGAATAGGAAGACATAGAGGAGGAAAGCAATATTTGGAAAATTTGAAACGAAAAACCTCAAAAAACAAAACCAAAAAACATAAATACCTCCAAATTTAATTTTCTGCCAAAGTTAGCTATAGATAACTAGTTTTAGATAGAAAACACCTATCTACACAAAAACTAAAGTAAACACCAAACACTAGTAACTCCAAAAAATAATATTAAACCATATTA
Organism: Taxus chinensis; assembly: GCA_019776745.2. Taxonomy (NCBI): domain Eukaryota; kingdom Viridiplantae; phylum Streptophyta; class Pinopsida; order Cupressales; family Taxaceae; genus Taxus; species Taxus chinensis. The sequence goes on along the minus strand of CM034153.1, from coordinate 663,109,589 downwards.
ATTCAAGGATATAAAAAATGGATTAAAAAACTTGCACAAGGAACTAATAAGATCACGAAACTGAGAATAGTAAGCAAAGAACAAAGTTGAGTGACGTGATTACAGACAATGTAGCTTTGATACCATATGTGAGAGTGTGAGCATGAGGATCAAGATGGAATGCATGAATATCAATAAAGTTGCACTCGAATGAAAACATGAAGTAACTACAATAAGAAAACAATTAGCCACCAAGATATTATGCATGCAAGAAAAAGGTCTAACATTCTCATAGATCAAAAAAATAAGTACAAATAGGAGTGTTGTGTGACTAAGAAAATATTGAAATAAATAGATGCCTAATTCTAAATATGTAACAACGTTGAATATAAACAATAATTTATATATTTGATCCAATAAAATAAGCAATTTAAATTTGAAACCCTAGTTACAAGTGGAGAGATAAGAAGACTTAACTGATTCGCAATAATCCCAAAGGTATGCCAAGATGGAAAATGTTGGAACAAGAACTCTGAGTATCGTAATCAGACCCAAAAAATTGAAGAGGTGTTAGAAATTCTAGGACCAGGGTGCCTATGGAGGGTTAGGAGCGCAAAAAACCTGTCTTGGGTGCCTGTGACTACTCAAAAGTTGCATAAACCAGTTTCATAGGGTCACAAGATGTTCAATGTTTGTCACCTTTAATATCCTGTATGTCAATGCACTTCATTATTATTCTCCTAAAACCTACAAAAACCTCAAACCACATCATATCCTAAAAATAAAGATGTAAAATGAGGGGCCAGAATGTCCTCGGTTGTCAACAAGGTGAACTTATGACCGAGCACTACACTACATCTCAGACCCAATATAGTTCTATATGTGTGTGTGAAGATATCATGCCCTAGGTGGCTCTTGTGTGTGTCACACTTGATAACGAGAAATAGCTAGATGTAGAAAATGTAGATATATGTGTGCATGAAAGAATGAACTTCCCCTCCTATAAAGTGTAGGCATAAATGGCACTTCCTTGTCCCTTGTGTAAAGCTAGATGGATGTTTGAATGCTCTTAATATGCAACCTTAGGTGATGATAGCTAATGCTTAGTGCCTAGTCCTCTATTATGATCACATAGTGTTTTATTTATATGATTCCCATGTTTGAATTTTGTAACTAACCACTAAAAAGATGACTATTAAAAATCAATATGACCAAATGGATAGAAAAGACCCAAAAGATGTGAGAAAATTACAAAGAGGTCGGGGACGCCCAGAGGGGAAGAGCACACCTGGTGTTGGCATCATGGCTTAGCGATGGTTTCTTGAATGAGAAATTATGAAGTATAAAAAGACAGAATTGGTAAGAAGGATTGTAAGACCAAGAGAGAAAAAAAAAGCAAATAAAGATGGCCAAAGGTAATGAGAAATTAGCACTTTTCTTACTTAGGAATCATATGAATACTAATATGTGATCAGGACTATAAATATACCCAAAGTGTATGATTTAGTGTCTAAATTTTCCCCCACTTTACGTTGTTGAGATAATTCTCAATAACATAAAGTAGATAAAAGATGTGTACCTGATAACCATGTAGATTGATGGTGACGAAGCATTTTGAGAGACAAGAAAAAGCATGGAGTGATGAAAAATGTGAAGTGTGGAAGCTAGAGAAGAGGAAGTGAAAAAAAAGTGATGATGATGACCCTAGGATGAGAGCGTATGTGTAGATGTCACATTTATGTTTGTTGTTGATGTCATTTGATGTGTGATGATGTGTGAGTTATATGACTACCACTTCCCATAAGGATAGACCTACAAAAGAAAAGAATGAACAAGTAGTCAAATATGCGTATATATGATCAAAACATGTAAAAAGTGTGTAAAAAATGAAAAAGGGACATGTGCACCTAATCCATGTTGAGTAAAGAGTGTAGAAAGGATATTGAAGATGATGTAGAAGAACACGTTTTTTGGGCGATCTCACGCCAGAATGGGAGAGGTGTAGGAAGAAAAGTCTAGTTTCATCCTCCAACCTTTAACTGCTTCCCGAAGTGTAAACACCGCTATAGATGGTGAGTAAAAAATACGATCCAGTTCGATCCAACATGAAAGTAGAAAATAAAGTGTAGTGCATGCATGTTGAGTGTTGAAGGATTATATGTCCTGTAAAATTCGTTGTGTATACTGCCAAAAACTGAACTGAACTTAGAAATGTTGTGTAACTTCCCCCTAGTCACAAGCATCCAGGAAGAGTTAGGGGCACCTAGACCCTACTATTTGGGTCTAGGCATTGGTTTTTATGTTATGTTGAGGACCCAAGTCAAGATCTGGGTCATTTCTAAGAATGAAGACTGTGTTGAATGTGAACTGAGATATGTTGAACTATGTCTATAGACTGCTGAATGGGGTGAATGATTCACCTAATGATGCCCCCTCATTTGGGGTACATGAAACATCACGAGGATTATGCGTCCCAAAGGAGGACCGATCCCTAAACTCTAATTGATGCCCTGTAGGGGGAGGGTGTCTGCTTGTTAAAAACCAAGGTGCACGTAAACAAAGTGGTTAGAAAAAAAGTGTTAGTGATAACAAGATAAACACGCATGTAGAAGACACGATGTAAGATAAGCACGCAAGAAGACGATGTAGACAAGAAATATTATAGACAAAGTAGACCACAAAAAGTGGGTTTCAAACATTGGACATCACTCACGATGTCGCAAGATAGTCAAGGCTGTAGTGGTCGAAAGCAGAAAGTGTGCACATAAGATGAAGGGCAAAGCCTGTAATCAATAACATACAATGGAAGACAAGAGAAAATGGTAGCAAGCAATGTGACAAATAACCATGGTGGCAAATAGACCTACAAATAAAATGTTGCACATGAAGCACTCGTTAGCATGATAGATAGATAAAATGTATGTAAAAGTGTGTATAATCTGATATAGTATTGTGCTATAAAACATTAAACCAATATCACATGTAATGTATGAAAGTGGATGACCCTAGGGGCCGCTGTGGGACTGGTAAGAGGTATTGTTCCAAGCTTACATGCTGCGTATATTGATTTGTATGAAATATGCATCCACAACTAGAAGGAAAGTGGATGCACAAGTGGATATAGAAAGATAATGATATATAATGTATTTGTTTAGCCTATGTAATAAAGTGTACATGTAAGCATAAAAAAGAAAGAGTAAATGCAACCAAGATATGCAATATGTTGTGGATGATATGGAATGGAATTTAGTATGAGCGTGATAGGAGGAGCATGCCCACTGAAGGGATGTGTATGCATGAAGTCAGGTTCATTTATACATTCCCCCTTGTCAGTCAAGAATAAACCATAGAACAAGAGTGTTTCATCGGGAAATGGTTTGAATTGTGCACTAAAAGTATGTGATCAAAAAAGCATAGAGCATAGAGTGTGAGTGATGTGGTGAGGCTCATTTTAGATGTAAACACTCAATATTTGAGTATGAAACTATGGAACTAGAGTACGACATAGGGTTATAGACACCTGTAATTTGAATTAAACAATTTAAACACTAAATTGTGTTAATTATATACCTTTTCCCACAAATTGATGACACATCATCAATAACATGCCATTTATCCTCTATCATTGCTAATTAATCACATTACGACAGTTAATTAACTCTTCTATCACTCACAAACAACGATTAACAACCTTTCATTGATTTAGTTCCCTCTTTCTATCTAGATTAATTAATTATTCGTAATTAATTAATGATATCCTTCTACTTAGATCAATAAATCATCATTTATTTGATTAAAATCCTCTCATAGCATAAATCAGACTATTTCCTCCTCAAATGCTTCTAAAATCTACATTACCCCTTTCTATCCAAATTAATTATTTATTCTTAATTAATTATGACTGCTCGTCTAAGATAATAAACCTTCATCTATTTAATCAAATTCCTCTACTACATCACTCAATATCATGCTAAATATCTTCTAACTAGCCTAATAGGCCTATCCCCCTATCAATTAATCACCTTTGATTAATTATAAACATCTTCTAATTCTCGTAGTTGTTAAATTACAAATTAAACTTAACTAAAGCAACCTTATCCATTCCTAACCCACATGTTAACTCACCTAGATTTGGTTAACTAAACTAAAGTTACTTTTGGGGATTTTATCCCACATGTAATAGGATGTAAAGCCTCTTTTACCCATTGGGTTATAAAAGGAACCCTCCTCTAACATTTCTACTTACACCTTTACATGCTTATAAACTAAACTATAGGCATTTCATCTTAGAGCAATTCTTTCATTAGAGTGGAGCTAAACATCGTCCATTTGAATTCATCCATCCAAGCTTTTTTTAAGAACATGGAGTTAATCAAGAAAGGCCTTGTAGCCATGACTTGATGAACCTCCATCCATAATCCTCTTGGATCAAGAAACAATTATCAACCCTTTGATTGCTAAAGGATCTATATAGGTCCATCTCGTTGTTTTAGCTTTCTAAAGAGTAGAGGAATGAATGTTAGCATGTTAGTTTGAAGTTCTTTCAAGGTTCTAATGCATAATGTTGATGTTTATTAATTTTTTAGCTCTTAGCATGATGGTTCTTTATTAGTTTAGCTTAGTTTTGAGGCTACTAAGGTGTTAGTTTCATTTTTCTTTTCTTAACTAACTAATTCATGAGCACATTTGGCACACCCGGTGGGACATTGATCCATAGTCCCTTTGATCTTAATGATTTTTATCTACTTTTCTCATGTTTTTAACCCATATCATGCAAAATGTGAAATAAATTGAGATTCTTAGTTTATTTCATCATCTTTATATGCATTAGATCTCATTTATGCAATTTATTGTGATGGATTACTCTTTGATTTGAGCTAATTTGAGAAAAAAATTGAACTTTTTGAAGTTACCTACGTCATTTCCCATGTTCCTTGACATCATCTCCAGGTACATGCATACACATAGAATTTTTTTTGTAAGGGGCATGTACACATACAAAATGGTAGCATACATGGCATAAGTCGAGTGTATACATTCTTGTTGTTAATCATACCGTATCATCTTTTTGTCCAGGCTTGCATATGTGTTTAAATTATCGTGTATGCATCATTCTGCAAGCGTACATGATATTATGTCCTCTTTGTTTTTTTGGCTTTCTGTCTTCTAGTGTATGCATCTAAACCCATGCGTAGGTGGTCATACTTGAGCGTACACATCTAGTAGTGCTTCTTATTTGACCCTATTTGACTCTGCAAACGTATGCGTCAAATGTTAGGTGTACATATCTCTCTGGCCGCGTACCCATTTAGCCCACTGTATGTTTTCACATAGGCATGTACACATCCTAAAATGTGCATACACACCCAAAGTTGAGCGTAGGCATCACAATATGAAGTTGGGATTTGATTTAAAATTTGTAAAAGCATGTTTTCTGGATATACTAACTCCTTGCAGGTTTAAATTGAAGACTAACTTCTGTTTTACAGGGAATATTTGCATGTTTTTTGATAACTTGGTTTATTTAAGGGTTAATGAATGTTGCATGTTTAGTTAGGAGATTAGAGTCATGTATGCTCTTCCCTTGCACCTTTCAGGTGATCTTGGGAATCAGAAATGATTTCTATATCTTTTATTGCTTTGAAAAACACTTGTTGCTAAAGGAAAGAATGTCAAATTTGGTTAAGTTGAATGAATTTTGCATTTAAATTGAGTATTTTCCATTTTCGATTGCATATTTGGATTCTACGTCGCGTATGCTCTTCTCTTGCATCTTAGGACGATCTTGAGAATCATAAATGGTCTTTTATCCTCTTTTTTTGTGGAAAAATACTAAATTTGTCGTGCAAGACCTAAATTCTTGTCAAAGAAAGGTGGTTCGAAACATAAAAATACTATTAAATTTTCCATGCAGGTTGTCAAAAGGTGTACAAGCAAACCACATTAAGTATAAAAGATAAAAAAACACACCACAATCAAAATATTGTATTTGTAGGTTTGGATAAGGGTACATACCATCCGCTTAACAAATACATAACCCCTTTGGCATAATCCTTAAGCTACAAAAATGGGGGTGGTCCTAGGAACCCCAAAGTAGTCCGCGCAAGAGGGAACCTTGTGGATGAAATGGGAAGTGCTCCACACACCTACTTGACTAGTATACACATGATATTTATCATCAAAGTTATATGTATTGCGACCCCAGTGAGAACACACGATGAACACATTTATTGCTTAGTATGTTTGAAGGGGTAAAGTAAAGTTGGGATAATCCTTGGGAATCCTTAGCAAACCAAGCTCACATTAGATAACTTGTGACACCTAGTTGAGCAAACCACGTAAGAAGCTATCTTGTCTAAGATCCAACTTTGATCATATCAAATCCAATTTGAGTTGAGAGCCATCACAAAGGGATAACTTTCTTGGAATCGAAACCTTATTTTTTGAACAAGGGAAGACTCCATTAAAGTTTAAACCTGAGGAAGCATTACTTTTGTTTAGTTTTTCACTCACCCTAAGGTGAGGTGAAACTCTGTCGAAGTGAGGCCAAACTCTCTTCAACCCCAATTGATCTACTTCCTTCAATTTCTTTTGACACTTTGTTGATCAATATAAGAGTGACTACACATGTGTTGCTAATTAATTGTATTCACCATTTTTTTTCTATTTACACTCATCCATGTTTTCGGTTGAGTTGTTAAACATCTAAAGTGTGTGGACATGTTTTCATATCATTGGTAGACTTTTTGATCTTGATATCCAAGTCGAGATCATCATCGTAGTTAGGTTTGTTTCTTCACTAGACTTTCCTTTCAACTGTTACGTTGTTTGTATCGTATTGCCACAATTTTGATACTTAGGTCTTGTTTCTTGAAAAAATTTCCTAAGTGTCTAGATTATAACGTTATGCTATGCACACCCTAATAATTACTTGGCATAATCTAGCATTAGTTTTCTTTAAAACATTACCTCAATTTCGAAAGGTTTTGTTGTTACCTTTGTGTGCATCATATCAATATTATTTTGATATTAATACCTTACTTTTCCATAAAGTTTGGCTAACATATCTTAGTGGTATTGTTGCGTTGTTCATACTCGTAACTTCTACTTTTTGGGATATAGGTCTTGATTAGATTCAAGCTCACTTTTATTATACTTTGTTTGGGGATCATATCAACCTCTTGTTATTACTTACACCTTGTTCATTTCTTCGAACTTGACATAAGTGGTGACATTTTCTTGATCTTCTTAAACGTCAACTATAACTTGGAAACAAACATAGGAAGTACCTCATTTTATTGATTGGTTTTGAACAAACATTGTGTGATTGTGTCTTGGTTTTCATTTTGAATTATTCATTTAGGGCAATCGCTTTGAACTATTGGCATTCATAAATTTTCACTTAGGTTTGACCAACACCTTTTTGAACAAATTCAAAGCACCTTAGTGAAATTCTTACTCATCGTGACCCCCAAAACAAGATTGGGAGCTAAAAGACAAGCAATCAAAAAACAAACATGAGAAACATCAAACAAACAAGGGTCAAATCCCTTATTTGTCATGATTTAGGGCTCGTATTTTCCACGAAAAAAGAAAGAGAAGAAATGGTTGATCATAGTAGTGATGAGGTAGGATCACCACGTGTAGAGTTTGAATTTTACCCCACCCTATTAGATGAATTCCTTTTCATAAATGAATATAGGGTACTTGCGAGATTGGTGGAATTAGGTGCTAGAATGCTAACAGAAAATGAATTCATTCCACCCACAAACGAGGCTATTGAGGAGGAGACACTTCTCATCAACATGGATGACATATTAGCACATGGACATGCTTCCACATCAAACGTAGGAAATGACAACACGAGGGGTTATAAAATGCCGCTTATCAAGATACCACGTAGAGTAAGAATAGAACATGAAAACGTGGAACAACCACCATTCAATGAAAATGAAGAATAACATCATGAGGAAGAAGTCACTATACCACAAAAAATTCAGAACCTTAGTCGACAACTAGCTTTACAAACATCTCATGTACAAAAGGAAACAAACAAAAATGTACATTGATAGAAACCTAAGGTCAAAAATAGTGAACTTAACATAGAAAACCAAGAAGGAAAAACATCAAAAAATAGTCGTGTATATATGCCACCTTCCCCCATGAAATACCAGCTTCTTTCACAAGAACTACAATCTATGAAAGGAACACTCACAAGCCTTCAAGAAAGTAATGGGGGACATAACAGAAGGTATCAATACGAAGAGTTATGCCCTCATACATTTGATAAGACTATGTTGCTTCAACCCTTTCCTAAGAAATTGGATATGCCAAAATTTGATAAGTATAAAGGGAAAGGTGATCCACAGGATCATGTGAAAGTTTTTTACATGGCATGCCAAGAAGTGGCATACAACGATAATGACCTCATACGACTCTTTCCCAAAAATTATAGGAGGACAAGCCTTAAAATGGTTTAATCACTTACCTTGCAGGTCTATATTCACAAGGCCTAAACTAGCAGAGAGATTCGTGTGACATTTCTCATACAATATGGAAAGCAACATAACCATGGTAGAATTATATAACACTAGACAACGTCCAAATGAAACCTTTGCAAGTTTCCTACAAAGATGGCAGGGGCTAGCTACCCGCTTCCCTTGCTAATTTCCTAAAAACAACTTGTTAGCATCTTTGTACCAAATCTAAATCCAAACATCGCTTTTCATTTACAAATGCATTGTGTTTAGAGCTTTGAAGAGGTCATCGAGAAGGGAATACAAATAGAAAATGCCCTCATTTCAAAAGGGACAATCAAATCATCTTCCAAAGATATTTAACCTATAGACAACCCAAAGATCGTTAACAAAAACAAGAATGTGGTAGGAGACAAAATCACATATTCCAAACGTATACAAGTAGTCCAGTTTGGTAAACCTTTTAAACTGACCAAAGGGATTATCCAACCATCGGTTAAATTTAGAACATTCACTCCTCTTATGGGCTCTTTGTCTGTAATATTGAAACAATTAGATGTAGTTCACATGGTGACATATCCTACAATGTAACCTTTTGATGAAAATTCTCCTAAACCTTCATGGTACAAAGAGCACGAATATTGCGACTTCCATCGTGTCAAGGGACATAAGACAGATAAATGCTTAAGACTTCACCACTATATCCAAGATCTTATCGATAGTGGGGATATAGAATTAGATTCACCAAAATCAAATCAAACAACCAATAAAAATATGGGAATATTCAAGAAACCATTCCCAAAGCATTGTAAACCAAATGAGAAAAATTCAAATCAGGGAGAGTCATCCCAAAGCTACAAATCTGCAAACTATTTGTATACAAAAAGTGATAACAATCATTATGACTCACTCATTGGATGTGTTCACTTTTTTGATGAGCATGTGAATACCATTGGGATCAAGGGAAAATATTTCACTGTGGTAACAAGGCACACTTGTCTCACGATATCAAAACCTCCTCTGTCTACCCCTAAAAATGGTCAGTACAATATCCTAGAGAAACTTGAGAAGGCTTCTGCTAAGATTTCAATCTTAGATCTTCTCAAGATATCAAACGTACATAAAGACATCTTATGCAAAAAACTCCAAGGGTCGGGAATGTCAATGGAAGTAGATCCTTCACACCTACAAGTTATGGTGGAAAAAATTTCACCTAGCAAACACATTACTTTTAACCACAAGAAAATCCCTAACAAATATCATACACATAACCTTCCTCTTTATATAGAAGTATTTGTTACTCGTCGAAAGATAAAGAGGGTTCTTATGGACAACAGGTCAAGATTGAACATATGCACATTGAAACTAATAAAACAATTGGGACACACGAAGGAAGATCTAGAGTCCCACATTATCACCATAACCGCATACGACAATGTGGAGTGGGAATCAGCTAGAACAATAACACTACCAATGGAAGTAGGGCCAACTAGCCACAACATGAAGTTTCATGTCTTATATTTGGAACTTCCATACAATATGCTTCTTGGCCACCCATGTATCCATGCCATGCATCCATACCATCAACATTTCATCAATGTATTAAATTGAAACATGAGGGACACATTGTTACCATTCAGGGTGATCCATAACCCTTCACTCACTGTAGAGCTCTTAATATATTTGTGCTTAAGGGTGTATATACATGTCCCTCCACTGATATTATTGTTCCCCTTCAGTCATAAGCTCTTGAATCATAGGTAGATTCAGACTCCCTAAGTTTTTGTGCTCATGAGGATTCTACATCTACTTCTCCCTTTGACTCATGGGAGATGAAAATTCTTGAGTATGGTTGTGGAGAATACAATGTTTAATAGGATCTCCTGGTTCCAGATCTATCTTTGTCGCCAAAGAAAAGAGGAAAACCTAACTATCACTTCAAATGGCCTAGAGATGAACGGACTATTGGGACATTCTTACCTGGTGGACTACTTGCAAAAGATAAATTTCTGGACCCACCTACAACTTGGGTCTCAGAGGACACTAATCCTACTTACTATGAAATTCTAGAATACACAAAGACTAGTAGAATGATGTATTCCATGGGCTACAAAGGCCTTGGATGTGGAAATTTCAAACAAGGAGCAAGGGAACTAGTCCCACTCCCACATTTCAAAACTAAAATATATTGTATAGGTATTTGGCCATATGGTTCGCACCCCCTGGATTAATATGATACCTCCTCTGAACTCAAGGATAGCTCTGTTTATTCGGATAGCAACATAGATTCCCATTCTAGCCAATATGAGGATCTTGCCTCCATGAACCTTTTCATGGTTATCAGTGTCCTTATTATAACCCCCAATGATCCTAAAGTTAACCTTGTATACCCTACCCTTGTCAATTGGGACCAATAACGTCATGTGCCATTGGACCTCTTTGAGAATGACAAGGCTATTACATAATTTATGGTCATACGTGATACCATTCCTATTGGGGATCATAAGAAAGGTTTCTTCATTGACCTAGATACCTGTGAAAACTTCGGTGATGAAGCAGAGCTTCGTGGTCAAGCAAACTTTAAGAAAAAATGAGGGCAAAAGTTCCAAAGAAAATTCTCGGCAAAAATGTAAGTTCAAGTTGCATAGTGAAAAAATCTTTGAGGCGCTGGCTGACCAACAAATAAAAAATCAATGGATAAAATAAGTGATCATGTTGAGGGTGAAAATCTCGTAGAGACACCCTTAGAAGAAGATCTCAACCTTCCTCCTGATCCTATGCATATGGAGGATATGTCAAAAATGTTGGTAGAATAAACTATTGATGTAAATATCAAAATAGGAGAGCAACCAAAGATAGTCAAGCTGGGAGCTTCACTTTCAGCACAAGAGAAAAAGACATTCACCTTGTTTCTTATAGAATTTGTGGATATATTCGCATGGTCTTATAAAGATATGACAGGACTAGATCCAACTTTTGTGGTGCACAACTTAGTTGTGCTTGCAGACACAAATCGTATTAAACAGAAGCTTAGGAAAATGCATCCATGGGTGGCCCTTTTGGTTAAAGAGGAATTGGAGAGACTATTAGCAGTATAATTCATCAGACCCATTGACTACCTGAGGGGATATCAAACATATTTTTAGTATAGAATAATCCTATTGGAATCAAAATTTTCAAGGACTTTTGAGACATCAACAAGGTATGTCTAAAAGATGATTTTCCCTTTCCTAACATCGACATAATTGTCGATTCGACTGCAGGCTATGAAATGATATCCCCTATGGATGGGTTTTTAAGCTACAACCAAATCAATATAGTAGAGGAAGATCAACATAAGACAACCTTTACAACCCCTTGGGGAACATTATGTTATCAGGTAATGCCATTCGGCCTCAAAAATGTTGGCACAACTTATCAAAGGGAAATGACTGTAATATTCCATGATATGATTCATGACATCATAGAGGACTATGTGGAATATATCTTAGGAAAATAAAAGACAAGAGAATACCATTTTGAAGTATTGATGCACATCTTTGAGTGGCTCTAAGAATATAAGGTTAAACTAAATCCAAAGAAGTGGGTCTTTGAGGTATTGTCAAGAAAACTATTGGGATTTATTGTATCAAAAAGAGGAATTGAGGTAGACCCATCCAAAGTAATTGTTGTTACTAAAATTCCTCCTCCCAAGTACATCAAATAGTTACGTAGTATATAAGATAAAATACAAGCCATTTGCCACTTTATCTCGCAGCTTTTTGACAAATTTCATTCCTTCACCCATCTGCTTAAGAAAGATGTTGACTTTGTTTGGGGACCAGAGCAGCAACATGCCTTTTCCTTGCTCAAACAATACTTGGTAAATTCATCAGTCCTCATGCCTCCAACCCCAGGTGAACCACTTTTTCTATACATATCTACAACCCAGTTTTCTATTGGTGCATTGTTTTCTCAGTACAACCTAAGCCCAAAGAAAAAATTTGTGTACTATCTCAGTCGTACCCTAATTTCATATGAGTGCAACTATCCCCAAATCAAAAAATCTTGTTTAGCCGTAGTTTTTACCTTCCAAAAACTTCACCATTACCTATTGAATAACCAAACCAAGCTTATATCCAGGGTTGACCCGCTCAAATACCTATTATCAAAACCCACCCTTACTGGTAGGATGGCTAATTGGATCATCCTACTTACTAAATTTTACATAGAGTATGTACATCAAAAGTCATTCAAGGGACAGATGCTTGCCGAACAATTGGTAGAAGCACCCTTACCTGGAACAAATCATGTGAGTTTGCACCTACTCAACACATCATTGATGTATATTGAATAATTTGTTATATGGCAAGTACATTTTGATGGATCGTTTACTTTCCATGGTTCAGGGGAAGGTGTAGTGTTAATCACTCCTTCACGAGACCCCATACCACAAGCTTTCTGTCTTGGCTTTCCTTGCACAAATAACATTTCCGAATATGAGGCACTCATCACTGGAATGAAGCTAGATATAAAGTGGAATATCCACCACCTTAAGGTCATTGGTGACTCACAATTGATTATCAAACAATTCAATGATGAGTACAAGGTCAAGGATGAAAAATTCATCCCATATAAAAAGTTGGTGGAAACTTTGAAAGAATATTTTGTGCACACCACCTTTGAAAAATTTCCAAGGGCACAAAACTGATCTATAGATGCAATGACAACAATGGGTTATATGATGTGGATCTGCCAAAAAACAATGATAGGCCATTTTTTGTTGAAAATATACGTCATCCTGCATATGACATGTCGGATTATTGCTTGGCATGTGAAGTTGTTGGTCCCAACTCCCCATAGTATACCCATATTTTTAACTACCTCTAAAGCGGTACCTTTCCTCATAACATTACCCATTCTGAAAAATGAATCCTTATCTGCCAAATATCTCGTTACACCCTCCTAAGAGGCATGCTCTATCATCGTGGCTATGATGGGAATTTTTTGTGTTGCTTAGATATAACAGAGTTAGTACAAGCGATCGAGGAGGTACACAAAGGAATTTGTGGAGCCCATACAAACAGAATGGTATTAACCAAGAAGTTGTTAAGAGTAGGCTATTATTGGCCTACTATGGAAACATATTGCTGAAACTATGTGAGGAAGTGTGTCTTATGTCAGAATTATGGGAATTTCATTCATACACCATCGCAACCTTTACATCCAATCACAACACCATGACCATTTTCTAAATGGGGATTAGACTTTATAGGGAAGCTCACCCCTACCTCATCTAATGGTCATACCCACATCATCACAGCCACATAATACTTCACCAAATGGGTGGAGGTTGTTTCGTTGACATATGTTACAAGTGCTCAGATATCAAAGTTCATCATGAATCACCTTACTTGCCGGTGTGGCATTCCTGCTCTCATTGTTACTGAATACGGAAAATACGTCAAGAGAAAAATGGTAAAATATCTCTATCATCACTTTCAAATAAGACTAAAGTGGTCCACTCCATATTACCCTCAAGGTAATGGGTAGGGAGAATCCACTAATAAAACACTTGTTTGAATCATAGAGAAGATGGTGAGTAAAATAGGTCACAATTGGCACTTGCAAATTCACCCAGCCCTCTTGGCCTATAAGATCTCCATTTGCACCCCTACTAGTGTGATGCCCTACTCCCTAGTATTTGGAATTGATTCCATTATCCCATTAGAAATCGAGATTCCTTCCCTGAGAATATCTCTTATGGATTATCTAAATAAAGATGAGGATTACATAGTGGATAGATTGGCAGAATTAGAGATCCTAGATGAAAGGCACATCCGCGCACTAAACCATATAAATGTGTATCAAAACAGAGTATCACATAACTACAAAAAAAGGATCATACCTTGACAATTTCAAGTTGGATATTTGGTAATGAAAGAGAACTAGTTCAACATAAGGGTAGAAAGAGAGAAGAAAGGAAAGTTCAAACCTCTATGGTTAGGACCTTATGTCATTGTGGCCAAATATGGGTCAAGAGCATACAAGCTTCATATTAATGGCGATGAGCTCTGTGAACCCATGAATTCCATGCATCTCAAATGGTTATATTCTTGAACATGGAGCAAAACTCATAAAACAACCAAAAAAGAAGAAAATTATTAAAAATACAAAAAAAAATTAAAAATGAGAAAAAGAAAAAGAGAAAATAGGTCATCCAAATTTGAAAACCACATAATTATGGCACTTTGAATAGGTCCCTTGGTGAAAACTAGTTTCCAGTACCTTGGGAGGATTCATTGTTCATAAGCATCTTGCATCTAGGGGGTACTTTTACTTAGCCTAGGGCTAGTTCCACACCTACATCCAAAATTCTTTGTGAACCTATCCTATCGAGCCTTGATCTGGTTGTTTCTCATCTTTTAAATCGTTGAATGGATTGCCTTTTAATATTCCCCATCTAACGTTGGGAGCACCTTCACACATTCACCTCCTTGTATATAACATTTGGCCCACCCTTATCTATTCCCATCTAATGTTGGGGACATCTACATTTCTCGGTTTCCCATACATAGCTTCAGAAAACCTTTGAAAATCACAAAAACATTAAAATATATGGAAAACCACCAAAAAATCGCATAAAACCTGAAAAAACCCAAAATAATAGAAAATTAGAAAATACAAAAAACAATAGAAAATTGTATCACAACACTCTAAAAAACAACACAAAACGCATTAAAAACAATATCACAAACACATAGTTTTAGTTTACTTGCTTTGTTTCTTTGTTATGCTTCTTGTTTTTCTTATTTTTACGTTCATTGTTTGTATAGTTTACTTGCTTGTACTTTAGTGTTGTGCATTTCTCAAGCATACTTTATGGGTTGATCTTTTCTTGCTGAGATTAGATTCATTCTTACTTGTACATATTGGGTGTGTTTTGCATGCTTGTGATTTGGTTGTACTTAGTTGTGTTGTTAAGTTGTTTAGTATGTATGTTTGATAGATTAGATTTCCTTTTGTGCTTTTTTTTTGTTATTTGTACATTTGTTTGCTATCACTTTTATCATCATATCATCACATCTAACATCATCTATACATCATATATAAATAAAATTCTAAGTCTACAACATACATGTATGCTAAGCTAATCATCACATATTGTATCATCAAATAGGGGCAAGAGGGATGACAAATATCAAAATCTATTCCCTCCCGCATCAATATCATCCTGTCCAATAAGCTAAAACATCACATGTACAATACAAATGATATCATCTATGGATCAATCATAAAATCAAACACATGTGATACATTATTGATCATCCACATAAGTCATGGTACATACATAAGCAATAAAATCATGTAACATCATACAACATCATGATATCATCAACATCCATAAGCAATGAGTCATCATCATTGATGGGTGTCGTTATTCCCTTCATTTAATCAACTCTTGGTTGATGTCATATTCAAACCATGGCTGTGTCTTAAGCTATATGCAACAAGAAGAATCTTAGTGATCTAGTAATTGATTGTAGGTAATTATTATTTTCATTTTCTGGGGGGGTTTTAAAGTGTTTTAAGAATTTCCTGGCTAATCCTTATTAAAGCTAAACTATAAGAAACTTGCTGAAATAAACACTCATTGCTGAAATAAATAAATCTTTCAGAATTGAATGATCTGCTAGAAATAAACACTCTTTGCAGAATGAAACAAATTGTTGGAAATAAACACTCTTTGCAAAATGAAACAAATTGCTGGAAATACACACACGTTGTAGAAGTAAACACACTTTCTTGGAAATAAACACACATTTCAAAATGTTGTTAAAAATGCTTGCAAGGAAATAAGATTCTAATCTAC
Organism: Taxus chinensis; assembly: GCA_019776745.2. Lineage (NCBI taxonomy): Eukaryota > Viridiplantae > Streptophyta > Pinopsida > Cupressales > Taxaceae > Taxus > Taxus chinensis. Next base: position 663,093,281 of record CM034153.1, on the reverse strand, counting down.
AACACCTACAGGGACGACTATGTAACAAATTTCAACTAAAGAATCAAAAGCACTTACAATAATTAATACTTAACAGATTTACACGAATTGCTTAAAAATATAAATACTAATAAAATTAAGAATCCTACTTCTTGGAGGAGTGGGCCCTTGCTCCACCTTGAATAAGGAGTTGACAAAGTATGATTCTCTCAAAATGAAATGGCTATCTTATTACTGAAATGTTTTATCTTACAAAACTTCACTATATATCTATATCATATATATCTTCTCTATATCTAATCTATCTTCAAGTCTTTATATATATATTTCATCATCCGAAGATTCGTTTACAATCATAAGTGCTCAATAGTTGTCCATCCATTTATAGGTTCTAGTGAAGCAAAATAGTGCTCAAATTAGATGTGGAATTTAAAAAATTTGTCTGGACATACAGTTTTTTGATCCTACATAAGTATTTCTAGAGTATGAAGAATCAACAATTCGTTAACTTGTTCTTGATTAGAGGGCCCATTAATTTCTCTATCTGCAGGTTTTGTCAAAATAAATAGATTCCCATTGATTCCAGAAATTTGGAGAAGTTCTGGAACCAAAGGGAAACATTATGGAACTAACTGTGAAAGTTCTGGAGGTAAGCATAGGAGTTTCGGAACTAAGTATTGGAATTTTGGAACTAAGTCTGAAGGTTCCAGAACTAAGTGATAGAATTCCTTAACTGAGTGATGGAGTTCTGTAACTAAGCCTGAAGGTTCCAGAGCTAAGCCACATTGAATCCAATGTTCTCAAAAAGGTGTTGGTTGCTTCATACTTTTGGAACTTGTCTAACTGAATGTGGTTTGTTTTATTCCAAAAACTGAATTTCCACACAATTTGTTAGGAGTTACAGAGTTTTTAGACATTAGAACTAAATCAAACAAAATATGGAAAATTACATCCTAACTTATATTAGATCAAACAAAATCCACAAAGTGTAGTCAAACTTGATTAAAAGGAGAGCAAAATAAGATCATTTATTACACATCAATGAGCAATATTTTGGCCTTATCAATCATATAAAAATATGGCAAATAACATCAAATGTCCATATACATGTATATAATTTTTGTCTCAGGAGAATATACATCATCGATACAAAATCTGCCATCAAGGGCATCAATCAAAAAGAGCCTTCATAAGAGGCATACAATCCAAAATATTACATACATCGATCAAAATGAGCCTTCATAAGAGGCATACATCCAAAATGTATACATTAGTGCATCTAAGTAAAATGATTCAAATATGAATCGATCCCTTTGAGGACTACCAGGCATATGATCTTGAGGAGGGGGCATCACCTTCATGTGCTTGGATCTCCATCGACGAGGTATTCTCCCTAACTGGGGATCTCATGGCTACTCCATGGATCTCGCTGATGCCTCAAGCCTTGGTGATCTACCCATCGAAGAATGCTCGATAAAATTGGGTATCCTCTGACCCTTGTGGAACAACCTCCTCCTAAATGGATTTCTAGTAGGAGGTCCTGATGTTGGCCGTAGCCAAGTCCATGAATATGTGTGGCACCAGCCAGTGGGCCCCATCATCTCCAAAATAGAATGAATCCACCTCGTGCTTGTACCCTCGCCATCTCTGGCCTGACCCACTGATCTCTCGGCTATCAATCAGTCCCTCTCAATGTGACATGATCTCTCTCTACAGTAATAACTTGTACACATGTACCTGGTACTTATTATAAAAAGCCCATAATCTATGCACTCTACGAAGCTAGCTATTCTTAATCTACACAGAACCAAAGGTGGCCTGATATCTTCCACCTCCCTGACTGGCCTGCCCTATGGCCCGATCTCACTTTGTAGTGATAACTTGTATTTGAGCCTGAGCCTCCGTCCCTCTCTTCCAATGTGGCACTTGAAGATGGATTATAGCTTGATTGTAAATGTTTCCACGTTGTAATCCAACTACCTATCCCTAATCTTCATCCCCTCCACTTCTTGGTGGACTATGTGGTGGGCTAGGCATGGGCACCTGTTGTAAATCTAGCTGTGGAGGAGAACCTTGTGGTGCTTTGTGTGTTGTCACCTATTGTAAAGTAAAATGGATACCAACTGGTATGCCCACTAGGGGCATTTGTACCTGTCTGACAATAGGTACATGTCTTTGACCTCTTCCAGGGATAATGGTGGAGGACCTTTTCTACCATTACCATCAAACTCATCATCCTCATCATCGACACACTCCTATAAAGGCTCATTCTCATCATCAGAAGGTATCCTAACTTTGATGTCCCATAAAGCATGTTTGAATGGTAAGAATCGACGTGGTAAAATTGTTAGATGCCAATCTCCATACTCAGCCAAATATCCAAGGATCTTTGATCTATATCATGGGTGCTCATACCAGTGGCACCATCCCATCAAAACTACCTCAGGACCTATCAGGTTGAATGGTTGGGCCCGTGTCGAATATCTTGCCTTGTGTGCAAAGTACCACAAATCATAATTTACCAAAGAACATCATGTGTGTATGCCAAATTTATCTCTGGCACCTGTCCACCCTATAGAAGTCCATGATGTAACCATGACTGCAAATGAAGAAATACTCAACCATAGCTATGTTAAGCTCTAGACCATGATCTGCCCACTGTAATGATGGTAAGGCCAGGTCTCGACTATGTCACATTGTTAGATACTCTTTCAAAGAATCTACGATAAAAATATGTGTCACTCTGGTGACCACATACATCATAACAGCTATGGAAACCCATCCCATCACTAATGAATCCTCTACATCCTGCACTCAAAGAGTACCTACGGGGTGACCAATAGAAATATGATCCCATAAGTCAAATCTGTTGCATAATTCGTAGGGACCCACTTTCTTCTGACACAATGTAGATAAGTAATGAGGTCAAGATCCTTGTACAAATGTATCCACAATGCACTGGCCCCAACAATAGACATCACCAAGTAGAATATACCTTGTATCATGCTCGATCAAACTTCAAGAGGAAATACACTCCAATGTCTTAACGGCTAAAATAAGAAGCCACGACAAGAGCCATCATATAAACGGGTAGATAGTGAAAAAAAAACTAGGATCATGAGCTTACAACGGTTCAACATGAACATCATCCCTTAAAAAACGAGTAAGGTATATCAATACGACCAAAAACCTCAATCAGGCTATCCACAATTTCCTCCTCTTTCTGATGTACTCAATGAGTTGTCCCTGTATTAACACATGAAGAATACGCCAAACATCCTCGAGAGTCATAATACTCTCCCCTCATCGTGAATTTGAAAGCACTATCTTAAGTTGTGCCACCAAATCCACCAAAGTCTGTCAAGAGGCCATGATCTAAACTAAATAGAAGTCATCCTAGCCACATGGGCGTAAGTTGTTTCAACCTCCAAAAGAACGTCCATCATCCTCCTATGTCACAAATCTGGAAGGTCGCCTCTATAGCTGCAAGCCAAGCATGACGCTCTCTCGTCTGTAAAACGGGCAGTCGGCTCTGCAAAAATAACACAACATGTGTCAAAACTAACATTTCTTCTATCTTCTTCTATTTTCTTATAATAAGTCCTCAACCAACTAATTTCATCATTTTCCTCTAAAAAAATCCTACGTTTTTCTTCTAGGCAGTACGACGTGTCTCTTCTTTAGCACCTACGGGCCCTTTTGGGCCCTTTTGGGCGTCCAGGCGGTGTACACACCTATTTTCTTATGTATGCACCCAGGAGGTGTACATATTCTCATTCTTCTATGTTCTATCCTCTAACTGGCATGTACATGGTTTTTTTTTTGCATATGCATGTGTTTGAGTGTATACACTAAGGTGTATGCATGTTTGACCTAGGCCCATGTGTACACTAAGGTTTTGATGCCTATGCATGCACTTACACATCTGTGATGTGTACGCTGGGGCGTACATGTGATTTGGACATGTATTCGTGTGCACATACACATTTTTTTCATGTGTACACACCCCTATGACTGCATACGCACCCCTTGGTGTGTGTACATGTTTTTGACGCCTAAATTTAACCCTAATTAATGCTAATTAATGTTATTAAATGTGAAATTTAACTAGAAGAGTTTAGGCACTCACAAATGGTGGGTCGACCTCCTCCCGAAGTACTCCCAAACAACGTCGGCTCTCCTCCATCATCTCTGGACACGCGCCATCTCACTCACTCACCACTCGCTCTTGAATCACTCACGGTAAAAACTCGGCAGCACTCCAGTAACAAATGAACTTGTCGCGATGGTTTACCCCTCCCCGGGAGGGGTATATCTAGCCATTTTAACCCATTGTGATGCCCTAGGGGCATATTTTGACCGTCGTGGTTATTCTAACACTTCCTCTCTCCGTCATGATGATTATTTTTATTAAATAATCATTTTTAACTACTTTCTACTACGTTGAGACATATTTTTGCAGCTTGGCACCCATTTCTTCTCCTTGGGGAAATATTCTTGCTTTCAGGTGACCTCCTATTTTCTCCTTTCTTCTGTAATAAAAATTTGAAAACCCCTAAAAAATAAAAAATTATAAAATCAAAAAAATACAAAAAAATCATAAAATTTTCAAAAATCCTAAAAAAATATAAAAATTTATTCAAAAAAATTGCAAAAATGGGTAAACAACTCCAAGCGGCTGAAACTCGTGTCTTGCACATGGTATTTATTCTATTATCTTGCTGGTATTTTCATGTGTTCCTGAATCAAATGACTCGTGGATCATCAGATTTACAACCATTTACAAAGCTAGCCTGCTTGCTTCGTCGGTACTCTAGGGCACATCAAGTTGTCTGATGTTGTTTCGTTGCACACAAAGCTTTATCATCGAACCATACATCCTTAATCCTTTTCCCTCACATGTATCCTTTCCAGGGGCATCATTTTTAACCCTTTTCATCAATCACGAACATTTGGGGATCTTCAGCTTGATAACAAAACATTTGTGCAACTAGTCTTGACCGTTGTTGGTTTGAGTATGTGTGTTTGTACTTGTTTCCCTATTAAATGAGCTTGTTTCCTTCTCGTATTGCATTGATTTTGGTATGTTGTATTGAGTTGGTCTTTTCAGCAATGGGTAATTGTTCGTAGTATGGATTTTCATGTCATTCTACATTTTTCATATGCTTATATTTTAATAAGGACCGATGACATAGATCTTTGGCTATATGATGACAGTAAAAATTTGTTACAATATAATGGATGAAAGATTTCTCTTTTCTCACATGTCTTCATTATTCTTCTATATCATTCTCCTATCAACATTATTCCTCTAATTCACCTGGGGCATCCTGTCCCCTTCCCTTTTCTTCTTTCTATCCTTCTTTTCGATCGTTGATTGACTTCTTTCATCACCCCATCAACACTCGAGGGGGCATTCCTCTCACCTACTAATTTTTCTTCCATTTCCTCAAAATTTGTGTGTTGTGCTTGTCTACTATCTTTGAAGTGATGTCGCTTATTCCACCCCAAAGAGGGGAAATGTAGACACCTGTAATTTGAATCTAGAACAATTTAAACACTAAATTGTGTTAATTATACCCTTTCCCACAAATTGATGACACGTCGTCAATAATGCACCATTTTCTCCTCTATCATTGCTAATTAATTACATTACAACACTTAATTATCCCTGTCATCACTCAAAATGAAAGATTAACGACCTTCCATTAATTTATCCCTCTTTCTAGCTAGATTAATTAATTATTTGTAATTAATTAATGATCTCTTCTATTTAATCAATAAATCGTCATTTATTTATTAAAATCCTCTCATAGAATAAATCAGAATATTTCCTCCTCAAATGCTTCTAAAAGCTACATTACCCCTTTTCTATCCAAATTAATTAATTATTCTTAATTAATTATGACTACTCATCTAAGACAATAAACCTTCATCTATTTAATCAAATTCCTCTACTACATCACTCAATATCATGCTAAATATCTTCTAACTAGTTGTTAGTGAGAAATCACAGCACCCTCAAATGAGTTCTAAAAATCTACTTTTCTAAGGCAGAATCATCTGCTGTGATTGCATAACATTGAACTTTCCCCAAGGTGTGGGACCATGCAAAAATGGGAAAGCTCTCCAAGAGAAGGTTGGTTCCTCTTCCTAAACTACTTGCCACAAGCTATTCCAGTGCAGGAAAGCTAATCTAATCCTAATCTAACTTCCAAGGAGGCAAGGAGAGAAAGAAAACTGGAAAAAATAGAGCCTACACTAAAGCAGTGATACACCAGCAAAGGAAGCGAGATATTCTATTGAGGGAGAAAGAAACAGAAAAAAATGGAGATGATGGAGGTCAGACAGAAGTAACACGGCCTAGATCTTCAAATTCTCCATTGAACTCCATGAAACACAACATCATACACCTGCAAATGTGAAATACATGCACATAAAAACAAATCTAGAAGGGAGAGGCACGGAGAAACAACAAAATGATGCAAAGGTTGAAGAACACCACAAAAACATGTTTTTATTGCTCTAGAAGGTACACAGACCATTGCATTTCTAGAATAGAGGCACAAATACATTTTCCACACATGGGAGAAGGTTCACTGCTCAAAAATGGCGTCGAGAAACCAAATTTGATAGAGTTTCTCTATGCCAAGAATGTCTCTCCTTCTCAAACGGAGAAGTGTTAAAGTATATATAGAAAGAAAAGAGAGAGAAGAGGGAAAATTTGAACCCTGCTCCAACCACCATGAGATGCGCATTGAATCCTGCCTTGAAATCTCAACCACTGAATATCATCACCTTCTGCAAATTTCGCCCACAATATGTCACTTTTGGTTCCCTAGTGGATTGAATCAAATCAAATCTAGTAGTTGAAGAGATTGGATTCTATGTTAATGTCCTGGAAGACTCTTCTTCATTTTTTACTTACCAGGGCCTAAAAAATGATTTTTAATCCTTTCATGGCATAGAGGACGTCGAGACGCTTCCAACGGTGTCCAGATTCCCAATATTTTGATCCCTGAGTCAAATAGATATGCCCCTTCGAAGATTGTATCGGGTCCGTACATGAGGGCAGGAAAACAACTTGAAAAATGGGTCCCCTTTGATATGGGACATGTGGCAGTCAGATTAGAGTAAAAATCAGGTTTGCGGGTCTGTAATTTACCTTTTCCCCTTTTCACAAAATGCAAAACATCAGAAAACCCCCCCCGCGGCCCCGAAGCTCCGCCTTTTGACTATGCCTAACCATTTGCCCCTGCCTCCGTTTCGTCTTGAGACACGTGGAGATGCGACACTTGGTTGAGCTTCTCTTTTTTGGGTTCACCTTTGGAGGAGCACCATAAGGACACATGGTTCCCTCTACTGGCTCTTCCATACTTATTCGATTCTAGATTCTTTCCTGAACGGTTTCGAGCCCGAGGGCTTCGATCACCATTTCTTCCCCTTCTTGCTCCTGGGCTTCTCTGCAACATTGCTCCTTCGTTTCCGAACCCTGCTATTTCATTTTAGAGGTCCCCTCTGCAACTAGTTTGCAAGATTTAAATATTTTTTCTCTGATTCTTTTCGTGTGGGGTCGTGGTCTGATCCCAATATTTTTCCTGGGGGGCGAAATATGGATAACACTAGCCTAATAGTCCTATCCCCTATTAATTAATCACCTTTGATTAATTATAAACATCTTCTAATTCCTATGTTTGCTAAATGACAAATTAAAATTAACTAAATAAACCTTATCCATTCCTAACCCACATGTTAACTCACCTATCTTTGGTTAACTAAACTAAAGTTACTTTTAGGTCTTTTATCCCACATGTAATAGGATGTAAAGACTCTTTTACCCATTGGGTTATAAAAGGAACCCTCCTCTAACATTTCTATTGACACCTTTACATGTTTGTAAACTCACTTTAGGCATTTCATCTTAGAGAAATTCTCCATTATAGTGGAGCTTAAGCATCATCCATTTGCATTCATCCATCTAAGCTTTTTTTGTGAAGAACATGGAGTTAATCAAGAAATGCCTTGTAGCCATGACTTGATGAACCTCCATCCATAATCCTCTTGGATCAAGCAAAAATTATCAACCCTTTGATAGCTAAAGGATCTATATAAGTCCATCTCATTGTTTTAGATTTCTAAAGAGTAGAGGAATGAATGTTAGCATGTTAGTTTGAAGTTCTTTCAAGGTTCTAATGCATAATGTTGATGTTTATTTACTTGTTTATCTCTTAACATGATGGTTCTTGATTAGTTTAGCTTAGTTTTAAGGCTGCTAAGGTGTTAGTTATATTTCTATTTACTTAGCTAACTAATTCACGACCACAAGGGTGATGATGAATATAAATGTATCAAGATGTGTGAGATGTGTGTATAAGACTAGATGCAAAGTAAGGAGTGAAATGGTAGAAGTGTGAGACACCCAAAAAATGTTAGAGTGGGCAGAATAAGTATGATGCCCCCAAGTGTGCAGTCATGAGTGTTTTATCTGATAAAATTGAAATACGAGGGTTCCTCCACCTCGATGCCTACGTGGATAAAAATGTGTGACTATGCTCTAAGACCGATGATGTATGAGACAAAGGATGTATCATTGAATGAGACCCATGTGCCAAAGACCTAGATGGTGATGGAAACCCATGTGAAGGAGGGCACGAAGGTGATAGACACCTATGTGAAGGAGAGCATGGAGGTGATGGTAACCTATGTGAAGGCGATCATAGACGTGATGGATATCGATGTAGAGGATACTTCAAGAGGTGATGGACACCACTATGGATTAAAACGAGGTGGTGATGTATATCTATGTGAAGTAGATGTCCAAATGATGGACCTAGAATGAAGAGATGGACTATTAGACTTGTGAGACCGAGTAGGCCATGTGCAAACAAGAGAGATAGGAACAGATTGTTCTTTAGATTCAAGATTTCATAGGGACCTAGATGCTCTAGCAAGTGCAATGGAAACCTCAAGAAGAGGTTATGGCCATGGTGTAGATAACGGAACACCATTGATAGTGATGACTTACTTGTTTTGAATGAGCTTTAAACACAATTGGTGCATGCAAATGAGAGTTCTGAGTTGCATGGAGCCAGGGAAGACCTAAGAGTATGTCCACACCCTTTGACTAAAGTTGCTACAAGGAAAGACACAAGCATCATAAAAGGACCAACTATTACTGGAAGCTTTATTTATCCATATGAGTTAGGAACTGGATATGAAATTTGTGAGATTAGATAGCCAATAGTGACAAGAAGTGCGATAGAACATGCACTAATGTGAAATTATAGATCAACCATAGTGTTATTAATATAAATGGATCTAATAGAATCACTAATGTGAAAGCGATTAGAAAAGAATGTAGCATGATAGTCATGATCAGAGAAAGTAATGAGTGGTGGAGATGTCTCAGCCATGAGCAACTAGAAAATCGAGAGCCCCTGGATGTAGGAGGAGGCACTGCGTGATATGTATGGATTATCTGAAGAATTAGTCACTTACTTATCATGTTTAGGAAGAGGATTTTTGAAGGATTTTGAGCTTGTGATTTTCATTGACTAGTGCAGAATCCATAGGATTTGGAAGATCAATTGCATTATTATCGATAAGATCTTGAATAAGATTGTGAAGTTTAAAGAATCAATCTGTAGAATTCCCTACACATTGGTGATAGTCGCATCTAAATTTTTCATTGTAATTATGACCTTTAGGATGAGATGGGTCTAAATTGAGCGGTGGAGGAAGCGTAATAAGGTTTCTATCAACAAGTTATGACAATAGAAGATACGAGAATGACAGTCAAATATTGTATATTTACGCTTAGGATGTTTCCGTTGAAGATATTTAGTGTTATATATAGCGTTGACAGTGGCTTTTAGCTTCAGTAGGTTTGGTAGATTGCTCGAAAGTCAATTTTCTTTAAAAGTGCATAGAAGATGAAGCTTGTTCTTTATACTTAAGATTTCCTATAGATAAGAGCATAGTTTCGTGTAGCTTAAACGTATGACATAAACGATTAAATGAAGGAGATGTCTCAAAGATAATACTCTCATGGAGAGGGCGGTAATAAAATTTGTATAAATAAATATTAAAGCACAGAATCCTCAAGCACATTAGACATCTTAGCTAAGTTCTTATATCTCAAGACATAATTCATTAGATGTTCATTAGATCCCTTGCTTAAGGTACGTAAGTTGAGCATAATATATTTTAGCGCCAATATTGATGGAGAAATTTGTAAGAAAAAACCTCATCTAGATGCGTAAAAGATGCTACCAAGTGGGTAGGTAGATCTTAGAACCAACACATTACATAATTGTGAAGACTTCTAATGAAGAGCTTAGCTAAGAGAGTATGATTATCCGCAAAATCTAGACATGCAACATGAAATTCTCGGAGATGCTTTTGGGGGGTCACCATGACCATTGAAAATGGGTAACTTGGGAGTGAAAAAAATTAGGTGGAAGTGCATAAGTGGAAATGTACGTGTGCGAAAGGAGTATGAAGTAGTAGTGGTGGAATCCAAAGATAGAGATGCACAATAAGTAACCTGTTGCAATTGATGGATTTGAACTTGAATGTCCCGATAAAGGGAGGCTAAATCTTGAGTACCAACAGAAGATATTTTCCGTGTATGAGAAACAAGAGGTGGAGTGAAGTGATTGGTGGGAGTAGGAACAAATATAGGAATAGTATAATTAGGTGGAAAAGTTGAAGCAGGGGGTTAAGTGGAAATGGAAGTGGGTATGGAGGCAGAAATAATACGCTCCGCAAGATTGGTGGCCTCTTCACATGCAATGAATAAAATCAAGTCTAAATCCTGAGGATGCTTGGTGATATTATCATTAAGCTCTTTAAGGTAGGATTTAGAAAAATTTCCATAAGATTGAGCCATAATGAGAAGATGAAAAAAATCCTAGAAGCAAGGTGGGTTCAAGCGACAAGTTCACCAAATGATTAAGAAAATATTGAAATAAATAGATTTGTAATTCTAAATATATAACAGAGTTTAATATAAATAATAAGGTACATATTTGATCTAAACAAATAAGCATTTTAAATTTGAAACCCTAGTTGTATGTGGAGAGATAAGAAGACTTAGTTGATCCACAATTAATCCCGAAGGTATGTCGAGTTAGAAAACTGTTGGAATAGGAACTTTGAGTGTCACAATTAGACCCATAAAAATTACATAGGTTTCAGAAATGCTAGGACCAGGGCTCCTATGGAGGGTCAAGGGTGCCTAGGGGCACCAGAGACCTATTCTGAGCGCCTGTGACTACTCAGAAGTTACATAACTCAGTTTCGCAAGGTCGTAAGATGTTCGTTGCTTGACCACCTTATATCACATGCATGTCATTGCACTTTGTTGTTATTCTCCTAAAACCTATAATAAAAAAAGAAGAACCTGTAAAACCCTTAAACCCACATCAAATCCTAAAAATAAGATACGAAAAATGAGGGGTCGAAGTGTCCTCAGCTTTCAACAAGGTGAACTTACAACCAAGCAACTGCACTACATCTCAAACCCAATGAAGTTATATGTGTGTGAAGAGATCATGCCCTAGGTGGCTCTTGTGTGTTCCACACTTGATATAAAACAATAGATAGATGTAGAAAATTTAGATAGATGTGTGCATGAAATAATGAACTTCCCCTCCTATGAAGTGTATGTAGAAATGACATTCCCTTGTCCCCTTGTGTGGAGCTATATGGATGCTTAAATGCTCATTAGATGTAACCTTAGGTGATGATAGCTAATGTTTAGTGCTTGGTCCTTTATTATGATCAAATATTTTTGTATTTATATGATTCCCTTGTTTGAATTTTATAATTAACCAATAAAGGCCGACTAATAAAAATCAAGACTCCAAAATAGCTAGAAAAAGACCCAAAGATGTGATAAAGTACAAAGAGGGCGAGGGCACCTAAAGGTGAATATGAAATTTGTGAGATTAGATAGCCAATAATGACAAGAAGTGCAATAGAACATGCACTAATGTGAAATTATGGATCAACCATAGTGTTATTAATATAAATGGATCTAATAGAAGCACTAATGTGCAAGCGATCAGAAAATAATGTAGCATGATAGTCATGATCAGAGAAAGTAATGAGTGGTGGAGATGTCTCGGCATGAGCAACTAGAAAATCGAGAGCCCCTAATGTAGGAGGAGGCACTACGCGATATGTATGATTATCTGAAGAATCAGTCACTTACTTATCATGTTTAGGAAGAGGATTTTTGAAGATTTTGAGCTTGTGATTTTCATTGACTAGTGTAGAATCCATAGGATTTTGAAGATCATTTGCATTATTATCGATAAGATCTTGAATAAGATTGTGAAGTTTGAAGAATCAATTTGTATAATTCCCAACACATTGGTGATAGTCGCATCTAAATTTTTCATTGTAATTACAACCATTAGGATGAGATGGGTCTAAATTAAGCGGTGGAAGAAGCGTAATAAGGTTTCTATCAACAAGTTGTGACAATAGAAGATACGAAACGACAGTCAACTTTGTATATTTACACTTAGGAGGTTGCCATTGAAGATATTTAGTGTTATATATAGCGTTGACAGTGGTTTTAGCTTCAGTAGGTTTGGTAGATTGCTTGAAAGTCAATTTTCTTTAAAAGTGCATAGAAGATGAAGCTTGTTCTTGATACTTAAGCTTTCCTATAGATAAGAGCTTAGATTCGTGTAGCTTAAGTGTATGACATAAATGATCAAATGAAGGAGATGTCTCAAAAATAATACTCTCATGGAGAGGCGGTAATAAAATTTGTATAAATAAATATTGAAGCATGGAATCCTCAAGCACGTTAGACATCTTAGCTAAGTTCTTATATCTCAAGACATAATTCGTTAGATGTTCATTAGATCCTTGCTTAAGGTACACAAGTTGAGCATAATATATTTTAGCACCAATATTGAAGGAGAAATTTATAAGAAAAACATCAGCTAGATGTGTAAAAGATGCTACTGAGTGGGTAGGTAGATCTTAGAACCAACACATTACATAATTGTGAAGACTTCTAAGGAAGAGCTTAGCTAAGAGAGTATGATCATCCACAAAATCTAGACATGCAACATGAAATTCTCGGAGATGCTTTTGGGGGTCACCATGACCATTGAAAATGGGTACTTGGGAGTGAAAAAATTAGGTGGAAGTGCATAAGCGGAAATTGCATGTGTGAAAGGAGTATGAAGTAGTAGTGTGGAATCCAAAGATAGAGATGCACAATAAGTAACCTGTTGCAATTGATAGATTTGAACTTGAATGTCTTGATAAGGGAGGCTAAATCTTGAGTACCAACAGAAGATATTTTCCACATATGAGAAACAAGAGGTGGAGTGAAGTGATTGGTGGGAGTAGGAACAAAGATAGGAATAGTATAATTAGGTGGAAAAGTTGAAGCAGGGGGTTAAGTGGAAATGGAAGTGGGGATGGAGGCAGAAATAATAAGCTCCGCAAGATTGGTGGCCTCTTCACATGCAGTGAATAAAATCAAGTCTAAATCCCGAGGATGCTCAACGATATTATCATTAAGCTCTTTAAGGTAGGATTTAGAAAATTTTCCATAAGATTGAACCATAATGAGAAGATGAAAAAAAATCCTAGAAGCAAGGTGGGTTTAAGCAACAAGTTCACCAAATGATTAAGCAAATATTGAAATAAATAGATTTGTAATTCTAAATATATAACATAGTTTAATATAAATAATACGGTATAGATTTGATCCAAACAAATAAGTAATTTAAATTTGAAACCCTAGTTGTAAGTGGAGAGATAAGAAGACTTAGTTGATCCGCATTAATCCCGAAGGTATGTTGAGTTAGAAAATTGTTGGAATAGGAACTTTGAGTGTCACAATTAGACCCATAAAGTTACATAGGTTTTAGAAATGCCAGGACCAGGGCTCCTATGGAGGGTCAAGGGCGCCTGGGGCACCAGAGACCTATTCTGAGCACCTGTTACTACTCAGAAGTTACATAACTCAATTTCGCAAGGTCGTAAGATGTTCGTTGCTTGACACCTTATATCACATGCATGTCGCTGCACTTTGTTGTTATTCTCCTAAAACCTACAATAAAAAAAGAATAACCTACAAAACCCTCAAACCACATCAAATCCTAAAAATAAATACGAAAAATGAGGGTTCGAAGTATCCTCGGCTATCAACAAGGTGAACTTACGACCGAGCACTGTACTACATCTCAAACCCAATGAAGTTATATGTGTGTGAAGAGATCATGCCCTAGGTGGCTCTTGTGTGTTCCGCACTTGATAGAAAACAATAGATAGATGTAGAAAATTTAGATAGATGTGTCCATGAAATAATGAACTTCCCCTTCTATGAAGTGTATGTAGAAATGACATTCCCTTGTCCCTTGTGTGGAGCTATATGGATGCTTAAATGCTCATGAGATGTAACCTTAGGTGATGATAGGTAATGTTTAGTGCTTGGTCCTTTATTATGATCAAATATTTTTGTATTTATATGATTCCCTTGTTTGAATTTTATAATTAACCAATAAAGGCCGACTAATAAAAATCAAGACTCCAAAATAGCTAGAAAAGACCCAAAAGATGTGATAAAAGTACAAAGAGGTCGAGGGCACCTAAAGGGGACAAGGGCACCTAGTGCTGGCATCCTAGTTGGGCATTGGTGTCTAGAATGATAAATGTTAAAGTATAAAAAGACAGACTAGGCAAGGAGTGTGAGAGAAAATAGAAAGCAAGCAAAGATGGTAAAAAATATTGATCAATTAGTACTTTTCTCACTTGTGAATCATATGATATTAGTATGTGATTAGGACTACAAATGTACCCAAAGTGCATGATTTATTGTCTGCATTTTGTAACTCACATGTATGGACTCATCATAACTCTGCAAGGGAGAAAAGAGTTACAATTCGTAAATGGAATTTAACTCTTGTAAGACGTACGACACACACTGACGCACAGTGACTCATATGACAGAATCTGTCATATAACTCCTAATGACAACCTAGATACCTATGAATCACTTAAGTGAGTTGACTCACCATGGGTGAGGGAAATTCACATAATAAATATATAATAGATGAAAAATAACCCCCGCACATCGATAATTTTCAGCCCAAGAAAAGGATGAAGAGTATGTTGTTGCAGCAAAGATGGAAGAGGTTGTTGATGTTTTACCATACTCTGAAGAGTTCCTAAGGTTTCTTTGAGACCCTAGTATTTGTAAAAGGGAATAAGGAGCGACGAATGAAGCTTGCATTTGCTTGAGGGAAAGAAAATTTAAGGAGGGAGGATTGTAATGTCCCCTTTTCCAAGTGAGTTTGACTTGAATACCTTGGGGACCATTTTTTGTTTCCCATGGGATATAAGGGAGAAAATAACATAAGTACATTCGTGATATGATTGTAATTTTCTATTTTTCATCTTTTTAATATTTTTTAAAAAGGAAAATTTCCAATTTTAGCATTAAAAATAACAAGTTGGTGGCTGAGAGTACAAATCACCAACTCCCAAATAGAAAAAATAATATTAAAGGGGGAGTTCATCCCTCCTTGAGTGGGAAAAGTAAATGTCAAAAACAAATTAAGAATCATAAATGGAGCAACTTCACAAGGAAAAGAAAGAAAAGGCTAGAAAATCAAATGTTGGGGATCATCTATGCGATCATCAAGTGAAATTGATACTTCTCTTTTGTAAATTGGAGGATTGAGCTCTCATTTTCAGCCTTTGAGGATGAAATATCTCATTGGATCCTATTGGGTACGAAAATCCTCAATAGTCACAACACTTGGGGATGAAACCATTATGTTTGCATTGGTGGCTTCATTCGAGAGCTGCATGTGAGCTTCAAATTCAGAACTTAGAACAATAAACGTTTACAATAGTGCTAGGGCACACTTTTCTTGTGTTGTCACATTTATTTCCACCTTAACCTACCCATATGTAGATTTTGGGATCACTTTTCAATGGGTTTTTGTGGTTGGAAAAAAACATGATTCTAATTTTGTTTTTAGCTTCCATTTTTTTAATCATTTTGAGCTATCATTTGTATTTTATCTCCAAGTATTTATGAAGATATGGTATTTTGAAGTTTCAATTGTTTTTTAGCAATAATTAATTCCAACAGTCTGTAATTTATGGTTGAAGAATTTATTTTTCATGATTTCATCAAGGGTTTCATGTGGATGATGTATTTTTTGAAACTTTGTGTGTGGGAAAGGCTAAAATATTAATTTAACCTAGGTCGCTTAGGGTTTGATGGACTTAAAATAGGTCACTACCCTAATCCTTTTATAAAATTATTTTTGTTTTCATAAAAATTAGTTTCTCTACATGTGGTTTTCATAATTTCTGGCAATGTTCCATTAGGGTTATTGGGAAAATCAATTCCTCAAATTTGAGCCTAAAATGGATATTATAATTATTTTGAGATCTTCCCTCTATTTACAATCATCCATGATGTTATTGAGCCTTTACAGTGTCTTATCATTCAAGGTATGATTCGTGAAGAAGTTGTGGGTACCACAAGGACTACTATGTAGTTGTTTATATGTTTAACAATGTGGGATTTATTCCACATTTACTAAGAAGAGAGAATCCATAGGGGGTTTTATACAAAATCACTTTGTTGTTATAGTGGAGCTAATGCTCCACATGTCCAACGCTTTTGTAAATCATAAAATTTAATTAAGTTTTTTGTCTAGTAATCACATGGCATAGGAGGTGAACATGTGTCACAAAATCTAAAACTCGTGGGTTGAGAAGTTTTAAGGAAAATATGAGGTTTGATGAAACCACGGTACATTAATACATAAAATTGTGCCATGTGGTTGCAATTCCAGATACACATATACCTAGGAGAGTTGAAAAAAATAGTGTATAAGGAATGATAAAAATATTGGAAGTGGGAAACTATAAGTGGTTTCGTGTGACCAAATCATGGGCACCCAAGACCCTGAAAATTTGGGAGCATGTGATTGGGCCACATATCCCAATCACTGGAGGTTGGAAGCTAAGAGAAGGGAGGCTAAAACTAGATATAGTTTGAAGGTCTGAGAGATGAAGGCATCTGACTGGGCCATGTGTCCCAATCACAAGGAAAATATGTGAACCAATGGAGGCTCCACATGTGGTGATTTTCCTTGCATTTAGGCACATAAACTGGGAAATGGAGAAAATAAAGACAAGAGGCTCAAGAGATGAATAGATGTCATTGGGCCACATGGCCCAATTATGGATAACAATAAATAACCAATCAAAATGTCACAAATGGCCTAATAAAAAATTACAATGGGTAATATAGTTGAAAAAAACTAAAAATTTGTACAATTTTAAAGGAGTGGGTAATAAACAGAGCTCTGGATTTTCTGCCATAACTTCTGATTGGTAGCTCCATTTTGCAAATGGTTAGTGTTATCCCAAATTCTCCCCCCGAGAAACTTTGATCAAGAAAACTCCTGCACATAAGGAAATTATAAAGGAAATGACTCGGACCCGTGAGCTCACATTCCAGGATAACAAATGGGTTACAGGTAGGCTCGGAAATGAAGGAGCAGTGTCATAGAGAAGCCAGGAGCATGAAGGGAAAGAAACAATGAAGATTTGAGTCCCTCGAGCTTGAAACTGTTCAGGAAAGAATCCAGAATCAACTAAGTATGGAAGAACCAACAGAGGGAACCACACGTCCTAATGGTGCTCCTCCAAAGGTGAATCCAAAAAAGAGAAGCTCAAACAAGCGTCGCATCTCCACTTGTCTCAGGACGAAACAGAGGCAGGGAAAAATGGTCAAGCAGAGTCAAAAGGTGGAGCTTCAGGGCCATGGGGGTTTTCTGAGTTTTACGTTTCGCGAAAAGGGGAAAAGGTAAATTACGGACCCGCAAACCTATTTTTTGCTCTAATCTAGCTGCCACGTGTCCCATATCAAAGGGGGCCCATTTTTCAAACTTTTTTCCCGCCCTCCTGTATGGACTCGATACAAACTTCGAAGGGGCATATCATTTCGACTCAGTGCTTGAAATATTGTGAAATCTAACGCCATTGAAAAGATCTCGGCCTCACCCATGCCATAGAGGTCTAAAACTTTAATTTTGAGGAGGTTAGGTAAAGGAAAATGTAGGAAACGTCTTCAGGGCTTCAATGCAGGATCCATCTGTCTTAATAACCAGATCAGATTTGATCTGTTTCCATTGTTTCCTCTTCTTTCAAGGCGCCAAATCAAGGAATCATGCAGTAAAGATGGATTTGGGGCATATTTTATCATAAGCATTAACAACAGTGGTTGAGCTTCAACCTTCTTTTCCGCTTCTCTCTCTCTTTCTTCTCTCTAGATCAAATCTATAAATACGGGGGTAGGATTCATTGTAAAAGGTTGTTGTTCATTCTTCTTCTCTACCTCCCCCTTCTTTTCTTCCCCAAGGTTGAAATGGAGTTTGAATCTCCTCCCCTACTCTGTAAATGGCATTTTTTGCCTCTTACTCGTGTATGATGCTCTGTGTAAAATTTTAAAGCAATAAAACTTGTTTTTGTGATGCATTTTATCCATCCTTTGCTTTTTTTCATTGCATACTCTTGCCTCTCATCATTCTAGAGTATTATGTGCATGTTTTGGACATTTCATTTGTAGATCTGGGAGCTGTGTTCGTGGGGGATTGAAGTGGTGTTCTGTGTGAAATCTATCTCTAGTCTGTGGTGCATCTTGTCCACCCTCTCCTCTGCTCACCTCTCTCCACTTCAGGAAGTTGAGATTGTGACCAGCACTTCCCTTTTCTTGGTGTTATCACCTCGTTAGTGTAGGATTTCCCTCTTTATGCACTTTCTGTCTCCCTGTCTCCTTGGTATTATTAGGATAGGTGTAGTTAGACGTCATTTCTGCATTAGGAGTAGTTTAGCATTAGGATCAGGAAGAAGAAGACAACTTTCTCCAGAGGGCCATCTCAAGTCCACAAGTCCCACAACTTGAGAGATGGTTCCATGTTATGCAAATCACACCAGATGACCTTGCCTTAGAAAAATAGATCCATAACTCATTTGGGGGTACTGTGATTTCACACTAACTATTTTGGCATGTCGGGTGGGACAGGTCTAAAGCACCTTACCACTTCACTTCATCAGGTTCAATGTGCTCTTGGTGAAGATTTCCGCCTTTGGAGGCACTTTCAAGCACATCTGGCGACTCCATCTGGTCAAAAAACCCATCATTCTCTCAGTTGCAGACCTTTTCCATCCATTTCCACTCATTTTCATCCATTTTCTTCTTCCCTCTCTTTCATTTTATCCCATTCCATGAGGTTGTGCAATCATGGCTTCATTCCCTTCATGGAACTCACACTTGTAGCAGTACATTCCACCTCCAATGCATTTTCAAACTCCTCCAAATTAGCATTTTATGCAGATTCAAGATCATTATGCTTACCCATATGAGCAGTGTCAAAACCAGTTTGACTATGAAGCTTATCAAGGACAAGGGGATGCATATGATGGCGATAGTTATACAGAGGATGCTGGTCTACTGGAGAAGATTCAAAAAATGGAGGTTGGTGTGGTTTAGTCAAGGGGCATAGCACAAATGAAGGCATTTCATATTGGTTTCAGGGTACCCTGTCCATGGGAAGGCCCTTTTCCAAGACATTATAGCCCTCAAGAGAAGCTTGACTTCATGGTTGAAGTGTTGCCTCAGCTTACACAGTGGGTTGAGGAGATCAGGGACTTATGAGCAAAGTGTGAAACAACCTTGTCAATGGGTAAGTACACCACCTTCTAGTTTTTCTTTTCCTCATTCTCAGCCAATATCATTTTAGCAGTATCAAGTTCCAAGCTTCCCATCTTCTGCCCCAAATGTTAATTCCTCTTCTCCATCTACTATTCTTCCATCCCACCACAGTTTCTCTGCCCTTTTCCCTTCCAAATCCAATTCCCCCCCAACAAGAGCCAAAATAAATGCCTTCTCCCCCGCCACAAACAAGGAAACAACTAGTGGAGACCCCACCCACCACTCCTCTTTCCTTTCCAAGTCCATGTTGGGAAGAGACTCCAAAAACCAGCCAAGGAGAACATCAAATAGAGGAACCCAAAAGAGAAGAAATGATAGAAAATCTGAAGAGTTGGGCTACTAAATTTGAGTTTTCAAAGGTTCCCTTGTTGGTTAATCCTATGGAGGAGGCTGAGGTCAAGCCACAAGTGGTGGAAGCTCCAGCTACAGCACAAGCAGGGGAAGAAGGAGCTACTCCTCATCCAAAAAGAAGAGGAGTACATTCTAGTTGTGGAGGAGGACCATACAGTTTCAGAGGCTCCAAGTGCGGAGCAGGCCACAGAAGAACCTTCAGTTCTTCCTCCCACTTCATCCCCTTCAAGATCTGATGTTGAGGAAGAGTTTGAGCTTTCAAACTTCATGTTTGAGGATGAAGGGAGCCATGGTGATCAGGTTACATATCAGGAAAGCACCATGGAGGAGGTAGAGCACATGTAACAGAACAACAAGGAGGCAGACTGCATGTCAGACTTGGAAGATTGCTTTAATGAAGAGGAGCCTAAGGAGATAACATAATTTTTTCCTCCATCTTCAACATCCCAAGCACATGAGCATGTTACCGTGGAGGAGAACATTCAGGAATAGAAGCCTGCACTTCATAACAGCCCTCTGGAACCAAGGTTGGAAGATCTTGATCTTCCATGTTCTTCAAAGGAGGAGGAAGAGAAAAGGCAGGAGGATATCATCATCTCTCTCACACCATCCACCCAAGAAGGTACACAAGAAGACTCCATTTTTGGAGTTGAATTTCAGAGAAATGGGCACATCCAAAGGATCAGACCGTGCCCAATCAGGTACTTGGCTTCATTGGAGCCAAAGGAGAAACCAAAACCAGTCATGCCTACTTCAGGGCATGAGGATGAATACCAAAGCACCAAGGGTCATCATCAATACCTCTAGGAGTTGAATGCAAGTCACCTTGAGGAGGTATTTTCCATTAATGTTGATACCTTGATGATTTGGGTGGAGGACCATGGCTTATTGTTAGTTTTTCACTCATCTAACCAGCCATGTTCAGTGCCAAATCAGTTGCATGGCTTCCATTTTTTAAGAAGGGAAGCTATTTCTCCCTGCCAGTTGCAGGCTTTGTTTGAGCTCCCTTTTTTCTTGGTTAGAGTAGTGTAGGTAGGTTTGTTTTTAGTAGAAGAAGTGCTTTTTCACACTCTGCATATCCCACTTGGGGTATGTATGATTTTCACTTTGTACATAGTTTTTGGTGTTGTTGTTTTGCTCTTGCACAGTGCATTGTAATGGTTTTTGGTGAAGTTCAACTTCAAGTTTCAGAAGGTTCCAAAGTGACTCAGAGGTCATATTTTAAGAGTTAGATCAAAGAATTGGTTATCAAGCTTGAATCCATGCCCAATGGATGCCCCAAGGCCACTGGTCTCTTCATCTAGCAAACAGATGTCCCCATGAGTCACCAAATTGTTATCCCAAATTTGCCCCCTGGTAAATTTGGTCAAGACAACTCCTGCACATAAGGAAATTATGAAGGAAACGACTCAAACCCATGATCTCACATTCCAAGATGACAAACAAGTTACAGGTAGGCTCAGAAATGAAGGAGCAGCGTCGCAGAGAAGCCAGGAGCAAGAAGGGGAAGAAACAGTGAAAATTCAAGGCCCTCAGGCTCAAAACCGTTCAAGAAAGAATCCATAATCAACTAAGTATGGAAGAGACAATAGAGGGAACCACATGTCCTAACGGAACTCATCCAAAGGTGAATCCAAAAAAGAGAAGCTCAAACAAGCATCGCATCTCCACGTGTCTCAGGAAGAAATGGAGGCAAGGGTAAATGGTCAAGTAAGAGTCAAAAGGTGGAGCTTTTGAGGCCACGGGGGTTTTCTGAGTTTTACATTTCGTGAAAAGGGGAAAAGGTAAATTACGGACCCACAAACCCATTTTTTTCTCTAATCTGGCTGCCACATGTCCCATATCAAAGGGGACCCATTTTTCAAGTTGTTTTCCTGCCCTCCTGTACAAACCTGATACAAACTTCAAAGGGGCATATCTTTCGACTCAGGGCTCAAAATATTATGAATCTGATGCCATTGAAAAGATCTCAGCCTCACCCATGCCACGAAGGTCTGAAACTTTAATTTTGATGAGGTTAGGTATAGGAAAATGGAGGAAACATCTTTGGGCCTTCAATGTAGGATCCATTTGTCTCAACAACCAGATCAGATTTGATCTATTTCCATCGTTTCCTCTTCTTTCAAGGCACCAAATCAAGGAATCATGCAGTAAAGACAGATTTGGGGCATATTTTATCAGAAGAATTAACAGCAGTGGTTGAGCTTCAACCTACTTTTCCGTTTCTCTCTCTCTTTCTTCTCTCTGATCAAATCTATAAATACGAGGGCAGGATTCATTGTAAAAGGTTGGTGTTCATTCTTCTTCTCTACCTCCCCCTTCTTTTCTTCCCTAGGGTTGAAATGGAGTTTGAATCTCCTCCCCTGCTCTGTAAATGGCATTTTTTTCCTCTTGCTCATGTATGATGCTCTGTGCAGATTTCCTAAAGCAATAAAACTCATTTTTGTGATGCATTTACCGATCCTTTGCTTGTTTTCATTGCATACTCTTGCCTCTCATCATTCTGGAGTATTCTGTGCATGTTTTTGACGTTTCATTTGTAGATCTGGGAGCTGTGTTCGTGGGGATTTAAGTGGTGTTCTGTGTGAAATCTATCTCTGGTATGTAGTGCATCTTGTCCACCCTCTCCTCTGCTCACCTCTCTCCACTTCAGGCAGCTGAGATTGTGACCAGCACTTCCCTTTTCTTGGTGTTATCACCTCGTTAGTGTAGAATTTCCCTCTTTATGCACTTTCTCTCTCCCTGTCTCCTTGGTATTGTTAGGATAGGTGTAGTTAGACGTCATTTTTGCATTAGGAGTAGTTTAGCATTAGGATCAGGAAGAAGAAGTTGGCTTTCTCCGTAGGGCCATCTCAAGTCCACAAGTCCCACAGCTTGAGAGATGGTCCCATGTTATGCAAATCACACCAAATGACTCTACCTTAGAAAAGAAGATCCATAACTCATTTGGGGGTGATGTGATTTCGCACTAACAATTAGTACCATTGGAAAGCTCTCTTCAAGATATTTACAATGATTATAGTCTCATGGATAACTTTATAGTGATTGAAGAGTAGTTTTTTATAGATATTTTAGAAGGTCATTTATTTATTCTATCAAATTTGTCATACAAAATTGATATGATGCTAATGATGGCTCCTTGTTAGGTTGTGGAGATAAATAGCTTCACTGGAGTGTGCATTACAAAGTGACTAGAAAACATAGTAACTATCTTCGGTTAGAGGGAACCGGCATCGGTCAGTCAAGGAGGAACCGGCAGCGGTTAGGGGAATTATATCTATTTTTAGCATTAAAGTAGATCTATTAATTGTAAATGCATGGCTATTATGCCCTAAGTTTGTATACGCCTATATAAGCATGAAAGCTAGGGTTAGAAGGTGAATTAAGAGAAGGATTGAATTAGATCTTTGATTCTCCTAGATTGATAGGATGAAGAAGAAGAAGAGAAAGAAATAATAGGTTACATGAAGACGGAGTCTCCATGGAGAGGAGTTGAATAGAAGGAAATAGCAGGTACATCTGAATGGTGAGAAGAGGGTAACATCTTCTACTGTATTTCCTTTGTATAGTTATTGTCTCATTGTAATGGCTTGCATAGTATGCAAAGCACATAGAGTTTCTTCTTGTAGATCCACATGTTGGTGAGATCTTGTATTATAGATCTATGTAGATCTAGTCTTGTATTGTAGATCCATGAGATCATATTGTATTGTTGATCCATGTAGATCTAGATATTGTAGAGGAGGTTGTCTTCATGTTTGCACAGGTTATGCAGTGATGGAGAGATAAACTTACTTCTTGGTGCACAGTCATAGTTGCACATATGGTAGACCCATGTGAGAGGTCTTGTTTGCAGATCCATAGAGAACTTGGTAGCAGTTCAGAGATGCAGTAGTTCCTGGTTATGTGAGATCTTTGGTGGTGTTTGGAGGCACAATTGTAGTGCACTCATGGAGATCCATTTAGAGATCTGGAGGAGAGGAGATACTCTTGGAGAGATGCATTGTACTCTTGTATTGAAGAGTTGGTTTGTACTCTTGTTGTATTATATATATGAGATCTCTATCTTTGGTGGACGTAGCCCACATTGGGTGAACCATGGTACATGTTGTGTTATGTGTGTGTACTTTGTCTTGATTTGGATTATTCTAGTTTATACTTCCACTGCTGTAGATTTTGGGGAATTGTTTAGATCCTGTGCATGATTTTGTTTGTTATTAAATCATAGCACTATTCCACAGTCCCAAATTCCCAACAACTGGTATCAAGAGCTTGGTTAGCTTGGTTATTTCAGAGCAAGGTTTTTCTTCATGGTATATTGTTAGTGGTTTACTGACAGGTGTATGAGAGCAGGGTTTGTTTTTCTTGATGAGAAGATCACAGGAAGAGATTCAATCTCAAGTGGGAGCTAGAAGAGTAAGGTTGCTGGAAATTACAGTGACCAGCATCGGTTAAGTGGCAACCAACATCGGTAGGGTGACCGTGGTTAGTTACAGGGTAACCGTGGTCAGTTACAGGGTGACCGTGGTCGGTTACTGGGAAACCTAGTTTTAAACAGAAAATCATAGATCTAAAGAAATGGAAAGATGCATGGAATGTTTCTTGTTTGCTGAGGTGTCCCCAGTTCTTGGAGGCACAAGCATGTTGGTCAGATTGTAGATCTGGTTATTGAGGTATGGTTTTATCTTGGTATTGCAGTGCTTATATTATTTTGGTTGCACATGCATGTTTGGGATTGCAGATCTAGATCTGAGAATGAGATAAAGGAGTAGTTATGCATCCTTTGGTGCAGTTAGATGCATGGGCTTCTTAGAGAAGTTGAATATAGTAGCACATAATGAAGACGGGGTTTCCATCAGAGAAACATGTTCTTCAGTTGAAGATGTGGTTGAGTATCTTGGTGCTGGTAAGGTGATGTGTTTCATCTTGGTGCAATTTTTTTATTGCATGTATTATTGTTGTTAAGTTTTTGTGCAAGATTTGGGTGCTTCTTGAAATGACTGGCTCAACACAACTATCGGCTTTGGTCAGAGTAGGCACCTCGGTTTGGTGACCTATGCCAATTTTTGGCATTGTGTTAGTTCCAGCAGCACTGATGTCGGTCAGGGAACCGACATCGGTCACAGAGGGTAACCGGTACTGGTCAGCAAACCATAGTCGGTCTCTGTGACAACAAGTTTGCACATGGTTTCTTACAGTAGAAGAGGGCATGGATGGTTCAGTGTCCTGTTTTGGAGGATCATGTTTCTTGCACAGTGTGTACAGGCAGAAACAATGTTGATCACTTCAATGTTTGGATCAGAAAGAGGATGGATTTGGCTTGGTTAGTCCAGTGAGACTTTGGGTCAGGTATCTCTATATGGTTCATGTTTTATTTCTTTCTTTTGGAGCAACTGATATTATGTTTGGATAGTGTGCATAGATTTACACCATGTTTTTGGTGTTGTTTGACTTTTATTTCCCGGTTGTGTGGAATCTTGAGGACAAGGATATCTAGTCTAAGGATGAGATCCTCAATGAAAAGTCATGGTTAGACACAGTTGCAGGTAACGGAAGATGTTGAGTACACAGGATGAAAAGAAGTTGATTCACCTACTTCACAAGAAGTCCAAACTTATGTGATGTAGGAGTATTCTTTGATAAGAAGGGAATCATTTTATATTTTCTTTCATCTAGTTTTATTTCTCACTGACATATTAGCTTTTGAGCTTGGTGTTAGAGGTAGTGCATAGGATTTCGTGTTCAGTGGGAGCAAGCCATGGTTGTTGGCATTGCAGGATTGGATACATGATGCACATGCAGAGTGAGAGGAGATTGCTACTATTTAGAGTGGCAGAGGCACTAGTTGGTTTTGGAGGGCAGTCATAGATTTGCAGGTATATTGAGTTTATTTCTTTGTGATGTCACTTCTGGTTTATTTTGTGGTGCCTGGATATCCCTATGGGATTACAGTTGATGGTTAGATTCAGCTGGGTGAA
Source organism: Taxus chinensis (assembly GCA_019776745.2). NCBI lineage: Eukaryota > Viridiplantae > Streptophyta > Pinopsida > Cupressales > Taxaceae > Taxus > Taxus chinensis. Next base: position 663,067,196 of record CM034153.1, on the reverse strand, counting down.
GATGATAGAGAAATTTTTTCAAAGTTTGAAGGGTTAAAAAAGAGAAAATATGCTAGTTACAAAGACTGGTGTCGGTTAGGATTAACCATGTGGTCGGTCATCTGGTAACACTGGTCGGTCAGGAAGTGACCGGGGTCGGTTAGGAAACTGTGGTCAGTTTGGTCACAGGTTTGACAACAATGTTTATTTACCATTTTTAGATGGTGCCCTTGTTTTGCTTTCATCTTGGTTGGTTTGTGCAGTATGTTGATGACATGTTTGCTGGTATTTGCACTTGGTATTAGTTGCATGGTTTAGCATGGTTGTTTGTTATTGACATTGATGAGCACAGGATTCATATATTGCTTTGGAGTTAGTCAGTGACAGACTTGGAGCTTCTGGAGAGCCTGATGATATGGATGGATGTATAGGTGAGTTTATACATGTGGATAGATTCAGTTTTGTGAGTCTATGATGATGCAAATGTTTGATTTGCACATGGATGCCTATGAGCATGGTTCAGTTGCCTTGAGCATGAGTAGGGGATGTTTGTATTTCCTCTTGATTACTATGTTACTCCTTGATAGGTATGTTATCTACAGATGAATGTCTTGGACATGCTAGTTGTTTATGCAGGGTTGGATTTACAGATTGCAGTGTTTGGATTTCTTTGAGTTATGTAGGTGTTTTTGGATTGATCACCCACTGTTGCATGTAGAACTCATTCAGGGTTATTTTTACCCAGGATCTTGTTTTGCTTTTGCATATTCCAGTTTGACTTGTCTTTAGATAGTTGCATTGGTGGTTGCATGGAGACATGGATAGATGGATGGAGAACATGGTTGGTTTTACAGGTATGGATATGGTTGCAGTTGAAGCTCAGTACTTCAGTTTGAGTGGGAGCTCTTACAGGTGTGTTATTCATGATGGCTTGGTTGCATGAGAGGCTTGGTGTTATGATTCAGTGGGAGCTTGATGTATGGATAGCTTGGTTATCATGAATCAGTAGTAGCTTCGTGCAGGTCTATGGTAAGTCACAAGTTTGTTATCTTCTTGGTTTGAGAAGATGGTTTGATCTTCCTAGTTTTATTTTTTTTGAGAGAATTGTTGAAGGAAAGAATAGATGGTCTTCACGGTGTGTAGAGGATGGTGATGTACAGGTACAGGTACAAAGGTTCAACAATTTATCTCCAAGTGGGAGATTGTTAGGTTGTGGAGATAAATATCTTCACTGGAGCATGCGTTACAAAGTTGTTGGAATATACAGTAACTGTCATCGGTCAAGGGGGAACCGGCATCGGTTACCCAGGACCAGCATCGGTCAGATGACAATCGTAGGAACTGGAATTGACGGTTAAGGCTAACCGGCGTCGGTTACCTGTGTGATGATGTTTTAATTAACTCTCAGGAATTAGATCTATCTTTAGCATTAAAGTAGATTTATTGGATTGTAATTGCATGGCTAAGTGCCCTAAGTTTATATATGCTTATATAAGCATGAAAGCTAGGGTTTAGAAGTAGAATTAAGAGAAGGATTGAATTAGATCCTTGATTCTCCTAGATTGAGAGGATGAAGAAGAAGAAGAGAAAGAAAGAAAGAACAGGTTACATGAAGACAGAGTCTCCATGGAAAGGAGCTGGACAGAAGGAAATAGAAGGTACATATGAATGGTGAGAAGAGGGTAACATCTTCTACTGTATTTCCTTTGTATAGTTATTGTCTCATTGTAATGGCTTGCATAGTATGCAAAGCACATAGAGTTTCTTCTTGTAGATCCACATGTTGGTGAGATCTTGTATTATAGATCCATGTAGATCTAGTCTTGTATTGTAGATCCATGAGATCATATTGTATTGTTGATCCATGTAGATCTAGATATTGTAGAGGAGGTTGTCTTCATGTTTGCACAGGTTATGCAGTGATGGAGAGACAAACTTACTTCTTGGTGCACAGTCATAGTTGCACATATGGTAGACCCATGTGAGAGGTCTTGTTTGCAGATCCACAGAGAACTTGGTAGCAGTTCAGAGATGCAGTAGTTCCTGGTTATGTGAGATCTGCTGGTGGTGTTTGGAGGCATAGTTGTAGTGCACTCATGGAGATCCGTTTAGAGATCTGGAGGAGAGGAGATACTCTTGGAGAGATGCATTGTACTCTTGTATTGAAGAGTTGGTTTGTAATCTTGTTGTATTATATATATGAGATCTCTATCTTTGGTGGACGTAGCCCACATTGGGTGAACCACGGTACATGTTGTGTTATGTGTGTGTACTTTGTTTTGATTTGGATTATTCTAGTTTATACTTCCACTGCTGTAGATTTTGGGGAATTGTTTAGATCATGTGTGCATGATTTTGTTTGTTATTAAATCATAGCACTATTCCACAGTCCCAAATTCCCAACAACTGCTATATAAGAGCTTGGTTAGCTTGGTTATTTCAGAGAAAGGTTTTGCTTCATGGTTTTGTTAGTGGTTTGACTGACATGTATGAGAGAAATGTTTGTTTTTCCTGATGAGAAGATCACAAGGAAGAGATTTAATCTCAAGTTGGAGCTGGAAGAGTAAGGTTGCTGGAAATTACAGTGACCGGCGTCGGTTAAGTGGCAACCGGGCAGGGTGTGACCGTGGTTGGTTACAGGGTAACCGTGGTCAGTTACAAGTGTGGTCGGTAATAGGGTGACCGTGGTCGGTTACTGGGAACCTAGTTTTAAACAGAAAATCATAGATCTGAAGAATTAAGAAGATGCATGGAATGTATCTTGGTTGCTGAGGTGTCCCTGGTTCTTGGAGGCACAAGCATGTTTGTAGATTGCAGATCCGGTTATTGAGGTATGGTTTTATCTTGGTATTGCAGTGCTTATATTATTTTGGTTGCACATGCATGTTTGGGATTGCAGATCTAGATTTGAGAATGAGAGAAAAGGAGCAGTTATGCATCCTTTGGTGTAGTTAGATGCATGGGCTTCATTAGAGAAGTTGAATATAATAGCACATAATGAAGACGGGGTTTCCATCAGAGAAACATGTTCTTCAGTTGAAGATGTAGTTGAGTATCTTGGTGTTGGTAAGGTGATGTGTTTCATCTTGGTGCAATTTTTATTGCATGTATTATTGTTGTTAAGTTTTTGTGCAAGATTTGGTGCTTCTTGAAATGACTGGCTCAACACAACTATCAAATTTGGTCAGAGTAGGCACCTAGTTTGGTGACCTATGCCAATTTGTGGCATTGTGTTAGTTCCAGCAGCACCGATGTCATCAGGGAACCAACATCGGTCACAGAGGGTAACCGGTACTAGTCAGCAAACCATAGTCGGTCTCTGTGACAACAAGTTTGCACATGGTTTCTTACAGTAGAAGAGGGCATGGATGGTTTAGTGTCCTGTTTTGGAGGATCATGTTTCTTACACAGTGTGTACAGGTAGAAACAATGTTGATCACTTCAATGTTTGGATCAGAAAGAGGACGGATTTGGCTTGGTTAGTCCAGTGAGACTTTGGGTCAGGTATCTCTATATGGTTCATGTTTTATTTCTTTCTTTTGGAGCAACTGATATTATGTTTGGATAGTGTGCACAGATTTACACCATGTTTTTGGTGTTGTTTGACTTTTATTTCCCGGTTGTGTGGAATCTTGAGGACAAGGATATCTAGTCTAAGGATGAGATCCTCAATGAAAATTCATGGTTAGACACAGTTGCAGGTAATGAAAGATGTTGAGTACACAGGATGAAAAGAAGTTGATTCACCTACTTCACAAGAAGTCCAAACTTCTGTGATGTAGGAGTATTCTTTGATAAGAAGGGAATCATTTTATATTTTCTTTCATCTGGTTTTATTTCTCATTGACATATTAGCTTTTGAGCTTGGTGTTAGAGGCAGTGTAGGGAATTTTGTGTTCAGTGGGAGAAAGCCATGGTTGTTGGCATTGCAGGATTGGATACATGATGCACATGCAGAGTGAGAGGAGATTGCTACTATTCAAAGTGGCAGAGGCACTAGTTGGTTTTGGAGGGCAGTCATAGATTTATAGGTATATTGAGTTTATTGCTTTGTGATGTCACTTCTGGTTTATTTTATGGTGCCTGGATATCCCTATGGGATGGCAGTTGATGGTTGATTCAGCTGGTTTTAGATGATAGAGCAATTTTCAAAGTTTTAAGGGTGAAAAAGAGAAAATATGCTAGTTACAGAGACCGGTGTCGGTTAGGATTAACCATGGTCATTCATCTGGTAACACGGTTAGGAAGTGACCGGGGTCGGTTAGGGGAAACCATGGTCGGTTTGGTCACAGGTTTGACAACAGTGTTTATTTACCATTTTTAGATGGTGCCCTTGTTTTGCTTTCATCTTGGTTGATTTGTGAGTATGTTGATGACATGTTTGATGGTATTTGCACTATGGTATTAGTAGCATGGTTTAGCATGGTTATTTGTTATTGACATTGATGAGCACAGGATTCATATTTGGCTTTGGAGTTAGTCGATGAGAGACTTGGAACTTTTGGAGAGTTGGTGATATGGATGGATGTATAGGTGAGTTTATACATGTGGATAGATTCAGTTTTGTGAGTCTATGATGATGCAAATGTTTGATTTGCACATGGATGCCTATGAGCACAGTTTATATGCCTTGAGCATGAGTAGGGGATGTTTGTATTTCCTCTTGATTACTATGTTACTCCTTGATAGGTATGTTATCTACAAATGAATGTCTTGGACATGCTAGTTATTTATGCAGGGTTGGATTTGCATATTGCAGTGTTTGGATTCTTTGAGTTATGCAGGTGTTGTGGAGTGATCACCCACATGTTGCATGTAGAACTCATTTGGGTTGTCTTTACCCAGGATCTTGTTTTGCTTTTACATATTCCAGTTTGACTTGTCTTTGGAAAGTTGCATTGGTGGTTGCATGGAGACATGGATAGATGGATGGAGAACATGGTTGGTTTTACAGGTATGGCTATGGTTGCAGTTGAAGCTCAGTACTTCAGTTTGAGTGGGAGCTCTTGTAGGTGTGTTAGTCATGATGGCTTGGTTGCATGAGAGGCTTGGTGTTATGATTCAGTGGGAGCTTGATGTATGGATAGCTCGGTTATCACGGATCAGTAGTAGCTTTTTGCAGGTCTTTGGTAAGTCATGTTTTTATCTTCTTGGTTTGAGAAGATGGTTTGATCTTCCTGGTTTTATTTTTTGAGAGAATTGTTGAAGGAAAGAATAGATGGTCTTCACGGTGTGTAGAGGATGGTGATGTATAGGTACAGGTACAAAGGTTCAGCAATTTATCTCCAAGTGGGAGATTGTTAGGTTGTGGAGATAAATATCTTCACTAGAGCATGCGTTATAAAGTTGTACTGGTATACATAGTACTGTCATTGGTCAAGGGTTAATCCGTTGGTCAAGCAGGATAACTGACATCGGTCAGAGCAAGTAGGAACCGGCCATCGGTCAAGGCTAACCTGTAGTTAGGGATAACCGATTGGTTACCTGTGCGTGATGTTTTAATTAACTCTCGGGAATTAAATCTATTTTAGCATTAAAGTATATTTATTGGATTGTAATTGCATGGCTAAGTGCCCTAAGTTTATATACAGCCTATATAAGCATGAAAGCTAGGGTTTAGAAGTAGAATTAAGAGAAGGATTGAATTAGATCCTTGATTCTCCTAGATTGAGAGGATGAAGAAGAAGAGAAAGAAAGAACAGGTTACATGAAGACAGAGTCTCCATGGAGAGGAGCTGGACAGAAGGAAATAGTAGGTACATCTGAATGGTGAGAAGAGGGTAACATCTTCTACTGTATTTTCTTTGTATAGTTATTGTCTCATTGTAATGGCTTGCATAGTATGCAAAGCACATAGAGTTTCTTCTTGTAGATCCACATGTTGGTGAGATCTTGTATTATAGATCCATGTAGATCTAGTCTTGTATTGTAGATCCATGAGATCATATTGTATTGTTGATCCATGTAGATCTAGATATTGTAGAGGAGGTTGTCTTCATGTTTGCACAGGTTATGCAGTGATGGAGAGACAAACTTACTTCTTGGTGCACAGTTATAGTTGCACATATGGTAGACCCATGTGAGAGGTCTTGTTTGCAGATCCACAAAGAACTTGGTAGCAGTTCAGAGATGCAGTAGTTCCTAGTTATGTGAGATCTGCTAGTGGTGTTTGGAGGCACAGTTGTAGTGCACTCATGGAGATCCATTTAGAGATCTGGAGGAGAGGAGATACTCTTGGAGAGATGCATTGTACTCTTGTATTGAAGAGTTGGTTTGTACTCTTGTTGTATTATATATGAGATCTCTATCTTTGGTGGACGTAGCCCACATTGGGTGAACCACAGTACATGTTGTGTTATGTGTGTGTACTTTGTCTTGATTTGGATTATTCTAGTTTATACTTCCACTACTGTAGATTTTGGGGAATTGTTTAGATCATGTGTGCATGATTTTGTTTGTTATTAATGAATTGACATCTGTACAACACTTTTGGTGACACACATATGATCAAGGTAGAATTCCTACCAATATATTAAACTCAGTTGTGAGGAGGTCCACTGATTATCCTCACATGAGTATTCCACTAATAAAAACATGCATATGAACGTATACGTCCATATTTAAATGATAGTTCAATACATGCATATGAAGTATTGTTTGAATAATAGAAAATGCATATAAACGTATACATCCATATTTAAATGATAGTTCAATACATGCATATGAAGTATCATTTGACTATGAATAGGTTTTGAGTATGCACTTTAACATATGAATATGAACATGAAAAACATGCATCTATTAGTGGACACAATCTCATCCATAGATGTCGTTATGATCAAGATATGGTGTTGAAAACTCTGTGGTTGCTTATGATAAGTGAGAGGTAGCTTCCAAATACATTGACGATTGGATTTTCCTTCTTTAGATATTCTATTTGCTTGCTCTGGTTTGTTTGAGTAACAATGGACAATGCATGTGTTGACTCCAATGTACATGTGAAATGTAAATATTGTTAGGAAAACAAAGTGATTTTAAGGGTTTGAATTAGGGGCCGTGAACAATAAGAAAAAAATTGTTGTTTGTCAGGGCCCTAAAGGATGGTAACCACAATAACAAAAATAAAGCAAATAACTTCATAAATAAAGATAAGACCTTAGTTGTGCACCAAAAATGTGATGCATAAAAATGTTAGCTTCACACAATTATGAGTGCTTTAATGATTGTTTTCTTGTGTGCTTTAAGATTTATCTTCATGTGAATATAATCTCATGTGAATGCTTAGTCCCGAATGAACGACAATGCTTGTGTAGTATAGACAACTAAATTTAAATAAAGACTCTATTAACCAGTGAATTAACATCAAAATGGTTTATAAAAGAAAAATATTGGATGAGTGCAACACAACTTAAGGAGGCTCAGAAATAGGAACAAAAAGTGTTAGAGCAATTTGAGTAATGGCGGTTGAGAAGGAAAACATAAAAAATTGACAAACATATAATATTGATAATACCCAAAATAAACTTATAATTAAGAAATGAAAACACGCTAAAAATACATTAATTAACACTTAATAAGTTCTTTTGAGTCTTCTTTTCTTTTCTTTTAGGGTCCTTGAGTTAATTCCAATATTAACTATTTGCTAAAGCATTCCGTGATATGAAAGATAGCTCCCACATGTAGCTTTTTAGAATGGTTGGTGACTTGTTAAAAAAAAAAAATCCCTCGTTGGCTTTTTCTTTAACACTATTAAGGAAGACCATAATTCTATTGTTGTTTTTAAAAATAAATATAAATGCCCACAAAAATTTCCAAAAAGTAAAGTCAAGGACTATAGTTTATTCAATCATAATAGAAAATATAATGCGCGAATATTTGAATCTTTGATTTGTCCAACCTGTATTCCACTATGAATACCGGAACCGCCGTGTTTTTAGCGAGGGTGGTAATGGCAGCAGAATTTGAAGGCGGCGGAGTCGCAGGCCATGGCGGCGCATGTTGAAGGTCCGTGTCCCTTAACTTGTAGGGTATGTGGGTCTCGTGACCCTACAATAATGACTTCCTATGCACTCGTCACCATTGGACACTTCTTCTGAACTTCACTACAAAAGAAACCCAGCACAGTTTGGAAGGTTGAATGTTGAATGGTCAATCGATTAATGGGATTATTTTTTTTGGGCGTGTGTTTTCATTAGTTGGTTGACCATTCAACCTTGCAAATATATATGATTTTTACGTTGAGCGGTGGTTGCCACACTTGGAATTATGTTAGAGATGAGCACAAAGTGGTGGGGTCCACTCTCCACCAATCACATTTTTTTAAAACGAGGGGAGAGAGGACCCCCAACACTTTGTGCTCGTTCGTTATGTCTAGCGTGTCATAGACAATTAATAATTATAGAGGAGGAGGAGGCGGTGGGTTGTAATTCCCGTGTTTTGTTAAGAATTAATTTTGAATTTAAAGTTATGTCTATTTGATCGTAAAAATAAGTTTTTCTTTTTTCTTAGAGAAATCAATAGGAAAATCATATTATTTTAATAGTGCATTATATTTTTTGGTCAAACAATTTTTTATAGACCTTGAAACATTGCTATAACTATCTTGACATTATTTGCCACCAATCAATGAGAATATTGTGAAGAACTTAATAATGTTATTAATAATTGTAGTATGTGAAAAATCCAAGATATGTGTCATTTTTCCGATAGACATATTTAAGATATTTGTACTAGTTACACCTATTGGCATTCTACAATAACAACCAAGGGGGTGGTGTTGCACTGTAAGTAAACAATCAATTTACAATCTTAAATTTGATGTTCCTTTTACCAATGGAAGGGAAATTTTAACCTTATCGATGTTGAATTAACATTTTTCCTTTTTGTTCATAGTAAAAAAAATAGTGTACACGTCATTTATCACAAATAAGTAAGAATTTTGTAGAAAAGATAATAAATATATTATGGAAAAAAAAATCTAAATAAAAACTTGAAAATTAATATCTAATTTAATACTTTTCAAAAAAAAAATTACATAATTATATTATGTAAAAGATAAATTTTTCCTTCAATAAAAAAATGGTAGTAGATACAGCGGTAGAGGGATTGAATTCCACACTAAAGAAACACAATATCCTATCAAAAACGATGAACAATATTAAAACAACGATATGAGAGGGAAAAATGAAACTTCATTTTATTCAGAGGTGCAAGTACAATCGCTGAAGATGCCAAAGCAAATCATCGCTCAAGTATGTATAGCATTTTACAATAAAAATCAACCCATATAGGTTTCCCCTTGCTCAGAATAAATCGTTACTATTAATAGGTTGATGTCTCTTCTTTTATTTATTATTTTCCCTGCATGCTTCTAGTTGTTTAGACTGTAATAATAGTTAATAAGTTTAGTAAATCCTCTCATGCATTGTAACACTCAAAATTACAAGAGCTGAAAAATGAGGATTTTTTTTAACACATAAACATAATAACAAATTACACAGCTACAATCATACAGATTTATTTAATCAAATTCATTAATCAATTTTGCTCTTTTGATCTATTCGATAACATCCATGTAAGCCATGTGCGGCTGAGAAGGGTGTATCCAGATCTCCACGATCTCCACTTTGTCACTACTTCAAGTGATAATGCTTACTAGCATTTTGGCTCAACCTTTTAAAAGTCATGGGAACTATGTGAAAGTCCTTGGGTCTACCACGAATCTAGTTTCCCGACTTCATATTTTGGTATCCGACCATTGTCTACCTCATGTTCAGTATTTCAACTTCCCATGATCAGGTTACAGACAATTTTTTTTATTTAATTGGAGGACTAGGTGATCAGACAATGCACAACCATCAATGCATTACTTTGTCCAAAGTTATCCGCCGTATTGGTTATGGCTAAACTCAAGACAACACACTAGTCTTATGAGTTTTAAGTCTTCCACCACCTCACAACTATCCCTTTCACAGTTATCTAGATCTTTATAGTTTGTTTTTATTTTATTTCCAATTAAACCTATCTTGCAAGAATTTATATTGAGATAGATGCCAAAGGCCAACTAGGATCTTTATGAGATAAGTACATTTGGTATGATGAAATGTAACTATATCAACATTCCGCATGTACTTATCCCGTAATATGCCTAATGGATCTTTTCATCTATTTACCATCCCATTTAGTCTCTTTTTCCTAATGTTTGATTCTTTAACCCTAAATTACCTTTTTACAATGATACTCTTCCATTCTCTATACAACATGATTTACAATCTTATCATATTAATACCAAGTTTACCGAAAAGCCGAGTTAAATATATATTAAAACATGTATATTTAATTATTCCTTCGATTAGCTACGCCACTAAATAGCTTATTTAATTTAGAAATTAAAGACAATTGATTGTTACAATAATTGCCCAATTATCAGCTTCATACATTGATAACTATCTGTTAGTCTGAAAATCTGTCAGGTGGACAGATCTATGGATAAACGAGCCAACAGTGCGCAGGGCATAGCCCCTCTTTGAGTCAGCAAAGTGAAACTGGTTTATTGCTATTCTACCAGCAGGAATCTGTGCAAGTCTCACAATATTCTGCCTTCGGGGGTTTGGGATCTCATCCCAGTAGAGGTATTTCCAACTGTGAAAAGGAGGGAAAGAAACGAGGTGAGGAGATAGGATAGATCTGAAGGGAGAAAAGAAATGAATTCCAAAGCAGAAAGGTCAGAGGGTCTATGTTTTGGGCTGGTAGTAAACAGAGCCGAACCTACTTGCATAGACAAACAAAGCAATACTGATGAATAAATGACAAAAAAGTAGAGATAGATTCAACAGAATAAATGCACCTAAATCTGACATAAGAAAGATTAAAATGCTCATAACACACATATTCAGCACAAAGTCTTAATATTTGTATTAATGTTTTCTTCTGTTACAAAAAGCTCAAAGTCTTTTCTTCTCACTTCTATTTTTCATCTAAAAAGTATCCACACCTTGAATACAACAAGTATCCAAGTATATATAGAAGAAGGAGAAGAGAGAAGGCAAAAAGAAACCAACAACTAATTACAAAATATCTACAAAATATCTAAAAGTCAATGTTGACTTTGGACAACTTGGTGGATGACAACATCCCATGGTGCAACATGGATGAGGTCATCGTTTGTACCAACATACTCTTAGATATTTACAAAAAGGAAGCCAAGAGGAAGAAAGCTATTCATCGTCGTCTCGCAGCTGAAAGGGGGTATCTTGCTTCTGCTGTTGTTCAGGAGAGGTGATGTGGAACTGAGTCCGATATTCCATGAATTTACTGATCATTGGCTGAAGTTGATCCTGGGCAGGACCCTTTGTATGATCACCGATGACCTCACAAGTCTCCCGCTCATCTCTGAGTTTTTCAGGGAGCTTGAAATATTCATTGCCTACCTCCATCAGGAACCCCACAAAATCACGGCAAGCCAGAAGGTTGTTGATGCATTCAGTGTCAAAAGTGGCTTCTGGCCCTAGCCCTTGCGAGACGATCTCCTTAAAGATCCGAATAGTTTCGTCTACCTTCCTCAAGGTGAAAGAAGGAGTAAGCAAGCCTGAAGACATTCTTAGAACAATTTGCTCCATTTGGTGCATTGCATCCAGGGCTTCCTCCTTGACTTTGTCAATCTTCTCCAGGACGAACTCCATCTGATCGACCCGGTAGTCTAACGCAGCAAGGATTTTGCTGGGTACCCTGGGGTGATCGAAAATGCCAAATTTCACCAAATCATCGACTGAGCAGTCGAGCATTTTCTGGAACGTCTCGTGTTGCAACCTAGCATGGTCCAACTCTTCGGAGATAGGTCCCGCGATCACCTGGAGATCTTTGTTCACCCGACTGATGTTCTGATACAATTCGGTGAACTTGACAATTACCTCCTCGTTGTCTTTGAGGATCTGATCTCTCCAGGCGGAAACTGCCATACCTTGTTCGCCAATTTTGGTGTACTCGTTTATCTTATCCTGGCTTAGGACCTCAGGAGTTTCAGTGGCAGTTGTAGGAGGTGCACTGCCCATTTTCTGTAGGGCGTGGAGAAGGTGTTTGTTCTGTTCTTTTAATAACCTCTTCTCTTCCTTCGCTTCTTGGAGCTTCTTGCAAAGGGCATCCACCACAGATAGGGCCTCCCCTTGAAGACTTTCAGAAGACGTTCCCATTGTGACTTGGGTCACTGTATAATCTGTCGGAGATAGATCCTTTTTATCCTTTGAAGGATCAGGATACGCGATCTCCATTACTCTCTCTCCCGATGCACTCTGAGAGAAGCGGGTTATAGGCTTTTGCTTCTTAGCCCCCTTTGCTGGGATGATGGAGAAGTCCATTGGTGCAATAGGGACTTTCCTCTTCTGCTGGCTCAGATGCTGGGAGATCCATGCTGGACTTAAGGGAATGGGACCAGAGGTGGAAGAGGGAGCAGCTGCAGTGGATGAGGGGAAATGGGTAGAGACACTTGGTGGTGGCATCGAAAGGGAGGCCGAGAAAGTGCTCATGGGAGGAAGGGATACTGTAGGAGAGGTAGACATGGGAATGGAAGGGAGCTGAGAGATGAGAGAAGAAATAGTGGGGGACAGCTCCGCGAGAGAAGAGAAGATGGAGGATGAGGAAGGGGGAACAGTGGAAGATGGGGGAGAAGATACGACCAAAGGAATGGTCGTTTGAGTTACACGAGGAGGGGAAGGAGGAGAGGGAGAAGGAATAGAAGGGACCTCATAGTAATTGTAGCTGCGGAAACACCCTGAGTGGATGTGCCCATCGGAACACCTTCCGCCGCTTCTTTCTCTGGGGATACCAGACTTACAACCTGTTCTTGTGCGGCGGAAGGAGGGCTTTCAGGAGCTCCTTCTTGAGCAGAGCTTGATTCTCCCTCTTTATCCTTGCCTTTTCCCTTTGGCAGATGCTTCAGCCTGACAGGTGCGTTGCCCAAAGGGGACGTGGTGAAATCTACTCCGAGGTAGATAAGGCCATTCATTCGGCACCAGTGTTCTGTTCACCGCAATGTTTCTTTGACCCTCTCTTCAATGGTCTGGGGTGCTTTTGTTCTGTCAATTGCAGCAAAATGGCCAGTTGTCCCCATCTGTGTCCAGATACACCTGATCAACTTCTTGATCGGTAGTTTGATAACCCTTTGGAACAATGGCTACGCCGTATTGAATAATCTCCGCCAAGGCTAGGCGAGAGTGATCCTTCCTTCTAAGTTCGACCTCATGATACAGGTCGATATAGATGTCCTCGATCTGTGGAATGTGGATTGGATCGAGTTTTTCCTTGGGAAGGCAATTTCTTGGATCGAAGGTGGGCCTTGCCGGGAAGTTGTGCTTTAGATTGAGCAGTTCTAGCTCTGCAAACATCTCCCGGGCCTTGTGGTGAGAAATGCAGGTATACCTACCCACTGTGAGGGGGAAAGGGGTTCCACCCTTCTTTCTCTTCAAACACTTCTCATGGTAGGTTATGAGCTGTCTGGACAGCTCTAACAGGATCAACTTGGGGCCAGCATATCTCGGCAATTTGGTGGGCTCCCCTAAGAAGTTGGCCGCTCTGAGATAGGTGAAGGTGGGGAATTGGGTAAACAGTGCTCCCCACTTCTCAGTCGCGGTGACTATGCTCTTGGTCATCTGACCATGAGTCATATTTGGCCTCAAAAGGCAGACGATGCCATAGAAGAAAGCATCGTTGATCTTGGTAAACTGCATGGGATGTTGTTCTCCAGCTTCAGCTCCGGGTAGTATTCATATATCTTTACCTGAGGCCAAACCCCGCATCGGCTCAGTGCTGGATAATCCCTCTCCGAGGCTGTAGCGTAGACTACGTAGGAGTTCATGTAGAACCTCCCCGTTGTGGTGAGTTGTTGGAGCTGCTCGGATATGGTGCTGCTTATGATCTCCGCCCACTCAAAGCGTTGATCCGGCACATTCTTGTTCATGGTTTCAAGATACCTGAGCATCCATTTGTGAAAGTAATGGGCATCAGAAAGCCCAAAAACTCTACTTAGGAACGTGATGGTATCACTCAGTTCCTCAGAGAAGTCACTACGGTGAATAACCTGTGGCCATCTGGTTATCACCTTCTTATTTTTCAAGTACACTTCGTTCATCAGCTGCATGCACTTGTCTTCATTATCCTCCCATGCCTTGGTGCAGTCCTCTTGGCTTACAGCCACAAAATGTCAGTGGTGAGGAATGCCTAGCATGATTTCGAAGTGCCGGGTAGTGAGGTTGATTATGACCTCGCCCTTTTCATTTTCGACACACCTTGTGTCTTTATTGTAACAGCGGGCCACCACCATCATAAATTCATTATTTACTGCACTGACGGGATTCCCCCAGCAAAATGTAGACCACTGCCCACCAGTTTGTCCATCCAAGGACTTCCTGTGACTCTCCTGGTTCTGGCCCAGAAATCTTCCATGTCGATGTGACCGAGTTCGGAATCTCTAATGTCCAGGTCACATTCTACCTGGGACTCGGGCATTCTGACCCTCTGATATTTATATTTCATCTCTTCCTCTGTAAGCTTAGCCTTACCCTTTGACTTGGTTGGCCTTTTGCTTGATGTAGACATATGTGGATCTGAGCTCAGTTGCTGATCTGCAAGAAGAAGAGAGAAGTCCAACGCAAAAGAGCCATGTTAGCTGTCAGATCTTCCATTAAAGCTTTACAAAACAAGGAGTTAGCAATTTTAAGGCCTCAGGGCGCAGGGCGCAAGGATACTGCAGGCTGCAGGGCTAATAGAATGGCACACTGAAGAAGAGTGTTACAAGGAATGAATCAGCACCAAAGGGCGCAGGGCGCAAGGATTTTGCATATGACATATTTGTTGTTGTAAACAGGAGTGCGCCTGCACCATTATATGCGGTTTATACTGGGCGCAAATAATTTGGTGTTGCATGGGAGCAGGATGTGCGCCAATGGCGCATGCAATTTGCGTGTAACATGGGACTTTGGTGCGCCGAAGGGCACAGGATTAACGCGTGTAGCATTAAAATTTATGTGCGAAAAAGGGGACTTTGGCGCAGCGCAGGGAAAGCTTGCATGACACTTTGTTGTTGTAAACGGGGATGCACCTGCGCCAGGTTTAGGATTTACTTGGTTTTCGCATGGTGCAGGGATACTGCATGTTGCAATCAAGGGCGAAGTGCCTTTCTTGGCGTGACTGTGTTTCTTGTAACAAAGAGTGGCGATTGTGCCTAGAGGAAAATGCAGCCCGAGAACAACTTTCAAGTTTTCTTTCCTTTATGATGGGTTTGTGATCTTTCAGGCTTAACTCCACATCGATTTATACGGTGAAGGGGGTACATACAGAGAGGTTTGGATTTGTTTTCAGGCAGAGCTCTCTTGGCCAGCAGATCTGGAAAAAGGACGAAAGATGGTTTGGGAGGGAAGATGTGCAAGAATGGTAGGTGGGGTTTATGAGCTTCAGATCCATTACACCAAACTCACAAACAACCAGCAAAAAATGAAAACACAAGAGGAAAGAGGACCACTTACCTGGAAATATATAGAAAGTGAGAGACGAAGTGGGGTCCACGAACAGTGATACGAGGAGGACGGGCGTGCTGACAGGTGCAGAGGAATAAATTTATCATGTGTTTTCTGATTGTGAAAGTGACAGGGTGGATGCGCCTATATATAGGCAAAGGTGTAATAAATGCGCCAACCACTTTTTAAAAGGGCACACCAAAACATGTGTCGACACGTAAAACTTTGCATTTGGCGCAGATATACGCATGTCAACATGGAATTATGTGTGCCTTTGGCGTAAATTAAGGACTGTCAACACTAGATTTCGAGCGCCAAGGCGCACCAAAACACGGCGCAACAATTTTGTTGTTGACAGGAAGGCGCATGCGCCTTGGCGCATGCAAGAAAGGCGCATCACGGGAAGGCGCAACAATTGATGTGTCAACACTTCAAAGGGTGCGCCAAAGGAAATGAAGGGGGCACAAATTTAGTCTGTGTTGCACAGAAAAAGGTGCACCCAGCCAAAAAGGACCAAAATGACTAAGTTCGGAGAACTAGATTTCCCGGAAAGGGATTTTATAACATTCCGAATGCTGAGGGGCCCCTGACGAGGGACCAGGACAAAATTTGGTATGGTTACCTGCAAAATTTCCCTCGTCAATTTTACAGGATAACAGCTGGCTCTTTCTGGGGACTATCTTTGAGTGAAGCTCAAGGGTAGAGAACCCCAGATCAACATGTGCCTATCCATTGGGTTACAGAGTCAAAAACAAGGGCGACAACGAAAGCAAACACATGACGAAAGCAAACACACACATAAAGCAAACTGTACAAAGAAGAGAGCAAGCTCTACTTCCTGAATATTTTGAGATGCTTCCCGCTATAGGGAAGTGGGAGATCAGTTCCATCTAGATACGAGAGATAGAAGCTATTCTCTCCATTGAGCTGCTTGATCTTGAAAGGCCCTCTCCATAGAGAATCAAATTTCCCATGCATGCCCTTTGGCTCTCTTCGTTTGTCCCACAAAAGGACGAGATCTCCCACTTGGAAATCTCTTTGCTTAGCCTTTTTATCGAACAATCTCTTAACTTGATTCTGATGTTCGGTGATTCTGTCGACCACTCTTACTCTTTTTTCTTCGAGTTCTGCTAGATACATGATCCTCTTTTCAAGAGAATTTTGGAAAGTCTCATCTTCAATTGCTCATGCCAAGCGCAGAGCAGGAAGTTCTGCAGAAATGGGAGCTCGGCGTCGATTCCATATAACACTTGAAAAGGTGACATACCGAGAGACCTCTTGGGAGTAATGCGGTCCACCCACAAAGCGTCATACAATGACTTGTGCCACGTTCGCTGACTCTCATCAACTAGCTTCCGTATGATGGTCACTAAGTTTTTATTACTGGATTCTGCCTGACCATTTCCCTGGGGGTAATAATCTGAGGCGTGGGCCAAGATTATCCCGTGTTCATAACAAAAACCAACAACTTCTTGTGAGGAGAAGTTAGAAGCATTATCAACAACAATCTTGCTTGGAACGCCAAACCTGACAATGATATTCTCTTTGATGAAACTATAAACAACCTCGGAAGTGGCATGCTTGACAGGTATGGCCTCCACCCATTTGGTGAAGTAATCTGTTGTTGTCAGGACATAACTATGTCTGGCACTCGACTGGGGGTGGAGTGCTCCGATAAAGTCAATTCCCCACTACCTGAATGGTTCATCAATAACGACCGGCCTGAGGGGAAAAGCAGCCAATTTTGGCTTGCCAACAAATTGTTGGCAAAGCTCACACTTTGCTACCCAGTGGTTGTATCCTGAAAAAGCGTTGGCCAATAGTACCTGGCCCGAATGATCTTGTGTGCCATCACGGAAGAGGAGAAATGGCCACCACAGGCTGAATCATGAAAACTCTCAAGTAGCTTTATCTGCTGTGGCTTGTCAACACATCGCAAGAAGATGCCATCTATTCCACGTTTGTATAAACAGTCATCCCAGATGACATATCTGGCTGCTCTGAGCTTTATAGCACATTTCTCCTTTGAAGTTAGATGAGCTGGACACTCACCATAAGTGAGAAAGAAAGCAATATCAGAATACCATTCGTCGCTAGTCGCGACAAATAGAACCATGGGTAGAGAATCGAATTTCTCCAGGTGGCTTTGTGCTCCATTGGTGCAATCATCCTTTTCCTCAGGGTCTTCTGAATCTCAGTTTTCAGCCATAAGCTGACATAGGCCCTTGCCTCTTACTAGCTTGGTGGGTTTTATATCTAGATCATACTCTTGAACCTTTGCAATCCAATTTCCTCGCAAACTCCCTAACTCCTGTTGAGTTAAGATTGACTTGACTGCCGTGTCAGGGACCAACACCACTGTGTGAGAGTTTAGAATGTAATACCTAAAGTTCTTGACTGCTTTGACAACGGCGAAGGCATGCTTTTCCAACTGAGACATTTTTAATTCATGAGGCTTGAGAGGAGAGCTCATGAACGCAATTGGGGATTCGACATCCTCAGAATTATTTTGCATTAAGATGGCCGATACAGTATGCTCAGATGCATAGCTATACATGATAAAATCCTTGGAGAAATCGGGACATACCAGGACTGGTGTGCGAGCGACGGAGGCTTTTATATCCTCGAATGACACTTTTCCTTCTTCGCTCCACTGGAAAGTTGGTGACCCTTTCATCATGTTTGATATGTGGCGAGTCTTTTCAGCAAAGTCGGGAACAAAGCGCCTGAGAAAGTTCACTTTTCCGAAGAAAGAGTGAACGCCGGTCTTGCTTGTAGGTAAAGTAAGGCTCTGAATAGCCCTAACCCTTTCGGCATCTATCTTCGTCCCTTCTTTGCTAACAACATGTCCCAGCAACTTTCCTTCTGTGACTCCGAAAATAGACTTTTTCAGATTTAGGGAGATCCCATGTTCCTGGCATCTAATCAATACTTGCTCCAAATGATCACAATGATCATCTCACCTGTTTAGAGAACACAGTTAAGTCATCCAAGTAGACTACAATGACCTTCCCCATCATACCTTTGAATGCAAAGTCCATGGCCCGCTGAAAAGTGGCGCCGGCATTGGTCAGACCAAAAGGCATCCTGCTATAGGTGAATGTACCCCAGGGGGTAGTGAATGTTGTTTTGAATTGGTCTTCGGGTGAGACTTCAATCTGATTGTAGCCTGAAAAACCATCAAGCATGGACAACATTTCTGATCCAGTTACTACCTGCAGAACCTGATCCATTATGGGAAGGGGGTAGTTATCCTTCAAGGACGCTTGATTCAAGTTACGAAAATCCACGCATATGCGTATCTCACCATTCTTCTTGCATACTGGCACAATGTTCGCGACCCAGGTACTGTGATGGATAGGAAAAATGATCCTCGCGTCCAGCATCTTCTGAATTTCAGCCTGGATAGTACCTGAGACCTTAGGATTATAGTGCCTCTGCTTCTGGCGAAAGGGTTTGACATCTTCTTTCAACGGGATGTCATGCTGGACGTCTTTTGGCTTGAAAGACTTTAGATCGGCATAGGACCATGCCAATACATCCATGTATTTCTTCAGTAGTTTGAAAAAACTTCCGCTTTTCTTCGGGTGTGCAACATTTTCTGATGTTCACAAACTGCGGATGTTCTACTGAACCTAAATTGACCGGTTCGGTTTCTGGGGAGGAGTTAGGATCATCTTGCCTTTTCTTCCTAACAAAACAATCGTGCCTGTCGAACAAACATTCCAGAGAAACCAAACCTTTTGGAATTTTATTTCCTTTGAGCTGACATATGCCATCACTTCCATGTATTTCTTCGTCTTGATCAGTAACAGATTCACGACATGCGGAAGTGGATCCTTCAAAATGAAGCTCACTGAAATTCTCTACCTTTTCTAGGAAGGCAATAAGTTGATTGTCATCATTGAATACCTGCCAGTGCTGAGAGTTGTCTGGCACACTTGGGTGAAAAACTACCTCGATGGTATAGGTGTCTATTTTCAAGCCTGGGTGAGGGAGCATGAGGGATGCTGAGATGGCTAATGAGTCGGCCATGTCATTCTGAGCTCTTGGGATGGATTTTATTGAAAAAGCATCAAACTCCTCGATGTTGTCCCATACCGCGTTGCGGTAATGTCTGAGCCTTTCATTTTTCACTTGGTATATCCTTTTAACTTGATTTACGACCAGTTCTGCATCACCCTGTACTTTTAGGTTCTTGATTCCTCTTTCCTTTGTGGCTTGCATGCCAAGTAGCAAAGATTCATACTCAGCGGTATTATTCATGTTGAAAAACTGCAACTTGAAAGAGAGAGGAATAATCTCCTCTTCGGGAGATATTAGCACGGCTCCAGCGCCGCACCCACTAGTCGCGCAACTGCCATCAAACTGCAAAGTCCAGATCTTGTTAAGATCCTCTTCTTGGACGAGGGAACATCCATTTTTTCAGACTCAGTAGACAAGAAATAGTTCCCCATCCCTGATGATTCGAAGAGGATTTGGGCTTTGGGATCATCAGAATTAGTAACCAAGTATTTCTTTTGAGATTCGGGCTCCAACGTTTGCATTATACCTTTGACGGGGATTCTAGCCTTAGACCAGTCCATATGAATCTCTCCACCAACCTCACTGCAAAAACTCCTTCCTAATAGAATTCCATATGCTACCGGAATATCGGCAACAAGGACGGTCATCTTTACTCTTTTCTCTGGGAACGCTTCAAATGCAAACTGCGCGTCTTTGATTTGACCGATCAACGGAACCTACTTGGTTTCCAAGGAATAACATCTGCCAAAAGGCTTGGTAAGGGTGAGGCCCAGGGCATGGGCGACCTTTGCCGGCATGACATTATCGGAAGCCCCAGAATCAATTATGCAGTTGCTTAGTTTGTGGCCATTGATTAGGAGGGAGAGATAGAAAGGTTCTATTTTTCCTGACGCAGATGTCGAGGCAACATTTATGCGAGATGCAGGAGTGGGAAGAATTCCTTTCGGGGAGGTCTGAGTAGTTATGACAGCTTGGCTTTGGATGTATTCGGTCAATCTTACAAGCTGCTCAGGATTGGACTGAAGATACTCGGCTTCAGAAATTTGGATCTTGGTCTTTTTAGCATGATCAATTATGTCAAACGCGGCCAAGGGTTGCATTGATGAAGGAATGAGTCCCTCATTTCGTGGTGGTAGGGTAGGATTACTGGTCTTGATAGGAATATGAGAGGGCTGATTCGGAGGGGAGATAGGGGAAAAATATTTCTTCGAAAAAGACTTAATAACAGGTTGAGCAGGAAGGGGACTACCTCTTTTAGCGATGGTTGGAGGAATGTTTGACACGGCCTTTTCTTTCTGCATCTTGGCAGCCACTTCTGCTTCTTTTCCTTGTGAGCGGGTGAAAACAGCATATGATTGTCCGCTTGCATACCCTTAGGTACCCTCTTCTTCATCAGGTTCCTCTTCATCAAATTCCATATACCCAATAGTAGAGTCGCCAGTCGGTTCACCGACATCTTGATCATCTTCACCTGAAGATGAAGGTTCTTCATAATTTTTCATCACCCGTTTCAATTTCACTAAAGCATTGACTGAGGGGCCTCAAGCTACCAACCATGGAGCAGCTGAAGGTAGGTGTTTCCTTTGTGAGATGTTGTTCAGAAGTAAAATTCTTCCGTGGGATATCCCAGTATGAAGTGCTATGAGAAGCTAGCTAGCTGGTTCTTTAATGTGAGCAAGCATTTGCCATCTTTTGAAATGCTTGATCTGGTGAAGTAAAACGGGAGAAGGGACTGAAACTTTAAAGCTTGGATTCCTTCTCCTTTTTAATTCATCTGATATTAGCAAGTCTATCTTCAATCCGTATGGATAGAGCTTGGATAGAGAACCAAAGTAGTGACCTGTTCTTGCAAAAGTAAGAAACTTACTTTTGAGCTCATGGCATTCACGAAGAAAATACTTCTGATTTTCTAGCGGTTGGCAGCATGGTAGGCGGAACTTCCAACTGTGATTAGTGAATTGAAACGAGGTGATGAAATCTGAAGGGATGGTTTCATTGACCTCCTTCTTCAGGTGAGTGATCTTGGATAGTAACGTGAACGCGTCCTTTGAAGGCTTATATCTTTCTTCAAATGCAGTTCGTAAGGTGGCCCAACTAGTAATAGATCCAGCTGGCAAATGTTGAAACCATTCCGCTGCTGGTCCTTGCAAGGTTTCCAGAAAGAGGTGAACCAACACATCTTCATGGGTCACATCCAGGATACTGCATGACATGATGAACGCGGATATGTGTGAATCCATGCTTTGGTTTCCGCTACCATCAAATTTAAGAAAATTCTTCCAGTTTC
This sequence comes from Taxus chinensis, assembly GCA_019776745.2. Classification (NCBI taxonomy): domain Eukaryota; kingdom Viridiplantae; phylum Streptophyta; class Pinopsida; order Cupressales; family Taxaceae; genus Taxus; species Taxus chinensis. The sequence goes on along the minus strand of CM034153.1, from coordinate 663,045,398 downwards.
CGTGAGGGAGCGCATGAACGGGATGTGGCAAAGTGAGTGGGCCCATAGCATTTCCCCATGGCACTGCCATTTGAACGGCTGGAAAAAGGACGCGAGCTGGAAGCACAGTTCCACTGAGCATCAAAGCACTACAAAGTGATGTGGATGTTCCTTGTGAGAAATGCTTCCTTTGTGGAGGTGAGACACTTCTGGATGACCGGTTAGCTGAACTTAGCGATGGGAAGCGTGCCGGTGTAACACTGAAGTTGTGCCTTTGAAGTAGATCAAAAGTAAGATCGACTTCCCCATGAGCTCTTCTGCTACGAGTAAATGGTTCACCCGCCAGTGTACCTTCCAGATCTGTAATTTTTGGAGCAAATCCTAAAACTCTTTTTGGTTGCACTTGCTGATTTTCTAATTTTTCTGACAAAAATCAGCAGCATGTACTTTTCTAAATATTTAATTTTATCCCTCTTTTGAAAATTGATTGCGGTTTAATGACAAATGTTAACGAGGATAAAATAACAGCCAACTTAGTAGGCTGATTTTCGGATCCTGGAGTTGACTTTTGGCAAGGGTTTGAAATTTTGCAAAACAGTCAAAAACTCAGATCTACGGAAAAATACAGGTTTTTGTAAAAACTCAGCGAACTAAAGCTCTCTAACTAGTCCCGATCTATGGATCCCTGAAGAAAATTTTCAGTTGGGATCACTTTTGCAAAAAATTTGGATTTTGAACAAAAGTTAAAATTTGCAAACAGGTAGTGACTTTTGATTTTTTACTGATTTTCTAACATACCACTACCATAGATCTTACAGATCTGTTCGATCCCAGTAGAGTCGCCAAAAACTGTTGGTCCAAAAATCTGTCGGGTGGACAGATCTATGGATAGACAAGCCAACAGTGTGCAGGGCATAGCCCCTCTTTGAGTCAGCAAAGTGAAACTGGTTTATTGTTATTCTACCAGCAGGAATCTGTGCAAGTCTCACAATATTCTACCTTCAGGGGTTTGGGATCTCATCCCGGTAGAGGTATTTCCAACTGTGAAAAGGAGGGAAAGAAACGAGGTGAGGAGATAGGATAGATCTGAAGGGAGAAAAGAAATGAATTCCAAAGCAGAAAGGTCAGAGGGTCTATGTTTTGGGCTGGTAGTAAACAGAGCCGAACCTACTTGCATAGACGAACAAAACAATACTGATGAATAAATGACAAAAAAGTAGAGATAGATTCAACAGAATAAACGCACAAATCTGACATAAGAAAGATTAAAATGCTCATAACACACATATTCAGTGCAAAGTCTTAATATTTGTATTAATGTTTTCTTCTGTTACAAAAAGCTCAAAGTCTTTTCTTCTCACTTCTATTTTTCATCTAAAAAGTATCCATCCTTGAATACAACAAGTATCCAAGTATATATAGAAGAAGGAGAAGAGAGAAGGCAAAAAGCAACCAACAACTAATTACAAAATATCTACAAAATATCTAAAAGTCAATGTTGACTTTGGACAACTTGGTGGATGACAACATCCCATGGTGCAACATGGATGAGGTCATCGTTTGTACCAACATACTCTTAGATATTTACAAAAAGGAAGCCAAGAGGAAGAAAGCTATTCATCGTCGTCTCGCAGCTGAAAGGGGGTATCTTGCTTCTGCTGTTGTTCGGGAGAGGTGATGTGGAACTGAGTCCGATATTCCATGAATTTACTGATCATTGGCTGAAGTTGATCCTGGGAAGGACCCTTTGTATGATCGCCGATGACCTCACAAGTCTCCCGCTCATCTCTGAGTTTTTTAGGGAGCTTGAAATATTCATTGCCTACCTCCATCAGGAACCCCACAAAATCACAGCAAGCCAGAAGGTTGTTGATGCATTCAGTGTTGAAAGTGGCTTCTGGCCCTAGCCCTTGCGAGACGATCTCCTTAAAGATCCGAATAGTTTCGTCTGCCTTCCTCAAGGCGAAAGAAGGAGTAAGCAAGCCTGAAGACATTCTTAGAACAATTTGCTCCATTTGGTGCATTGCATCCAGGGCTTCCTCCTTGACCTTGTCAATCTTCTCCAGGACGAACTCCATCTGATCAACCCGGTAGTCTAACGCAGCAAGGATTTTGCTGGGTACCCTGGGGTGATCGAAAATGCCGAATTTCACCAAATCATCGACTGAGCAGTCGAGCATTTTCTGGAACGTCTCGTGTTGCAACCTAGCATGGTCCAACTCTTCGAAGATAGGTCCTACGATCGCCTAGAGATCTTTGTTCACCCGACTGATGTTCTGATACAATTCGGTGAACTTGACAATTACCTCCTCGCTGTCTTTGAGGATCTGATCTCTCCAGGTGGAAACTGCCATACCTTGTTCACCAATTTTGGCGTACTCGTTTATCTTATCCTGGCTTAGGACCTCAGGAGTTTCAGTGGCAGTTGTAGGAGGTGCACTGCCCATTTTCTGTAGGGTGTGGAGAAGGTGTTTGTTCTGTTCTTTTAATAACCTCTTCTCTTCCTTCGCTTCTTGGAGCTTCTTGCAAAGGGCATCCACCGCAGATAGGGCCTCCCTTGAAGACTTTCAGAAGACGTTCCCATTGTGACTTGGGTCACTGTATAATCTGTCAAAGATAGATCCTTTTTATCCTTTGAAGGATCAGGATACGCGATCTCCATTACTCTCTCTCCTGATGCACTCTGAGAGAAGCGGGTTATAGGATTTTGCTTCTTAGCCCCCTTTGCTGGGATGACGGAGAAGTCCATTGGTGTGATAGGGACTTTCCTCTTCTGTTGGCTCAGATGCTGGGAGATCCATGCTGGACTTAAGGGAACGGGACCAGAGGTAGAAGAGGGAGCAGCTGCAGTGGATGAAGGGAAATGGGTAGAGACACTTGGTGGTGGCATCGAAAGGGAGGCCGAGAAAGTGCTCATGGGAGGAAGGGATATTGTAGGAGAGGTAGACGCGGGAATGGAAGGGAGCTGAGAGATGAGAGAAGAAATAGTGGGGGACAGCTCCGCGAGAGAAGAGAAAATGGAGGATGAGGAAGGGGGAACAGTGGGAGATGGGGGAGAAGATACGACCAAAGGAATGGTCGTTTGAGTTACACGAGGAGGGGAAGGAGGAGAGGGAGAAGGAATAGAAGGGACCTCAGTAATTGTAGCTGCGGCAACACCCTGAGTGGATGTGCTCGTTGGAACACCTTCCGCCGCTTCTTTCTCTGGGGATACCAGACTTACAACCTGTTCTTGTGCAGCAGAAGGAGGGCTTTCAGGAGCTCCTTCTTGAGCAGAGCTTGATTCTCCCTCTTTATCCTTGCTTTTTCCCTTTGGCAGATGCTTCAGCCTGACAGGTGCGTTGCCCAAAGGGGACGTGGTGAAATCTACTCCGAGGTAGATAAGGCCATTCATTCGGCACCAGTGTTCTATTCACCACAATGTTTCTTTGACCCTCTCTTCAATGGTCTGGGGTGCTTTGTTCTGTCAATTGCAGCAAATGGCCAGTTGTCCCCATCTGTGTCCAGATACACCTGATCAACTTCTTGATCGGTGGTTTGATAACCTTTTGGAACAATGGCTACACCGTATTGAATAATCTCCGCCAAGGCTAGGCGAGAGTGATCCTTCCTTCTAAGCTCGACCTCATGATACAGGTCAATATAGATGTCCTCGATCTGTGGAATGTGGATTGGATCGAGTTTTTCCTTGGGAAGGCTATTTCTTGGATCGAAGGTGGGCCTTGCCGGGAAGTTGTGCTTTAGATTGAGCAGTTCTAGCTCTGCAAACATCTCCCGGGCTTTGTGGTGAGAAATGCAGGTATACCTACCCACTGTGAGGGGGAAAGGGGTTCCACCCTTCTTTCTCTTCAAACACTTCTCATGGTAGGTTATGAGCTGTCTGGACAGCTCTAACAGGATCAACTTGGGGCCAGCATATCTCAGCAATTTGGTGGGCTCCCCCAAGAAGTTAGCCGCTCTGAGATAGGTGAAGGTGGGGAATTGGGTAAACAGTGCTCCCCACTTCTCAGTCGCGGTGACTATGCTCTTGGTCATCTGACCATGAGTCATATTTGGCCTCAAAAGGCAGATGATGCCATAGAAGAAAGCATCGTTGATCTTTGTAAACTGCGGGATGCTGTTCTCCAGCTTCAGCTCCGGGTAGTATTCATATATCTTTACCTGAGGCCAAACCCCGCATCGGCTCAGTGCTGGATAATCCCTCTCCGAGGTTGTAGCGTAGACTACGTAGGAGTTCATGTAGAACCTCCCCGTTGTGGTGAGTTGTTGGAGCTGCTCGGATATGGTGCTGCTTATGATCTCCGCCCACTCAAAGCGTTGATCGGCACATTCTTGTTCATGGTTTCAAGATACCTGAGCATCCATTTGTGAAAGTAATGGGCATCAGGAAGCCCAAAAACTCTACTTAGGAACGTGATGGTATCACTCAGTTCCTCGGAGAAGTCACTGCGGTGAATAACCTGTGGCCATCTGGTTATCACCTTCTTATTTTTCAAGTACACTTCGTTCATCAGCTGCATGCACTTGTCTTCATTATCCTCCCATGCCTTGGTGCAGTCCTCTTGGCTTACAGCCACAAAGTGTCAGTGGTGAGGAATGCCTAGCATGATTTCGAAGTGCTGGGCAGTGAGGTTGATTATGACCTCGCCCTTTTCATTTTCGACACACCTTGTGTCTTTATTGTAACAACGGGCCACCACCATCATAAATTCGTTGTTTACTGCACTGACGGGGATCCCCCCAGCAAAATGTAGTCCACTGCCCACCAGTTTGTCCATCCAAGGACTTCCTGTGACTCTCCTGGTTCTGGCCCAGAAATCTTCCATGTCGATGTGCCCGAGTTCGGAATCTCTAATGTCCAGGTCACATTCTACCTGGGACTCGGGCATTCTGACCCTCTGGTATTTATATTTCATCTCTTCCTCTGTAAGCTTAGCCTTTCCCTTTGACTTGGTTGGCCTTTTGCTTGATGTAGACATATGTGGATCTGAGCTCAGTTGTTGATCTGCAAGAAGAAGGAGTGAAGTCCAACGCAAAAGAGCCATGTTAGCTGTCAGATCTTCCATTAAAGCTTCACAAAACGAGGAGTTAGCAATTTTAAGGCCTCAGGGCGCAGGGCACAAGGATACTGCAGGCTGCAGGGCTAATAGAATGGCGCACTGAAGAAGAGCGTTACAAGGAATGAATCAGCGCCAAAGGGCACAGGGCGCAAGGATTTTGCATATGACATATTTGTTGTTGTAAACAGGGATGCGCCTGCACCATTATATGTGGTTTATACTGGGCGCAAATAATTTAGTGTTGCATGGGAGCAGGATGCGCCAATGGTGCATGCAATTTGCGTGTAACATGGGACTTTGGTGCACCGAAGGGCACAAGGATTAATGCGTGTAGCATTAACTTTATGTGCGCAAAAGGGGACTTTGGCGCGGCGCAGGGGAAAGCTTGCATGGCACTTTGTTGTTGTAAATCGGGGATGCGCCTGCGCCAAAGGTTTAGGATTTACTTGTTTTCACATGGCGCAAGAAGGGTGCATGTTGCAAGTCAAGGGCGATAGTGCACCTTAGGCGCGACTGTGTTTCTTGTAACAAAGGAGTGGCGATTGCGCCTAGAGGAAAATGCAGCCCGAGAACAACTTTCAAGTTTTCTTTCCTTTATGATGGGTTTGTGATCTTTCAGGCTTAACTTGCATCGATTTATAGTGGTGAAGGGGGTACATCAAAGAGGTCTGGATTTATTTTCAGGCAGAGCCCTCTTGGCCAGCAGATCTGGAAAGAGGACGAAAATGGTTTGGGAGGGAAGATGTGCAAGAATGGCAGGTGGGGTTTATGGCTTCAGATCCATTACTCCAAACTCACAAACAACCAGCAAAAAATGAAAACACAAGAGGAAAGAGGACCACTTACCTGGAAATATATAGAAAGTGAGAGACGAAGTGGGGTCCACGAATAGGATACGAGGAGGACGGGTGTGCTGACAGGTGCAGAGGAATGAAATTTATCACGTGTTTTCTGATTGTGAAAGTGACAGGGTGGATGCGCCTATATATAGGCAAAGGTGTAATAAATGCGCCAACCACTTTTTAAAAGGGCACACCAAAACATGTGTCGACACGGAATTATGTGCACCTTTGGTGCATTTTAAGGACTGTCAACACTAGATTTCGAGTGCCAAGGCGCACCAAAACACGTCGCAACAATTTTGTTGTTGACAGGAAGGCGCATGCGCCTTTGCGCATGCAAGAAAGGCGCATCACGGGAAGGCGCAACAATTGATGTGTCAACACTTCAAAGGGTGTGCCAAAGGAAATGAAGGGGGCAAAAATTTAGTCTGTGTTGCACAGATAAAAAGGTGCACCCAGCCAAAAAGGATCAAAATGACTAAGTTCAGAGAACTAGATTTCTCGGAAAGGGATTTTATAACATCCCGAACGCTGAGGGGCCCCTGACGAGGGACCAGGACAAAATTTTCTATGGTTACCTGCAAAATTGCCCTCGTCAATTTTAGAGGATAACACTATCAAATAAATGTATTCAATAATTTGTGAAAAGTAAGATTTCACAACTCAATTATTCATCATTTACTCATATTGAGATATTATTACACGCAAAGTAATAATCTCTTTATTAAAATCATATATTACATATGTCGTTAAGGCGAAATATATAATCGGTATAATAATTCTCACATAGTGAGGTTTGAATTGTTAGTGTAGGTTATTATTTATCCTTTTATTTATTTATTAGGATAATTCTTACACTTGTGTTAACCCTACACTTGTTGGGTTAACTTGCTTAGGTGTACTAGTTGTGTGGAGTTAACTTACTAGTTGTGTTGAGTTAGCTTCTCAGTTATGTGAAGTTAGCTTACTAGTCTTTTGGAGTTAACTTAACTACCAGTATCAGTTAGTGGGAGTTCTTCACCACTGATTTAGGTAGTAGTTGCACTTCCCTCCTCCTAAATGTACATCTTTCTTATTGAATAATTCAAGTCATTCTATTGTAATGTATTGAGCATTATGGATTATGATGGATTTCCATATATGGTATTTTAGCTCTTCTGCTTTTCAAATCTAATGTGGTGTGATATTATCATCTGAGATTGTAGCTTGGAACAATCTTCTTATCATTCCTTTCATGGTATCAGAGCTATAGATGATGTAGACATCCATCTGTAAGTTTTTCTTTGCAAGCAAGGGTTTATTATTTTCATGTATTTGGAATTTGTGAGCAATTTTCTGCAGCATGCATTTTTATGCAAAACGAAGTGCGTCATTGGATTTGGAAGGTGCCAAAACCATAGAATCGAGTGTAAACTCGACCATGTTTTGAGACAGTCAAATCTGCATTCTTTTATCCATTGGATAAAAGCGTGTACCTTCCAGATGTAGTCTTTTACCCTCTGGATATTTCAGTTTTGGATGCAGTCTTTCATCCACTAGACATAGATCTGTACACTCTGGGTGCATTCTTTTATCCATTGGATAAAAGTGTGTACCTTCTAGTTGCAGTCTTTTACTCTCTGGATATTTCGGTTTTGGATGCAGTCTTTTATCCACTAGACGTAGATCTGTACCCTCTGGGTGCGCTCTTTTATCTATTGGATAAAAGTGTGTACCTTCTAGATGCAGTTTTTTACCCTCTGGATATTTCAGTTTTGGATGCAGTCTTTTATCCACTGGACGCAGATTTGTACCCTCTGTGTGCATTCTTTTATCCGTTGGATAAAAGCGTGTACCTTCCAGATGCAGTCTTTTACCCTCTGAATATTTCAGTTTTGGATGCAGTCTTTTATCCACTGGATGTAGATCTATACCCTCTGGGTGCATTCTTTTATCCATTGGATAAAAGCGTGTACCTTCTGCATGCAGTCTTTTACCCTCTGGATATTTCAGTTTTGGGTGCAGGGTTTTATCCTCTGGACGCAAATCTGTACCCTTTGGGTGCATTCTTTTATACATTGGATAAAAGCGTGTACCTTCTGGATGCAGTCTTTTACCCTCTGGATATTTCAGTTTTGGGAGCAGGCTTTTATCCTTTGGTCGCAAGCCTGTATCGTGTGGATGCACTCTTTTACCCTTTGGACATTTGGGTGTCACGTGTACCTTTTGAAAAGAAGATCAACATTAAAATATTATTTTAATAACAAAACCTTGTAGAGCTCATAACTTTTGATCCGTAGCTCGGATTAAGGTGATCTTTTTTTTGAAATTGTGTATTTTTTCGAGATCTATGTATTGGTAAGACTTTTATACACATATTTCAATTATAAAAGGTACTTTTACTCATTGTAATATTTACATGCACTCAATTATAAAGTGCCAATTTGGGAGGGTGTTGTGATCACTTGTGGATGCATTTTCAGTTGAGCCTGACATCCTAAAATTTTGGGTATTGCATTCTTGTATCTATGGGTGTATACATTTATATCTCTCTTGTTTGTTGAGATATTTTGGATCTTTATTTTCGACACTTTTTTTGGCATGTTGACAGTCTCTCTTGTGGGGGAGCTATTCTAGTGGAGCCCAGTGTTAGTTTGTCAGTGTTTGAGTAGTTGATTTTGACAACTCATACAGATCTGTGGTGTCACTCTACCCATTCTGCAGTATGGGAGGGTGTGGTGTTGATACCACTTTTTCAGGTTTCATGCCCTTACCTTGTTACCTTGGTTTTTTCTTGGATCGTGGCACTCCTATTTATTTGGATCTCGTGTCCTTGCCTTGGTTTTTCTTGGATCGTGGCACACCTATTTGTAGCAGTTGATCAAATTATTTTTGGTGTTTATTTTTCACTTTTTGACATCACTCTATTGACAGTCTCCTTGCATGGAACTATTCTGGTGAAGCCCAGTGTCAGTTGGTTTTGAGTTATATGATCGAGCAGTGGATTCATGCCATAGTGTGCACCATACTTCTTCAGCATTGTACAAGTTTTTGGAGTCGAGCTGCTGAGGATATCTTGTAGCAGGATTTTTCTCTCTACTTTGTTATTACTAGTTTTGAGTACCTTGCGGTGTCCATTTTTCCCAGTTGTTGTACGTGGGTACCTCATCAGGCCTTGTTGCCGGGACCCACCTTCTTTTCCACCCACATAAGCTATGCTTATGGGAGGGTGTTAGTGTAGGTTATTATTTATCCTTTTATTTATTTATTAGGATAATTCTTACACTTGTGTTAACCCTACACTTGTTGGGTTAGCTTGCTTAGGTGCACTAGTTGTGTGGAGTTAGCTTACTAGTTGTGTTGAGTTAGCTTCTCAGTTATGTGAAGTTAGCTTACTAGTCTTTTGGAGTTAACTTAACTACCAGTATCAGTTAGTGGGAGTTCTTCACCACTGATTTAGGTAGTAGTTGCACTTCCCTCCTCCTATATGTACATCTTTCTTATTGAATAATTCAAGTCATTCTATTGTAAGTATTGAGCATTATGGATTATGATGGATTTCCATATATGGTATTTTAGCTCTTCTGCTTTTCAAATCTAATGTGGTGTGCTATTATCATCTGAGATCGTGGCTTGGAACAATCTTCTTATCATTCCTTTCATGAATATTTACAATGGGTCCAAGATCCCAATAATTCAGCCGAAAATTCAAGGATATCATCCTTTCACGAATTGAAATCCAAGTATCTCATTTAGATCCATGCTACGATAAAACTTCACAAGACATGAGTTTCCGCACATCTGTATGTAATGGCTAATGGTCCTGCAAGACTGGAGTAGTGGTATGATGTCAGTTCAAAATGAAATGGCATGAATATTAACTCCATTTTCTGATGCAATTAATTAATAAAATATGAAAGGATATACATGTTGTTTTATCAACAAGCACATGGTAATACAACTGAAAATGTATTACTACCTGGTTTCTATAAAGATGCAGCTATGGATGCACACAAATAGAAAAAACATTTTATATTTCAGCGATCATGTTCCCTTCTAATCATAAAGGTCAATACATCTGTATTCCAGCTTCAATCAATAAGCATTTGACATTTAAAATTTCTACATAACTTCGTAAAAACAATATGATTAAGAAGAGTATTTTTTTCAGTCAATGAGCAGCTACAAATTAGCACAAATATCACCATATTTACATCACTTTAACATGTTCTATCTGGTAAACAAACATTCCAACCAACAATATAGCAGCACCATGGTTACATCATTTAAACATACTCTTTTTAGTAAAAGAACAACTAATAATTTCTTTCATAAGATGTCATTATTTTAAACCCAATCATGCCTCCAATTACTCCTTGGTGCATCTCAGTCAAGTTGTCCTGGCTTTCATGCCCTTACCAAGACAAGCAATTTCTTTTTCAGTCTTATAAGAATTCAAGTCATATTGTCAGGCTGGAAGTTACAGGCTAAATGCCATTTTTTTAATTATTCACACATAACAAGACACCCACATTTATACATGAACCGATTTAGTGGTCCATAATAATAAAATTTCTGGAAAATGTAGCCCCATACAAGAGCTTTGACACCCACAAATTATCATTCAAAAGATCTCAATAAATTAAAAATCAGACCTGCATATAGCAACTAAGAAGAAAAATATAGAACCCCAACCGGTTGCATACCCATATTGATTGGGTTACCCAAATTGATTCCTTTATACAAATCGATTTGCATACCCAAATTGATTTGTTTACAAAAAACACACAACCAAATTTTAGTTTAACAAAATGAACACCCACAAGCATAAATCAATTTTAAACACACAAATTCATAAAATGTTTTACTTCTTCCTGTATAGGAAAAACCCAACTCTTTTCCTTTTGGGTATAATTTATTATAATGTAGAGAATGAATTTTTAACCTTTCTTTTACTTTATTTTTGTTGATCAAAACCCAAAACCCCATCTGCGTATTTTTCTAGGTTAGGTTAAAACCACACAAAGAAAACTAAAAAGAATACAGAATCCATCAATTTCCTTTTTATACTTCATCTCCAAACAATTTTAAATCAAAAGTTGTCCACAATTTCCTTGATTGCCATTAAAAACAGAATGTGTATTTCCTCTTCTTTTTTTTACAAATAATGCAGCAGAGAAAGGAGAAGATATTCATGCCTGAAGTAAACATAGAACCGGAAACCTTCTACTCTTCCCACTCCAACCAGTTGAATCCTTCTTTCCTCCAAAACTCACACAAGTATTCCAGAAGAGGAAAATGAATATAGACGAAGGAAAAATAACAAAAAAATATAATGAAAGAACTATAGTTGGGCAGCATATTGAAGAATTTTCGGGCTTCCCAATGCTGGTACGTGTTTTAGTGCATGTCACACACTTGTGCCATGTGAAGGTGTTTCACTTTATGAAACCCATAAATTTCAATAACTAAATAAATTTTTTGGCTTACATGCCAAATCCCTCTAATATATATATATATATATATATATATACTAATTAATATTTCATACATTTTTTTACTTTAGTTGCTACCCAACTTAATGGTTAAGTTAAAATTAACCTTCATAATACAAGTCCACATATTTCCAAAAATATATTACCATAAAAATTAGTTAAATTTCCAGGTTTATATAAAATATTCCAATACGAAAAATCACCAAGTCCGTAAATAATAATTTAAATATTCTCATAAAGCTGGCTTGATATAGCATTGTCAAATTAAACAGAGACAATTATCATCGCGGTCATGTCAAAGTCAAACAAAACAAAAGACAACCAAACTGATTAAAATAAAGTAACCGGAATACAAATAATCGAAAGAGTCACTATCATTTATGAATCGTTTTACCTATGATTAAGGCCTAATCATGTTTTAGGAAGGATCATCAAGGTGGGTGCGGGGTTATTCATTCCGCAATGTCATGCCCCACAACAGAAGCTGTGGGTCATGATACGACGAACCAAATGAATTTTACACCCAATGATGATCTCGTCTAATCCTGTTTAGACTTAACCGTAGTTAATTTAACTTACAAGAAATTTTGGGATGTTACATGCATGATGATGCGCCAAAACACCCAGAACACACTATTGTTTTTTAATTTATTATTTATTTTATCTTTGTCTCTTTTATTTTGTCTTTTCCACATCCTTTTGGCTTATTTGATTTTTCTTTTCCACATCCTTTTAGCACAGACTTCATGCATGCTTTTTGACTGATTTTTGAATATATTCTTCCATCCTTCATGCATAGCTATTCTTGGACTACACCATGCCTTTTAAAAATAAATTTATTGTCTTTCTTTTCATTTATGGCGCCAACAATTTGATCTTTATTTATTTCTTCATGCAATCCAACTTTAGCACCATGTCTATTTAGAGCAGCAGCTTGCTAAATTTATCCAAACCAATCTTATCCATCCATTCATGCACTGCTAAAAATAGAACTGGACTTCTATTTTTAGCACCTCTCTTTAAAAATAGCCAAGTGCTATTTTTAGCTGCGTTATTTTTAACAAAGCTAAAAATAGTCAATCTTCTATAAATAGCCAATCCTTTTGCGTGAAAATTTTGGTAACACTTCCTTCACAAAAATTGTTTTTTAACCACCAATTTGGCTGGGTATAGCTTTCCCAAATCATCCCACAAATCTTTTGTCGTATTTTTAATATCAAATACATTCAGTAACACTGGATTTGATAGACATAGTTGGATATAACTTCTTTCCTTCCTATCAACTTTTTTCCCATTCTTTTTGCTTCAACCCTACATGTCCTACTACTAAGACAACGACCCATTGATCTCTATTAATCAATATATCTTCTATCTTGAGCTTCCATTGTTCAAAACAATTCTCGTTGAATTTCTTAATCTTTATTATTTTTATTTTAGTTATATCTTCATCTTTATGCAATATCCACACACCATAGCTCATACAACTCTTCAAGATCTACCTTCAAATTTTCTACAGACCTCTAACATAAGAAGATAAGATATCAGATGTTGGAGGATAAAACAAAAAACCATGCACACCCAACCTTAAACTTAAATAGATTTAGAACAAAAAATATGATTGACAAGCATGAATCTTAAACCAACATAGAAGTATAATTAATCACAAGATAATAGACATAGATTTATCTTGGGAAATTCCTACTAGGTAGAAAACCTAGTAACATAGATTTTTCTTTTTACACTTAATCTAACCTAACAATTCAAAAAAATATAAACAAGATTTTGTTCGAATTACCTCAATAGTACATACAAAACCTATGTGAAACTATAATATTTTCTCCTAATATCTTAGACTATTCAACACTTAGCATGCTCATTACACAATGTACATTAACCTTATTGTTCATCCTAGACATGGTTGTTATTTATAATTAAAAAATACCCCCGAATTATATGCCACAACTCTTAACAAGGTTCTTCATCGAATTTATAAAGTAGAAGCCACGAGTAACTATACACCGTAGAAAGTACAAAAAGGCGCAAACCATTATTAGTCCGCCAACCACTAGGAAAATTTGTGGAAAAAGGCAAAACCATGGGATACCAAAGAAAGCCCCGGATCATTGGAAATCTTCCAAACACTGAAAAATCCACTGAAGAATGAAGGAAATTGTGAACAAAGGAAAATCCACACAATGAAGACGGAGACCCGAATCAGAGATGCAGGGCCATCATCAAAAGGGGTTACTATTGGGTATCTTATGTATTACATACTTATTGTCAATCATTGTAACAGAGAAAGATATATATATATATATATATATATATATATATATATATTATATATTCACACACAAACATAGAGATAGAGAGGATTATAGATAATGTATGTACGAGGAGAAATATAAAGAGAAAGAAATAAAAAGAGAATTGAGATTAGAGGATAGGATAGAAGAGAAATGTGTGAGAAAGATAACTAAGGTATAGATTGTTATATGTTATAAAGAATTAATATAAAGAAGTTGGTGTATTCAAATAGTACATTATCTTGTGATTATATGTTTGTGTTCAATGTTCTGATCTATTATGAATCCCTACTCTCTAGCATATCCCTTACAAAAAAATGAACTACTTAACTCTCATGATAGCGTCAAGGCTTAAGGTCAACAACAACCACTCTCTATAATTAGGGCATAGGAATCATTGTGCTCTAAAACAAAGGCATGCTTTGGATAAATCATATGATTAAATTGTTAGAGAGTCGCAATATTCCATCTAGTTGATGCATATTCATCCTTAGCACATTACTTTGCACCTCCATTCTTTTAACAAGTCCTTAAAATGCATAATTATTTTTATCCATACCCATCACTATCTAATTTTCACATCTTTTCTACGCACCATAAAGAAACTCCCACTATGCATTGGTGCCATGCATAGTCCCACATAGCTATCACTACACACTCATACCTCCAGAGCATATTACATAATTGCCTGAATAACCAAACACTTATGCACATGCTTATAATAGTTTTACACATTTCTTCACAACTCCTTCATTATGAATTGGAGTTGCGGACTATTGTGAAATCCAACCATTGTGCAATAGTCTCTGTGTAATCGAACCACTACATAATATACCTTGGCAATGTTGTGGAAGTTATGTTGAATGAATCAAAAGAATTAACTAAATTCCAATTTATATTTGTACCTTTAACATATTATGTGTTCCACAAGAATTAGTGTCTCACTTGGTTAATAGCTAGATCTATGACAAATAATACATGTAGGATTTAAACAATAATTTAGGGTGAATTGTTAACCCAAAACCAAGGCTTTTATTCTAAAATATTGTTGGTATAAGTGTATTGCATTATGTATGAAATAAGGTATTTATTTCCATTTAGATTAATGAGTACAACACCAGTTATTGAACCTTGTTTAGACTTGGCTTCATCAAAGTATAATATCCATTGGTCATATTTGTCACGAGTTCCTTCATTTTTCTTAAATGAGTGTTTTATAGATATCATGTAGACACCAATGTCAATAGACAACATTTACAAAATTTCATTCCTCTAATTATATTCCATGATTGTAAATCATTTTAGGATCTCTATTTAGCAAGATATAATTGCATACTCCCTTCCATGGCAACCACATATGTGATAACTTTGTTGCCATGTGCCATTTAGTGTTTGAGAGCAATGTCAACTAAGAAACATCTTATATGCTTAAGGTATGTTTGTTACTTATGTATAAATGAAACGATGGATATGTGGTTTAACAACGGGTTACATGTGAATGCTATTTAACTCCCCCATCACATTGACCTTAGATTTATCTAACCACACAACTCTCATATTATATTTGATCAGGGTTATCCCCAAATTCTTGAAATTTTTTAGAAGGCATGACATTAGCTAGGCTCCCGAGTCCACTAAATAATTATGTAGATTTTTACCAATTATTCAAATTGCTGATAAGAAATCAATTTATCTTTGTAAATAACCACATTTGCATAAACAACCTATTTTCCCCTTTGTCACCTCCCTTATTAAGAGATTTCGTCAATAAATCTCGTTGTTTTTTTATTTAAGCTAATTCATTCAACATGATATTATCTTTGATGTCTTTCATATATTCCACAATGTTGTATCCTCCCTTTTTGTAGGAGCCAAGTTCTTAACAAGTGTCACATTGTAGAGCCCACTTCCTTTCGACACCTTTTTTTGATTATTGATTTCGATGTTGTCGATTACACTTATGGACATTGTTGTAGCCTTTTGATTCAACATGATACTATATATTAGAGATACTAGACTGTTGTTGTTTTCATTTCATATATGATGCATGTAGATTATTAGAGACATTTGATGTTGATATTGATATATTGTTGACATGGTTATTTTTATATATTTCTGACACGTGATATATTTAGTCATATTGAGTAGACCTTTGATAATTGGATTAATGTTGTGATCATTTTGACATGGATGAAATGTGGAATAGAAATGTTGCTAGAAATTATAAGTGATATCGTATTTACATATATAATTTTAGATTTAT
Organism: Taxus chinensis; assembly: GCA_019776745.2. Lineage (NCBI taxonomy): Eukaryota > Viridiplantae > Streptophyta > Pinopsida > Cupressales > Taxaceae > Taxus > Taxus chinensis. Next base: position 663,029,474 of record CM034153.1, on the reverse strand, counting down.
ATTACATATTTTGGCATGGATGTTTTAATGTGGCCACGAGGCCGAAGGAGTTATTCTTTGTTTGCAGGTACATTTTATTCACAACATCGAGGGGATTGGAGACCAACCACATTGGAATTTGAGATGAATTCAACTAGGGTCACCATGACAACATGTAATTGTGTGTGTGTGTGTGTATGAGTTTGGTTTGGGGAAAATTGTGACCAAGGGGTCATGTGTTGTCTTTTATTATTAGTCCCTTTTTTTTATTAATGTTAGTATGTGTTTCTTTTAGTAATGTAATTTACTTGTTTGAATTATTTAGATTTTGTGATGTATGTATTTTACCCCTTTATTATTCATGGATTGTAGTGTCTTAATTAAGCTAATTTAACTTTATCCTAAACTAATTAAAGATGTGACCAAAAAAGAGTTCATTTATTAGACTTTATTTACTCTTGGATTTTGTGTTGAGTGTTGTATGCTTGAGTCTTGAGTGTAGTATACTCTACCCTTCATGAGAAACTCGAATTTGGCCTCAGAGGCCAAATTTGGAAGCTAGTGGGACAAGTAAAATTCGTCCCACACCTCTTAAATGTCTATGCCAACCCTACCTATGGGTTGAGGGGTCAAAAGTAGGCCCTATTAGGTGTTTTGGGAAGAGAAAAAGGTGAAATGTTAATTGCAGTTTCTTTAAAATATTTAATTTTGTCCTTAGGGGGAGTGGGCTTAGATGGAGTGTGTAAGTTTCTTGTCATTGGTGCATTGGAATATGAGGTTGATTAAGGTGATGTGGAGTGGAGAGGAAATGAGGTGACATCCTACTTGGAGCCACATTATCATCCTCTCTCCTTTTTCTATTTATGGAAATCATTTTGCTTGTTTGGGGTTACTTATTTATTTTGTGCTCTTGTATTTTGGGAGAGTTAAAGGATTTTGAGAGAGCTTGTGGATTGTTGGAGCTTGTGGATGTTTTCTTGGTTTTTTGGAGGAGCTTGGAATTTCATTCTTGGGACAAGCTCTACTATGGAGAGGTAGGAGCTTTACCTTGCTTTTGTTATACTTTTATTATGTGTTTATATGTTGTGTTGAGTGTTGTTTTTCTTTTGGAATGCTTGTTGGGTATGGGTAGATTGCCTAAGTTTAGAGTAGGAGGAGACTATGAGGAGGTTTTTTGTAGGGAGGCATAAGAGTTTACTTTCTTGTAGAGGGAGTTTGGGTTGGGTGCTCCACCTTGCATTTCTTCTCATTCTTGTTATAAGGGAGGCATAAGAGATTGAGGGAGGAATAAGAGTATATGGAGGCATAAGGGGTACTTGAGGGAGGCATAAGAGTTTGTAGGGGATTTTAGACATACATTAGAGGCTTAAAGGTGGGCACCCATTCCCATTGGGAGGCATAAGTGGCCTCCCCATACGTCTTGCTCTTTTGGCTTTCTTGATAAGCCTTGTTATATTGTTGTTTTAGTTGTTCTTCTTACTTGTGTTGTGGTTGTGTTTGAATGTGAATGGAATGGATGTTAAACTATTTTGTTAAGTGTTGAGGAAGCTTGTTGTTGCCATGTGTTGAAATCATTTCCCATTATGATGTGGTTGGGGCTCGAGGGCCAATGGAGAGGATGGCTTCTCCTCTCCATTGAATGTCTTGGTTGGGTGGAGAGTGTTGCCTCTCCCCCCATTTTGTTGTGAATCAAACAAATCATGATGGATCCTTATTGTTGGTGTTGAGGAGCTTGGAATTTTTTTGGGGTCCTTGAAGAGTTCCCTTCTTGAGAGAAGCCTTTTTGTTTCCTACTCAAAGTGGAAGGTTGTAAATTTGGTTATGTTTTAGAAGAAATATCGAAATACAAGTTGTATGAATATTTGAAGAAAATCATTGTAGGATTGTAAGGAAAGAAATTTGCTTCTTATTAGAATGTAATAGGGAAAGAGAAAGAATCAAAATGAAAATCTTATGTAAGAGTTTAGTTGAAATTGTATGCAAAAAAAAGAGAGGAAAGTTACTTTCATTGTGGCATTGTATGATTGTATAAGAAAAAGAAGAAAGATTTGTATTGTGGAGTTTGTTTGAGAAATAGAAAAGAAAGTAAATCTTTTATTTGGAACCTTGGTTGTATTGGGGAAAAATAATTTTTGGTGTTAAATGATTTGAGCCATTGCAATAGAAAAATGAAGTTATTATAGTTATTTTGAACATACATATGTTGTTGTTAAAAGTGGAAGAAGAGAACAAATTTGAATGTATGTATATTTAGTGAAATGAAAGAGGGAACAAATTGTGTGTGTGTGTGTGTGTGTGTGTGTGTGTGTGTGTGTGTGTGTGTGTGTGTGTGTGTGTGTGTATTGTATTGTATTTAGAAATGTTGATTTTTTTTATAACAAAAAGGTGTAGATGTAAATTAATAAATTTAGATTCATGTTGCTCTTGAAATGGAAGGAAAATATTTAGTTGCACAAATGAAAATATTCTAGTAAGTAGATGTACTTTGATAGATTTGAAAATGCATTAAAAAGAGTAAATTTAACCAAGAAATGAATAAATAGAACTAAATTTCAAAACTGGAACCTTTAGATGTTCTTAAATAGACTCAGGATGCATTTTTAAACATTTTAGTAACTTTTAGTTTTTTGGAATTCCTTGGGTTTTAGGTTCTGTTTTCTCGAAACAGGAGCGTCGCCCTATGGAGAGAGGCGGTCTTGTAACCATTGCTCAGGCTAAGGTGGCGGTCTCAAAATCACCGCTCAGTAGGGCGGCGGTCATAGGATCGCCAGTTTGCTCTAGGCGACGGTTCTGTCACTCACGACAGAACTCCATGGATCCGCGCCTGTGCATGATTTTAACTAGTTCAATCTAATTTATAAAATGTAAAATTCATCTAATAGCGTCCAACAAACAAAATAATGAGTAATCCAATGAATTTGCACAATAAAACATTCAATGGTGGATCTAAAACTAGTCTTTTTCATTTATAACAATGGGGTAGGGTTTGCCCCAAATTTGAGAACCCAAATACAATGTTTTGTATTAAAACTAGATTGGGGGAAAAGAACCCTCCCAATCCTCGAATGAAAATGAAAACAATATGAAACCTACAATCTAATCCTTCTAAAGCTTGGCCCTTGTACAATCCTCCATGAATTCTTCCTCCTTGCTCCCATGTCCTCCTCTTCTCCAACCCGCATTTTTAGCAAAGTAAATAGACCAAATGAGGGAAACGAATAAAGGAAAGACTTTATCAAAGACTCATAAGGAAATTTAGGGCTTGTTTGTAACCTTGGGATCTTGTGGTTGAGATTGATTTGATCCAAGGGTGGAGGATCAACCCTACCTTTATTAGGTGAAAATGAATTTTGTTAATGTTGTCTTTAAAAACCTTAGGGGTGTGTGTAATTTGGGAGTGGGGCCATTTTATTGCCCTAGAGTGTTAAATCTTTGATAGTCCTTATCAAGCTTTAGTTAGTAATAGAAAAGACTCTAAATCTTAAGATAATGTTTTATAATAATTTGTGTAAGGGGTCAACCTAATTAGGAATTAACATTATTAAGGAGAGAAAAATATATAATTAAGCAATTTAATCCTCGTTACCTTTCCTAGTGAATTTTGGTTAATGGACCTTAATGATGAATTATAAAATATGTTAAACCTTTTAGTAGACCTGGTTCTTAAACCGTAGGGTGAGTTTAGTGGTGTAAGTTAGTTGTTGTACCCTAGGGGGTTAACATCCTTGTACCCTATTTTATCCTTCTACCTTGTCCTTGTAACAAAAAAAAATAGTCGTAATTTTTTGGGAGTTGTGTCAGGTGTTAGCGTGTTCTTAGAACGTCGTTTTTGCGGGCGTTACACACATGGTCACTAGCCTTTGGTAATGGAGAATTATTGTTGACCCTAAAGTCATGCAAAGTTGCCTTGTTGTCATGTGGTTGTGAAGTAGTGAGAGGTTACTTATTCTTGCTCTTGATAGCATAAATAATCCTTTGGAATTGTTGTCCCACCAAGTTGTATGTATCTCTTCAACATTTTTCTCAAGCTCATTGGCATCTTCAAATGAGAATGTATTGATCTCCAAAACATTGGTAGTTACTACTAGTATTCAAAGCAAAATTTTGGTTTGGGCAAAATATGGTCTCGAATGGCAATTGGAAGTTTAGAAGAGAAGTTTGTTATATATTTATAAACGAATTTTTTTTCAATTGATGTGTAGGTAATAGTAGTTTTTTTCTTCTAGATATGCCAAAGAAGGGTATTTATCACTGCGTTGTCGGCAATGTGTTTCCACGTTTGTATGAGTCAACTTAACACATGCGGTGATAACAAATAGTTTTGATGGTGTGAAACATCAATACCATGATATGACATTTTGTTTTATATGAGAATTAAATCCTATCCGTAATTTTTCTGCTTCCAATAGACGTTTCTTGGAGAGTGTGATCCTACTCATTTTGAAATTAATATGTTTTTTATTTGGAAGGTGAACCAACATTCATGTGGCCAGCTTAAATAATCATTTTGACAAGTATATTCAAGGCATTTAGACAAGCATATATTCGGACTCCTCAACTTGTATACTTTTGTAATATTTGACTTATAAAAGTCAAATAAAAAAACAATCCCTAATATATAATTTATTGCACTAAGTTCAAGTAATTATAAATGTGTATTATATTTATCAACACATTTCAACCTCGGTGAAATGACATACGTGTGGGGAGTGGTTTTCTTTTAAATTTGCAGCCAGGTTTAATTCACATATATACAATTGTAGTAATAAAAATAGAGGCTCGTATAAAATACACTAACAATCGTACGTGAAATGTACGATGTGAACGCCGAAAGGGATATAGTGAAGAAGTAAAAATGGATGTAAAGGAATAATTGGAAAGGAATATGGGTGTAACAAACGACGTTTGAGGACGAAGAAGTGAATGGGGAAGGAAAGAGGAATCGAGGATCCAATTTAAAAATAAGATATCTGTGAAGAACACGACACATATGTCAATGGAAAGAAGGAGAAAAATGTTGTCGGGAAGACCCAGATGATACTGCAGAGGGTGATATCTAGAAATGAAAGAACCATACGAAAATTGTAGGGACGAGAAGTTGTTGATTATACGTGGAATGGTCAAGTAGCGATTTCATGCAAAATTTAGATTGTTGTTTTCCCCAACTATTAAGCTACCGATTAGGGTAGTGTATTTTTCACGCAAGTGCAATTTACGTCCAAAGGGGAAAAAATAAAGAAGGGAACAACCAATATGTTCGAACTTTGGAACTTGACCGCAAAGAATGTGGTATGAAAGAGGTCGAGGAAAAAATCAAAAATCAAATTTCATCCACATTAGGATTCATATATTAAAACAACCATATATTCCTTTAAGCAATCACATAAATAATTTAAAATAAAGCAAATTTTCGATATAATAATTGTTGATAAATGCTCTCGCTTTATCTCTAGACATGAAGTGACCCTCCTTTCCCTTGTCATCACTTTGGACGAATCATAATCGCACATGCCATTTATCCACCTTACGTCAATTCATACTCATGCCAAACAATGAATGCCTATTGTTGAAGGTCAAATAGGTAACTTGATACTAATGTGGACATTGATATAGACAAGGATGTCGAAGGTGAGGATTGTGATAGTACGTGGACGTTGATATGGACGAGGACATGGACGACGAAGATTAATAGTCGTTGTCAGAAGCCATGGTGTGTCTGTTAGTACATGACAAGATTAGATGGCTAATAGAGGGATTATAATGGTGCCATATAAATTCTGAATCAAAAAGGGAATAAGCAACATTCACATATATGACTAAATGGAAAGGAAATGATATAAAAGCTCTGAGTTATATTTATTCAATGCAGATCTAGAATGATTAATTTATTTCTCACAGTTTGTCATCGTTACTCACAATGGTAAGGTACGTTCAATAGTCAACCGATAAGAACACCTAATCTATCTTCCACAACAGATTTGTAATAATACAACTTAGACTAAATCACCCTACACCAATCAAATTTCATATTTTTTGTGCACGCAGGGTACCCTGATCAGTGAAGGAGCGGATCAAGGGATATCCATGCGAAAGTGTTCCCCTCATAAAGGAAGAGAGATGACACCTTAAAAACGATACATTTGTTTCCCAACTTCTAGGCGGCAGTGTATTCCCTGTCGATAGTGCCTCTACCAATAATCAAAATCCAACCCACTCCCTTTTCGGTAGTTTCACGTTCCAGAAAATGATTTTTTACTAAACAACTTGACATTACTCCTTTCTTGATTATCACTAAGGATCACATAGAGATACGACGTATGAAGCGTATGAGTGTATCTTTATTACATTCTTAATCTCAACATTAAATATGCGACAAGATAAAAATGAAAAAAAAAATTATGAACATAATCAATATGTTTCAAAGTATGTAAGATATTATTATGTATTCAATTAGAGATTGGTGATGTGCCTAAATTAAAAATAAAAATTGAATTTCATCCATATAAGGATATGTCTATTTAAATAATCATATATTCCCTCAACCGCTCACATAAAATATTTAAAATAAAATAAAATTTACGATACAATAATCATTGATAAATGCCCTCACTTCATCTCTAAATATGAAGTGTCCATGCTTCTACGTGCCTACACTTGAGAGGGTGCCCGACATCACATGCCCTTGCTCCACTTGGCATCAGTTTATACACATGTCAAACAATGATTTCCAGGTGTAGAAGGTCAAAGAGGGAACTTGATACTGATGTGGACGTTGATACAAAGAATGGCATGGATTCAACAGTGGAAGAGGTTTTTAAATTATTATGTTTGGAAAAATAAAGGAGGTTGGTTTCGTGAGTAGAGGAAGAGGAGATAATAGATAGGTGTACGTGGCTGGGAGGATGCAAAAAACTTAAAATTTTTAGTATTTATCCTAGTCTTATGGATTAGATCTCTGGTGATGAGGTGTAGGTGGATTGAAAAAACATATTATAAGAGGTAAGGTTTGCTGCCGCATCTATTTGACTATATAATGAATACACGAAGATTAATTTTGGATTTATTCTAGCTTGCAAATGAACGGTTGGAGGTGCAACCGTGCAGGACATCACAATACGTTAAAATTAGGGTTGCGAATCTGAATACGCCTGCGAGAGACCATATGGGTTGTCCCATTTTCAATAACGCCTTTTGGCATAATAATGAATAAAAATCCCACACAACAAATAATTTTATTTATTTATTATTGCAAGCAATGAATTGAATTGGATAATTATTTAAGTTGACTTTGCAAGGAAATGACCCCTTTCACACATTATGAGGAAATAATTGAAAAGAGAAACTCATTACCTCTTTCGCTTCTCCATTGAAATAGGAAATTAAATCCTAATCAATTCAATGAAGTTGCTTCAAAAATAGCAGAAATATGGAGTTATCTTTTTGTCAATCTTGAAAACTCCCAATCCATTTTGTAGCTAGCTTGTACCACGCCATTAGAGACTGTAAACACGACATTTAGAATGGAGATATTGGTGACCAACATAGGAACTTCCTACCAATGTCTTGTTTCGGAAAGAGGGGAGGCCCATTATAACAAGGCGTGACATGCATTTGAAGTGAGACATGTAGATGTCGGGGTGCCTGTTTATTTGCGGCTTAGAACCCCGATCGATTGATAGGGTGAAAACTACCAACGAAAAAAATAAATTCCAAAGGGATAAAAAAAGAAAAAAGTGCTTCGTTATATGTTTTTTTATCTATATTTTCTTGATATAACAAGTATAACAATGAAGTTTTTCAGTTTGTAGGTTATAGATATTTTAGATTTATCCTCATCTTGTACGCAGTTATCGATATTTTCTTAATAAGACAAGTTTAATGTAGCAAATTTAGGATTTGCTGAGTTAGGACACATTTTTATTTGTTTTTAAGGGCATTCGAAATAGATATTCGTTAAAGTGATAAGGTTCAAGCTGAAAAGACATTTTATGAAACGTGTAACTTCAAAAATATTGTATATGTGCTACATGGAGATTTCCCTAGTAGGCTTCCTAAAATCAATACCATTATGCTTTAAATCAGACCTGCACGAGGAGATAAATTTGTAACCCTAATATCTCCTCATTTTACTACATACAAATTGATTGATCTAGATCTGTATTTGTATCTGAAGCGGGTTCAAATGTCTCTAATAGGAAACTACTGCATACCGTTGTTTTGCTTGTGGTATGCAGAAGAATAAGATTGAGGATTCTGAGGCATTTCGTTTGGGCGTAGTGAACAAGAGGGGATGTAGTTAGACTGATGACTTGGAATCCTTGGTAAAACATATTCAACTTCTAATACATCAACCACATGCTATCTCTAACAGAGTGCATCCATGTGTTATATCGTATATGTGTTAAATAGAGCTCTTCCTAATAGTTGTCCTAAAATCAACACCATTATGGTTTAAATCATACATGCACATGGAGATAAATATGTAACCCTAATATTCCTCATTTTACTATATACAAATTGATCAATATAGATATATATCTGTATCTAAAGTGGGTTCAATTGTCTCTGAGAGGAAACTACCTGCCACTATTTTATTTGTTGTATGCAGAAGAAGAAGATTGAGGATTACGAGGCATTTCATTTGGGCATAGTGCACAGGAGGGGACACAATCTGACTAATGAATTAGAATCCTCAGTAAAACATATACAACTTCTAATACATCAACCATAGGTTATCTCCGACATAGTCCGTCCATGTGATGTGATGAGGGTCATCAATCATTGCAATTAATAATTTCAATCTAGGGCTGGTGTCCGATGGCTGTATACATTAAGAGAATAAGATCTTGGAAAGAAACTCCTTTAAACATAAACCAAACTTGCATAAAATAAATCACACTTGCAGAAATAAAGGCACACTTGTAGAAATAAAGTTTGCATAAAATAAACCACTCTTGCATGAAGGAAATCAGACTTGCAGGAATTTAAACACACTTGCATAAATTGAAATTGCTTGAATTGGAAATAAACATAATTAAACGAAATACCTACAGGGTCATAACAGATTAAATTTTCACTATACAAAAATAAAAACAATACAACAAAATGAATTACAGACAAATGAATAAACATAAACACAAATACACAAATCCATCTTCCTTGAAATGAGTTGTCATCTCATTTCTTGGAAGAGGATTTAAATCATACTTCTGATTTTAAAACTGAAAGGAACAATAACCAGATCGTACCAAGCCAATAACACAAATGCTAATCAAACACCATGATCAAAAAGATGAAAGGAATTCCCCAAAATAACTTTACATAAAACCTTTGCAAACAAATGAGCAACAATATCATATATTATTATGGAACTCAATGCAATACATTAAGAATGGGCCTTGCTTAAATAGGCAAGGAATAATAATCTAAGAACTAGTCAAGGTCGTAGATCAAGCCTTAAATCAAGGAAATAACTAGTCATCAAAGAACTAGTCAAGACCATAGATTTAGGAGAGAACTAGACATCAAGGATCTAGTCAATACCATGGATCAAGGAAAGAACTAGTCAATACCATGGATCAAGGAAAGAACTATACCTAATAACTAGATAATATCTCCTAATATCTAAATAAGATAAAAGAAATATCCACACACATAAGTGGGTGAGGATGAATACAATAAAGGTAAATAAAGTACCTAGGTGAACATGAGCTAATGTAAATACCTACTTAACACCCCCCCTCAAGTGAAGCTAGGGGCCAAAATAGAAGTGGCATGTCCACAGTATGAGTCCCAATAACTAGGCCCAATGAAGTAATCATGTACAATAACTGGGAAAAAGGGACACCGCAAGGTACCTAAAACCAGTAACAATAAAATAAAGAGAGTAAAGATCCGCTCCAAGGCATCCCAAGAAGCTCGGCTCAAAAAATTCATACAATACTGAAGAAGTTTGGTGTGCACTGTGGTCTAAATTCAATGCTCGATCACAAAACTCAAAAACAACTGACACTGGGCTCCACCAGAATAGCTCCATACAAGGAGACTATCAACAGAGTGATGTCAAAAGTGTAAAAAAACAACAAACATAATTCGATCAACTGCTTCAAATAGGTGTGCCACGATCCAAGAATAATAACCAAAGCAACAAGGCAAGGACATAAACTCCAAAGTGTCATGATCCAAGAAAAGCCAAGGTAATAAGGCAAAGACACAAAACCAGAAGAAGCAGGATCAACACCACACCCTCCCATACTGCTGAATGGGTGGAGTGACGCTACAAATCTGTATGAGTTGCCAAAAATCAAGTACTTGAACACTGACAAAATAACACTGGGATCCACCAAAATAGATCCCCCACAAAAGAGATTGTCAACATGCCAAAAGTGTCGAAAATACAGATACAAAATCTCTCAACAAACAAGAGAGATACATTACACCTGCTAAAGAAAAATGCTCAAAACAAGAAGCATCACAATGCATAAGGTATAGAAAGTGGAGCAAGAGGCCTAATGGTGGAGGAGCCACGCCTGTAGAGTCCTCTCAACGAATGTCTATGTCACCGCCATGAGTGATCAGATATCCACCCCAAATCAACACGGATGGATGAAGAAGATGCTTGCTTATGACCTGGTGTAAAATACACAGTGGGTGCATGCAAAAGAACATCAGAATGTGTGTCAGGTTGATCATGTCTGACAGCTGAAATCTCAGGTTTCTCAATCCTGAGTGAAGGTGCAGAACTCATGTGTTGTTCATGATCCTCAGAAAGAGTCAAGCGAACAAAAAAAGGAGCTCTATCAATGTGTGATCCCAATGAAGTATCTGCTTGAAAACCAATGTCATGACGAGAATTCCACTTAACATGTGGAATAGAGGAAACAATACCCTGTGAATGTCTGTCAATGACTCCTCTAGTGAGACCCATATAACGGAGCATGTGATAACTGAATGTAGTGGTATGCTTCTTAAAAAATCCATGTAGCTGAGTAGAAGTAGGATACACAACATGTGGTACTGTAATAGGCACAAATGTGGAAGAGCATGTAGTAACAAGCCTCATAGGTGTAGAAGCATCAAAAGCAAGTTCAGGCTCAAAGACTGGCAGATAAATGTCAGTGGGTACAAGAGCAACAGCTGCAAGTGGACTAGGAGCATGGATATGGTTGTCCACAATATGATGGTGATGTTGTAGGCTAGCTAAGATTGTTCTGCAGGAAGTGTATTATTGTATCCTTATCGTGAATGAGTGATTGTAGAAGAGAATTTTGCTTCTTGAGTGATCTATTTTCTTCCACAAATTTTACAATATCCTCTTGACGTCCACATACTTCAGAGAAAAGCATATCATTCTCAAAATCCATGATAGGTACAAACTGCAACTCCCAAAAATTTAGGACTTCGGGCTCAGCCGAAATTATGTCCACAATTGATTACAACACTCTTCCATATTTGGCACTTTATAATTATAGTGCAAGTCTCAAAATAAATATTTCCAATGGAAAGAGCACGAAAAAACAAGCACTATTTTAAAAAAAACGGCACTCAAAACCGAGTTACCGATCAAAATTTAAAAGCTTTTTAATATTTTGCTCTGTTATTTATTTTAGTTGCCACTAAAACAAAATAAATTGTTGTTGCCTTCACCACACAAATAAAATTCAAGGGGGTTGAAATTAAGCACCTACTAGCAAGCTTTAAGCCCTCATATGACCAAGGGTTAAGGATTTTAATGGGTTTTTACACAACTTACTATTAGTAAAAACATTCATAGCATCTGTGGACCCCTGCCAAAAAAGGAAAGATTTGAAAACCTTCCTACGCGTAAACCGAGACAAATACGCTGCAACAGAAAAAAACCCCTGTACAGATCTTGAGAAATCCAAAAAACCTGAATAAATAAAATCACGTTTTTTTTCCTTGGCTCGAATCCCAAGGCGCACCTGTATGCTTCTCTGCAAAAATTTAAAAACCACAAAAAACGACTGCCTCCAGAATTGGCTGAGTTTACAGTCAATCTTAGGGTTTTCATGCCTTTTAGGATCCAATGGAAGCCTCTATTTTGCATAAAAATACACGCAGCAAAAAAAATACGACCAAATCCCAAATATATGAATACACAAATAATTTATTTGCAAAATAAAATTTACAGACGGATGCCAACAACAATCTCCTGACTCTGATACCATGAAAGGAATGATAACCAGATCGTACCAAGCCAAGAACACATATGCTAATCAAACACCACGATCAATAAGATGAAATCAATTCCCCAGAATAACTTTACATAAAACCTTTGCAAACAAATGAGTATCAATATCATATATTATTATGGAACTCAATGCAATACATTGAGAATGGACCTTGCTTAAATAGGCAAGGAATAACAATCTAAGAACCAGTCAAGGTCGTAGATCAAGCCATAAATCAAGGAAATAACTAGTCATCAAAGAACTAGTCAAGACCATATGATTTAGGAGAGAACTAGACATCAAAGATCTAGTCAAAATTATAGATCAAGGAAAGAACTTAGTCAATACCACAGATCAAAGAAAGAACTATACCTAACAACTAGATAATATCTCCTAATATCTAAATAAGATAAAAGAAATATCTACACACATAAGTAGGTGATGATAAATACAATAAAGGTAAATAAAGTACCTAGAGTGAACATGAGCTAAGGTAAATACCTACTCTAACAAAAACTACATAATATTTGAGAGGAAAAAACTGATCTTTATTTCTTGGGAGAAAGAAAATTAAATATCTCAGTGTGGAAGGTTGCATTTATAATTCATGCATCCAACCAACTCCTTATTTTAGGAAATACAATCTGATCTTATCTTTATTCCAATCCTAACAACTAAGATCTTCATCTCCACAAAATATGAAGAGAGAGATATTATTGAAGTCAAATCTTATCTTGCTTATTTTAGGAAGATTTGCTCCCAAATCTTCTTCTTGCTTTTCGGTAACAAGAAACATAATGATTTTATTCTTTTACATTATTGGAAGGAGGATTTTTCTCAAAATATTATTTTGACTAAATACATTTCTCAGATTTTTTATTTGACTTTGTTGTTTTTGACTGTGGAACTTTTGACGTTTGTCTAATACGCTTTTTCCTCGGATTGCAGTCTACTAAAAGTTAGATTTATATTCATTGGTAAAAAATGTTATAAATATGAATGAAGTTTTTGTTAAACACATTGCTATGAACAAAAACCTCTCTCATATTTTCCATTTGAATTTTCTATTTCTGTTTATGGAACTTTTAACACTCATCTGATACACTTTTCCTCGAACTTTAGCTCACTAAAAGTTAGATATCTCTTCATTGGTACAACTTGGTGAAAATATGAATGAGGTTTTTGTTAAAAACATTTCTATGAAAAAAAAAAATCTCTAAGATTTTTCATTTGAATTTTTTATTTCTGTTTATGGAACTTTTAGTGCTCATCTGATAAACTTTTCCTCGGACTGCAGCTCACTAAAAGTTAGATATTCTTTATTGGTAATACATGTAGTAAATCCGAATGAGGTTTTGTTAAACACATTGCTATGAACAAAAACCTCTCTCAAAATTTTCCTTTGAATTTTTTGTTTCTGTTTATGGAACTTTTCCCTTGTGCTCGTTTGATACACGTTTCCTCGGACTCAGCTCACCAAAAGTTAGATCTCTCTTCATGGAGTAAAACCTAAATAGCAAATATGAATGAGGTTTTGGTTAAAAAAATTTCTATGAACAAAAACCCTCTTATATTTCCCATTGAAATCTCTAAGTTTTCACAATCCCTCAAAAACTGTCATTTCGTTGATGCAAGTTCCGGAACTAAAGTTGTCATTCCTTTTATGCAAGTTCCGGAACTAAATATTAATTGTCCATGAATTGAAAGTTCTGGAACTAACTAATTCAATTGATTACAAGTTATTGAACTAAATATGTGAGTTCCATAATGAACTAAACCTGTGAGTTCCGGAACTAAACCTACATGTTTCGGAACTAACTTTGTGAGTTCCGGAAGCTAACTTAAAATAGTTATAACTTTTGCATACGATCTCGGATTGAGATGATTATTTTTTTGAACTTGCATAATTTTTTTGAGAGGAATCTGAATATGAAATCATATTTGAGTTTAGATATACTGTTCATGATCAATTCCACTTTTTCCCAATACTAGCATTATCTTTCCTTTATGGCCTGCATACACAAGACTTTGCATCTTTTCCCAAATAATCAATAGGATTAGTCAACAAAATAGATAACAAAATATTTCTAAAGAATGAAAAAGATATATATCCTATATTCTATCTTAAGAAAACTATAAGTTCCTAGATTACATTTAAATCCACTTTCAAAGGTAACTTGGAAGGACAAAATAATGGTAATTTATGGCCAATTTATGGCCTTATCATGATGTATTGTATATGTGCTAAATGGAGCTTTCCCTAATAAACGTCCCAAAATCAACACCATTATGGTTTAAATCAAACATGCACATGGAGATAAATTTGTAACCCTAATATTTCCTCATATTAATATATCCAAATTGATTGATCTGGATCTGTATATGTATCTGAAGCGGGTTCAGTTGTCTCTGAGAGAAAATTGCCTATCACTGTTTTGTTTGTTGTATACAGAAGAAGAAGATTGAAGATTACGAGGCATTTCATTTGGGCGTAGTTCCCAAAAGGGGACACAGTCTGACTAATGACTTGGAATCCTTGGTAAAACATATGCAGCTTCCAATACATCAACCATAGAGTGTGTCCACTTATGAAGCCACTAAATCCAGTGATCCCTTCATGCATGTTAGGGATATGCGGTCTCAATCCCCTTTGGAAATGCTTTTCAGCATAACTACTCCTATTTATACAATATGCTACGATAAAAACCATATAAATATGAAAAACATAAATAAAAATTATCATTGTATAATCATAGGTATTATAAAATAGCTTACCAAAAAATGATCTGATCTCAACTTAAATCATAAAACATATAAAATAAGGATGTGATCTCTTTTAGGGAGGAGGATTAGAATCAAAGAAAAATTAACATATGCAATCATATTAAACCAGTGACCATATATCGTGTAAAATATACAAAAAATATAATACGTGGGTAGAAATCAACTAGATTTGTACATGGTAACAAACTAAAATGGCATATGTTTCAATAGAGATATCAGAGGGTTGGTTGTTGAGATTTTGTAAGGAATATTTCTCCCCCTCACCATCGTCAACCAACATTAAAATTTCATAAGCATTAATGTCACACAGTTCACCATCAGCTACCTTAGCTGTATAATTATTATAGGCTTGTGGATGATGAGGAGGAGGATTATTAAGCTAGGCACAAGATCCATACATTATTTTAGCGGCATGGTCATATATAGCAGCAACAACCTTATGGGAAAATTCAAAGGTGCCCAACCAAAGTCGTCTCCCTCCCTTGGGATCTCTAATTTCGGTCAACCATTTCCCCCATGTCCGTTGTCACACTCCTCTATTACTGTGTCGCCCATTTTTTAGGGCCTCATTTTCCATGCATGCACCTATTTTTGGATCCTTTGGAAGTTGTTGCTCTTCTTTTTGCAAAATTGTCGGAATTCAGTCGTTGTCATTGTTCTAAAATTTGCAACACTTTCTTTTGCCTCTATCCACTCATTGTTTTTTCCATCAATTTAAAATTGAAGAACAAATTCCTTTAATGAAAATCATTTGATAGCCATCTGTGTGTGGCAATCTCCTTTTAAATAGGAAAATGAAAAGAATTTGGAAGTTACTTGGATGCAGAGGCAACTATTGCTTTGCCTTAAAGTGATTGGATTCCCGCGCTCAAACATGCAAGACTCTGAATTGATTCCTACACTGTATAAAGTTGTTTTCTACTTTGTAGCACCACCATCAGATTTCAATGCATCACTGAAGCTACAATCTTAACCATCCATATTCTGAGTGTTGTTAGACTCAGCCAATCTTGCCTCACAGGGAAAACGCTTTATGGCGTAATAAGAAAGTAGAAATAATTAGAGTGTTATATATAATTAGGGTTTGTAATGATAATATTTAGGTTTTTGGTGAATCCCAAGATAGCTACCTGGTAGCTATTAAAAGCTAGGTTTAGTTAGTGATATGAACAAAACAAAGAATCCATAGAGAAAATGAATAATTTTTCTTGGATAATCAAATTTGTACAAGTATGGAAATGAAACAACCAAATTTATACAAGTATGGAAACAACACTTGTTTACAATTAAAAAATGTGGATTAACGAATTTGTTCTTCAATCTCTAAGCTTTGAAAACATCTCACGCTTTTTTAAAATTTGGTACAAGTCAGTAGGGAACATATCCTCCTTCACAACCCTGATTGGACGTCAAGGTCTGTAAAATTTAGAACAACAAATGTGGTTTGAGGCAAGTGCTAAACTAGAGAAAACTTGAGCTTCATTGATATTTATCAGGTCCCTCAACTAGTCAATAATGTGACGATCAATGTACAAATATAATGCATTCAACATGGATTCCAAAGTAGTACAACTATCCCAAACCTTATCTTTCAATGGATACAAACAACTAGTAAGTGTTATATACTTCAACTCTAATTTTGGCATGGGGATGTTTCAAAAATAGATATATTCTTTTACAAAATGGTTCTTTTCCTATATGTTCATGTATCCTAAATACAGTGTAAATGCACTAGTTTATCTTTGTATTAAAAGACGAATTGAATTTAAACTATGACCTTATTCGCATGCAAGTTGAGTGTAATATGTATGCAAAAAAAGACTGACAAAAAAGGGTTGAAAACTCAAGGTAACCAAATAATGGGTAAAAAAGGGTCCACAACATAAAAATAAAAAACCATACAAGTACATATATGGTGGACCAAAACCCTACACGTACAAAACTACAAAAGTGTCCATAACCTAGAAAAACAAGGAGGGGAAAGAGAATATAAATTAAATGAAAGAAACCATAGGGAAGAGATTTCAATAAGGGCAACATACTGAAGGGTAAATAGTTGATAGGAAGAAGAAATGGTAAAAAAAAATCAATACAAGGTCAAGTGTCAAAATTCATACAAAACACAAAAGAAATAAGATGGAGGTTGAAGAACACAAAGAACACGTGCCACTAAGAGGTCGATTTCAACCGATGATCGATAAAAACATAAATACACTAGCACCATAGAAATTAACTAGTCATGTACCACAATTAGGTCTCTACATAATACCCCAAAACATTATATAAGTATGTCTATTCATATCAAAGTAAAATAAATAATAATGTGGATACATTTAATGGTTGTAGTCATCTCACCACATTCATGCACATGTGAATTGAAAATTCATGTCCTTACAATTATGTAGTAGTGAATCACTACTATATAAATATGTAATCAAAGAACTAATAAATTTTAGAAAATGAAAAAGAATAGGAAAAGATACACCTAAATATGCAAAAAGTTATGAGAGCTATGTATCAAAATTTGGGTAACATTTAAATATGATCTAGGTTAATCCCACACCGAGACTAAGAAAATGTGATGTGTGTCATCGCGTGGTTTCTTCCATACGAGGAAATAAATAGGTACGAGGCTTGGAGATTGGAAATAAATAATAAGAATATTTACTCCCCTTTTGATGTGTGAGATTAACCTATGAATCACATATTTCAAAGAAAGGAACTACATGCACCATATGTATGATGAGAAAATAAAGCTATGATGTTAACATACAACTTGATATCATTGTACCAACATGTATGCAATAATTAAATTTCCCCCAGGTGGGCATGAGTAGAAGCAATATATGTATATTAGAGTTACCTCCAAGGGGATAAATGTAAACAATGTGAACTAATAGGATGTTTCTGCAAAATGGAAGAAAATAGAATTAGTGCAAGCTCAAACATGTGATAGTACCCTGAGGTGGTTAAGATGTAATTGGTGTAAGTTTGAAAATAGGATAATGCCCCTTTGAATACCTTGACCACAAGGACTTAGTAAAGCCAAAACATGAAACTATATCTAATCCTAAAAATATATTGAAATGTATATAGAAGATTCAAAATAATAAATATTTTATAATTATTTAAAATTGGATAGGAGTGCAAGAGTGTGAGTAAGAAATGCATAGCATTATTTTTCTAAATAGATGATTATGTTGACGACTTATAATCTAAAAAACAAACTCTACAAATTTAGTGATTCAGAACTATGCATGGGAAAGTTCAAATTAAACTCAAGTTCGGCTCCCAAACATTCCCTCTACTATAAAACTTAACTTGCATTGTTTGCATGAGATTTGAATTCAACATGCGTTGTTTTTAGGGTTTTTAGTCATAACCTTGCTCATATTTTTGAATTGAAGTGTGACTCTCCAAAGTTCTCTTTTCTTTACTTCTAACCCTAACAAAGCTAAAATGAACACGAAAAAAATGAAGCCCTAAAATAGGCATAAATTGCCCTCAAATTGAATTCCATTGAAATCTTGCACTATATATCCATGTGAATAATGTCTTATATGGTTTTACACACACACAGACACACACCAACAACATACAGAGAGAGAGAGAGAGAGAAGAGAGAGAGAGAGAGAGAGAGAGAGAGAGAGAGAGAGAGAGAGAGAAGAGAGAGACCCACACCAAACATAGAGAGGGAGCAGAGAGAGAGAGCGAGAGAGAGAGAGAGAGAGAGAGAGAGAGAGAGAGAGAGAGAGAGAGAGAGAGAGAGAGAGAGAGAGAGAGAGAGAGAGAGAGCTCTTCAACTTCCCAGTGTACTTGAAGAAGCTTGGAATGACCTCTGCGACAAATGGCTTTGAGAGGAAAAAACTAAGGTTGTAGGTTATATAACTCAATTTACGATATCTTAAATTTATTTTTTTATTCATTAAATATTTAACAAATATTATAATTCACACAGGGAGGGATAGTAACCAACTATTAGGCTACGAAGCACGAGTAAGAAAAGGAGGAGATGAGACCCATCAGATGGGACAACAAAACTTAACATAGTAAAAAAAATTGTAAGTTCAATATAAGTTATTCTACAAATTTATTTTATTATATAAGTTGTCTTACATAAATTATTAATGTTCATTTTCTTTTTAGGAACCCACTATAATAGTTTTGCAACAAACAACATTAACATTAGCATGAAGGTGCAATCTGCCATGATAAATTTGTACCACATTTTTCAACATAAATTCTCAGCAAAAACATGTCCAAAAAACTTTTAAAATATCAAATTTTAACCAAAATTGATTAAAAAACACTTTATGTTGTAGTATATATGTCCCATTGTTTTACCAAAAATATAACGACGACAACATTTTTGTGATTACTAGATAATGACATTCCAACCATCAACAAAACTATCACATCACTGATTTCAATGTAAAGCTTTCGGCAAAACTTGGAATTTGTGGAGGCTTAAGATGATGAAATCTCAACAATTTAAATATTCTATTACAGCGGGGAAAATGTTAATTAAATTTTGACACTAACATTGCAGAATGTAAAGATTGCTTCATTGTTTATTTTTTATTTTTATCATGGTACACTAATAGTTGGAAACAATAAACTCCCCTGATGAGTAGAATGTACTCGGAGGTCGACGCTTCAGCCAGTTTTGCAGACAGTGGAAAATGCAAAGTTTTTTAGGTTCTTCCCAACAACGTTGGACAACCACCATAATTACGTGGCAATAATACTAACAATAAGTTTTATAGTCTACAAAGTGGGTTTGTTTTTAGGTTTACTTGAGTTTATAGTATATAATTTGGGATTATTTTTGAAGGCGGTTTATAGTATATGGGACTATTTCATGTTCCAAGTATGTAGTGGTATGTGACAATCTCTGGGGGTGGCTAATGACATATGAGACAACTACATCCTTTGAGTAGAAAGGAACCACTTGACTATACTTCAAATATGACGTGTACAACCTTTGGAGGTGGCTAATGACATATGAAACTACTTCATCCTTCGAGTAGGAAGTAACCACCTAACTATACTTCAAATATGAGGTGTAGAGTCTCTGGGGGTGGTTAATGACATATAAGATTACTTCATCCTTCGAGTAGGAAGGAGCTACCTAACTATACTTCAAATATGAGGTGTACATACCATACCCAATGCGGAATTCAAGCTTATGACCTCTCTTTCAAGAGCACAAAGTTCTTTACCATTAAATTAACTCAGGGTACATAACACAAGTTTTTCACTGTTAAGCCAAATGAAGGGTACAGAGCACAAACTCTTCACCATTAGGCTAACTCAGAGGTATATTAAGCCAACCCAAAATAAACTCCGTTGTAAGGATAGATGCTCCCAAATTTATTCATGTGTTAGTGCAATTACCAAATGAAAGAATCACAGAAAGGAAGGGTGCAATCAGGATTGGAAATTTACAAGGCGTGGGCCTTTTTTTGAGATTTTAATTGTATATTACCAGAAAAATTTAAGTAACCGTAAACAATGACATGTTGAAAATTTAAAAATGTGTATAATTTCATAAATAACCCTGTGTGTGTGTGTGTGTGTGTGTGTGTGTGTGTGTAAATATACAACTTGTTCGTATCTTTATAGAGAAATCATACAAATAAGTATTAAAAAACTAGAATTTACAACCGCCCCATAAAGCCAGGGCATCGATAATTTTTATTTTGATTAAACACCTCTAGGGGTGTCATACAATTGGGCATTGGATTACATAATTGAATGACATCTTTGCTTAAGTTTCAGAGGGAACACATATATTCAAAAATTTAAAGCAAGCGAAGAAACTAAACCAATGATCACCTTGAGCTAAGAAGTTACCGGTAAGGCGCATTCACGTCGTCAAAATCACCCCGAGCACGATCCTAACCTCAACCATTTGACTCTTTGTGCCTAGTGTCTCGAGGGCTTACACTCAACAAGATTTGATCCCGGATGAACTATTTAAACACACATATAATTTGAAATTCCAAGCCCAGATTCAATCCCAAATATTTAGAAATAAACACTTTAGACATTCGAATCCTAAACAAAATCCAGGCATTGTCCGTGACAAAAACAAAATCAAATTCGAAGTTCAGGTACTTAACTCGGGCAAAAAGTATTTTAAGCGTTAAATGTAGTAACTACAGTTTCTCATAACCTTCGGAGCGAAGAAGAGTCAAACGGTGACGCTCCAAGTGGAGGCGACGGCGTCTCTGCAATTTAATCCGCGTCAATGGCTTCCAAGTCATTATTGTAGGCTCCACATATCCTGCAACTTGCACTTCCTGTCCCCACACCAACACCAACACCAACACTATTATTGTCGATTCTTCTACTTGGCCTCACTTGAGTACGGCGCCCTGCTCATGCTCTTGACTTGGTAACCCCCGGATTACTAATCTAATAATTTCCGGGTGGACCAATTTGTTCCTTAGCAAGAGATTTTCCCTGCAAATTCTTATATATACCTCTTTACGTCTTGCTACATCATATCAGGCGATATACACACAGAATCGTTGAATTCAGCCGAGTTCAAGTGTTTGCACTGCATGTTGGCGAGGACATATTCATTGAATATATGTTCGAGAACGCGCACATATTCACTGAATATCTGTTCGGGTTCGGTGTTGTGAGTATAATTGGAAAGAATGCTGGGGTTTCTTGAATCTCGGGAAGATATTATGTCCGGCGCAGGCGTTGCGGTTCCCCTGCTCAAGGTGAATCTCTCATGTGTATGGATCTCGTCTTTCTTTATGCAAATGTGAATTGGATGATTTAGTTACAGAAGCAGATTCAGATTTTGCTTCATTTACAGAAAGAAAATCAGATTTTGCTTAATTACAGAAACAGAATCAGATTTTGCTTCCTTTACAGAAACAAAATCAGATTTCGCTTCATTACAGAAACAGAATCAGATTTTGCTTCCTTTACAGAAACAAAATCAGATTTCGCTTCATTACAGAAACAGAATCAGATTTTGCTTACACTGTGATATAAATAATTATCAGGAGGATTGAGATTTGGTGATTGTGTGTTCAGGGATGGCAGGGAAACGCAAATTCCCGCAGGGAGGCGGATTATTGCGGTACACTGAAAATGGAGGCGGGCGAAGAAGAAGAAAAGTGCGGCCCGGAGGAAGAGGAAGGCGACGGAAGCGACTGCATGACAGAGGAGTATTCGATCTGCTCACTTACAGGCAAGCAAGCGACTTCGTTCCTCAATTCGTGCGGGCTGGAGCGCATGGGAAGCGGAATTAGCGTCGTCTCCGAACAGTACTCGGAGTACAACAACAAAAACAAGAGGACGGAGGCAGGAAAGCTACCGTCATCACAGTACAAGGGCGTCGTTCCGCAGCCGAACGGCCGCTGGGGAGCGCAGATTTACGAGAAACACCAGCGAGTATGGCTGGGAACCTTCAACACGGAAGAAGCCGCTGCGAGGGCCTACGACACCGCCGTCTTCAAATTTCGCGGCCGCGACGCGCTCACTAATTTCGCCCCTCTGGAAGACGCACACCCGGAGGCCGTCTTCATCCGCCGCCTTTCCAAGCCAGAGATCGTCGACATGCTCCGAAAGCATACATACCAGGAGGAGCTTGACCACTCTGCGAACTACACAGAGGCGGCGGATTCTTCAAAATTCGATGCCGAAGAGGTCGCGGGTTCGAATCCCTCCGATGCCGACAGGGTTAAAGCTCCACGCGAGCATCTTTTCGAGAAGAACGTGACGCCCAGCGACGTGGGGAAGCTGAACCGTCTGGTAATCCCGAAGCAGCACGCCGAGAAACATTTTCCGCTCGACATTGCCCTCGCCGGGAAGGGGCTCCTGCTAAATTTCGACGACTGTGGGGCGAAAACATGGCGGTTCAGATACTCATACTGGAACAGCAGCCAGAGCTACGTCCTCACAAAGGGCTGGAGCCGCTACGTCAAGGAAAAGCGCCTCCAAGCAGGAGACACAGTGACCTTCGAGCGGAGCACCGGCGGCTCCGGTCAGCTTTACATCAGCTTCCGCCGGAGGCCCTCAAGGGTCCTTGCGAAAGAGAGCAAACCGGCAGCAGCCGGTGGTTTCTTCCTTTCCCCGCGGTGGGCGCAGGTTATTTACCCGCTGCCGCCGGTCCTGCCGATAACCGTCGCCGACAGTTGGATTCCTCCGGCGGCTGTACCAAACTCGCTCAGACCGTGCCTTACCATGCAATCGCCGTCACATGACGGAAAGTCGTCCTACGTGGAATTTGTGGAGCTTGTAAGGGAAAATTCTGTTTCTTCTTCGCCCCCCTGTAGTGTTATGGTGTTTGGAGCCGATCTCAGTCGATCCTCCCACTTGTCGACGTTAGATCTTTTCCCGTTGATTACAGCGGGGCAAGAGCAACGCAATTGCGGCGGCCTCCCACAGGCTCGGAAGCGAAAGGCGGCGGAGGCCGGAGTCGTTTGACTTTTATGACTGTAACGATCTCCGAAGGAGGTCTGTGCATTATTATTTGATTGTAAAATAGATGGAGTACAGTTTTGTTTGCCACCAAAAATCTCTAATATGTTCATACATTACAAATGTTCATGCCAAAGTATTTTTGAACACACGTTGCTATTTCCACACCACCAAAAAGCTGCTTGATTGGGATTGTTCACATCTGCTCAAACTTGAACCTATTAGGAGTATCCGATTCGTCATAATTCAATTTTTTCTAAGTAACTCGATTCCGGGCATTTAATCTGTCAAAATAGAACTTTTTTAAGGGGTTCAAATCTTTCCCACTAGTATTCAATCCATCAAATTTGAACCCTTCCTGCAAGTGTGATTCCAAAATAATCAGTACAAAGATTGTTGAGCAATGATGACTAAGGAGCATCCATTCTGTTAAAGTCACCCAATGAATGATCTTGGCCATATTTATTTGACTCTCCCTGTTAGGAATTTAGAGGGATTTCTCCATTTGACAAGTCAACATCCTCACCATTGATCCACAAACCTTTTGATGAAATTATAAAAATTGAATTCACTTATCATTTATAAAGAGAAACAAATTTTATAAAATTTCAAAACAAAGGCCATGATTGTGAAGAAAAAGTCACAATATTGTTGGGTGTTTATCGTCTAGATACTAATCAGATCCAAAAATTAGCGTATTACTATTATATGTTTAGAGGTTTGTTTTGAAATGTATATATTTGGAATGGCTTACATGACAATGTAATGGTAAGGACTTGGCACTTATACCAAAATTGACCGGTTCAAGTCATGTTCCAACTTCCAAATACTAACATGGTCATCTTTAATAGAAAATAATAATAATTTAATTTCACAACAATTAACCTAGATGTCAGAGTTACCATTAGAGATTGGCTTCTTCCCCACACATTTCTCAATGCAAATATTACTCTATGAATAGTTCTCTTCTTTAACGTCCACCCAAATTAAGACACATTATCTATCATGTTGTCTTCCTCCTCTTCGCCTATCTTTTAAGTAAGAATAATGTTTATATTTCATAGACATTATAGTTTTAATATATTTTATTAGAGTTGAATAAATTAAAATTTGTGTGTTGTTTTTGTGATATGATACTATTGTTTTTAAGGAGGAAGTTATGTTTTTAGTATAATGATTATGCTAAACAAATGTGAGCATTATGTTGACCTAGTTTATGGTAGATTTTGTATAATGTCTCAAGTACTTATCTTGTCAATCATTGCTCCTTTGCATTGTTGCCCAGTCAAATATGGGATTACCTTGGTTTCTCACTTTTGGTTGTTGCTCTTTATGAATGGTCGGGTGGATTCAAGGGTCATGGATGACTGCATAGGCTAACTCCTATGATATAATAGTGTAACCATCCACCATGCTTATCGAGTTTGTACTCGACCCCCATAATTTGTATGACCTCATCTGAGCCATGGATGGCTATAAGCGTGACCATCACATATAACATTGTAGAGGCCCGATTAAATACACATTCACAACTTATGTCAGTTGATTTTTAGTTGCATGCCTTCTATTTATATGAAGAATGCACATGGGTATATCGTGGTTTGTAAGAGTGTGTGTTTTTCCTTTAGAATTCCTTATGATCATTGCACGGGTTCCTATTAATATTGTTAGACCTATAAACCTATTAGCTTTCTCTCACATATCTAAGAGTTCCTACCCTAGAGCTTACAATTACACTCAAATGACAATCTTATCAACCTCATTACATTCTTTAGAGTTAACAATATCATTAACTTCTACACTCATTGACAATAATAGAGAATTCTTTTATCATACACCTTCAGGGTTTAAATGCCTTTAGGTATTGAACTCATGTAACATTTAAGATCATAACAAATGATGAAACTGTATAAGTCATAGACTATAGTTTTTGGGTTGGCATATGCATTATTTGTAGTCATACTAAATTAGATACAAAAGACTATTTAACATGTAATTCAACTCCATTGGATTGTACAACTAATTTTAATTCGAATGGAGACCTATATTATAGGGTATGCTCAACTATAAATTTAGTAATATTTTTTTGGTTGATCTATGTATTCAAATTGTTTATTGTGCTATTATGTTAGATGTGTGATTTTGCATAGTTAATAGTGTTTCAATAAGAATTTATTTGATATTTCATAGTATATGGTTGTAATTGGGAAGGTCACTATCTTGATGTTGTGATTATTGATCGATTGGACAATATATTGATGGAATTTATTGGTCAGAGACAAATCACATTCAATATTTTTTGCACCTCAGTTTCTAACCCATAAGCTTTGTTCCATGCACGTGATTCTACATAGTCATTGTGTGTTGTGAATTGATACAACATCTTGCATCGACATATCACACAAGGCATAATTTTGTGTGCTCACATGAAGTATGAGAGTGGACTGGTCATTTCTAGGTTTGAATGCGTCATGAAGTTTGCTAAGGGATTTTACTTACTCTAGTTTACAATTTAAGCTTTATGCATTTCATTCCATCAGTGCATGAAAATACCAAAAACCATTACTAGCATGCTCATCCAACCATAGAAGCACATAATAGCCACAAGATTCTCATATTCATTCAACCATTATGTCACAATATTCTCAATTACAATAAACTCTAACCTCTGAATTGCCCCTTTGATTTGTCATACATACTGAAAGAAAGAACCCTCTAGCTCTAAAACCCAACCAATCCTTTATACTAACCCCTCAAGGGGTATATATTGCAGACACAAAATCACACACTCTAGGTAATTATCTAGTCCTGATTGCATATTATTATTCATATGATTCCTAAGTAAGAAAAGTATTAATCAACCCATGTCTTTGGCCACCTTTCTTTGCTTTATGTTTCCAATTTTGGTCTTACACCCTTACTTGCTTAGTCTGTCTTTTTATACTTCAACATTTATCATCCTGGACACCAATGCCTAGCCAGGACGTTAGCGTCAGGTGCCCTCATCTCCTCTGGGTACCCCTAATCCCTTTCTACTTTGTTTACATATTTTGGGTCCTTTCTAGTTGTTTGAGCATCTTATTTTTTGGAAGTCGATATTTTTGGGGTTAATTACGAAATTCAAACAAATAAATCATATAAATATAAAGGTATGTGATCATAATAAAGAACCAAGCACTAAGTATTAGCTATCACCACCTAAGGTTGCATCCATCAAGCATCTAAGAGCTCCATTGCATCTATCTAGCACCATCCAAGGGACACAAGGGCTGGTTATTTTGCATACACTTCATAGGATAGAAGTTCATTTTATTCCATGTACACATCTATTACATTTCTTTACATCTATCTTACTTTCTTGCTATCAAGTGTGACATGCACAAGAGACACTTAGGGCATGATTCCACACACACACACACATAACTACATTGGGTCTAAGATGTAGTGCAACACCCAGTCGTAAGATCAACATTATGATAACTAAGGATAGTCTGACCCCTCATTCTACATCTTTCTTTTTTTAGGATTTGATGTTTATTTGAGGGTTTTTCAGGCCCATATTTCATTATAGGTTTTCAGTGACCTCGAAAATCTTGGTGGGACCTCATAACGACCAAAGGTAAACTACAACAAACACTTAACGACCATTCAGAGGAGTATTTTTAAGAATTTCGGCAAACAAAGGCACCTAGAAACAAGCCTAGGGCGACCACGGGTGCTTCTATCCCTCTCTAAGCACCACAGTCTAGGAAGATCGTCATCTCACACACTTTTTTGGGGTTATGTGTGGCACTTATTCCTCTCTGTTTATCCGGTCAAAATTTCGGTACATTTCATATTTTATTGCAAATCATCTAAGTTCCTTCTTCTCCTCCTTGCAATTAGGGTTTCATATTTTATTGCTTAGCTTGCTTGGCTTAGAAATGGATGTGTATGTGTGGTGATGGTGGATAAGCTAATGAGGCAACCTTATATCTTTGACACAAAATATCGGGATCTGCGAGTCTAAGGCAAAGAATGCTCTCCTAACCTGAAGTGGTGTGATGGATCGATCTAATATAATAGTTGCTCAGAGACACTAATCAATATCGAGCTCTGCCGAGATTCTATTCACTGGTTGTTGAACACATGCAAAAAGTGACCTATAGGCACCTCGTATAGATTTCCATACAAGGTCATGGAAGTAAGAATGAGAGGCATAATGAAGCCACTGGGACTATGGATGATTTTCTAGTCTAGTCCAAAAAGTCTTAGCCTATGATCAGCTGTTATGTTCAATAATGAAAGTTGTGCAATGATATCAAGTGGAAGTGGTGATGATCTAAATATTGATGCACACAAACCAGTGTCAATATTTAACTGGTTAGCAAGCTTTCTGGGTTGCGGGACCTGAGGATCACAACTGAAAAACTCTTGGAGGTTGTGGTCATGTTATGGTCATGCGTGTAATCAAACCTTGTTGCCAGGAACAATCCAATAATCGTAGGCTTGATTAGCGGCGATGTTTAGCATGTTTAGTTGTTCTATTTTCTCAGAGAATGTAGTAGGTGTGCGTAGGACTGTCAAACATAAACTTGTATCAATGTTTGTTATCAACTTCTGGCATGTTGGGTTATCGGACCAAGGGGATCACAATCGTACATCTTTTCTTGTTGTGGGTCATTGATGGTCATGCAGAAGGAATTGAAATGATCTTAGTAAAACAAGCTAACTATCAAAGGAAATCTAATCTATGTTTTTGGTGTTTTCACAATATATCAGAGAAAAACAATGAAAGCAAACTAATCTAAAAAAAGTAAATGTTTTTGATATTTTCTAGTTTTTAAGCCAATACTTCTAATCTAATAAACAAACTAAGTACAAGTAATCAGCTCGAATGTAGCTAGTTACTTATGCAAATATGTGAATCTAAATCTAAAACAAATAACCTAATTTAATAAAAACCCTTCAAACCCTACCTCAGAGGTGAAGAACAAATCATAACCCTAAAAGAGTTATTGTTCCCTACAACTTCCCTAGTAATGTCAAAGAGCAAACTTTCTAATGATTTGATCTACTTGTAATTTCATAATCAATTGAAAAGAAAATTTTTACTACTCTATTTGATATGCGATTGGAAACTAATGATTCAAAATTGACAATTTGGCAAATGAAGCAAACAAACAAGTAATTCCAACCTGGATAAGCAAGAGCTTTGGCAAATTTAGTTGTATCTTGTGTCTATCCCCTCAGTTTGTTCCTTTCTTTCTTTGTGTGTTTATATGAGTCCAAGGGATTGGGAATGCAAGAACAACAACAGAAGAAGACGCTTGAGACAGTGGTAACTTGAAGGCAGTCTGGTTGCAATGCAAGTAGAAGAGAGATAACATAAGAGATCTGAGCTTGGTTATGCAATTCCTAGCAAGATTGTGGCAGCAATACTATGCAAGATACACAAAAATTATCAGGCATTTTTACTTGAACACAAGCATGAAATATATAAGAAATGGGGATGGGATGTGCCTTCATGTAAAAGGCAAGAAGAGGTAGTTCTAACTAACTAAAGCACATGCAAAAATAGAAGAGGGAAGGAGAACCAAGAAATCAAAACTATTTTTAGACAAATCAGTTCACAAACACATCCTAAAAGTAAAGTTAAATGAAGAGTCGCATGTTAAAAACACACATGACAAAATCTAGAGAAAAATCAGCTCAAGACCGCCACCCTGCGGTTTTAGAAACGGGGTGGCGGCGGTCCTGGCACTAAAGGCCAAAACATGCACAGAATGAAGTGAAAAGGTTGGAAAAAGTCGTGGAAAAGCTAAGTAAGGACATCTAAGCTACAAATATACATTGCAGATGGGTTTAGGAGCTCAAACATCTTCTGAAAGGACATGAATCATCATTGGGGACTTTTGTAACCATTTTCTGACAATGTAGCACATGCAATTTTGGGTGCGTACATATTTCCCCCTCAGAGAAGCATCTTAGCCATGAAGAGGCGTAAAACTTAGAGTCTGAGTATGGCGTTCCCGAAAATGGGGAGTTAGAAGCTATACTTGACATGCATGTGTGTCAAAATGTCATCATCCAAGCTCCCGATACCTACAAGAGGGAAAGAAGACTCAAGTGCAGATAGATAAAATATCAAAAAATAAACACTAAATCAAAATGACAAGAGGACTTACCATTTGTGTGAGGATATAGAGATATACCTACACCAACGCTCTAGCCCTATGAAAACATACACTCAAAATGAGGTCAAAACAACATATATATATCAAAACAAACTCATTTTCCAATTCATTTTTGCTTATTTGATTTGGTGATTTTGGAGCTCTAGACCCACGGTGATCATTTTTGATGAGAGTATAGCTAAAACGACCGTTATGAGATCGTGATCATGCCTCCACGAGCGGGAGATCGACCTACATGGTCTAAGGTTGGTTTTTTTCACTTTTGATTTTTTAAACCTAAAATGTAAAAATGTTGAAAATTTTACTTAGGGGGGATCATTTTCAAAATTTCTTTTCTTAAATGAGTCTCTAGGGGAGGGGCGCCCATAGGGCAGTCTTTTATTTTGTCTGAAATGGTCCTTTTTGTGTTGTGCATTTGAGCATTATCTAGGGTTAAAAATGCATTTGGAAAAATCGGTCCAGGACCGTTGCCCCTGCCCTACACTGGGTGGCGGTTCTAAACAGAATGACCAAAATGCGTGCTAACTTGAATTTTTTTTGGATTTTTGATGTTTTGTCATGTTTTTGGTGAGCTTATCCTTTGATATATGTTACTAACTTGCTCTTTTTCTATGTTTTGGTGGATGCAGAAGGAGGAGTACATCCATTGGAGTCATGAGAGGGAGTGTGATTGGCTCCTAGGGATTTTAGACCAGTTGACTCATGATGAGAACATATATTCTCCAGAGGGTAGGGATTTGGAGGATTACACGGGTGCCCCATTTCACCCCTGCCAATCACATATTGTGTGACTTGTTTTCTTACTGGGATGCAGAATGGAACACTTTCCAATTGCCAAGTGTCAGGGGTGAGTGGATTATCACCCTGGAGGACGTATACCGCATTCTGGGGCTTCTGATACTAGGCAGATGATTGACTCTAGGAGATAACAGAATCCAAAGCCACGATGACTCAGTGGGCCACATATAATTAGCGATGGCGCTATTTCATTTGGCTCGAAGAAGGGAATAAAGGTCTCAATCCATTGTTGCTTCTCCTGTCCCCATCATTTACAGAGCCATCATGGGCATTTTTTCCTCATGATTGATCGGGGAAAAGGGAGGTGATACTCTCCTTTACTATTGGGCTCCCATTATTGCCTAGATTGAGGGGCACAACCACATATATGCCTAGGGAGAAGACATCCTTGGGGACTACTTATCATGACCTATACATGGTAGTCAAGTTGCAGGGTCAGTCACTGAGCCACACCACATTGGTTATGAACTGGGTGTACGAGCGCATCGTCCCCTTTGGTAGGGGAGTGCTAGTATGGGATCAGGGGGCCATCATGGCCACCTGGTGGATAGGGATGACAGTCCTCAGAGTGCCACATCAGCCAGGTGGCTTCTTTGACTTCATGATAGACATGGTTGCTACACCATACCAGGACATGGACATTGATTGTGGGGGAAGGGAGGTGACCACATTGGTGGCTTGCTCCACTACTAGTCAGTTAGTTGACATGGACAAGGAGAGCTTGAGATTCATCTCCATTTGGCCAGAGTTCCTTAGCAATTTTTCCTCACTAATGTAGATATGCTTCCTTTACTAGCACCAATACACATGACCATTCTAGGAGGCCCGGAAGGGCCCTAGAGGGGATCCTGGCTAGACTATGGTTATTCCAGGTGTGCCTATTATAGTTAGGCATGTGGGTCCATACCCGATGGGTAGCTAGTGCCCCTCAAGCACCTTTACTTCGAATTGCGGCCGCACCTGCTCACAGTGGAGAGGAGGATGAGCCCATTGATCTAGACTCTAAATCTGAGGAGTACACAGGAGATGAGACCGAGGAGGAGTCGAGTTGGAGATGAGATGAGTGATGAGGGGTTAGGTGGTGAGACTAGCGAGGTAGCCTCATATGGAGGAGGAGGGGAGCGACCCCTGAGTGGCATGATACTTAGGATATGCTGAGAGCAACACGGGAGGAAGCAAGTGCGAAGAGAGAGACCTTGGTCTCGGAGGGACCACTTCCTCGAGATGGAGAGGGAGATGATGAGTTCGTGATGGGACATCATCTCACCCTCATGGCTTTGGGGAGGCCCCGACAAACCACCAAGCAGTAGCCGCACACAGCCACTGACCCTACTTGGATGCCTAGAGATCCAAGTGCCGTTGATACTCTTCCCTTGACTTTGTTAGTTTGGTATTTATTTTTGTTTTTGTTTTTGTAAATTTCTAACTCAGTCGTTTCTTCTTTATTTTCTTACTTGCAGCAACTGCACAGGAGTGGCGAGATGCTTATTCAAATGGGTGTGCATGTGAACACCCTGGTGATCCCCTTAGGGGAAGACATCGAGTCAAGCTGACTAAGGATTCAAGGCCAACCAGCTAGCAGCCCGGCAGACATACTATTGGTGTGTTTGCACCTGTCTGGAGAGTAGTGGAGCTGATGACCTCTCTTCATACTCAGGTAGCTGGGTATGAGGTAGCCGAGAGATTGATGAGGCGGAGTCACTCTCGCAGCAAGACCGTGGCCAATGGCCGCCACCATGCAGCACTCACACCATTCAGTTCATTCTCATCACTCGTAGCTGCACATCAAGAGTCCCAGACACGTATCTGTGCACCATCTGAGGGATCCCATAGGGATTGACAGGCTACTGGGCCTTTTATTGCTTTTTTGCGATTTTGTCAAGTGTTACATGATTTTTTGTTGTATATTTCGGGCTCATTGCAGGCATTTTGACCATGCACCTAGCGCGTGATGGACATTGTACACAAAACTCAATTTATTATGATATATACAGACTCTTCTTTTTTGGGTCGGTAATTCTTTTGTATCTGAGTTGACTTCCTCTTGGCTCACTTTGCATGTGTACTCTACGATGTTTAGAACTTTTGTTTTTATATGATTTTTAGAATGTATGCAATGGATATGAATGCTAATAGGATGATTTATTTTTGTAATTTTTTAATGTTGATATATGATAGTGCAAAACACATTGTAATGTTGAACTTTAGTTTCTTTTAGCAATTTTTGGTACTTCATATTGTTTTGGCAAAACATGGTGATACAGTGGTATGATAAGTGAATGAAATTTCCCCATTCATAACTCCACACAACTAGTAAGATGTGACGGATCAACACTGAGAGCCAGAACGGGCACAAGTTGTGGAAATTTGGTGAATGATAATGATGAGAGAAAGACAAGGTTTTGATAAAAACCAAATCGACACACTACAACCTCACTCTCCTCAAGTTTGCTTCATAGTTTAGAATGTGAATTACTTTCCAGTTTATCTAGACTTAGATCCGTAGATGGCCACTTGGTTGACAAAATCTAGTTTTGAGGTTTTAAGATCTTTTGGAATTTTAGACATGTAACTCACTTTGTTTTGATTTATAATTTCACAATATTTGAAAGGAATGTTTCTAACTTTCAAGTTTTTCAAAGAGACCCCCTTACACCTTGCCCCATGCTACCAGTAGGAAGTATGGGCTTATCACCATGGACAAGGTATATATGAGTTCTCTCCTTTCCCAACCCTACATCACTAGTAAGAGACATAGGCTCAACACTGAAGGTTGGTAGGGAAAAGAAATGTGTAAAATAAAATTATTTTGTGGACTTGAATTTGACTTATTTATCTAGGAAAAATGTTTAGAATGTTATTATTTATAAAGAGATATGTATGGGATAGATACGACACCATGAAGCTTCTAGAACAAACTATAGGCAAAGACACCCAATATAGAAAAGAGACCATAAGTAGAACTAAGTATGTAGGCCTTGGTATGGTTATTGTCAAAGCTTTTTATTTTCCTATTTGGATCGATGAGATGATACTTGATGATACCGTGAAGATTTATAGAGGCATGATTTAAATGTTTTTGTCAATGTTTTCAGAAGTTTTTAGGAATTGCTATAAGAATAAGTCCCTTGATCACACATTTTATAGAATGAACTGGTAGATAAAAATGCAATGGAGATGCAATAATGTACATATGAAAATGCTAATGGATCATGCATAATACTTCTTTAGGTGAAGAGAGTTCATAGATTTGCCAAACTCCTCACCCTCTAGTGTACACAGGTGAAATGCCCCATTTTTCTAGTCTTCTATTACTCGATATGGACCCAACCACCTGGGTTTGAATTTCCTTCCTTCACCAGTATTTTTGTTTATTCAGCTGTCAAGTCTTAAAACCAAATCTCCTTCATATATTTCATGCTCAAAGACTTTCTTATTGTATTTTCAAGCCATTCGGTTAATGTAAGCGCTATGTCGTTATTCAACGTTGAGTCTAGCCTCATCAAGACTTTCTAGCTAAGAGAGTCAAGCCTCTTGATAGCCTTCTTCTCCCAGAATTCCTTGCAATGAGATACAGAGACTAGGTATTTTGACTTTGAGTGGTAAAACCACTTCTGCACCTATTGTCCCCTCAAATTTCCCTTCTTTTGAACTTTGAAAAATTTGAAAATTTTGAGTTGGCACCTTTCAATAGTGTTTTAGTGAAGTGAGAAATTTAGAGATGGTGCAAATTTCATTTCTTGGGGTCATTTTAGTGACTTGCGGGTTTATCGAGACATTTTTTGTCCCTCAGTGTCCCAAGTACTGGCGGGCCTCTTGTTCGCCGTATTGACCGACTTTCCCCGCAAGTCCTTGTCTGTTGGCTTTTATCAGAATTTTTCAGTCCATCTGTCCCAAGTACACCCGGGCCTCCTATTTACCAATTCCCTGCATCAGCCCACATCGACTGAATCAACTCTTCGCATCCTTCACATTTTTGTGTCCCTTGGACCGCCCGTGCCTACTTGGCCCGCATCAGCCGAATCGGCTCTTCGCATCCCTCATGTCCCAATTTCCCATAGACCGTCCAGGCCAGTTTATTCTACTTTTCCTACATTTCACCTTTTTGAGTCGGTGCAAGATATATTAAATGTGCATTTATGATCTTCTCTCTCCTAAACGATTATTTAAAGGGGGCAACCGTCTATGCACTTGTCACATTATTTGCTCATTATCTCTTGCTCGCATTTTTACAAAACTAATTCGTTTGTTCACCTTCCTGTATCTCTTTGCAATTTTCATCATGAATCTATTCTTTGAAGTCCATTCCTTTGTTCAATGTCAAAATAAAGATCAAATTTCAAGGGCATGAGTCATCTGTCTCCTTTGGAGACTTCTGTGCCTGATATTGGAGATAGTGAAGTTTGACATTTGGATTTTGATGATTTCTAGGGTAGATTAGCATTTGAGAACCCTGCTCCCATGGCTTAAATGATAAATGATAGTGGAATCACATACGCTGCTAGTTTTCCTCTCTTTATGTACAATGTGCCGACACTGTGCTCACCTGCGGGGATAGTTTCAACCCGGACACCAAGGAAGTTGTAAATGTGCACGGTGAGTTGATTGTAAAATTGGACGCTACCTCCATCACTGCTGCCCTATGCATTCTCGAAATAGAAGACTTTGTTGGTTCTCACTCTTGCTCAAGCTCAGACTCTGTTTGATCAAGACAACAAGAAATATAAGGCTCGAGTAGCTAAATCATGGCTGAAGTGCCCTAAGAAGGGAGCGTCTCGACTCTCTAAAGCATTATTCAGGGTTGAATTTCAATGAAGAACTATTAGATTTTATCACCTTGCTTGCCCGGATTATGGGAATGCCCTCTACTAACGACTTCCATTTTTGGATGTGTCCTTTCATAAATATCATCTGCAAGGGTAAGAAAAACATAAATTGGGCCGAGATTATCTGTGGAAACCTAACTGAACAATTGTCAAATGTTCAGCAAACCAAAAAGTTCTACATGACCTCTTATCTCATGTACACCTTGGCAACATCTCGTGAGTGGTTCAAATTCACTTTCATTGAAGGCAAGAAGGATGAGCCCATCTACACATATTGCCCTCAGTTTACCCTCAAGGTTAGTAATCATAATTTCAGAAGGGTAAATGATGCCTTCACCATGTACATTGTGAGACTCTTGGAGGGTGACACTGCTAAAAGATTCTCTGATGAGGCTAAGGCTTTGATAACGAAGTATGGGGCTTTCTTCATTCAGTTTCGAAAGTTCTCATACATCAGGCTGGCTTGTTTTGAA
Organism: Taxus chinensis; assembly: GCA_019776745.2. Lineage (NCBI taxonomy): Eukaryota > Viridiplantae > Streptophyta > Pinopsida > Cupressales > Taxaceae > Taxus > Taxus chinensis. The sequence continues at coordinate 662,993,799 of CM034153.1, read as the reverse complement.
AGCACACCTCTCAAGCTTCCCATGTTCTACAATGAAAAAATGGCCTTGGTTGAGGTGTGCAGGCAGCTGGATAAACTTCATAGAACCTATCGAGATAAGAAGATTACATGTCTTCATTTCCCTATCACCTTGGGGAATTATACATGCAGGACAACTCTAGATGCCCAAAATATAGAAAGGGCTATTGCTCCTCTTACAGTTCATTTCTTCAAGCCCAAGACTTGCTTTGATCTAAAGAAATTCATTGATCAAAATCTCATAATAACTTATCATCATTGTCCTGACACTGAGGATTACTGGGCTGATTGTGCTGATGATTTTGAAGCCAGGAGGAGGCATTTTGGAAGATTTTCTCTACAACAGATCATAGATCTCAACCTCTACCAGGTGCCTGAAGGGCTTAAGGATGATGATGAAGATTTGCAATCCTTTGAGTATGAAAGATCCATTAAGCACACTCCTCTGGAAACCCTGGATTGGTATGTGAAGGAAAGAGATGAATTGAATGAGATAATCACCCCTGTCATTTTTAGAACTAAGATTTGGTTTGACAGGAAGGTACGTGAACTCAGGATGAACAAAGGTAGATCCTCTTCAAGAGAAACTTCCACACCTAGGAAGGAAGTACATACGCCTAACACTGAGGTACTTGAGAAAACTCCTTCTTCTTCTTCGATGAAAGAGTCTGAGTTGTCTACTCCTTCCTCTTCCACTAAAGTGTATTAGAAAAAGGTCAAAGAAGTCAAGCAAGAACCGATCGAGGAAGAGACTCTTCTGGAATAGTCAGAATTGCCTATTGGGCTGGAGAACATTATTGTTCTAAGTGAGAATGATGATGATGAGATAAAATACCCAAAAGAAACCCTTGAAACCACTACTGAAGTAGAGAAGGAAGGACTAAGGATCGAACCTCCAAGTTTAATAGACTCCTCTTGCAAAGGAAATTCTTGAGGTTCCATTCATTTCCCCACTAGAAACAACAGTGGTTCATACTCTGAGTGCCATGAGTTCACTTGCACTCGGGTCCCTTGATTCTTCTATTTCTTCTTCTTCCTTTGCCTGGGTACAACCCCTAGTCAACAACAAGAAAAGGAGATCTTCCTCCCGATTAACAGGGCCTGAATTTGATGTTGTAGCAGCTCTGCTTGGTACTACCCCTCCTCCTCCAACAAAGAAAGCAAATACTACTTCGAGGTTGGTAACTGATGCTCAAGGCCAACAGTTCCTGGAGGTTTCCAAGCCCAGAGTGGATAAAGAGGAGAAAGATATTTTGATCTCTGACTTGGAGCTTTCTAGAATTCCAATGGGAGAATCCACACCTGAGAGTGAAGTTCATAACCTTTGGGAAACCGTCACTAAGGTTATTGAATATAAGGAGAAAGGCAAGTAGACCATGGAGCAGTTGGAAGAACAGAACCAAGTTCTTTCCAACTTTATCAGATCATTGTTGGCAAAGGATAAAGTTTTGGATCCAGCCCCATTGGCCACTCTCCCACCTCCCATAGTTCTAAGCCAAGATGAGGTCCAAACCATCAAAGACATCCACAAGTATTCTACTTATGGGAAGGTTGTTGAAGCCATGGTGGATGATATGACTGTAGAAGGTTTAAACTTCATTGAGGAAGCCTTCAAAACTAATGAGAAGGTGATCAATCTGCAACAAAAATTCACTTCTTCAATCAAGGCCATGGACAAGGAATTGAAAGTCTAGAGTGGGTGTATCACAGATCTCCATCTGATGGGTCAAACCGATGATAGGATCATGTTGGCCAACAATGTGTTTGATGATGTCAAGAATAACTTGTCAAGGACATGGATCTTTAGCATCTAGTGGAAAATAAAGGTTTTAGAAGAAACGCTTGGGGAATTGAGGAATGTATGGAAAAAAGGGGAGTCTTTTAAAACTTGTGTTGTATCCACCTTCAAAGATATCCACTTGCCATTTTCAGGATGAAGTCATAGGTGTTTTCTTCTCCCTCCAAGAAATCAAGGCTCAGTTTAAAGCCTTTGTCAAGGATGATTTGTTCAAGGAAGAGTCAATCACTAAAGAGAAAATGAAGGACGTATGCTCTCTTCATTCAGCTATAACTAAGACTAATAAGGAATATCTGGAGCATACTGAGTTTGAAAAAGATATGGAGAAATTCCTAGGCACGTGGACTCATGCTACATCCAATACAAAGATTCCAAGGGGCATGGAAATAGCGGAAGCATTGAAGAAATTCAGGCACCGAATCCTCAAAATAGTGGACCCTCTTCAGCCACAACCATTTGCCTCTACTTCTGGCTCTTGACTCTCTTCTTCTATTGTTAGTTTGGGTCTCCTTGTAATTTAATTAAGGACTTTATATTGTGTATTTCCTTAATTAATATTTTGGTTAAAAGAAATGGTTACTAAATGTAACCACTTTGTAAGCTATATAGTGGGCCCTCCATGCCATTCTAAAGGGGGCTGGAACTCTGATAATTTTTGAAAGTGTAAAAGAACTTAAAGCTATCAATACAAAATATTTCCCTTCCTATTTCTATCTGCATCGATTTATTTTCTCTTGCTTGTCTAAAGTTTGTGAATCATTAATCTATTGCAATAAGAAGCTTTGTATTCTTATGGATGTCATTTCTGGAACTTTGTGTCTATGAAATAATATCTGATGGTTTAACATGAATGATTATGTTCTATATATCACCTTTTCTCAACATTTATAAGGAACTATTTTGCTATCTATATTTCTTGGGAATACTGTTATGTTCTACCTTTTCCCTCCCTTAGTTCTTCTGTTCTTTTGTATTGATCATAAATCCTTGCATTAAAACACTTTCATGATATCAGAGTTCCTCATTAAAGTAGACAGTTGTACATTTGTAAATAGTTTTGTTGCTTACTTTCAATAAGGGCACCTCACCCATTAAAGAGGAGGGAATTTTTGTCCCCTAACTGTTGCTTTCATTAAAGTCCTAATTTGACAACCAACAACACCAAATACCAAAGAAAAGGAGGTTGCCCCCGTCAACATTCTTACTAATGTCCAATAGGCCCACAATGATGGAAAAGCTTTAAATTCCAAACTCGTTTGTTCTCCTTGACGATATTAAGGAGAATAAATTTCAATGTCTTGTTTGTAGCCTCGACCTATCCATTGGCCTGAGGGTAATAGAGAGAAGTTGTGTGATGACTTATTTTGAATTTTTCACATAGTTCACGTACATCATCATTTTTGAAGGATGTGCCATTATATAAGATAATGACTTGTGGGACCCCATACCTACAAATGATATGGTTCATAATGAACTTTGTGATTACCGATCCAAGTATGGTGGTATGAGGCATGGCTTCTACCCACTTAGTAAAGTATTATGTGGTCGTGATTATGAAGTTATGACCATCTTTTGATGAGGGAGAGAATTTCCCTATCAAATCCAGGCCCCATGTCGAAAAGGGCCATGGTGTTGCAATTGGTTGTAGAGTCTATGCTGGTATGTGGATCTCATGGAAGAACTCTTGACATTTATGGCATTTGTGCACAAACTCCACCGCGTCATTTTCTAACATGGGCCAGAAGTAGCCCATCTACTGTATCTTTCGAGCAGTGGTGTGGTCACCGAAGTGACCTCCACATACTCCGCTATGTGATTCATAAAGAATCTTTTCAAATTCTTCTTCATCAACACATCTTAACAACATTCCATCAAACGCTCTACGATAGAGCACTTGTTCCAAGATGACATAATTGGTGGTTATAATGCACAATTGTTTTCTTTGCTAAGAGGTTGCCCCTTATGGGTATGTATGGTCCACTATGAAGTTAATGATGTTAGTGTACCATGGACATGTAGAAATGGTAGGATTATTTTCAAAAAAATACACACACTCATCGGGAAAGTCTAAATTCACAAGATCGCATCCATCCATCAGGTTGTTAGCCAACCAGTCCGCAATGATTTCTCCTTTAATATATTTCTGATTAAAAAATGTTAACTCAAACTCGCCCATAAAAATTATGAAGCGTCCAAATTTCTTAGATAAGGACCCTTGCGTGAGAAATGTCCGTGGGTGATTTGATTTAATAATAACCATTGTTTCTTGGTTGAGCATGTAATGTCTTAAGTGCTTTGTCGTGAAGACTATAACAAGGAATTCCTTCTATGCTTGTGTATAACCTATCTCATAATCAAGCACTGTCTAACTAATGAAATAGACTACACGTTCTCATTTATCATCATCTTCTTGAGCTAACATGCAGGCTAATGAGACATCTATAGCTTGTGAATACAAGATCAAGGGGCAATAAGACCTAGGCGGCATGAGTGTGCGAGGAGACAACAAGAACTGTTTAACTGACTCAAATGCCTCATTGCATTCTTCTTTCCAATCTACACAACAATCATTTTTCAAAAAATTGTTGATTGGGTGAATAGCAAAGGTCAAATCAGGGATAAACCTTCGGATTACGTTGAGTTTCCCACGGAAATATTTGATGCCAGACTTGTCTGACGATGGAGTCATTTCCAGTATAGCTCAAATTTTGACTGGGTCTACATCAATCCATCATGAAGATATGATGTATCACAAAATCTTGCCTCCCATTACACCGAACATGCATTTTTCTAGATTCAATGTGATTCCGTATTCATTTAATCGAGAAAGGATGATAGGAAACACCTTTGGGTGATCACAACATTTTCTGGCCTTAGCCAGAAGGTCATCCATGTAAGATTCCATAATCTTATGTATAAGATCCTGAAATATATAAGTCATCACCACGTTGGTACATGGCACCAACGTTCTTAAGTCCGAATGGCATGACAACATAACCATAGGTTCCCCAAGGAGTTATGAATGTGGTTTTGGCCTGATCCTCCTCAAAGATTTTGATTTTATTTTACCTAAAAAACCCATCCATGAGAGACAACAACTCAAAACCAGCTGTTGCGTGAACAATAACATCGATGGATGGTAATGGGAAACCATCTTTGGGACAAGCCTTGTTGATATCCCAAAATTTTATGCAAATGTGGATCTTTCCATTCTTCTTGAGAACATGGATGATATTAGACACCCATTGTGAGTAGTTAACTAGCTTGATGAACCCTACCTGCAGGAGTTTCATCACTTCTTCCTTCACCATGAGGAACACCTTTGGCTTCACGGGCCTTGAATTTTGCTTTATTAGCTTAGCATCTGGCTTGGTGATGAGGTTTTGAACTGCAATGTGTTGTTCAATTCCCGTCATTTCCTTGTAGCTAAATGTGAAAGATTTTTTATGCTCCTTGAGGATATGGGTATGTATTTCAACCTCCTCATGAGTTAGAGAGGATCCCAGTTTCAAAAATTTTGGTTCCTCCTCCATCCCGATGTTTATATCAATTATAGCCTTGATTAAGGAGTTGTTTCCTTCCTCAACATGTGGAGCTAGAGGTAACTCTAAATCCCCCTCTTCTCCTCCCTCATAAATTTCGAGTTCCTTCCCAAGGGAAGATTTTATCATGGGATTTCCAAAATAGGAAGAAGAGTGTGGGATTAGGGAAAGATCAACCTTGTGATGAGTAAGATGTAATTCTGCAAAAGCATTTAGATATCCTAGTGTTGCTTTATCAATTTCAACATGATCTGAGATAACATACTCACTCTCGGTTTCTATGTATGTCAACATTGTAGTTATCTATTTTTTACGAACCAAAGGTTCAAAACGAACCAAGACCTTGAAGTTTTTATCTTCCAACTCGCTACTTGGAGTGAAGTGGGAAGAAGAAGTTACTATAGAGTCTAAGAGGAGGTTTTTTTCTCATGGAATTGCTTCATTCGATATGAAGTCAAACCCCTTTATTAGATTTAGCACTGCTATTTTGTAGAGTTGTAGATGCTCATCTCTAGTCTCATATACCTCAGATATTTGATTTGTGACAAGTTGTGAATCACCTAACACCCTAATACTAAGATCACCCATTCTTTTGGCTAAAATGAGACCAAGTATAAGGGCTTCATATTCAGCCCCATTATTTGTATATTCAAAGTTTAAATTCAAGGAAAAAGGCATAATCCTTCCCTCATGAGAGGTAAGAATTACACCTACCCCAACACAGAAATGACACTTGGATCCATCAAAATGGAGAGTCCAACAATTACTTGGAAAAATGGATGTTGGATCATCCTTTGTGTCCTCTTCCTTTACCTCAGTTATCAACCATACAAAATTCATCTACTGGAAGAGATCCAAGTCCCAAGGTATGTCCCATACCCATTGAATCAAATGGAAAGAGAATAGGTAAATCCTTCTCCAATAGCTCGAAAATATTTGTTGTGGTTCCTAATGACACTATGTCTCTACGATGACAATTTCATCTTTGATGACTGAAATGCCTTCAATCAAGTCCAAGACTTCTAATTCTATTGTAGGAACCATATTTTCCTCTGGCATTGAGCTTGTAGGTTTATTTAACTAATTTTTAGGAAGCTCAAACTCAAAGTGGACCCTTGCCTCTTTTTCAAGTTAGCTAGATGTATGTCGAAGGGTTTTGGATCACCCTGTGCCATAAAGACCTTCCCTAAATGTAGGAACCTGACTTCTTGAAACAAAGTGGAGGGAATCACCTTCATGCGATGAATCCAAGGACAAACAAGGATCATATTATAGTTGGTTTCCTGATCTATAATATGAAAACTCGATTAGAACTGTCTTAGGTCCGAGAGTGACATGAAACACTATAGTCTCGATTGATGTCACTTTGAAGGCTGTCATAACCTCTCAGCGTATTTCACGTTGAAGAACAATTGGTCTCTTCGTAACCTAAATTTTGAAGGAAAGAGAAAGGGACTATGTTAACCACTGCCCCATCATCAATCATTGCATTTTTTACATAGTTGTTGTAAATCCAGACTTGTAAAAACAACATGTCGATATCACCTCTACAAGCCATTTCAGGGTCTGTGGGCATCTTGCTGATGTCAAATATGAATCCAACATCTCTTTCAGGATGCCCTTGGAGGATAGACATCAAAGTCCACATGGTTTATCTATGCTTCTAGAGGAGGGGTGACGTTAATCAAATGGCCAAGACCTAGTGCTTCTAATAGAGTGACTATGTGAGCAAGGGAATTCTTTAACAGATCCAAGAAGGAAATGTGAGAGAAGGTCTTGGTTAGATCACTGATCAGAGTCATAAGCTCCTATTGGCTTTCCTAGCATATCACGAATGTCATCTGATATAGTTGGGTAGATTGGGATTGGTTGTGAAGAATAATCTTTGGTTCTAGTGGCATCATTAATTTGAGGTTCAGTGTCCAACTCTACCAATCCCAAAAAAATTGTTTGTTTGTTGGCCGTCCAAAGGAGGTGCCACCTGTGGGTTCAATGAAGTTGAGGCTTCGTGATCATTGGTTCCTATTATGATACCCTTTTTTGAGCCATTGGGATCTATTCTACCATCTTTTGGGCACGTGGGGAGAGGATCATTGAAAATTCCAAGTGGTGTGTTCTGTGGGGATACTAGTCCCATGTAGGTGTTCTGAGTTGAGGTGCTGTTGGGTTTGCCAAAAAAATGTCAACAAATAATTGTCTTTGATCCTCTGGAAAACACTATAGAAACTTGTTTGCAATCACATGCATGTTCTTGCATCATGCCCATGAACCCTATGGAAACCACAATACAAATCAGGATCATAATCTTGAGGCCTTTGGTTTGCACCTTGTTGTGGTCTGAAATTACAATTATTGTTCAACTGCTGATTGTTATAGTTAAAATTTTTGGAACCCCTTCCCTTGGTTTTGGAATTGGTTTGGATACCCACCTGGGTATTGGTTAGGGCCTTGGGTCTGTGTTTGTCTTGATTGTTGAGGTTGTTTATTTTGTTGTTGCTGAGGATGATTAAAATCTACAACGTTGAATGAGGGTGAAGAAGTTATTGTTTCTCTGATTATTGCCATTGTTGTTATTATGTAGTATTTGTATTTGGAGGACTAACAACATTAGGTTTCTTGGGCTGGTCAGTAACACCATCCGTTGTGACCCCACAGTTCTTATTAAGGACCTTCGGTCCTTGATTATTTCTTGTGTTGTTGGAGTAACTGGGGTTATTTTGGTTAGGAGTGACTAACCTTCCATTTGCTCCATAAGTCTTATGACCACTGTCAATGGTTTCTTGGTCAATTCGAAGAGCACCTTATAGCACCTCTTCATAGCTCCTTAGTTAGGAATTTTTGAACTTCTTCCTTTATCTCCCTATTGAGGGAGTGGAGGAAAAAATCACAAAGATCTGTCTGATCCATATTTGGAGTGCTTGTAGAGGAGTAGAGAACCTGTCGCCACCTTTGAATGAAGTGGACTATAGACTCGTTGTGTTCTTGTTTGATATGAAGGAATTCTCTGATTCTTGTTCTTAAAATATTGTTCATATCAAAATCCTTAATAAATTATGATACGAGTTTCTTGAAGGAGTGTATTGAAGCCTCTAGTATCCTATAGTACCAATCGAGAGCAATACCTTCTAGCATCTTAGGGAAAATCTTTGCAACAACTGCGTCCCATGGGAACAACTCTCAAATGGCCATTTCATAAGATTTGATGTGAGCATTAGGACCATCCTCCCCTTTTAACTTTGAAAGATTGGGAAAGGGTCTTGGGAGCATGAATGTCTGGATGGAGAAGTCCAGAGGCTCCTTAAGATATTTAGAGTATCTCCCCATTGCGTACGTTTCAACCATTGAAGATCCCTATTGTTGGGAGGTGGAGGTTACATCAGTTTCTGAAATGGCACAATGTAAACATTTTTTGGGGCATATGGCATCCCCTGTGGCTATCCTTAATGACTATGGGTAAGTGTACATATCCCCCTTGTGGTGATTTAGAGTACATGTGTACGTAAGGGGATTGACTACTTTGATATGGAGTCGAAGGCACAAAGCCAAGGAACGTTACATTTCTAGTTGGTATGGTGTTTGAGAACACACTTCCTGTTGGTGCCTATTGTAGATATCCATATGTGTCATGAGGAGGCATACACAAGGTTCCTGTCCCAGTCAAAAAATCTCCAGGGTTTGGAGCACCCATATAAACTTAAGGATTCTACACAGTAGGTATTTGTCCATAATTCTGCGGATAGGGAGAAGTTATTGCTTGTCCTACGTATGAACTTTGAGCATTTTGGGAAAGCTATAACTCTTTGAATTTATCATACTAACATTGAGATGACATCACCCATTGATGGGATGGTGTTTTTTTAGGTGCTTGTTTTTGAAATTTTGGAGGTTTTTGAGGAGTGTGGTATCCTGCTATGAATTGTTCACTATGCTGCCACCCCTCGCTGGCAATGCTTTTTGTTGTTGGAGGGGTATTGTTATTGTTTTTAAGTGGAACATCACCATGTCCTTGCAACCTATCAAAATCCCAGTTCATATTCTAGAAGCGTTGTTCACTCCCGGTGTATCATGATAAGTACTCCTCATCTAGATGTGGGAGCCGGTCTGATTACATGCTAATGGGTTGTCAAAACAATACCCGAGGAGACGAACTTGCTTCCCCATTGAAAATCATGTTGTTTGAACTTGATTGTTCATGAGGATATGTCTGTGTGATTTGATCAAGTTCCTCAATACGTACATGGAGGAACTAACATGGTTCCCCGAAGAAGAGGATTTTGAGCAGTTGAGAGGTTATATTCCCATGTTGAGAGTGAAGGTGATTGTTGTGGTATACCTGTTTGATAGTTGTACATGTCAAAACTTGGGATGGGTTGACCGTACTCATCGTATCCTAACATATTCGGGTGGTATAAGAATATCTGCAGAATAAAGGATGGATGAAGAAAGTTGGAAACGCTTAGAGACTAGCTCTTCACATCGGGTTCACCAATTTATATGAAAGAAAATCAACACGTGACCTTCTTCACACCCGAATTCCTGAGGTCATGTGCCGAGATCCAATGTAGAATAGAAATGGATGTGTATGTGTGGTGATGGTGGATAAGATAATGAGGAAACCTTATATCTTCAACACACAATAATCGAGATCTATGAATCTAAGGCAAAGAATGCTCTCCTAACCTGAAGTGGTGTGATGGATCGATCTTATATGATAGATTCTCAGAGACTCTAGTTAATATCAAGATCTGTTGAGATTCTATTCATTGGTTGTTGAACAATGTGGAAAGTGACTTGCGGGTGCCTCGTATAGATTTCCAGACATGGAAGTGAATGAGAGGTATGAAGCCACAGGACTAATTTTCTTGTCTAGTCCATAAAGTCTTAGCATGATCGACTGTTATGTTCAATAATGAAAGTTGTGTAATGATATCAGGTGGAAGTGGTGATGATCTAAATACTGATGCACATAAACCAGTGTCAATATCTAATTGGTTAGCAAGCCCGTTGGGTTATAGGACCTGAGGATCACAACCGAAAACTTGTGGAGGTTGTGGTCCTATTATGGTCATGCACATAATCAAACCCTATTTCCAGAAGCAGTCCAATAATCGTAGGCTTGATTAGTTATGATGTTTAGTGTGTTTAGTTGTTCTATTTTCTCAGATAACGTAGAAAGTATGTAAGTAAGATTGTCAAACATAAACTTTTATCAATGTCTGTTATCAACTTTGGTCTGTTGGGTTGTGGGACCAAAGGATCACAACCATACGTATTTTCTTGTTGTGGGCCATTGATGGTCATGCTAAATGAATTGAAATGATCTTGGTAAAAAAATTAATCATCAAAGGAAATATAATCTATGTTTTTGGTGTTTTTCACAATATATTAGAGAAAAATAATGAAAGCAAGCTAATATAACAAAAGTAACTGTTTTTTATCTTTTCTAGTTTTTAAGAAATGCGTTCTAATATAATAAACAAACTAAATACAAGTAATCAACCAGATGTAGCTGGTTACTTGTGCGAATATGTGAATCTAAATCTTAAAAAAAAACCTAATTTAATCAAAACCCTACAAACCCCACCTCAGAGGTGAAGAAAAAATCATAACCCTAAAAGAGCTATTGTTCCCCACAACTTCCCTGGTAATGTCAAAGAGAAAAATTTCTAATGATTTGATCTACTTGTAATTTCCTAATCAATTGAAATGAAAAATTTGAATAATCTATTTGATATGCAATTGAAACTAACAATTTAAAATTGATAACTTGACAAATGAAGCAAACAAATAATAATTTCAACTTGGATAAGCAAGAGATTTGGAAAATTTGGTTGTATATGTATTTGTCCCATCAGTTTTTTCCTTTCTTTCTTTGTGTGTTCATATGATTCCAAGGGTTTGGGAATTAGAGAACAACAACAGAAGAAGGTGCTTGAGTAATGGTAGCTTGAAGGCATTCTGGTTGCAATGCAAGTAAAAAGAGATAGCACAAGAGATATGATCTTGGCTATGCAATTCCTAGCAAGATTGTGGCAGAAATACTATGCAAGATACACAAAAATTTCTTAGGCCCTTTTGCTTGAACACAAGCATGGAATATATAAGAATTGGGGCTGGGATGTGCCTTCATGCACAAGGTAAGAAGAGGCAGTTCTAACTAACTAAAGCACATGCAAAATCGAAGAGGGAAGGAGAACCAAACAATCAAAATTATATTTAGATGAATCAGTTCACAAACACATCTTGAAAGTGAATTTAAGTAAAACGTCACATGTTAAAAAAAAGCATGATGAATATGAAAAAAAGTGTGGAAAAGCTAAGGACATCTAGGATATAAATGTACACTGCATATGGGTTTAGGAGCTCGAACATCTTCTAAAAGGATGTGAATCATCATTGGGGACTTTTGTAACCATTTTTTGACAGTGTAGCACATGTAATTTTGGGTGTGTATAGAGACTCCACTTCACTAGAGAACTACACTTTCCATATTTTCATGTGCCATCAATTCTTTATTTACATGCAAGAGGTCCATTATAGAAAATTAACTTTCTTTTCCTTTCCTCAATTAATGCTCTTTATAAACTTGTGCAATCTCGCTAGTGTAACATTATTTTCTTGTGTGTAATAACATAGGAGTCCTTGTCAAAACCCTTCTTGCCAAACTTGTTCTTCACTTATATCTTCCACGTGTACATGTTTGGATCCTTAGTGATGGTGAGGATGCGCAACATCCCAAAACCTTGTTTAGAACAAAAGGTGTGCATGCTATGATAGAAGTGCCTTATGCACCGCAAAAAGGAATACTTATCCAAAACTCATATTGCTTCGAAAAATTGGGGCTCAAAATTACCCCACACTAGCTTGGTTTCTCACCCTTGAGTAACCCTATATCAATCTTCACAAATAGTTATGGTGCCTCTTGGTGCAATTGATCTTCATGCCCTTTTCCCTTTGGTGAGTGTGGTTTGTAGGAGTGGGCCTATCCTTTATAGCTACGTGAACAAGTGTGTTGATGTCTTAGTGGTCATTTTGGAATATTAGGGATCTTCTTGCATCATTTGTATTTCCTTCCTTGCCTCAACATTCACATTTTTAAGCACACTCTCCTCTTTGAATGTTTTTTTCTTTAGCTCTACAAGGCATTACTTGATTTTATCATTCTTTGTACTTAATTCTTCCTCCAAATCTTTAATGTCTCACATCTTCTTATATTTTTTGGCCTTGTCATCTGTGTAAACCCATACACTCAAATAAATATCCTTTTGCTTCTTTGGGAAGATGCATGCTTCAAAATTTTTATTCTTCTTGGTGAATCCATTGAATACTTTATCCAAAAATGTGGCCTTTTCACTTAGCCACTACGTCTACACACTCTTTCAATTCCTTTATGTAGAGGGCCCTTGTCTCACTCTGCCTTAATCTATTGTGTGTGTTCCCCTCCATGATCCTCCATCTGCTTTAAGAGAAGCCCCATGAAGAACTCAAGTTTGGAAATTTCAACCTCTTGGTCAAGTGGTACTCTTGTCATGAGGTGGAGTCATGTTGTCATGTAGATTTCTAACATGAAAATTTCAAACTTTCAAGTTTGACAACTAAGAAAAATTGAAAATTTTCTCTTGAGCCTTCTTGAACCCCTCTCTAGGTTAGTTTTATTTATGTATCATGCTCATCCATACCTTATAAGTGCTTCCCATGTGGTTAACAAGCTTGTGTAATTATTTAAAATGAGGTAGTAAGATCATTCATTCCATCCGGTAAAGCACTTCCAATGGATAATTTCTTAGTAGGCCTAGAAAGGGATAATTCTGACCATTCCAGGGAAGGTGTGCACTCTCTAAGATGGTATGAAAATCCCATACTCATCTGGAGGTGGTATTGAGGAGTTATGAACATGTTGTAAGTGATTTAGGAAAATTTAGGGAAGATTTGGAGGTTGAGGGATAAACTAAGTAACATCAGGTTTCTAAGGTGGAAGGAGTAAACACTCTTAATTGGTACCCAATCTTCCATTGATGATTTCAAGAGCTCCATAAGGATTTTAGAAGAAAAAAATACTCATTAGAAATCTTAAAGAACCCTCTATGTGATTAAAGATTCAAATCTTTGACAAGACTCGAGTATCTCTAAGGAAGCTCAAATTGTGCAAACGCACCCTGATGTCCTGAAGAAAAAGGAACTATTTCATGGATTTTCACACAAAATTGAAGGATTATACCCATCCCATTTCTCTTGGAAGGCTCTTGGGAGTCAAAATCATATAAGTTTTCACCAAATAAGACCTCTTGGACCTTTGACAACCTCTTCATCAAGTATTCTCTCTCACGATTTGAGGTGGCAACCATTGTTGATGATGCAAGACCTCCAAAAACATGAACAATTAGCCACCATGCTATCAAATTTATTCCAGGGCATCCATGATGGCTATAACGGAGCTATTCTCATTGCCAACAAATATGAAAACTGATTCTATAAAGCTTTTCACTAAGTTGTCTTCTTTAAAGCATCCCTGTGATAAATGAAGCTTAGAAAATCCATTAATGGCTGTTATAACAAATTCAAACCTACAACTTGTTCCTGAGAAAGTTATTTTTTTCGATTTCTAAGAATTTCAGTGGGCGGAACACAACAAAAATTAGAGCGTAAGATCGCGAGGACAAGCCTAATCGAATGAAGACATTTTTCGTTTTAAATGGACATGGATAAGAGATGATTCTAAAAATAGTAAGTATCTGGTGCCTTCAATTACTAAAAATATAAATCTAACAAAAATAGTAAGTTATCTCAGATCAATACATTCAGAATACTCAAAGAACAGTGAAGTTAACAAACTTGACAATTTTTTGCAAAATAGCGAAAAAACAAATAAAAAGTAACTGTCTAAAAATAGAAACTTTCTGAAAAGGAATCATCAATGGAGTTGGATTGATTATTCTATAGGATTAAGAAGATCAAACTTGAGAAAAAATGTGAAATATCCCAAAATAGCAAGTTCTGGTCCCACATGTTAAAAATAGAAACTCTTTGTCTTGGATGTAGAAAGTTGTAGTTAGATATGTCTTCCCACATATTGTTGTTTTTTTACATCCTCATATGGTTGTAAGGTGTTTGCATATAAAAAACAAGGAATTTCACCATTCATGGGGATCTCGAAGCATCATTCTAGTCACAATTGTGTCTAGGATCAAGACATAACATAACAGTGTGTAACAGGTAAAAGCTAGAGACTTTGTGCAATTGGAAAATATTAAAAAAGAGTCAAGATCTCATTGGAAATTAAATCTATGGGGGTCATCATAGCTCATCAATCAGGTAAAATCCATCCACACCTCTCTGGTGAGCTAGTTGAGCTGAGCTGGGTGAGCCGAGGTGAGCTAGCTCGGTGAGCTAGTTGGAGTGAGATCAATGAGCTAAGTGAGTCAAGGTGAGTTGGTTGAGGTAAAGCATTACAAGTAATATCTATCAAGAATGATTTTTCAAAAGGGGGAATAATGAATAAATAACAAAAAGTGATTCCATATTCCAGGAGAGATCGTAAGAAGGAAAAGCTCATTGTAGATGCCACAGAACTTATTTTTTTATTATTGGCAAATAGTTTTGTAGGGATTATACCCTATTACATTTAGGCTCAAAATCCAGATAAATAGGTGGAATCATAAAAAATGGACCGAAATCTAGATATTACATGAGGCCTAACTGTAGTAAAAAAAAAAACTACACATTGGAGACAAGATAGGGACAAAACTGCAAAAAAGCAACGAGTAAACAACAACATAACAACATCAAAATAGCAACAAGACAACTCCATAGTAGATTACTTCTTAGATGCTTTGCCAATTTTGGACTTTACAGTCTACAATGAGGTAAAGAGAGCCAATGTAGTGATATGAGTAGGATCATTGGCATCCAGCTGAGAAAGAACATGGCCTCTTTCAACATATTTGCCCCAAATAGCATCGGAAATACCACTAAGCATGCTAATACTCCATCTCTTCATAACTTCTTGAGTTAAGAAAGAGTCATCCATTGTAGACTCCATCTCTTTAGGGGCATCCATGGATGTATTCCCCAATGGCAGAGATTTCCCAAAATGAATAAGAAGTAATCCTACAAAAAGCTGTTGAAAGTGTTACAGTGACTGACATCGTGTTAACTCTTGAAGAGCCATTCCCATGGATTCAAGAAATGCTCGAAAGTGAGCTAAGGACAATGCAACAAGCTGTCAAGCCCAACCTTGAAGAAATCGTAAGAACCTTGAAATTTAAGTGAATTAAAAAGGCCTGGTAAACTTCCCGCTTCGTTAGTGGCACTCAAGTAACCAATATGAGGAATTTTTTAGGCCTAAGAATGAAAATCCTACTGAGGAGATGACCCCATTAGAATATGATTTGATCCACATCTCATTGGGACAAGATTCACACGAGTGTGACTCAAATTTGTTCAAAGAACCCTCTTTAAATGTGTTTGCATTAGTTGGTGAGAACTTGTCTCTGATTTGGGTCTGCATCATTTATGAGAGAGATGGTATGATAACAGATGCCATCTCAGAACATGAATCTAGCAAAAAACATGCTTTTGAGATCTTGAACGATGTCTACAATTGTGTTCAGAAACTTGAGTTCCCTCCACTCACCAATAATTCATCATTATAAGAAATTATTGTTTCCTTCTAGGATTTGGTCAAGAAAGAGACAGGTGAATCTCTCTCCTTCAGTGAAGATACTATAGAGTCCTTGTCCCACATCAAAAACTCCCTTTGGAAATTGTGAAAGATCACAAAAGATGTTTCAATCCATATAAAACTATCAGTGAGGTTCCTGAGGAATGGATCAAGGTGTTGGGATGCATTTACACTCAAGAGGTGGACAATTTCACACTTACAGTAGCTAAATTCAACAAGGAATGTAAAGGACAAGACCTCGTTCTGGAAATTATTCCTCAAGGGTCATGAATCAATGAGTTCTTCGTCATAGTGAGCTCATTAATCAGATATGCCAACTTCTTCCTCCTTCTCTCATTCTCCTTCTTTCTTCTCCCCCCCTTTCTAATTCTTCATTATATGTAATCATGATAATTTATCTCATTCACTTAAGTGAATTTCTAAATTTGAATTGTAAAAGTCATTTTGATTTATAAAAAGGGAACTTATTTTCACTTCTTAGGAAGATGTAAAGTCACAAGTGGAATGAGATCATGAAGATTCATGTGGGGGGTAGGCAAAGGGTCAATCTATAATGTTATAAATTAGGATTGCTTCTCCATTCCAAAGGATCCTAAAATCTTGAAAGTTTAGTTGTAGGTACTAATTTTTGATTGTGGTTTAGATGTTGAACTTTGTATCATCAACACAATAAATAAAAGCTACATTTCTTCCATTTCCCTTTTTCATGTTTTCTTCCTTTCTCTCTATACTCTACACTTTACAAGCATAGTGATCAAGAAGGAAATTTACATCCTTGATATATGAATCTAAGGAATTGTGTGTCTTTCATTTTTTAGTATCACTAATTACTTAGATTATTTCTTTCCTCTAATGGAATGTTGAACTACTCCAATTATTGTGTGTGAACTCTGCTATTGCCTACTCATAACAATAACCCTCTCTTTCATAATTTCTCTCCTTTATCCCTCATTGAGTTGTAATTTAGTCCCTTGTACCCCATAAAAACACTTTTGCATAGGTTCAGTGAAGTTTTCCTGTGTCATCCCATGCGTATTTGGCCACCCCACAACAGTTAGTTAGAATGAGGATAGTTTACATTCAATAACGAGTGCCTATCCATACATAAGGAGGATAACAACTCCATGAGCGTTGGTGGAAACACATAATTTACAACAAAAAAAATTATTTCACTAAAAAATTTTTGTGACTATGCTAGGGAGATATTTTCCCACGTGCACCCATAAAGATCTCTACAAAATACAAAAAATATATATATATTCCAAAAATTGAAAAATCAAATTTCAAAGAAAAATCAAAGTTTTAAGGCGAATCCATCAAGGAATGAATCCATGTCACATTCATTTCCCACATCATAATGATGAAGTTTTGAGACTGTTGTCCAACACCAATGAGTGACAACAACCAAGAAGAAGAAGAAGACCTTGATATGAAATTTTTTGATCAACCATCATTCTTGAACATTTGTTAGAAAAGAAAAGATTTTTTCATAGCGAGGAGATCTCTTGATTCAAAAAAAAACTCACAATTGTTTAGGGGAAAGAAGGTCCATACTATCTCTATAGTATCCATGAAAATATTTTCAAGAATTGAGAATATTACTATTTACGAAGACCCTATCATCAAGTCCTGGTGACTCTAATTCAAATAGACTGCTGCTATAGGAAAGAAAATGAAAATCACACCTGCTGATGATTGAGAATCCAAGAAATGGATGAGGAATATTCATAAGAGTTACAAAATGATGTATGAATGGCATGATGGTGGAGAATTTACTGAAGGTAACATTTTCAACTTCATGTAGCTAACTAACAAGTTGAGAATGTTATCTTTCATTTCCTTTCCTCTAGATGATTTTCTTACGTAGGAAGATGAAGAAATGGATGTCTTAAGAGGAGAGTTTGTGTAAAGGATTTTGAGTGTGGAAGAAGGATATTATGATCCTAAATCCTATCACGAGGTTTGGAATTGTGAATTTTCCTTGCAAATAAGGTATGGACATCTTGAATCACTTCACATTGTTGATGAAGAAGAAACTCAAGAAGATCCTGATGATTGTCTGCACTATGAGGTGTTTATCCCTAGAATATTCTTGTGCACCTCTGATAAATGCTCTATTCTTGAACCTTCCAATGAGAATAAAATCAACACCTTGGAGGATGGCGAAGATGATACAATGGTTGAGCCTCCATTCATCAACTCATTCGAGCTTGAGACACAACCTTTTAGGGAAACAATGGATTCACAAGAGGAATATTCTTGTTGTATGATATATGATCCAATTCTTTCCTAGGACTCCATCAACCACAAAGAAGTATGATAAATACATCCTTCATCCCAGACTAAAAATGATGAAGAATGAAGAAATCCTGGATAGTCTCCTTTCCAATTTTGACTCTTAAATTTAGGTACAAATGTCAAATGATGAAATGAAGATAGTTAGAGGATCAAATTCAATCATGGATGAGGGAAAGTGCATGGATATGGGGGACTAAAAAGTGGCCAAATTTTTGACTTGAAGAAAAATGCGAGCACATTTTGGGAAAACATGATAGCATTATGAATTATTAGGATTGGTAATTACCAAGCCTAAAACATGGGCGTGTTATAATGCACTCGCATTCTTGTTTTCTATGTGCTTTTGGGAGGGATATATTTAGTAAAATAAATTGTTTAAGTTTTTCATTTATTAATCTTTATACTTTATACTTTATTATACTTTAAATATATTTTAATAAATATAATAAATTAGCGTCACTCTGCACCTTATGGAACTAGTCTCTCAGCTCCATTAGTCACAATTTATAAGATAGTTTTGCATATTCTAATCTGGTCAGTACATAGGTATTTTTTCAGGATTTCAACATTCATCCTAAAGCTTTTAGGGTTTAAATTCTATAATCCATATTTTTTTTGTGAAAGAATATAGTCATTTTTTAGGTTTTGGGGTCTTCTTTATTAGTTATTGACATTTGTATGAGTTTTAGATATGTTAAAACTATATTTTATAAACCTCACAACTCCCAAAGGTAGAAAAAATTGCTCAAATATATGGACTCAGGCAATTCCTTATAATAAATAATAAATGAAAACACACATGTAATTTTTTATCGATTCAAATAATCAAGGGAATGGTCATCATGAGGTCTGTGAAGGATCTGAAACATCATGAGGAAAATAGGTGCAATCAAAAAAATCACGAGGTCTATGAAATATATGAAACATCAAGAGCTTAATCAAGATTCAAATCATCAAGGGAATGGTCATTAGGAGCATGATAAGAGAATCTCACCATGAGTAATAGTGGAAATCAGCTCAGGCTCACAAACAATGAATATTTTATGAGTGTTTCTAAACCCTTAATCAATGCTTAGTAATGATATCATATCTTGCAAGTCAAGGAGGTGGAATTTGAAGTGTTTTAGTATAGCGTGGAGGTCAAAAACATGGAATTAATTCACAAAATTTCCTCCAAGTTTCATTCAAGGATCTATCCTTCTACCAGGAGGAGGAAACCTATCTCCATGAGGATCAATTGAGAAATATGGTGTCCAGACATCATAAGCATGCTTCCACTCATGTGACATCTTGGGTAGGGAGGTGAATTATGATATTATGAAGAGATCATAATGTTTAAATGTGAAAAGAGAGGCTCAAGGAGTGAATTTATGATCTATTCAGGCTATTGAGGCATCCAGGACCATCATGTGTGCATGATCAAGAAGTCACCATTCTCATGAGAGGGATATGAGAAAGAATTGTATGAGAATCCTAAATCTAATTCCATTCAAGGGGATTTTGAAGCCTATAAGGGTAAGAGGATGATATTCATATGGAGATTTTTCCATGTGGATTTAATAACAGAATATGCAAAACTTAAACCATGAAAACCAAGCCAGAATGTGAAATATTGCTCCCAAATCTTCTTGAATCCCTCTCCAGGCCAACCTTCCTCCTATTTCATGATCACATTTTCCTTGAAAATATTCCTAATTTATTGGTTAAACATGTATAATTTTTCATAAAGGTTTAACAAGGTCCGTTATTCCATTCCATTAAGTGTAGTAAAATACCGATTCTTTGGAAAGCTTAGAAATGCCAATTTTGGCCATTTCGGAGTTTCTGTCCATCCTTTGAGAGTGTTATGAAAAGTTATTAAGTATCCAAATGTGGTATTTGAAAGCCTTGAAGGTTTTGGAAGCATTTTAGGAAGATTTAGAAAAGTTTTGATCATTCAGGGATAGTTTGTTTAGAAATGGGTTTTCAGATGCAAGGAATGAGTAGTCAAATTGTGAACCTTGACTTCTTTGTCTGATTCCAGGAGCTCCGTAAGGAGTTAGGAGGAAAAAATTAGGCACCAAAAATATTTATAATACTTTACATTATGGGATAATCCATTTTTATCCAATGCCATTGAAGGTGATACTAACAATCATATCATACTCTCAAGAAATACATACCTCCCAAGAGTGTTTCTAAACAATTTATGAGTGCTTGGTAAAGATCTCAATACATTGTGGAGGTTGGGAACATGTGATTCACCTTCAATTTTTAATTCCACATGAATAAAATTGATCAAAAGGGTGTTCTCTACAATGGTATCAAATTCTTCTCCATATTGGTGTGTCTCAAGAAGACAACTAAGTTTAATTTCCCAATTCTAGGTAGATTTATCTTCTAAGAATCCTTATGAAATATTTAGGAGTTCCTGAGTGAGTTTAGAGGAAAACAATATGCATCGAAATTTGTAATAGGTTGTCACTTGGACAATAGGTGTAATGAGGAGAGTCATGAGGTCTGTGAAGGATCTAAAAGATCAAGAACCTCATTGAAATTCAAGTCATCAAGGGAATGATAATCATGAACATGATGAGAAAGGATCACCATGAGTGATGATGGTAGTCATCTCGAGCTCAAAAATGGTTCATATATCTTGAGAGCGTTTCTAAACACTTAATCAATACTTGGTGATGTGCTCACACCTTGCAATTGAGAGAATGACTTTCACAGTGCTTCAATACAGTTAGAGTTTAAGAAGATGGAGCTCACCCTCAAAATTTCCTTCAAGTATCATTCAGGGATAAATAATTCTATATAGAGGAGGAAACCTATTTCCATGAGGAAAAATTGATTGAAGATGTGTCCAGATACTATAATCATGTTTCCACTCATGTGAGATCTTGGTTAGGGAAGTGAATTGTGAAGTTAAAAAGGAAGTCATCATGTTCAAAGGTGAAATGTGAAGCTTATGGAGTAAGTTAAGTATCATCATATCTTGACTTTGCCATAATGTTCAAACCTCTTTAAGGAATAAGCCAAAATGTGCTAGTCAAGCTACTAAGGCATTCATGACCATCATGTGTGAAGGATCAAGGCATCATTTATCTCCATGAGAGGAATATGTGCAAAGAGGTATATGAGCATCTTGAATTTGATTCCATTCGAGAAGAATTTTGGAGCAGGGAGGGGTAAGAGGATGATATTCATATAGAGCACCATGTATGTAAGAATGAGAAATCTTCCTAAGTTTCACTTGATGTCACTCACTTGGTAGCATTCTTAAACACTCATTCAAACCTTGTAGTGTGATCACACTTCAAATAAGGAAGGACATTAATACCACCTCATTTCGGTCCAACACGTGGCCACATGACAAGAATCTTATTTAGTGAGAAATCCTTCCATCTACATGGTGAATACCTATTTAAGTAAGTGATAGATAATCAGATTTTTTTTTAGCATCATGGAGTTGATTTGTGATCACTAGGATTAATTGTGGAGGCATTGAAAAGTAAGAGAGTGATCCTCGCCCTTGCCTTGTAATTAAAAGAGACAATCCTATTCCCATCATAAGATAGATCTCATGAAAATGTTTCTAAAAACTTAAGTCATCACCTGAGGTTCTAGAAACATGATTTCAACTCATGGTAACTCATTTTTACCACTTTTTCATGTTAGAAGTTTCATCACTCAAAAACACAATGTAGGGTATTAGGAAGGTGTTTTCAACTTAGAAAATTTGGCCCCATCCTCACAAGATCCTCAACCATGGTAAACAATAATCTATTTATGACATTACCCATTCTGAGAGGTCCTTATCAACATTTAAAAATATTCACCTATCACCATGTGATGACCATCTATCTAGAACTTGAAAATTTAAGGCCATTTTTGTTTGGAACCTGAAGGGGAAGATGCACTATTTTGAAATTCTTCATGAAACCTTCAATTATTGAAGAAAAATGGATGTTACCAACATGTATAGGATTCAAATATCTTTCTAGTGCTTATTTGTTTCCCTCCTAACTCCTCACAGAGCTCCTAAAATCATCCGGAGAAGTCATATTTCACCATTAGAGTGTTTGTTCCATGCATGTAGAAAACCCTTTGTTGAGAAGATTGTCCTTGAATGAGAAAACCTTTCCTAAATCTTCCTAAATTTCCTTCAACACTTCAAAAATTACCTAACATCATATTTAAATGCTTAATATATTTCTTGAACGCTCCCAGTGGGTATTTGATTAACTCATCAATAATCCTTGTAAATTGAAACAAACTTAAAAGCCTTAATAATTTCTTTTGAGCCAAGTTGAGAGTGTTATTGAGGTAGGTTGGCCAGAGGAAGGATGCATCAATGAATGGAAAGTAACATATTCAAATGTGGGCTTAGTTTTTCATGCTTAAAGTTTCAATTTTTCGTGCAATATATTTTTCATGACAACACCCTCTTACCACTTTCGCCAAATTCCTTTTTGGTAACGCAAAAAATTATTTCACTGGTATATTTTCCATACATGACATTATTTCAACGGTTTCTTGGAAAAACACAAAAGGATATTTGAAAAGAATTTTTCTTAATGTTGATGTAGATTTGATTGCTTATGAAGTATGTGGCACTTGAATCAACCTTCCTACTCCTACAATAAGGTAATAAAGTAACTAATTTACTTAGCATAAATCTTGATGAAACTCATTAGTTTATTTTTCCAATGAAAGTAAATGAATGTGTGGTGTAGAAACTAAATCACTAACTTTGGGTAATATTTTAGTCCCAGTCTTATACTACTATTTAGAGGGTTTTTAAGTGAAGAAAATATTAATTAGCCCCCATTTTTTGGCCATCTTACTTTTTTTATTTCATCATTCTTGACCTCTTGCACTCGCATGCCCAGTCATCTTCTATCATCTCACATTATTTTAGCCTTGATTGGGGCACCCAAGCTAGTATTGGGGCTCCCTGGTCCTACTAGGGGTGCCTCGATCCTTTTTGACCTTTCCTGCCACTTTTTGGGCTCTTTCTATTCATTCGAGGTCTTTATATTTTTAGTGGTAAGCCATTTTAGGGTTAATTAAGAAATTAGATCAAGAGAACCCTATAAATATAAAGTTATGAGACCATAATGAGGGACCAAATACTAGGTACTGCTATCATCATCTATGGTTGCATCCATCTAGATCTCATTTGCATCCATCTAGATCATCACAATGGGAGAAGGATGGTTCATATGCATCACACAAGCATACGAGGGGTTTCTATTATATTTCATCCACCATTCTACTACATTTTTTACGTCTATTTATTACTCACTACTTCACCAAGCATGATTGGCACAAGAGAACCTAGGGCACATGGTTCACACACACACACACACTAGAACTATATTTGGGTCTAGAATGTAGTACAACGCTTAGTTAGTAAGTCCACTATTGTGGCAGTTGAGTTCAAGCTAACCTATTCATTTGCATTCTTATTTTTTAGGGTCTTGATACTTCTTGTGGTTTTTGTAGGTCTCCTATTCATCTTGGATTAGCAGCAACACCTAACATAGCCCAGTGAATTTGATGTGACACACAACGAGGGTTTTAGACCACCTGTTGAACCTGTGAGACTCAATTCCAGATCTTTTGCACAGACAAGGGCATCCATTTTGCATACCAAAATTCCCATAGGTGCCCCGATCCCTCTCCAAGCACCCCAGTCCAGAGAATCAGTCCAAATCTATCTCTTTTAGGACCTTTGCATGGTCGTTCCTGCTTCTTGTTTCTCTAGCCAGTTCTACAATAAAATCTTGCAAGTTCATCAAATCAGCTAATTCACTTTCTCACTCTTCTTGAATATTTAGGGTTGCTATGTCCATTAGCTTAGTTTTCTTGGGTCATTTCCATACTTATTTACTACATTTATTTACTATTATTACATGATGTTCTAGATTAGATTAACTATCATTATTCCACATCTCCTAGGTAATTTTAGTTAATCATTTTGGGGAACCTGAAATCTATCTTAGTGCTTAAGATCCTCATTTTTCCTCTATCATGGGTCAAGTTTCTCTATCTCATTTACTTAAGATATATCCCCATTTCCATGTTATTTTGAAACAATCCCTAGACGCCAAGGATTATGATGATAATACACTGCCACATGAAGTAAGTCCTATGCTCACTTGTCTATTTAATGACCCTAGTGATTCTCCATCTAATAAACCCCTATTGGAATCAATCCACGCTCTACATGATTTATTTCAAGATAAATTTAAGGCCATGGAATCCACGATTATATCTCTCAAATATGAAATTCAACAAATTAAGGATTCTTCTCAATCGCATGTTTGTGTTCTTTCTACTTCTCATATGCAATCAATGTCCACTACATGTCATCTCGCTGAACCTCAATACATGCCATTACCTAAACCTATCATATTTGAGCATAATACTACGCAATAAGACATTATTATTCAGCTCTTTAGTCATCAGTTGATCACTCTACCACCTACTCATCACTATCCTCCTTATCAAATAAAAAAGTATTAGGGTTATCCATATTGTAATTATCATCGAATAAATGGACACAGTGAAAATGATTACTATACTTTACAACGTAGAGTGAAACATCTTGAGTGTTAAGGGTTTATCTCATTCACCACCCTATGTCATGTTACATCATCCTATATAATTGTTACATCCAATGGGCTCTTATGTTTGTTCCTTCTACATCTAAGGAGCATCACCCTACTACTTCTCATGCACTTTCTTCAGTTAGTCAAGAGTTGCATAAGAAATCACTTATAGTATCACCAAGTCAACATAAGAAACAACCTCTCACAATTAGTTCACCACCTCCTCATACCAAGGATTTTTTAGTGGTGAATATTTGTTATTTGGTGAATATTCCATTTTAAGAAAAATTGAAAAGGTGATTTTTTCAGAGAAGGTTAGTGTACTGTCTGCCTAAAATTTTCACTATAATTTTTTGTATGGGTCAGCTTCGCCTACCATTGAAAACTACTCCTATATAAACCTAGGTAATTTTCTTAGTAGTATACTAGTAACTTACAACTAACTTATTGAGGTACCGTCTGAATTACTTGTTGACACACAACAAGAGAAGGTGTTGACGTGTGACAAGAGGGCTGCTGATGCACAACAAGGGAGGGTGTTGACACACGACAAGGGAGGGTGTTGACATGCGACAAGGGGGTTGCAAACATGTGAAAAGGGAGGGTGTTGACACGTGACAAGGGAGGGTGTTGACACACAACAATGGGGTTGCAGATGGTTGAAAAGGGTGAGAATTTTTTGGTGTCGTGTGACAACAAGGTTTGCTATCGCATGACACAAAAACAATGCTCCCCCTTAAGAATTTACAGGTGAAAATTTGACTCTGAAATCCTGGAAATTTTACATTTCCAGCAAAAGTGTTCCAGGTATATTCACCAGGGATTTTCCACCTCCAATTTACCAAAGGATTCTTAAAATGAACCCTACCTCCTACTAAGTCTTCTATTGCATTACCAAGTCAACCTAAAAAAACTCCCTTAAAAAGTTAGTGCAACTTGGCATCCTCTCAAATCTAAGCTCCAATCAATCACTTTCATCAAAGCAACTAATTCTCTTACTAGTGGTCAATATACATATCTAATTCCACCACCCTTGCATCGTTCTACTATTGATTTTATCCAACATGGCTCAACCACACACAAACGTGGTCTTTGGTAGATGAATATCTTCTCGATGACATTACATGATAACATATTTCACTACACACATTTTGGGGGCATAATATTCACATCCCCCTCTGTCATCATCATATTGACATAGGCACCTCTCTCATCTTTGGATTATCATTCATTCTCATATTTACATAGTACTACACCACACTCCTAGAATTTACACATACCTCATCTTGGCATTATTATACATATATCTCATAGTCATACGCTTTCACCATCAGGTACATCAGATGAAGGACCTTCATCCTTCACAATCATTAGTTAGTTAATTACCTTTATGGCATGGGTGGCATAACATCTCATACATTCCCAACCACTCACCTTAGCATCTACACATGTCCCATCCTTGTATTTTCATACATCATCATTGTCATACTCACCCTACATTTTAGCGTCATCATTTCCCTTTGACACACACTCTTGTGCTTCGGTTCACACTTTACTGTTGAGGGATTACTCCACACGAACCCCACATACTGCACCATAGGTACTACACACTATGTATATTCACACATCTTTCATTGTACATCATACATTATACGTTTAGTCTACATCATCTCATCACATATTTACACATTATACACATTTTACATATTGTCTATGTGTCTAACATCATCCTACATAATACATCTACATTACACATTGCGAATCTTCACACATTTTGCATCATACATCTTATATCCTACATTTAGACTGTATCATTTCGATCATTACACAGCTACACATCATACATTATACTAAGTCTTCATCTACACATCTAGCATTACATACTACTCATACTACATAGTGCGCACCTTACACTTTTTAGTCTACATACACACCTTACATTGCATCTTATACATTGTACATTACACATTATACTTAGTACATGGTAGGCTTTCATCATTACATATACTACATTGTCTTCTACGCGTTGCACTTACTACCCTATGACACACTTTAGTTCATCGGTCCATACTTGAGTGCCGAGGGTTTAAAAATCAAATGGACCTTATATTCATCATGCGTTTATCATTCTCCCTTTCTTCATGTGACAATTCTAGGTTAGTGGCATATGCTATAGGCTAAATGGTCACCTACTCTATCATCTTTTAGTGGTATACGCTTTAGGCTACATCACCACTCCTTACGATTCATCTGGTAGTGATATACGCTATAGGCTAAATTATCACTCCTACATTCATTTTGACATGATATACGCTTCAGCTATAGGGTTCACACACATATCATCTTTTCTAAGTCACAGGTCATCACCATTACACACATACATACTCATCACAACATGATAGACACACAACACACTATTTGACCATTTCCCGATAACACACTCTCGTTTACAGTTCATTATTGATTGCTGAGGGGGAAAAATGAATGAACACCATTGCATAAATTTCCATTCACTCAGGGGAGTCTAACTCTTACCATCCATTTTGCATTCCATTCCATCCATCCACAACATATTGCATGTCTTGGTCACTTTTACTCTTGCTTACTTTTGGTTGTATATGGTCACTTATTGCACATGCTAATTAGATATCTTGTATGTCATTTATCTTTACCATACACACATGCATGTTAATGCATTTTTCTAGTTGTGATCACAGATAGTGGTCTCTTGCACATAAAACGGATGCTCACCTTCTACCATTCCTACACTAGTCGCTGGGGGCATCCAGATTCGTCTCACAGGTGATATTGTTTCATTTTGTACTTAGTAATTTCCATTACTTGCTTATACATGCTTTTGACATACTAGTTATATTTCTAAAATTCTAATGGGTGCTTCATGTGTAACATTTGTTATGTAGGGATATTGGCTTCCATACTTGTTTGTTACATTATTTTCTCTTGTCTACGGGATTTACCCTATATTTGGTGTGCACACTTGTTTGTTGTATATGGCCATGATGGCCTTGAGTGTCTTATGACATTGTGAGTGATGTCCCATGTTTGCAACCCACTTTGTGCAGCTTATCTTTGTATTCTCCATGTTTACTACTTTTTTTGGTAGCTTATACACTATTTGCATAGATTACACATTTCTTTATACATGTACATTTGTTTTTACTAACACTTGTCTTTGGCTATCCTTCATGTTTGTGTATGCCTTGGTTTCTACCAAGTGCATTATCTTTCTCCTGTAGGGCAAAGTTTCAAGGTTCATGTGGTTGGTCCTCTTTTGGGGCCACATTCTCCTATCAGTGAGATTATATACGCCCCCAAAGAGGGAGGCATAATTTTGGGTTTTCTACATATTGCATAGAGATTATACATCGGTTCGGTTCAGTTATATACATCGATTGGGTTAAGACTAGTCTACAAACCTCATACACAATGGATTTTACAAGACATGGTTTTCCTTTGCATTCGGGGGAGCAGTTAATGGTTGGAGTATACAACAAAATTCCTCCCAATACTTCTTCTACCATTGGTGTCAGATCGCCCAAAAAAACTAAGAGAGTATAGAGATATCTTCACACATCTTCAGGGAAGATGTTATAAGAAGGAGAATAATGCAGCTTTCTTTCTACACTTCTTTGACCAGGGTGGTGTGGGATCACCCAAAAAACTCACAGTACAAGATATCCTTCTACATCCTTTATCTCAACATGGATTAGGTCCATGTTAGAGTAGGTATTTACCTTAGCTCATGTTCACCTAGGTACATTATTTACCTTTATTGTATTTATCCTCACCCACTTATGTGTGTGGATATTTCTTTTATCTTATTTAGATATTAGGAGATATTAACTAGTTGTTAGGTATAGTTCTTTCCTTGATCTATGGTATTAACTAGATCCTTGATGTCTAGTTCTCTCCTAAATCTATGGCCTTGACTAGTTATTTGATGACTAGTTATTTCCTTGATTTATGACTTGATCTACGACCTTGACTGGTTCTTATATTGTTATTCCTTGCCTACTTAAGAAAGACCCATTCTCAATGTATTGCATTGAGTTCCATAATAATATATGATATTGTTACTCATTTGTTTGCAAAGGTTTTATGTAAAGTTATTATGGTGAATTGCTTTCATCTTATAGATCATGGTGTTTAATTAACATCTGTGTTCTTGGATTGGTATGATCTGGTTATCATTCCTTACATGGTATCATAGCAGGAGATTGCTGTTGGCATCTATTTGTAAGTTTTATTTTGCAAATAAATTATTTGTGTATTCATATATTTGGGATTTGGTCGTATTTTGTTGCTGCATGCATTTTTATACAAAAAAAAGTCTTCCATTGGATCTGGAAGGCATGAAAACCCTAATATCGACTGTAAACTTGACCAATTCTGAAGGCAGTCAGTTTTTGTGGTTTATTTATTTTTACATAGAAGCACACAGGCGTGCCTCGGGATTCAAGCCAAAAATGGGATTTTATTTATTTGGATTTGTTGTATTTCTCAAGATCTATACTAGTTTTTTTTTCTATTGCAGCGTATCTATCTCGGTTTGCGCACATGAAGGTTTTTAGATCTTTCCTTTTTTGGCAGGGGTCCACAGATGCTGTGCACGATTTTACTATTTTGGAAAAATCCGCAGGTTGCTATTTTCAACAATAAAGGTCATATGAGGGCTTAAAGCTTGTGATTCCTACTAGTAGGTGCTTAAACTCAGCCCCCTTTAATTTTATTTGTGTGGTGAAGGCAACAACAATTTATTTTGTTTTAGTGGCAACTAAAATAAATAACAGAGAAAAATATTAAAAAACTTGTATCTTTTGATTGGTAACTTGGTTTTGAGTGCCATTTTTTACAAAAGTGCTTATTTTTTCGTGATCTTTCCATTGGAGTTATTTATTTTGTGACTTGCACTATAATTATAAAGTGCCAAATATGGAGGAGTGTTGTAATCAATTGTGGATGTAATTTCGGCTGAGCCCGACATCCTAAATTTTTGGGAGTTGCAGTTTGTACCTATCATGGATTATGAGAATGATATGATTTTCTATGAAGTATGTGGAGTTCAAGAGGATATTGTAAAATTTTGGAAGAAAATAGATTGCTCAAGAAGTGAAATTCTCTTCTACAATCACTCATTCATGATAAGGATACAATAATACACTCCCTGCAAAACAAACTTGCTAGCCTACAACATCACCATCATATTGTAGACAACCATATCCATGCTCCTAGTCCACTTGCAGTTGTTGCTCTTGTACCCACTGACATTGACCTGTCAGTATTTGAGCATGAACATGCTTTTGATGCTTCTAAACCTGTGAGGCTTATTACTGCATGCTCTTCCACATTTGTGCCTATTAAAGTACCACATGTTGTGTATCCTACTTCTGCTCAGTTACATGGATTTTTTGGGAAGAATACCACTACATTCAATTCTTGCAAGCTCCGTTCTATGGGTCTCACTAGCGGAATCATTGGCAGACATTCACAAGGTATTATTTCCTCTATTCCACATGTGAAGTGGAATTCTCTTCATGACATTGGTTTTCAAGTAGATAATTCATTGGGATCACACATTAACAGAGCTACTTTTTTTTGTTCGCTTTGACTCTTTCTGAGGATCTTGAGCAACAAATGAGTTCTACATCTTCACTCAAGCTTGAGAAACCTGAGATTTTAGTTGTAAGATATGATCAACTTGACACACATTCTGATGTTCTTTTACATGCACCCATTGTGTATTTTACACCAAGTCATATGCAGACATCTTCTTCATCCATCCATTTTGATTTGGGGTGGATATCTGATCACTCATGGAGGCGACATAGGAATTCATTGAGAGGGAACTCTACAGGCATGGCTCCTCCACCATTTGGCCTCTTGCTCCACTTTCTATACCTTTTGCATTGTGATGCTTCTTTGTTTTGAGCATTTTTCTTTAGCAGGTGTACTGTATCTCTCTTGTTTGTTGAGAGATTTTATATTTGTATTTTTGACACTTTTGACATGTTGACAGTTATCTCTTATGGGGGTGCTATTCTGGTGGAGCCCAGTGTTAGTTTGTCAGTGTTCGAGTAGTTGTTTTGACAACTCATACAGATTTGTTGCGCCACTCCACCCATTTTAGCAGTATGGGAGGGTGTGGTGTTGATCCCGCTTCTTCGGGTTTTGTGTCCTTGCCTTGTTACCTTGGTTTTTCTTGGATCGTGACACTCTGAATTTTGTGTCCTTGCCTTGTTGCTTTGGTTATTGTTCTTGGATCGTGACACACACCTATTTGTAGCACTTGATCGAATTATGTTTGGTGTTTTTTTTTGCACTTTCGACATCACTCCATTGACAGTCTCCTTGTATGGAGCTATTCTGGTGGAGCTCAGTGTCAGTTGTTTTTGAGTTTTGTGATCGAGTAGTGGATTTAGACCACAGTGCACACTAAACTTCTTCAACATTGTATGGGTTTTTTGAGCCAAGCTTCTTGGGATGCCTTGTAGTGGGTTTTTTTACTCTCTTTACTTTGTTATTACTAGTTTTGGGTACCTTGTGGTGTCCCTTTTTTTCCAGTTATTGTACATGAGTACCTTATCAGGCCTAGTTGTCGGGACTCATACTATGGACATCCCACTTCTATTTTAGCCCCTAGCTTCACTTGAGGGGGGGGGTGTTAGAGTAGGTATTTACCTTATCTCTTGTTCACGCCTAGGTACATTTATTTACCTTTATTGTATTTATCCTCACCCACTTATGTGTGTGGATATTTCTTTTATCTTATTTAGATATTAGGAGATATTATCTAGTTGTTAGGTATAGTTCTTTCCTTGATCTATGCTATTGACTAGATCCTTGATGTCTAGTTCTCTCCTAAATCTATGGTCTTGACTAGTTCTTTGATGACTGGTTATTTCCTTGATTTATGACTTGATCTATGACCTTGATTGGTTCTTAGATTGTTATTCCTTGCCTATTTAAGAAAGGGCCCATTCTCAATGTATTGCATTGATTTCCATTATAATATATGATATTTCTTGTCATTTATTTACAAAGGTTTTATGTAAAGTTATTCTGGCGAATTACTTTCATCTTATAGATCGTGGTGTTTGATTAGCATATGTATTCTTGGCTTGGTACGATCTGGTTATCGTTCCTTACAGTGCACATGTTTCATTTGCATAATTTACATTTACATGCCTTTTTACATACATGCATTGTGTTTTTTACACATACATACATATATATTTGACTAATTTATCTTTTTTTTCCTTGCAGGTATGACTGTATGAGAAAAAAAATAGTCAAATGGGGGCAAAAAACAAGCAATAACAACAATAATGGAATCAACAATGAAACTTCACAGAAGCACACTTCACATACTAACCATGCATGTACACTACATGCATCGACATCAACACACACATTTCCACCCTAGGTTCACTCTCATCACTTTTTTTTGTTCATTTTAATCTTTAGTTTCCATGCTCCATCATCTTTTTGTCATTCGACACTTTTTCTAGTCCTTCAACATTCGTTTCTTCATCGATCTACAAGGTTATCAGGTACACATCTCTATCTACTTTATGTTACCAGAAATTTTCCGCTCACCCAACATAAAGTGGGGGAAAATGTAGACACTAAATCACACACTTTGGGTAATATTTTAGTCCCGGTCTCATACTATTTAGAGGGGTTTATGAGTGAAGAAATTACTAATTAAAACCCCATCTTTTGGCTATCTTACTTTATTTTATTTCGTCATTCCTGACCTCTTGCATCCGAATGCCCAATTAGATTCTATCATCTCACATTATTCTATCCTTGACTAGGGTGCCTAGGTTGGTACTTGGGGAGCACATGGGTGCCTTTGGTCCCACTAGGGGCACCCCAATCCTTTTTGAACTTTCCTGCCACTTTTTGGGCTCCTTCTATCTATTCGAGGTCTTTATCTTTTTAGTGGTCAACCATTTCGGGGTTAATTACAAAATTAGATCAAGAGAACCCTATAAATATAAATTTATGATACCATAATGAGGGACCAAATGCTAGGCACTACTATCATCATCTAAGGTTGCATCCATCTAGAGCTCAATTATATCCATATAGCTCATCACAAGGGGATAAGGTTGGTTCATCTGCATCACACAAGCATTGGAGGAGATTCTATTCTATTCCATCCACCATTCTACTACATTTTTACATCTAATTATTTCTCGCTACTTCACAAAGTGTGAATGACACATGAGCACATAGGGTACATGGTTCACACACACTAGAACTACATTTCGGTCTAGAATATAGTGCGGTGCTCAGTTAGTAAGTCCATTATTGTGGTAGTTGAGGTCAGTCCGACCTATTCATTTGCATTATTCTCTTTTTTAGGGTCTTGATACTTCTTGCGGTCTTTTACAGGTCTCCTATTCATCTTGGATTAGCAGCGGACTCCTGACACAATATAGTGAATTTGATGCGACACACAATGAGGGTTTTAGACCACCTTCCAATCCTATGAAACTCATTTCTAGATCTTTTACACAAACTAGGGTGGCCATTTTGTAGACCAGAGAACTCGTAGGTAGCCCCCAATCCCCTCTCTAGACGTCCCAATCCAGAGAATTAGTTCAGATCTATCCTTTTTAGGACGCTTTGCATATTCATTCCTGCCTTCTTGTTTCTCCAGCCATTTCTGTGACACAATTCTACAAGTTCATCATATCAGCTAAGTCACTTCCTCACTCTTCTTACATATTTAGAGTTTTTATGTCCATTAGTTTAGTTGCTTTGGTCATTTCCATACTTATTTACTATATTTATTTTACTATATTTATATGCTATTCTAGATTAGATTAACTATCATTATTCCACAACTCCTAGTTAATTTTAGTTAATAATGTGGAAGATTTTGCACATTTTCACCTACTCCTACCCTAACCTTTATTGAGTGTTCTAAATATATCGATGTGATGCACTATTTTAGCTTCAACTCTTCAAGTTACATCTTATTCTTCTATTGAACAAATGAACATATCATGGGGGTCCTTAGATAGATCATCTTCTTGCCCACACCTAACTATTATTAATCTATATTATAAGGATCAAATGATTATATACACTGCCAACATAGGAACCAAGGTCACTCCCTTGCATTGTTGATTGTGAGGATCACTCAGAGTGGTCCTATTTAAGATGAATTCCCTAAGCTTGTAAATTAGCGTAATCATCCATAGTATGATTATACCATATTCTAAGAGGAAATTAGGGATTCAACTCCATGCTCATGGGAAAATTCATGAGTTCATATATTTGATCAATTATCGCTACCTTTGGGATTTGTGTGGTTTGTAAATTCTAATTTTAACACATTTAACACTCCTAAAAATGTCAGGTAAACAATCTAAAAGGCCCCATAACCTAAATAATGACTATATTCTTTCCCAAAATAGACATCGACTGCAGAAGTTAAACCCTAAAATCTTTAGGATGAATGCTGAAATCCTGAAAAAATACCTATGTACTGACCAAATAAGAATATGAAAAACTGTCTTCTAAACCATGACTGATGGAGATGTGAGACTAGTTCCATAAGGTATACAAAATTAATATATGAAAAATTATACTTAAACCATTTTTTTAGTAAATAATATCCCTCCCAAAAGCACATATACCACATTGCAAACATGAACATCAACGTGTTATAATGTGATCGTGTTATAACGTGGGTGCGTAATAATGCACTCTGCGTAAGTAACACGAGTGTGTTTCATCTTCTTTGGATTTTAAATTCCCTATCCATAGGCTTGCATTTTCCTTGGATATCCAACCTAAGGTTTGGAATGTGTAATCTATGAATAAATTGTGTTTTATAAAAAAATCAAAATCTCACATGTACACCCCTATATCTCATGTGTTATAACATAATAATCCAAAAAAATTATACTACGACGTCAAGATCAATTTTATCTTGATGACGATACACTTCTTTCTAAAATCTGATTAGTTTAAGGCTTTCATCCTTAATTTATTTTATTATTTCCTTCTTTTCTTATCAAAACGCATGCATACGTTTTTGTACACAATTTATGATTTTTTCATCCAAATTAAAAAAAATGCCTCTTTTAAACTCCATTTTACACGCATTAAAAAATGATTTATTTTCTCAAAGTTATGGGGGTGTACACACAAATGTTTCATTTTTCGGTATGTGTGCACTTTGAAAATTAATGAAAATTATATATTCATCCAAAAATTAAGAAAAATTAGCGGAACCTCATAGTCTTAGCTAACTTTTTACTGAAGGGATTTGAATTTTTTTTTATATAACTCAAAAAATGGGGGGGCACACACACAATAGGTTGTTATATTTTTTGACACAAAATAGGCATGCTTTGTGTGCACACCACATTTGACCTACTTAATCTTCCACCATTTTAAAAAAATTAGTAGTTTAGAAATTAGATTCCAAGCACTATGATATTTATTCTTATCACATTGTTAAATTTTGAGCATATGCATGCCAAATTATTAGATGAAGTTCAGGTTTTGCTGATTTTAGGAAAAATGTGTCCACTTTTGAACCCCTTTTGGTCCCCCATTCCCATGCATTTACCCATGAACAAATGGAAGAGTACTTTTTATTTCTTGAAACCAAGGAGGATGAGAAAATTGAGCACGACCTCTCTAAGGAGCTGATTATACCACCTTCACCAAAGAAGTGTACTGATGATCATCATGGTATTTTTGCTCCAACATGGTTCTCTCCTTCCTAACATAATTCTACCAACTTCACCAAAGAAATTTAAGATTCTATAAGGGAGGATCAAGATGGATTTGAAGATTCTTCTCATATTGTTTCTCCAACATGGTTCTCTCCTTCCTATAATGAGGATGATCTAATGGGTTTTGAGCTCAAAGGTGTTCCTTTCCCACGTAGCGTGGACATCTTCTCCCTATCTGAAAATAGTGAAAAGCAAGTATCCTTGTACTTGTAAGAAGGTGAGCTCTAGATGACAAGAAATCTTGAGCAAGGTAACAAGGATTCTTCAAATGAGTTCTGGTCATATGTGGATCAAATTTTTAATCATCTCCTTGAAGCACAATGCAAATAATCTTGTAATGAAGATGACAATGAGTATATTATAGATTTGAAAGAGAAATCAGTGCAAGACATCTTAAAGATCATAGAAAAAATTGAAGATCCTTAACTTGGTCCTTAGATCCTAATTCAGTCCATGGAAATACAAGATAGGTATGAGGCAAGTTGTTATTCTTCTTTCAATGCACCAATGTTCAATAACGAGATGGAGCAAATGGACGAGCTCAATGTTATTTTTGAATCCTTTGCATGTGATCATGAATGTGAAGGTAAGATTACACCTTTTTCACTTTGTGAAGAAGAGTGCATCCATGATAAAACAAAAATGGATAGAAATCTATAATCTCCTATGAATATTCTCACTTATGAAGACAACACCTCCACAACGGAGGATGATAAAAAGGAAAATTTTGAGCCAATTTGTATTGAAGGTAAATTTTTAGAACAAAGTGTAGGAGTCTTGTGAATGGAGTCAATGTCAACTTGTTCTGACCACCTTTAGATGCCCTATCAATTTTGAGCAAGATTCCATACTACAACGTTCACTCAAGGGTGATGAATGCTTCTATGACAAAAGCAAGGATTGCAGTTTTGAAAATGATGTCAAGTTCAATTTTGAGTTGGTAGGTATTGAAAGAAATTGTTCCAGACAACAAAGTGAGAATGTGCAAGACCCTTGTGAATAAATTCAGAATCATATTGCACTCACCATTTCCAAATTCCTTACTAGTTTTGAACATGAGTCCATGCTGTAAAATTCACTCATGGATGATGAATACCTTCGTATAATTCATGTAGCCTCCATTTTTGAAATAAATTACTCAGAGAAACAAAGTGATAGATTTAAAGAAGTTGTTGATTGGGAAGAGAATCTACTTGTTCTCACTTCCCCCAATTTCCTTGATGATTCAAGTAATGATTTCATGTTGAAACATCCATTCAAGGGTGATGAATGTTTCCATGGAAAAATCAATGATTTCATCTTTGAGAACATGAAGAAATGTCTACAGGTGTTCATAAAGCATCAGGATGAGACTACAAGAAGAAAGGATTTTAAGAAGGTAACAAAGTGTTCATTGAATGCAAAAATGTTTTCAGTAAAATATATGTGTCAAGATGGAATATTGGTCTCTATCCTTCTTCTCAAACTACGAAAATCCATCACTAGAGCATGACACAATCAAATAAAGGTATTTGAGCTTTAAATGTCTGAATTTAGTCTGTTGTTCCATGACGGTGTGTACTTATCCCAACCTGATTTTAGGTATGTTTACATTCTTTCCCTACCTCTATGAATATCCCTCCATTGTAATATATTTTCCCTTTTCGTCGTGTGTTGTTTTACGCTTTTGGTGTGTTTCCCTTTTGGAAGTGTGTTTGTTTGGAAGAAATGACTCCATAAGCCTAATGGACAAGGCACTAGTCCACGTAGTGTCTTGAGATTATGTGGTTCCTACTTATTTTTTCCTCACTTTTTTTGATCCAAAACAAGTCCCTAAGATAGAGAAACTGTTGTCATGCAAATTTGTAAAATGAAAATTTCAAACTTTCAATCATTCCAACTAAGCCAAAATTGAAAAATTTCTCCTAAGCCTTCCTAAACCCCTCTTCAGATCAGTTAGTTTTTTGTATCATGCTCATCCAGACCTTGTAATTTATTCCCATGTATTGAAAAATCTTGTGTAATTATTTGCAATGAGGTAGAAAGATCATTCATTGCCTTCAATAAAGTGCATCCAATGACTAGTTTCTCAGTAGGCCTAAAAAGTGCTAATTCTAGCCATTTATAGGGCTGATGTGCACTCTCTGGGATGGAACAAAAATACCATACTCATCTAGAGGTTGTATTGAAGAGATATTAACATTTTAGAAGTGATTTAGGAAAGTTTATGGAATATTTAGAGGTTTAGGGATAGACTAAGAAACATCATGTTTCACATGTGCAAAGAGTAAGTTGTTTAAATCAGTACTTGATCTTCTACAGATGATTCTAAGAGCTTTGTAGGGATTTAAGAGGAAAAAAAAACATTGGAAATATTGAAGAGATCTCTACATGATGGATGTTTTCAAATATTTCACAAAACTCAAGTATCTCGTATGGAAACTCAATATGTGCATACACACCCTATTGTCCCAAAGAAAAGGAGCTATTTTTAGGGATTTTTAGGTATAATTGAAGGATGAAAACCATTTAATTGATATTGGGATTCAAAATCAAATAATAAATTCACCCAAAAAAAAAACTCTTAGAGCTCTAAAAACCTCTTCATCAAGTCTTCTCTCTCACGGTTCGAGATGAAAACCATTGTTGATTGTATGAGACCTCCAAAAACCTGCAAACAAAGACACCATGATGTCAAATTTATTCCAGGGCATCCATGATGGTTGGAATGGAGCTATTCTCATTGCCATCAAACCAGACAAATGACTCTACAAAGCTTTGCAATGAGTTTTCTTCTTCAAAGGATCCCTGTGATAACTAAACCTCAGAGACTCCATTAATGGCTTCTATAATAGCTTCAAACCTAAAACTTGTTTCCTATTTTTTTAAAAAAATTTTCTCAAGAGTTTTAGTGGTTAAAAACACAATGAAAACTTAGAGCACGAGATCATGAGGACGAGTCAAATCTAATGAAGACATTTTCATTCCAAATGGACATGGATAAGTGGTGATTATAAAATAGTAAGTATCTAGTTCCCTAACTCACTATAAATATAAATTTACTAAAAATAGTAAGTTATCTCAAATCAGTGCATTTAGAATACTCAGAGAACAATGAAGATGACAAACTTGGCAATTTTTTCCAAAAATAGCGAAAAATCAATAAAGAAAAAAATAACTTTCTAAAAATAGAATTTTTTGAAAAAGGGTACATAATAATCAATGGAGTTGTATTGAGTATGCCAGAGGATCGAGAATATCAAACTTGAGAAAATAAGTTGAAAATATCCCAAAATAACAGGTCTTGGTCCCACTTGCTAAAAATAGAAACTCTCCGTTTTGGATGTAGAAAGTTGTAGTTGGCTCCATATTCCAACATCTTGTTGCTTTTGGACATCCTAACAGGTTTGTAAGGTGGTTTCATATCTCAAACAAGGAATCTCACCATCCACTGGGATCCTAAAGAATCATTCTAGTCACAATTCTGTCTAGGATCAAGAAAAAACATAGCGGGGCACAACAAGTAAAAGATGAAAACTTTGTACAATTTGAAAATATTTGAAAAGATTCAAGATCTTAGGGTAAATTCAAGCTAAAGGGTTCATCGTAACTTATCAATCATGTTAAATCCATTCACACCTCTTCAGTGTGTTGGTTGGGTTGAGTTGGGTGAGCCAAGGTGAGCTAGCTAGGTGAGATGGTTGGAGTGAGCTCAGTGAGATAAGTGAGTCAAGGTGAGTTGGTTGAGGGTAAAGCATTAAAAGTAAGATCTATCATGCATGAGGTTTCAAAAGGGAGGATAATGAACAAAGAGAACAAAGCGATTCCATATTCCATGAGAGATCATAAGCAGAGAAAATCCCATTATAGATCCCACATAACTTATTGAGTCAATAAATAGTGATACATTACATAATCCATCTCTTCAGGGGCATCCAGGTATGTCTCCCCTAATGGTGGAGATTTCCCACGATGAGAAAGAAGTAATCCATGGATTTAAGCTCCTGAAAGTGCTATAATGATCGACATCATGTTAAATCTTGAAGAGCCATTCCCATGGATTTAAGAAATGCTCAAAATTGAGCCAAGAACAAAGCAAAAAACTTTCAATCCCAACCTTGAAGTAATCTTAAGAACCTTGAAATCCAAGTGAAGGAGGAAGGCCTAGATAACTTTCCCACTTCTTTAGTGGCATCTTTGGTAACTAGTATGTGGAATTTTCTTGGCTTGATAATAAAATCCAATTGAGGAGAGGAACCCATCAGAATTTGAGTTGATCTGCATCTCATTAGGACAAGCTTCACACAAGGGTGATTCTCATCTATTCATGGAATCCTCTTCCCTCCTCCTTTCTCAGAATGAAGAGTACAAGTGAGCAATTGAGCAATTGGAAGAACAGGTAAAAACACTCAATGCTCATATTCAACCCTTCTTAGATTCCTATTCAACATCTTCTCTTCTTGTAGAAGACTTTCATCCAATCAACAATTTCAATCTTGAGGTGATCAATAAAGAACAAGGTTACATGTGTATTAGGTAGATTTCAGGTATATGTTATTAAATGCAGAAAGTACCTAAAGATCAAAACATGGAAGGGTTTAGTGATACCTGTGCTAATATTCACAATGTTGGGATGATCAAATGTGAATAATGGATAAGTGATCCTCCCTTTTTCCAAGGGAAGAGACATGTAAGAAAAGAAAGCTAAATAAGAAATATTAGATACAATGGGATGACAAGCTACTCAGAAAAAGGCCAATTCCGGGAATCCAAAGGGACTTCTTTAGAAGATGTAATCTTGTTTTTTATACAATCAAGTGAGTTGATAATTATGATAAAATAATAAATGATAATAATGGAACTAAAAATCAAGGTGACAAGGGTATATATTGTTCTTCTTCATAGGTGACCCATGCTAAAGTGGTGGTAATATGGATAGCTTCAAAGTAATAATACCAATAGTCAGTGGCTGCTTGTTGGATTTCACGGAGGAACTTGATATGATTCTTATTGATGTCTTTGATGTCAAGTGTGAATTGGATAACTCACAGGGTCGAGATCATGGAGGTTGTTAAATTGTCTCCCACATGAAGGGAAGCTAAATGATTAGAAGATTGTAGATGTTTTGTGATAGGATGTGATTGGCTTGGAACAATCATCTATAGCAGATGTATGCTTGCAATAAACAAGTTAAATCTAGAGATATATATTAAAATTGACAAAAAGCTATGATTTGATTAAAAGAAACTGATGAACAAAAAATCGTAGGTGATTTAAAGGAATCACTGGTGATTTAGGAGAATCATGGGCAATTCAAAGGAGTCATCAACGATCCCTGTAAAAATATCGATTTTCTTGAAAAATAGAAAACTTATGTAAACAAACATCTAAGTTGATGATTTTGTAAATGTTATGAGATAGGAGCAATGATAAAATAAAGGAGTACCTTATAGTATGAAAACTACACTGTGGAATGTCTGCAAAGGATGATGATGTTGATTTTTTGGCTTCCTACAAAGATTACTGATAACTTTAATGCATAAATTGATGTGTTGTAGCTCCTTGAGGTGATCTAATGTAGTTGTTAGGCTAGAAGATTTGTTGAAGTGCCATAGGTTTGTAGTTGGATTTAAAGGAAAAAATGCACAGACATCTAAACGGTTTCATAAGATCCTTGAAACAAGAGTTCAAAATCCTATTTATAATCGCTGACGATTTGTTAGAATCACCTATGATCCAAAAGATTCAGGGAAGGCATTTAGAAGTGGTTTTAACGACTTGCCAAATGAGATTTTTAGGTATGGGGATGAGGAAAAATGGTTATGGAAGATGTTAGATGAGTTGGGGAGGTTAGGATGAAATGGGTTAGGGATAGTTTAAATATGGTTAGGTGGTTTCAGGGGAGTAAGGGTAAATTTGGATGGGTAAATGTGATTTATGAGGGGGTAAAAAATGATTTTACGGGATGAAGAGGATGTATTAGGTAATGTTTATAGTGATAGGTTTTGTTAGAGTAATGTGCGTATGTAGGGGGTAGGTAGGTGACAAAAATCTAGTGTCTACATTTTCCCCTTTTTCGAGTGGTTTGTGATGAAAAACTACTAGACAAAAATAGTTTGAGATGGTTTTCTTGTGTTTAGATGGGTGATCCCCCTCAAATCGGGGGTGATTGCGAGAATGTGAAATGATCACCAATTTTATTTAGTTGATTAGATGGTTTAACATGTGTTTCATTTTAAGTTACCCCATGATGAGGTATAGAAACAAGACTGATGCTTAACCACAAAATCAAATGATTAGGGGAACCAAAGGGTTTGTGTCCTATATAGACGATATGATTTGTTGGGAGTGGATGTGGCTGTAAAGATGGGCTTCCAAGACAAGGGAGCCACGTGATAGGGAAACAAAGGGATTTTGTGTCCTATAGATGTATGATTCGTAGGGAGTAGATGTGGTCCCAAATATGGGCTTCCAAGACTAGGGAGCCAAGTAATAGGGGAACCAAGGGGTTCATGTTCTATTTATGTATGGCTTACCAGTGCTAAGGTTTGAAAAATAAATTTGAGATGAATTGTATATAGGAGCCATAATTTGACTGGATTTTTTTACATAATCAAGGAAGTATTTGATGTGATTGATTGGTTGTAAGGGGTTTGGATCCTCTTCAAAGGAAGGAACATGTGGAAAAAATGTGCTATTTGGATGAGGTACAATAAAAATGATGTTTGACATTGCCACAAAAGGTGGACTTATGAGGCTAGAAATTCAATTGATAGGGGAACCAATGGGTTCATGTCATATAGACATATGACTTAACAATGAAAAAGGAAAAAAAATGAAAAGGATGGGTTAAAATTTCAAGGGACAAAAAAATTGACTTTGCCACAAAGGTGTGCTTACATAGACATGAATTCAAATGATAGTGGAACCAATGAGATCTCGACCTATAGACATATGACTTGTAGGAGGTGATGGAAAATATTTCGAGACCTCTAGACAGAGGATCATATAGCAATCCTGGTGGTGATCAGGGGGAGTAACACCCTAAGGAGGTTCAGTTCACCTGGTAGATGTGATATTTTTGATGTATATGACTCTTTTTGAATCTAGTATTTGATGTATAGTTTTTGATATACAAATCTTTGAGACTCCAGATGATGTATAGTGATACATTGATATGATATATGATTATAATTTGTGTGTTGATTTATTTTAATGTGATGTTTTAGATTGATGTTGGTCCAATATTTAGATGTGATTATGCCATTTTAGATGTATAGATGATGATAAATGTTGATGGATGTTTGATGTTAGGTGTTTTAAATTGATGTTGATTCCGATATGATGTTTTTAAGCTATATATTTTATTGTGAACTATATATTAAAAATGTGTCTGTATTTATGGATAAGAATAAAAATGTGAAATGATTTCCTTTAGACTATATTTGATACATATGTGATGGTAGAATGTAGAGTGAAGGAACTTTTCATCTTTTGGGCTTATGACAAATTTTAACACATGACTAACAATGGGTAGTTACATGTAGGATCTTGGATAAAGATGAAAAGGAAATGTATACCTTCCTAGGACATGGGAAGGGTAAACACATGTAGGTTGTGTGGGAGGATAGGTTCTCATTTTAATGGTTTCATAAGCTCATGCCCCAACTATACATTTTATTTTTGACGTAAACTGATCGATGCAAGAAGTTTGTTCTAATGGGAAATCTGATTGATGAGGGAAGATTTCCTAGGATTCTTCTTGATATTTTGGAGTTTTTGAAGGTTGGTCGATGCGGGAAGACTTTTTACAGTGATATGCGGTAGTCATCCTTTGAGGGAGTGGTCTAAATTGTTTGAATTTTTGCTTTTTTTTCTTTGGATAGACATCCTTCGAGAGACCAATCTATAATTTACAGGAAGTTGTCCTTCAAGGGATCAGTCTGCTTTCCTTTTGAAAATATGATTTTGATATTTGATAGATATCCTTTGAGTGGATCAATTTATAATTTTCATAATACGCATCCATAAATATTTTTGACTTTATTTTTA
Source organism: Taxus chinensis (assembly GCA_019776745.2). Lineage (NCBI taxonomy): Eukaryota > Viridiplantae > Streptophyta > Pinopsida > Cupressales > Taxaceae > Taxus > Taxus chinensis. The sequence goes on along the minus strand of CM034153.1, from coordinate 662,950,049 downwards.
TACTGAGGGCAAGCCTAACAGACCATTTCAAGGGGGGAAGAAATGTGTACATAGGTTGCACATGCATTTCCCATATCATGTAGTCATTTAGTAAACAAGGTGGATGGATGTAATTATTATAAGGTTCCTACTAAGGATGAAATTTTCCATGTGAAAGATGTGATGCAAAAATTCGTGGTTCTCATCTTTAAGGTTTTGAGGATAATGATGTTAAAACACATACTTTCAAATCATTACGATGATGAAATGATAGGCTATTGGTGGAATATGATATTTGATGTGACTAATGTCATGACGATCAATGTGTTAATAGTAGAAAATGCTGCAAGTGCAAGGCATTTAAAGGCTCCTTTTCAGGTGTACAGTAAAGGGAGGCTAGATGGTAAGTGTTGGTTTCCTCAAATTTGCACCCGTGTTTCAGACCTTGGAAGGGCCGAGGTGTTTGAGACACAATGGAACCATCCCCAAGTTGTGTGAATTTTCACGCTTGGGAAGGATCTCCAGAGAAGGACGGTTCCTCTATCTATTTCTATTGCTACTGCTACTCCTCGTATTGGAAGGGGAAATCAAGCTAACAATGTTAAGGGACCAGGGATAGAAGAATAACATGAAAGGAAACCTACTCTACAAGGTGATAACAACAGAAAAGAGGGATGAACACTATCTGTTCTGAGTGGAAATGACAGGAAATGCGTGAGAAGAGGCTAGGCATGCGGAACACAACTAATAACGTATTTACCAGATCATTCTCATGGAACAAAACCAAATAAATAACTGCAAGGGATGTGAAATGGCACAAACAACACACAACACAAAAGGAAAGGCAAGAATAAGGAATGTAAACATGTTAGGATAGAGAATAGTCACAAAATGATCTTTCTATTACTTCTAGAAATGCACAATGTTGTTATAATTATGAAGGAGGCCGATATCCACATGTGAGAGCCAAATCTAGAGGTTTGAAACTCAAACTATAGAAAGTATGAAGTCTTTAGTAGAATGTGTAAGGATCTAGAGTGTCCAACATAACAAATGAGCCTAGCTCTTACATTTATAGATGAATTTGTAGAAGGAGAAGAGAAGGAGGGAAAACTTGAATTTGAAATATAACCACCAACAAGAAGCATTCAATGCCTACAAATCCATCTAGATATATGTGAAATATGCTTACCCAAGCTTGTTTGGCATGTTGAAGAAGGAAAGAGGGTGGATCATATCAAATCAGGTGGTTGGAGAAATCAGATATGATCATTAATGCTTAGAGAGAAATTTTCCCATTTCTCACCTACCAAATCCACCAAGAATTTGAATTTGAATATCTAGCACTATAGTTGATGTTAGAAATTCTCTGGTAAGTCTAGGTGTGTGCCGATATGAGCTCTGTAGAAAAATATACGAGTGTCAGAATATGTCAGATTCGTCAGTGCATGAAAAACACGTGGCGTGCACAAATTGGCTGAAGTGATGGCCAACTGTGAAAATATTTTTTGTTTCTGCCATGTGTTAGTCATTGATTTGCTGTAAGGATTCGACACCCTATTGGCACACTTTAAATGGTTGCGCACAACACACTTAAGCATGATAGAAGATGACTTGGAACAAAGGAGCCCAAAGGAGGGTGTAATGACACACGTGGAAGAATTAGGCGTGAAAGAATTAGGCGTGGTATGAAGATAGAAGGAATGAGTGCAAGGGCATGCACGGGAAAAAATGAAGCAAATTGGTGTGCAGAGAATGCATGGTCAAGGCGTGACTATTACAAAGTAATGGGCATGGTGCATGAGAGGGTCAATAACTTAGCTGATTAAGGCAAGTGTGAGACATGCGCAAGGTAAAGAATCCGCTTAGGAAGAAAGTGAATGCACATAAGGTAGGCATGAGGGAAGAGTGGAACAAAGAGGAAAGGAAAATGGAAGGAAAAAATAGAAAGTGTGTGAGGGTGTGTGAGGGAAAGAAGGGGCGCCAATGGGAAACTGTAGCCAGGGGAATGTGCCAACTGAACACTCGCAACCTTCAATGAGGTATTGAGAACCGAAATGTGTATACAAGTAATCCAAATCACTAGGAGAGTTATTTGGATAATAATTTTGGTGACTTTTGGGCCCATCTTCCTGATAGATGAAGAAGATCAGTAGCCTGAAGCATCCATTGGGCATGGAGTTTACTATGTAATCATGAAAATGCCCCTATAGTCACTAGAAGATCATTTCTTGATTGTATTCTGAATCTTGCAACTGCTAAGAGAGGCTCTGTATTTGGAAGCAATAGAAGAGTGTGTGTAAGAAGCATGCGAGAAGAAAGAAATATGCACAAATAGATAATGTGCGCACAATACACTTGGAGGAATTGAAACTATTCTAGTATATACAAAATGATGTGGCAAGCTTAATGTAAGGGTTTGAGATAGATCCCATTTATTGGGATTTGCAGCGCGCCTCCATTAAGATGAATCAACTTGAAAGAGTTAGCCTCTTTGTAGGAACTCATGATGTGTGGGAAACTCCAAAGTTCATCAAAATTTGAATGGAACTCTGGTTTAGCTCTGTTAGCATCCCATTGTAAAACCAAGTCCCCAAATTTGAAATCTTGAGGCTTAGCCTTTCTATCAAACCATTTCTTTATTACTTGTCAATGCTATTCTAGCTTGATCATGACAGAGTTCCTTGATTTTTCAAGATTAACCAGCTTTATTATTCTGATTTCTCTCTAGTCCGCACCTTCAAATTCTAGCTACTAGGCAACTGCTAATGAATTCAATTCTAGCGTCAAAGGAAGGTTAGCCTCCTTACCATAGAAAATATTGTAAGGTGAAGTTCCTATTTCCTTTTTTAGTATGATTCTATCTGCCTAGAGCGTGCACGAGACCTTTTTATGCCATTGTCTTTGGATGATGTTCATTGTGTGCTTCATAATTCTGATCAGGTTCTTGTTTGTTGACTCTACCAAACCATTGCCCTAAGGGTAATATTTGGAAGAAGTCTTTAGGTAGATGTTTAGATTTAGCGCCGAATCAGTGATCTTAGTACCAAGGAAGGCCTTCACATTATTAAAGATAATGGTTTGAGGAATGCCAAACCTTGTGACTATATTTTTGAGAAAGTTAAGGATGACTGACTCGGTTGATTTCTTGAGCGTGACAAATTTTTTCCATCTAGTGAAGTAAACCATAGTTGTCAACACCTATTTGTGTCCAACGCTTGAAGGTGGATTGATCATGCCTATGAAGTTGAGACCCCATTGCGCAAAAGGCTGATCTTCCTAGATTGATCGAAGGGGAAGTGCTGTCAATCTTTTTCTTTCCTATAAAGAAAGCACATTCCTTGCATTTTGTGACCCACCTATGTACATCTGTAAATAGAGTAGGCCAAAAGACACCTGCCATTATGATCTTCATTACTATAGTTTTGGAAGAGAAATGTCCACTAGAGAATCCATCGTGTAATTATGCTAACAATTTTTCACTCTGTGAGCCATTAATACATCTTAACAACACACCATCAAGATTCCTCTTGAAGAGAAGTCCATCAATCAACACATAAGGGATAGATTGTAACCTCATACATCTTCTCTTTGATTTGTTCAAATCAGGAGTGTACGCACCCTTAAAAAGGAATGTGATCATGTCCTTCATCCAATCACTCACATTAGGGTATATATTCTATTCAAGTTCTGTGTGCAGGAGGTCTTCATCCATAAATAATGAAGCCTCAAGTTCACTCTATGCATCTTCAACAATCTACCTACAGAGCACACTACCTCTTACCAACTTTGAGGCTTTAATAGTCACATCATATTCCATGATTTTGGTCACCCATCATGTTCTTTTCTCACTAATTTCTACTCCCATGATGAAGTATCTGATAGAGGAGTGGGAGACTAACACCTTGATATGATTGGTGGCGAGCATACTCTTGAATTTCTTGAGAACGCACATGATGGCGAAGAATTTATTCTCCATGTGACTATACTTTAGTTCATAATCCTTCAGCGTTTGGCTGAAGAAATCCATTGGTTGTTCCATCCCTTGTTCATTTTCTTATGTTAGGATGGCAGCAACACTTGCATCAGCACCATAATCATAAAGGATGAAATCCTTTGAATAATATGGATTGATGAGTGTTGGCATGTAAGAAATTTCTTGCTTGATTTTTTTTAATATTTCTCTTCCTTTTTCCGACCATCTGAAGGTTTTGTCCTTCTTGAGCATCAAGATGATGGGTCGAACCAGTCCTAAAAAGTTAGGGATAAAATGCCTGACAAAATTGATCCTACCAAGGATGGACTGTAGGGCCTTTTTGTGTGCCAATAGGGAAAGAGATAGGATGGTTGAGATGCACTTGGGATAAATTGTGATGTCATCCTTGCAAACCACATGGCCCAAGAGCTTTCCTTGTGCCACCGTAAAATTGCACTTCTTGGGGTTGAGCGATACCCCAAACTTTCTACATCTCTCAAAGACCTTTTCTAGGTGTGCCATATGATCTACATTCTGCTTTGAGAAGACTGTTATGTAATCAAGGTAAAACAAGATGAAATCATTGATGTAACATTTGAAGGTAATATCCATGGTGCACTGAAATGTGGCACTCACATTTGACAGAGCAAAGGTCATCTTTTGATATGCATATGTCCCTAATTTGGTTGTAAACACTATTTTGAATTGATCCTCTTCCTTGACCAGGATTTGATTGAAACCTGAATATCCATCTAGCATGGATAATCTCTGTGTACCGGCCACAGTCTGTAGAATCTGATCCATTGAAGGAAAAGGGTAGTGATCCTTTAGAGATGCCTTATTCAAATATCTAAAATCAACACAAAGTCTGATTTCACCATTATTCTTGCGCATTGGAACTAGATTCATGACCCAAGTAGAGTACTTGATGGGGAAAATGATTTTTACCTCAATGAGTTTGGATAATTTCTTTATCATGAGGGGTTTTATCTTTGGATTGACTGTCACTGCTTATGTCTAATGGGCTTGATACTGGGATTGAGGTCAATGGAGTGTTGAGAAATGCTTGGGTCAAAACCTTTCAGGTATTCATACTCCCATGAGAAGATATCACTGATTTTTGATAGAGATAGATGAAGGCATGTTTCTCTTCATACGCACACGCTTTATTGAGTAGTAACTCTTTCCCATGTGCAATAGTGACTGGGAAAAAGTCTTCTTGTGCAATGCACATGTACCTTTCTTCACCCTTGAACTCATCATCAGGGCTAAACACTTTCTCTAAGGTGACCAACCCTTTAGGAAACTTTCTTGTCTTCAGCTGTATCACTTGGTCGCTATAGCTGTCATGCAAGTTATCTTGCATATTTGATGAAAACTTAGATTCATTTTGGATGAACTAGATAATGTGCATGTCACTATCGAATACTTGCCAACTGGTGTTGTTATTTGGAATAAATGTCCTGATTACCATCTTAATGTGCTCACCGTTTCTTTTGACAAAGTCCTTGGTAGGAGAAAATTGTGAACCCAGCGTGGCCATCTGGTCAACTTCTTTGTTCATTTTACATGGCACCACCTACAGATTTAGAGTATCAAAGCTCTCAAGGAGGTCCCAAACTCTATGCTTATAAGCTTTGAGAAGCTTATTCTGGATAACCAATTATGTGTCCCCAAAGATTTGCAACTCCTTGATCTTCTTCTTCTCAGCAATCAGCAGGCCATGCACCAGTGCTTCATATTCTGCCACATTATTGGAGCATGTGAATTGCAACCTATACGTGAAGAATAATTTCTCATCTTTAGGGGAAATGAGAAGCAATCATGCTTCTGCGCCATTTTTTCTTCTAGATCCATCGAAGTATAACTTCTATATACCAAGTTCAACTTTGTCTTTCTTGAGTGTGTGTGACAACATATATTATTCTTCAAGAATGCAGTAAGTACCAAGCCTAGTTTCGTAAGCTTCCAATTCTTCAACATATGGATCAAAATTATGGTACCTCTCCACCCATTCATATAGTACTAGATCAGGAATAGGGGGTGGAAGAGACTGATCTTCAGGAACTGAAGTTTTCTCTTGGATTAAATAGTTGGCTTAGAGAGGGGATGGGATATATGACTCCACATGATAAGAAAATATTAGCTCAGCTTGTATGGTAAACCGAGTACCATACCTTTTCTTGAGTAACATATGAGACCAATCAAAAGACACATAACCACCCACTTTGGTAGTAATGTCTCGTGATAGACATAGGGAAAACAAAGGAGGTAGGTCAATAATTGACACATCTTGAGTTATGGTAAGGCTTGGACATGCATGAAGGGTCAAATAAAGATCCTTGATGACTCCTAGGGTAGTGACGATTGAACCATCAAGTTGCAAGACTCCTTTAGACAAGAGAGTATACCTAAGACCCATGACATCAGCTATCTTATTGGGCATAACAGAGATACTAGCACCTGAGTCTACCATGCAATTATGCACTAGGTGTTTGCCTATGATCAAGGACATGTAGAAGGGTGAGGTTTTAATGACTTTACTTACTTGATTCTCTTCTCCTTCTTGGAAGATGTTGATATAAGTGTATATCTTCTACACAATTAGATCAATACATGGAATTTGTACCATAGCTTCATGCAACAGGTCGCTCTAGGATGGAATGGTCAGGGTGTCCCACATTGTGACATTTATGTTTGTTTTCTTCATTTGATCCACAATGCTCAATGGAAGCCCCCCTGTCTTGTGCATTTAGTGCACCTTACCCCTCCTTACCTGTTCAGGGAGGGAAGCAAGAATTTTAGTTGGCACAGAGGCTTGACCTACCAAAGGAGGGGCACGTGCCACTTTAAAAGGAGCTTTACGCAGGATCTCTTGTGTAGGGATTTGAGTGCTTTTTCTACTAGATGAATTAGCCACATCTTTCTACTTTTGAGTGCTAACCTGTGTTGCTAGGAGTGGGACCTGCACACTTGACTCTAACATTGTCTTCTTATATCTTGTGTTGTCCGCAACTTGGGCATGCAGTTCGCTTGCATCATATATTGTTTGGTTGATTGCATAGAAGTCCTCAGTGCCAAAAAGCATCAAAGTTTTCTCTAGAGGATCTTTTTATCTCTCTTAGTTATCTACTTTAGGGACACTTGTTGAAGGCTCACAAATTGAAAATTTTTAGATCATGAATGACTAGGCACACACGACATTAGCACAATGATATTGAATATAAGGCATGTTGCAAGGAAACCACCATTCCAACTCATGCGCCAAACTGTTCTGAACTGGGACAAGCGCCTGAATTGTACTGGATGTTGGAAGATAAGGCACAAGGGGAATAACTTGCAAGGGTAGATGTGAATTGGGATGCCATTTATCACTTTGCTGGTTGGGTGCGTATCTTTGATTTCCATATTGATTCCACCAAGGTTGATTGCTTTGGCCATGCACTTGATTATAATTTCCTCTATAGGCTTGCACCTATTGCTTTTCGAATGATATGAATTTGTTTGATAAATTTCTAATCAAGGCCTTCAAGTCTTCATCTTCCTTCTACTACACTGGAGAGTAGGATGTTGAGGCAACTGGTTGAGCACTTTGCTCAGGAATAGGAATAGGGGCCATAGAGGGCTGAGGCACTTGTGATATTTCTAGGAACAAGGGCATAGGTGGTCTAGGAGTTATCTTCCCCACTTGAATAAGACTATTTTCTGCCCTCACTACAATACTATAAGAAGTTGGTAAAGTACTACCTCCCATGGATTGGATCATGAATGAGATATCGCTATTGAGCACCTTCATATAATACAAGAAAGCATGCTGAGCTGTAGGTATTATGACTTGAGGGATTCTATCCCAGGTCTTCTAAAATCTGATGTTGAAACCAGTCATCTGCTCATTGGGTTTCATCCTTATTGTTGTCATTTACTCCACCAGAGATAGGTGATCTAACTTATCTTCAAAGTAATTACAAAGATTTGTTACCAGCTCATCCCAGGTGGTAATAGATCCAAGTCTTAGGCCTCGGTACCATTGAAGTGCTTTAACTTTGAAAGAGGATACAAGTAGCCTAACCACTACATCATCATATGTGATCAAATAGAGTGAACACACATTTACTATATCTTGGATATGCTCCCAAGGGGTGACTTGATTCTCACTAGTAAAGTATGAAATACTCTTAAGCACGTCATTTGGCATATCATGTTGTACAACCAATAATAAGGAACTTCCTCTTATGAATTTTTCAAAGTTCCTAAGTGGAGGAGGTCGCTGATATGCCATTATAGGGCACACATGTTGTCTGTTTGTAGGAGTTGAGTGGGTGCGGCGCGCTGGAGATGGAGATGCGCACACAGAATTTCTAATATGGATTCTCCTCAAGGATAGCTGGAGGTACTCAAAATAATCTTCAGCTACTGTAATTTTTCTTGTGTGCACTCTTCTCATGAAAGGTGCTGAGGAATGATAAAATAGAGATCTAAAATGTTGGGAGTTTCTAAATGTGTTGAAATGGGCCTCCAAAGCCTGAAATACTAAGTTCACACACTAGAACTTAGAAATATGAAATTTGAGCTTTCAGTGCTTGTCCCACTGGGCATGTCAGAAACTGTTGGTTGCTCAAACGTGCACCCGTATCTCAGATCTTGGAAGGGCCTAGGTGTCTGAGACCACAATGGATCCGTCCCCAAGTTGTGGGACCTTGCGCGTTTTGGATGGATCTCTGGAGAAGGCCAGTTCCTCTATCTATTTCTATTGCTATTGTTACTCCTCATGCTGAAAGGGGAAATTAAGCTAACAATTCCAAGGGACTAGGGATAGAAGGATAACACAAAAGGAAACCTACACTAAAAAGAGATAGCACTAGAAAAGAGGGATGAACACTATATTTTCTGAGTGGAAATGATAGGAAATGTGTGAGATGAGGCTAGGCACGAGTAACACAGCTAAACATGTATTTACCAAATCATTCTTATGGAACACAACCAAATAAGGAACTGCAAGGGACGTGAAATGGCACAACCAACACACAAAACAAAAGAAAAGGCAAGAAGAAGAAATGCAAACATGTTAGGACAGAGAATAGTCACAAATTTTTTTTTCTATTACTTCCAGAAATGCACAGTGCTGTTATAATGATGAAGAAGGCCGATATCCACATGCGAGAGCCAGATCTAGAGGTCTACAACTCAAACTATAGAAATTATAAAGTCTTTAGCATAATGCATAAGGATCCAGACTGTCCAACATAGCAAATGAACCTAGCTCTTACATTTATAGATGAATCTGTAGAAGGAGAAGAGAAGGAGGGAAAAATCAAATTTGAAATACAACCAGCAACAAGAAGCATTTAATTCCTACAAATTTGTCTGGAGATATGTGAAATACACTTCCCCAAGCCTATTTGATTTTTGAAGAAGGAAAGAGGGAAGATCATATCAAATCAGGTGGTTGGATCAATTAGATATGATCATTAATGCTTAGAGAAATGTTTTCCCATTTCTCACCTACCAAATCTGCTAAGAATTTGAATTTGAATATCTAGCACTGTAGTTGACGTTAGTAGTTCTCTGACAAGTCCAGGTGCACACCAATTTGAGCTCTGTAGAAAAGATACAGATGTAAGAATATGTCAAAGTCGTAGGCGCATGAAAAAAACATGATACATGCGGATTCATTGAAGTGATGGTAACTATGAAAATATTTTTCGTTTCTTCCACATGTAAGTCATTGATTTACTGCAAGGATTCAACAATTTATTGGCGCGCTTTGAATGGTTGTGTGTGGTACACTTAAGCATGACAGATGATGACCTGGCACATAGGATCACAAAGGAGGGCACAGGGATATGCGTGGAAGAATGAGGCATGGGAAGAAGACAGAAGAAAGGTGTACAAGGGCACACGTGGGGAAAAATGAGGCAAACTAGTGTGTAGACAACGCACGGTCAAGGTGAAACTATTACGGAGTAATGGGTGCGACGCACAAGAGGGTTTGGGACTTAGCTGATTGAGGCAAGTGTGAGATGCGTGCAAGGTGAAGAAGCCACTTAGGAAGAAAGTGAATGCACAAAAGGTGAGCACGAGGGAAGAGTGGAACAAAGAGGAAAAATAAAATGGAAGGAGAAAATAGAAAGTGCATGAGGGCACGTGAGGAAAAGAAGGGGAACCAAGGGGAAACTGTAGCTAGGGGAATGTGCTAAGTGAACCTGAGCACGCGTAACCTTCAATGAGGTACTGAGAGCCGAAATGTGTATGCAAGTAATCCAAATCACTAGGAGAGTTATTTGGATAACACTAATCTCCCGAACCATTCTTGCGAGTGATGACATATGGAGTGATCCAGCTAGGGGGAAACTTTCTACCTTTACTCCTTTCGAGAGTAGTGAAATTTTGATTTTATTTGAGAATGAGATCACCTATATTAAATTCATATTCCTTGACATGTTTGTTATATGTGCACTTGATGCACTCTTGATAGACATGATGATGATCAAGAGATGCTAGAAGTCGTTCATCTAACAACTCTAATTAGGCTAGACGTTCTTGACGATAATCCTCATCAGGGATAAAATATCTGAGGGATATGTGGAGTGATGGGATTTTAACTTCAATGGGTAAAACTACCTCAAAGCCATAGACTAGAAAAAGGGTATAGCGCTTGTTGGAGTATGAATGCTAGTACGATAAGCCCAAAGAGAAAATGAGATGTGGAGATGCCAATCCCTGCTTGCTTGATTGACGGTTTTCATGAGAATTTTTTAAAGTATTTTATTAGAATACTTAGGTTGTCCATATTCTTGTGGATAATAAGGTGATGAAAAACTGATTTTGATGTTGAACTTTTCACATAATTTCTTAACTTCTTTATTCTTGAAGGATTTTCAATTATCAGTGACTAGCTTATGAGGGATACTAAAGCGACATATGATATGTTGATAGATGAAATTGAATATTTTTTTTTCTTTATTAGAGATTAAAGGGATGGCCTCTACTCATTTAGTGAAGTATTTAATGGCTGTGATGATAGAGTGATGTTGTTGTGATGAACGAGGGTTGATGAGACCAATGAAGTCTAACCCCCATTGTGAGACGGGCCATAGATCTTGAGTGGGATGTAAATCCTGACTAGAAATGCGAGTGAGATTATAATTTTGTTGACATTTTATGTATTTCTTGACGTATGCATAGTAATATTGATTGATAGTAGGCCATTAATAACCCATTCAAAGGACATGCTTAGCGAAAACTGTCCTGTTAAAGTGTTCACCGCATATGCCATTGTGGACTCCTTGAATGAATTTAGTAGATTCATGAGATTTGAGAGATCTTAACAAGAGGCCATCAAATCTAAATTTATATAGAAAACCTCCTACTATGATATATCGGGTAACACATTGAAGGAAAGATTGCTTAGCATTTCTAGACAAGTCTAAGGGAATTTTTGATTTTGGGAGATAGTCGAATATATGAATATACCAAAGATTTGTTGGATTGTTTTCGATGAGATTGATAGAATATAGGTCATTTTTGTGAGATGGTTGGTCGAGTCTATGTATAATGATAAATAATTTAGAATCGTCAGTTGATGGAGGGATGAGTAATGCAAGAGAAGCCATGGTGTGTGCAAATCGATTGAAGTTACCCTTAAAGTTGGAGAATTTAGTTTATTTTTGTTAGATCATTTGGTGAATCTATTTTCTTCGTGCACCTTTATGGTCTTTCTTTCATTATTTTTTACATCTCCATTCATCATCATGGATATTTCCGTCCATGATTTCTTGATTCTGTTCTTGAATTAAGGGCTAAAATCATCACTCTCTCAGCTACTACTCACATTCCTACTGATATTTGTCTAGACATATTTTACAACACATTTGCAGATGCATTTTCGCAACACATCACTTTTCTAGCTAATCTTCATGCTAAAAGTCTTCCTTTTGATAATGATCCCCCTTTATACATCACAATCTACATCTATAATATAGGTGTCAAGCGAGTTATAATCAATAATGGCTTTGAGCTTAACTTATCCACTTCATCTTTCATTGAGGTTATAGGTCTTTCAACAGATAATTTCAGTCCTTCATCTATTTCTCTTCGCATGTACGATGGTTCTTTTTGTTCATGCATAGGCCATATCACTTTACCTATCACTATTGAGCCAAAAACCCTTCATATAGTTTTCTTTGTCATTGACTTCCCAATTCAATATAATTATTTACTTGGTAGACCATGGCTTCATGTCATGCAAGAAGTTCCTTCCACAGTGCATTGATGTGTCAAATTCTTACATGAAGGTATTGAATACAATATTGCTAGTGATCGTGAACCATTCAAATATTGCAACCGCGATCCCACCACTACACTCCCCACTCCATCATCTTTTACTAGTAACAAACCACAACTTGTAGATTCTCTACCTAACTTAGAAGGAATTGTTTGCATGTTGAACATTTTTCCATTCACATCTTTTCTGCCTCTTGTTCCTACAAATTTTATGGTACTTTTTTGAGGGCATGTCCAACCATCGGATGTCATTCCGCTTACTTCACTCTCTCATGTCCACTCACCATTAGCACTTCATCCATTTACATGCACACTTTTCACGAATGATTCTTATTGGGAGCATATTACATTTGATCCTACTTGTATCGACATTATATGTACACATGATGGCTTGACTCGACTGGGCTTTTCTTTCAAAGATCTTTATAAACCACCTCATGATCCTCATTTATATCATAGCTTTATCACCATTGTTGTTTCCTACAAACTTTAAGTTTTTCATCTCACAGTATTTCTTGCATGAGCTCCTCTCCCTTCTCCACTTAGACTTGGGAAATCGTGGCTTGATTACATTGGGGGCACATTATACCCTGATCATATTGATATCGCATTTCCTATTCCCTTTGGTCGTGTATTAATCTACAACGATTCATTTCTTGGATACACACAGAATCTTACTCAATGGTATGCACATGGGTGTCCATTACCTCCTTTTAATAATGAGGAATATGATATATGGGCATGCAAACTTTACACACCAATGGCTCTTTATACGATCAACCTGACATTTTTTCTTACCAAGTCTGTAATACCTCTCCATATGGCTTTGAACTTGACACCGATGATCTTCTAGGCAATATTACACAATCCTACTCTTTATTACACACTCAGGGGGGCACCATGGTTTCCCCCCCTCTGTTAGTATCGTTATGAGTCCTTCATTTCTATTTTCACACGTCCTATTTCACATCTATAGGCTTTCATCACATACAAATCTTGATACATTAGTATTGTCATTTCCCTATGACACACTCTCGTACTTTGGTTAACACTTGACTATTGAGGGCATACGATACACATGAACCTAACACACTACACATTTCACATATATGACATCTTATTCTTCCTACACATCATACATGTTGTGCACTTCCTACATCCTCTCCTTTCATCTATTACACATCATATGCACTTTGTGCTTTCTACACCTACTCATTCTACACACTTTACTACTACCATTTTGTAGAAAACACTGACAGGGTTTGGCTCTTATCACTCCAGGTATAAGGTATCCAAATCTAAATATCATCAGTCTGATATATCGAACCTTTCTATATACGGGCCCTTCCGATATACCTGGTAGTACATGGAAGAATCTCACCCTTTTTATATACCCGATGGTACGTGAAAGAGGTGTTAAAGTACGTGAAAGAATTCAATATGTGGTACCAAGACAGTACTGAAAGGGGTCTGTGTGATTATTGACACTGGCTCAAAGAAATATCCTCATACGTGCGCGTAACTTTGCTATATACTTGGATAATTTCTCAGTCTGGATTTATGTTGTGCAATCCTTCACAGATGAATGGGATGGCTCAAAGTGTGTGCACTATGACCTTATTACTCCCCATCGATTTAAAGGGTCGATGCCCAGATGATGTTGTTGCAGCTATATTAGGCACTAAGTGCAGTAGTAGTCATGATGGCTTTACCCATAAGCACTTCCCAGAGGCACCGTTTATACTAAACGTTGCGAATGAGATTTAGGATCTCGTGAGTGTTTCAGAACCAATTTTTTTACTTTTTTTGATTACAACTTTCTGCCAGTTTCAGCATAGTTACAATATTTGTGGTTGACTATGGTGAGCTGCAAATTAGTACAATATATTGAAGCATGTAATTACATTCAAACATTTAGAAAAAATTGACGGATAGACAAATATTTTTTGTTTATGGGCCCTGTGGCCTCCAGAGCCCAATACGACCCTTAACGCAAAAATCCGTTAAAAATGGCCAAAAATTGAAGTTTTTAGATGGTTTTCCTTTTGCAAATGTTTCCTGAAATAAAAACTAGGATTAATAGGAGAATTGTTTTGCCCTAAATTAGGGTTTTTCTCGCTAAAATATTTAGAGACATGTTTGGATGTAACTAGCTATTTAGAGGTGGTTTTCCCACCAAATTCACCCCAAGATTAGGTAGCTTTTCCAGTTTCACCTCAAAATTTCAAATTGGTTTAAAAAGCATGGTTCATGTGGGGGTCGACCCAAGAACCTCATCCACCCAAGTTTATTGGCTTATCCAACTAAGCCACTTGTGCTTTTGGGTAATAAATTGAATCAAATTATATTTAATAGCAAGAAATTTAACTCACCTTTTTGAAAATGGTGATGTGGCAAAGGCTCCACATGTTTGCGAATGAGTAGAAGGAAATTTAGGGTTCCTCTTTGTGTAGAAAATGGATCCAAAGCTATTTTTTTGATCTTCTTTGTAAGGATTTGTACACCGCCTCCTTTGAGTTTTATTTACCTTCGTTTGGATCCAACTTTTACTTGTTATTTGCCTTGGTTTTCTGCATTTTTTTATGTAACCACTGTATTTTTTTATGTAGGGACAATGTTGCAGGGATCATGTGGAGCAGGGGTGACCATTCAAAACATGATGTCATTGTTTGAGAGGAGTCTGGTGCGAACAACGTGCTCTTGGCTTGGGCTTACGGTGAAAGACCTGTATGCAAAGTGGCACATACTTTCTAATGAAATTCATGGCTCTTATTTAATAAAACACAACCTGGATTTATTTGTAACACAACCCCTACATAATATCCGGATGAATTTGATAGTGGTTTGCCTTGGTTGGACTATCTGAATAGATTTTCTACCTTCTCCAAATTGATACGACTATTCTGGTTTCAAATTACTTGTGTGCAAGGCTCGACTTTGTATGTGGAACCACACTTTGCCAAAAATTGTTGACTGTTGGTAGGTACATTAGGTGGAATTCTCCGTGTAAGAAAGTGATCTCAGCCTCCAAACAAAGCTTAAAATCCAATGCCACTTGAATACAACCAATCTCGAATACCTTTAGAATTGGTGATGCAACTAGTGTTAGTTATAACTAACACTGTCACCTAAATCTAGTGACAAAACCCCTAATGGGGAAAAATACAATTTTTTTAATTTTTTTGTTTTTTAATTTGATTTCTAAAAACCAGAAAAATGCTCCAGAAGCAAATTTTCCTAGTGCAGAGAGCACCATGGAAAAAAAATTGCTTTCTATTTACCTACAGAATGCACAAAAGGTTGTGAGTTTGCAGGGGGTTTTGGGAAGTTGCAGGAGGCAACACTGGTTCTCTAATGAAGCAGATTTCTTCTCCACGAATTCTCCTTCCTCTGCAAACTTTCTCCAACCTTGTCAGGAGCTTCAATTCGCTCTGGTACCAAATGTATATTGAGCAACATGGGCGGAAGCCTGATAAATTATATTAAACTCAATCAACTAGCTTACATTGGAATGATCTGCAATACTTATATGTATTGTACAACTGAATAAATACATGGAGATATGTTGCACTAGTGCAACAACAAACTATTTCACACAAGCTTTCAAAAAGGTAATCCAGGAAGCATAACCAATATTAAATACAATAAAACAATTATATTGTTAAAACAATATAACAACATCTGTATTGTTTGAATACAAACAATAAGATGGTTATGATTAAATATAACCATATAACCAATAAATAATTACACTAATTAATATTCAATGCATAATTAATATAGGTAAATAATAATTAACCTAACAATTTGTGCCTAGTAATGTGCCCAAAGTGCGTGATTTCGTGTCTATAATAAGTTGAATTCACTTCCTTGGAGCCATGAAATAAACATTCTATTTTTTGGGGTGATAATACTTATATATAATTTCATTGGAGAGGGTATGTTAAACTGAATGATGGAACATTTTAGGATGTTCTCTATGTTCCTTCACTTTCAACAAATATCTTACCTATTTATTAGATCACTCACATTGGTTCAAGTAACAAAATTGAGTTTACCCCTGGTTCATTGATCATTTGGGAGTTGCATAGTAATTTTACAGTGGCAGTGGGAAAGCATATCGAAAATCATGATTGTACACCTATTATTCTAAATTTGTACCCCTTGGAAATTTGGATAACTTACTAAAAAATGGACTTATGTGGGTTTTGGTTAAATCCGTGGGACAAAGAAATGAGCAACACAGGGACTTAGGATAAATTGATGAAATTCAATTTTACGCGTTGTTCTTTCTAGTTTACAATACTGGATGGATAAGTCACTGGTAGAGAGACAAAGTATCTAAGCGCTGCGGGGTTGTTTTTGCGAAGGAGTTAAAGAAATCATCTAAGGTCAAATCCGCAGAACATTGTCTTAGTGTTCTACGGGTTTTCTCAAACCTGTGGAACGTTGAAAATATATGTCTCGAAGGTAAGAGTCTGTGCGGGTGTAAAATTGCAAGGAAGATCCCATGCCTTGAAGGACTCCCTTGTTATGGGTCTCTCTTGCATCAGTGTAGGTTCTATGTAAAATCTAATGTGCATTCCCACTCTTGAAACCCACTTTTCTTTGTATCAGGTCTTTGCAGCTTGACAACATCCAAACAAGTCATCACACTGCATATAATATGTAAAATACTTCCCAACATACGCAACGAATTAGATTCGACCACGTGACATAATTTCAAAGCATTAGGAGGTACACACATCAAGATTCTGGTCACCACTCACCAAAAGGTATTCCCCAGACCTCAATTCTATGAAATAAATTGATTCAAATGTAGTTTAGGTATAGAATGGTCAAGGTAAGTTGAAATATGAAAAAGTACGGAAGCCGCAAAACACTATTCTAGTGTTTCAAAGGCTTCACAATGTATAATGTTTCAAACTTTCATTGGAAGCCGTGGATCAATGGAACATAACCATACAAAAATGCCCTCTACAAAGAGAGGAAAATCCCCTCTGTGGCATAGCAGGAACATGCAAAAGAAAAGTGTGAAATTTTTTAGATCCGTGGTGAAATCCATGAAACATGTAAAGCCACTTAATGAACAAAACCCATGGGAGTCTTCCAAAGTGTGCTTTTTTAAAAATCAAATGACAACCACTTGATAGACTAGAATTAATGGAGTATGGGTGACGTCTAATGTGACTTGTAAATATAATGGTGTGTGATAATAATGATGTTAGGTGCCCACACCTTCCTATAAAGCATCAATGTTGATTAGTCCTTGATGGTTGAGTCCATCATTTTGGTGCCTCTTTATCCTTCTCCTTTCTCCCTCTTGTTTTCTCTATAGATCTAGAACTCATGCATTATAAAATGACCCCTCTTTGTTGTAATGGAATTATGCCAAAATGGCGGTTGAATTCCCATGAGTTTTCATACTTTAAACTTTGCCTCTACAATGTTATTTTTCCCTCTACCATTGTTGTAATGAAATGTGCATGCCTTAAGCAATAAAATCAGGCTTGTTGTAGCTATTATCTACCTTACTCTTGTGTCTATTTCATTTTTCCTTTCTGTTCTTCCTTTGGTGTGATGTGATGTGGAGCCTATTTGCATGTTAGAATGTGGTACACCTTCTATGTGTTACACTCGGGTATTTTTACGGTGGTCCCGCTCACTGGTGAGTGGGTTTTCAGGGGCGAAGCCCCCGAAGCAAATTTTCATGGGTGGTTTATTAACCCATGGGTAATGGGTAACCGTTATGGGCTGTTTTTGGGCCCATGGTTTTTTTCAGTTTTTTGCCCATTGTTTTGATACCCACGGTTTTTGCCCTTGGTTTTGATACCCACGGTTTTGTATCAAACTGCTTAAGAAATTGTCTATTTATATGGTCTTATGCATATGATAGATGTACAAGCAAATGTATTGCAGATGTGTTTTGAATTCGGGTGTGAATTCTGTAGAGTTTGTTGAGCATAGCTCCAAACGGATCTGGGTATTGTATTGAGAGAGTGGAGGCTTGTAATAAAATCTGAGCAAGTGATTCTTGGTGGACGTAGCCCAAATTGGGTGAACCACGTTAAATCTTGTCTCTCTGTGTTGTGTTATTTATTCTACACTTTTATTTGAGATCTGTAATATTTTCTGCATATTAGTTTCTACTGTTGCGATTCTGTAAGGGATTATTCCACATATTTTATCTCTTATTTCCTAACAATTGGTATCAGAGCCTGGTTTGGTTTGCTGAAGTGTTGAATCGCAGGGAAAGTTTTTAGCTTGAGTGGGAGCTATGGCAGATGAAGGAAGATCTAGGGTTGATAAATTCAACGGGCAGAATTTCAGTCTTTGGAAGATGCAGATGGAAGATTACCTTTATTAGAAGGATCTTTATACTCCGTTGTCTGAGAAGGTGAACAAACCCTCGAGTATGACAGATGCAGAATGGGATTTGCTGGATAGGAAGGCACTTGGGACAATCCGGTTGTGTCTTGCATCTTCGGTATTATTTAATGTTTCAAAGGAAAAGACTACAAAAGATCTAATGGATGCATTAGGGAAGTTGTATGAAAAACCCTCTGCCTCTAACAAGATATTTTTAATGAAAAAGTTGTTTAATATGAAGATGTCTGAGAATAGTTCAGTAGCAGATCATTTAAATGATTTCAATACGGTTGTGAATATGCTAGCTTCGGTTACAATAGAATTTGATGAAGAAGTTAGGGCTTTATTAATTCTGTGCTCTTTACCTGAGAGTTGGAATAGCCTGGTAATGGCGGTAAGTAACTCAGTTCCAGCTAACTCGAAGTTGAAGTTTGAGGATGTTGTAGGGGTGATTCTAAGCGAGGAAATGCGAAGAAAAAGCTCCAGGAATCTTCTACTTCAGGGAATGCTTTGACAGTGGAAACTAGAGGGAGACAGAAGAATAGAGGAAACCGTGGAAAATCAAAAGATCGGGCAAGGTCAAAATCCAAGAACAAGATTGTATGCTGGAATTGTGGAAAGCCTGGGCATGCAAAGAAGGACTGTTGGGAGCTTCGGGATAAGAAGAAACAACAGGAAGAAAACAAGGAGGCAAATGTGGCATCGGGTAATGTATGTCAGGATGCTTTGATTCTTTCTTTGCATAATATTACTGAATCTTGGGTTTTAGATTCAGGGGCTTCTTTTCATGCTACTCCACATAGGCATTATTTTGTTGATTATGTTCAAGGGGATTTTGGGCATGTTTTTCTTGGTGATGATGAGCCTTGCAGTATAGTTGGAAAAGGTTCTGTTCAGGTTAAGATGCAGAATGGGAATACATGGCTATTGAAGGATGTCAGACATGTGCCTACATTAAGGAGAAATTTGATATCGGCGGGGCAATTGGGAAGTGATGGTTGTACTATGATATTTACAGCTAACTCTTGGAAGGTTACTAAGGGTGCTCTTGTGGTGGCAAGAGGTAAGAAGGTTGGAACCTTGTATTTAACCACTGATAGTACTAATGATTGTAATCTTGTGGCTTCAGATGCAGATACAACATTATGGCACTATAGGCTCGGTCATATGAGCCATAAGGGCATGGACATCATAAAGAAGAATTTGTCCTGGATATACAGAAACAGGTTTGGAGTTCTATGAGGACTGCATATATGGGAAACAGAAGCGAGTAAGGTTTCTCAAGGTTGGACCTACAAAGAAAGAGAGTAAGTTAGAGCTGGTGCATTCTGATGTGTGGGGGCTAGCTCAAGTATCATCTCTTGGGGGTTCAAGTTATTATGTTACTTTTATTGATGATGCAACAAGGAAAGTTTGGGTTTATTGTATTAGAAACAAATCTGATGTATTTGACACTTTTGTTAAATGGAAAGCCTTGGTAGAGAATGAAACAGGTCTTAAGCTAAAATGTCTCAGGTCAGATAATGGAGGGGAGTATTGCAGCAATGAATTTAATGATTACTGTTCTAAGAATGGAATCCGCAGGCAAAAGACGGTTCCAGGAACTCCACAGCAGAATGGGGTATCAGAAAGGATGAACAGAACAATAATGGAACGTGCTAGGAGCATGAGGTTACATGCAGGACTGCCTCTTTCTTTTTGGGCAGAAGCGGTGAGCACAACGGTGTACTTGATAAACAGAGGACCCTCAAGTGCCTTAGATGGAGGCATACCTGAGGAGGCTTGGTATGGTAAGAAAGTTGATTATTCATTTCTTAGAGTCTTTGGATGTGAGGTGTTTGTTCATATAGACAAGGATGATAGGACCAAGCTAGAGGCTAAATCAGAAAAATGTACTTTCATTGGTTATGGTGGTGATGACTTTGGATATAAATGTTGGAGTATTAAGGACAAGAAAATCATTCGATCTAGGGATGTGGTCTTTAATGAGAAAGTCATGTATAAGCAACAGTTGCAGGAAAATAGGGAAGAATCCAAGAAAGAATATGCAGTGGTAGAGGATCTTCTAGATGGGAAAGTGACACATGAATCAATTCAGGAACCCCCTCAACAGGAACCCCAAACTCCTATATTGAGGAGGTCTTCTAGGGTAAGAAGAGAACCTGAACATTTTTCTCCTTCTCTTTATTATTTATTACTCACTGATAGTGGAGAGCCAGAGAGCTTTAATGAAGCAATGCAGGTAGATGCCAGGAAGAAGTGGGAGCAAGCCATGGATGAGGAGCATCAAGCTCTCATGGAGAACCAGACATGGGATTTGGTGAAGCTACCCGAAGGCAAAAGAGCATTACAGAACAAGTGGGTGTTCAGAGTCAAAGACGAAGGAGGAAAGAAAAGATATAAGGCCCGGTTGGTGGTCAAGGGGTTTGCACAGAAACAAGGTATAGATTTTGATGAGATTTTTTCTCTTGTAGTAAAAATGACTTCTATTAGAACTGTTCTAGGAATAGTTGCAGTAGAAGACTTGCACTTAGAACAGCTTGATGTAAAGACTGCATTTCTCCATGGTGATTTGGAGGAGGAACTATATATGCAGCAACCAGAGGGCTATGAGGTCAAAGGTAAAGAGGAGATGGTTTGCAAACTGAAGAAAAGCTTATATGGCTTGAAACAAGCTCCACGTCAATGGTATAAGAAGTTTGATAGCTTCATGATGGAGCAAGGTTATATCAGATGCCATTCTGACCATTGTGTGTATACAAAGAAATTTGAGGATGGAAGTTATATTATCCTGTGTTTGTATGTTGATGACATGCTGGTTGCAGGTAAAAACATGCAGGAAATAAAAGTACTCAAGAAGCAACTAAGTGAATCCTTTGCTATGAAGGATTTGGGTGCAGCCAAACAAATCCTTGGTATGAGGATATCTCGAGATAGGAAGGAACGGAAGCTGACTTTATCTCAGGAAGAGTACATTAAGAAGGTCTTGGAGAGGTTTAATATGCAGGATGCTAAACCGGTTGGGACTCCTTTGGCAGGCCACTTCAAGTTATCAAAGGAGCAATGTCCCAAGACAGAGCAGGAAAGAAACCAGATGTCAAAGGTACCTTACTCATCAACAGTTGGCAGTTTGATGTATGCTATGGTGTGCACTAGGCCTGATATTGCCCATGCAGTGGGAGCTGTGAGTAGATTTATGAGTGATCTAGGTAAAGAGCATTGGCAAGCAGTAAAGTGGATCCTTTGGTATTTGAGAGGGACCATGGGGACAGTTTTGTGCTACAGTGGATCAGACACCACTTTACGTGGTTATGTAGATTCAGACATGGCTGGAGATGTAGACAGCAGGAGGAGCACAACAGGTTATATTTACACTGTAGGTGGGACAGTAGTGAGCTGGATTTCACGACTACAGAAGCTGGTGGCTTTGTCAACCACGGAGGCTGAGTATGTTGCTACCACAGAGGCAAGCAAAGAGATGATTTGGCTACAACAATTGCTTGAGGAGTTGGGGCATAAGCAGGAGGAATGTAAGCTATATAGTGATAGTCAGAGTGTTATACACCTAGCTAAGAACTCTGCTTTCCACTCTAGGACGAAAGCATATACAGTTGAGATATCACTTCATCAGGACAACTTTGGAGGAAGATAAGTTGAAGTTGGAGAAGATTCATACCAGTCAGAATCCTGTAGACATGATGACCAAGGTGGTCACAAGGGATAAACTAAAGCTATGTTCAGCTTTGGTTGGCCTTCGCAGATGACAGTGAAGGGTTGAGAAGCTTGCTCAGTGGAAATCAGTCTCCAAGTGGGAGATTGTTATGTTTGTGGAGCCTATTTGCATGTTAGAATGTGGTACACCTTCTATGTGTTACACTCGGGTATTTTTACGGCGGTCGCTTAGTGGGTTAGGGGGGTTCGGGGGCGAAGCCCCCGAAGCAAATCATGGGTGGTTTATTAACCCATGGGTAATGGGTAACCGTTATGGGCTGTTTTTGGGCCCATGGTTTTTTTTATTTTTGCCCATTGTTTTGATACCCACGGTTTTTGCCCTTGGTTTTGATACCCACGGTTTTGTATCAAACTGCTTAAGAAATTGTCTATTTATATGGTCTTATGCATATGATAGAGGGACAAGCAAATGTATTGCAGATGTGTTTTGAATTCGGGTGTGAATTCTGTAGAGTTTGTTGAGCATAGCTCCAAACGGATCTGGGTATTGTATTGAGAGAGTGGAGGCTTGTAATAAAATCTGAGCAAGTGATTCTTGGTGGACGTAGCCCAAATTGGGTGAACCACGTTAAATCTTGTCTCTCTGTGTTGTGTTATTTATTCTGCACTTTTATTTGAGATCTGTAATATTTTCTGCATATTAGTTTCTACTGTTGCGATTCTATAAGGGATTATTCCGCATATTATATCTCTTATTTCCTAACAACTTCTTACTCATGTAGATGGGTTGAGTAAGATATGACATGATCAGTTTGGACATTTTAACTATCACTATTTAGAACAACTCAATCAACATGATATGGCTACATGTTTGCCTCATGTATGCTTTTTTGACATTGTATGATATAATTTCATGCTTGATAAACATCGTGAAGAGAAGTTTGGAAAAGGAAAATCATGGAGAGCTCCATAGATTTTGGAGCTAATTCATAGTGATATTTGTATGTGGGCAAAGAATGTGTCTCAATATCTTGCACTCCTAAATCATTCGTTCCAAAAAGGGGTATTGAGGCAAGGGGTAGAAACACACATGTACCAGCATACAAGGGATAAATATAAATGGGATATAGTGCGCACTATGGTCACATATCTATAAGACATTAATCCCTACAGTAGGTAAACCTAGGGTTTCCAAGGCCCACGATCGAGATAGAGGAAGGAACCCTACTGAGATATTGGTAGTTAAATGTGGAGAGGTATGGATCAATAATGAAGATTCATGAAATAAATGAAATGAAAGTAAGTATCTAATAATAAATAAGATTACTATGTTAAGTAGCATCCAAACACATAAAATACTAAGCTAACATAACACAATGAAGAAGGAAATGAACTTACCTATGAAAAATGACAAGAGATGGTTATAGAACTCACCTTTTACCTATAGGGTGATCAGTGATGCATCTATCTCTCATGATAATAATCACATAGAGAGATTAGTTATTAGGTAGAGTAGGGGAAGAGCATGCATGTCCTAGAATCACTATGTGATGCCCCAATAGCTCCAAGAAACCATCCAATAACAAGAGTGTTCAATCCAATCCAAGAAATATGAAAGATGAAATAATAACTAGCCGAGTAGATGTAAAGATGGTGCAAAAGAGCAGATATAATGGCATTCTTAATGTTAATCCTTCCCTTTCTTATGATTTTCAAATGAGGTGAGTGTATATATAATACGTCATCACCCACGGGCGATGGTTTTGGCCATAGATGCTAAAAATAGGTAAGGTTTCATGAAAATTGAAAGAAATATGTCATAGATCATGGATATGGATAAGAAAGATATAGAGTGATGAGATGCAAAAAAGAAGTCATGAATGTAATGCATATGAGACCTATGAGTAAAATGGTACCTAGTGCAAGGAAAACTAAGGCCAAGACAAAATAGTGACACTCTCTTCATGTATTGTATGTAACCCATAATGGTTACGTGAATAACCATTCCTAATTCTTGGCAGTACCCTTAAGGCACCCACTTTAGAAATAGATTCATTAGTGAGCCTTGTCTACACAAATGAAGTTGATAGTAATAGGTATGAAATATAAAAGGGGAAAATTAGGTGTATAAACTTACATTTATTTTTATTGTTGTGTATTCCATAAAAAAATATAATAAAATTAAAACGGGTGTAAAAAGTCTGGTGCACCGACTTCTAAATAGAATATTTTTCATTCAGAACCTTATTGGCCCTAGGGTTTCTTATATTATATTAGTATATGATTATTTTTATCTTCTTTATAGTACATGTTCTTATCGATCACCTAAATGGCTTCTTCTAGTGGTTTCCACATAGCCTCCATCGAGTTCATCCACCTTCATCCTAAATATAAGGATGTGATCTATGAGGTATTTTAAAATGCTTGAATTCATCCTGACACATCTATTCGTCATCTAAAATATATTCTCAAGAAAAATTTCCCTCTTGTTGCTCATATCCTAGAATGGTTGGGATCATGGTATACATACTATAAAAATATCTCCTAGATGATGAAAGTGATACTCTTTCTATTAACAATTCTAATGATATGAAACATGATTATACCTCTTTACTTTCTCTTAAATGGACATACACACTAATAAACCTGAAACTCATGTTACAATAGAATATGAATTTAGTCATGGTATGCCTATTTTTGATACTTCTCTTCTACATCATATTAAGGAAATTACTTGTATTGAATATCAATCTCTTATTGTTCTACTATACCCATGAATTTGGGGGAATCCCATATACCCCTTCAAAATCTTACAATCTGCATGGCCTTCAAATATGTCACTTGGAATTAATATTGATACATATCTAATGATATTATTATTTTTGATCTAGATGATTGTATCATTACCTCACTTAATGATATTACTCCAACCAGATTATGCACATTATCTACAATTATTCATATTGTTTTTCCTTCATACACTTCCATAGAGAGTTTTTATTTCCCCATGATTGCACCCACTATCATTATATCTATATTTCTTACCTCTATGGGGGGGCTCATATATCCCCTCCCAATGTTACATTGACAATGGTTTTTACGCATACTTATTTGCACATACCTAAGTCCCTATCCAATACCATGCAAGTGGATACAATTTTTACTGTTAAACCTACATCTCCTACTAATGGTGCACTTATATATGCTATGTTGGCTATATATTTTATGCATGATATCACTCATGTTAATATTACATATATTACTTTGGGTACACCCTAGTATGTTTATATTTATCCAAATGATTCTATATCACCTCTTTTACTTACATTATTTATCTTGTGTCTCTCCCCTCTTTTGACGTTGATGCTGACAACCCTAATGACACTAATCCTTTTTTGTATTTCTTATAGCCTTGTCTTCTTCATTCTATTACACTCCTACTTAGTTCATATGTGACTAATTGTTTATCTTTATAGGGTTCTCCCATCAAATTCCTATTCACTGATCATCTAAGCCACACATTTCCTCTCGTGGAATTAGTTTTTCTTTCTCTCATCCCCAAGTTTATATGGAACATATTACTACGATGGAACCACTTGCATATGAATCTTCATCATTGGAACACTTGAGGTCCATGAATCTAATTTCTCCTAGCTCATATCTACCTCCTCATAAAGCCCTCATTTAGTAGATATTGTGTTATCCCTCTCCAAGTAAATATCTATATTTAATACTAAAAAAAATAATATATTTGTGAAAATACAAAACTAGGACCCATACACATAGCATTCATTATTAGAACCTTACAAAAAAAAATTAATCACTTGGGTTTATTTGATAGCATATCATTCTACTATTTACACATTTGTGTTTGAGAGGTATATTGAGATTGATGTAGGACACACAACTCATTAATTGCTAATAGAATCTTCCACAATTCCTTACATTACTCTATTGGGGGAGTCTGTCCACACTATACAAGTGATATTATTTCATTTTATTTATTTTCTACTTCCTCATTATCATTGATTACATATATTGTGTGTAGTGCCCACTTCCCTATGACACCTTCTGATGCTTATTTAGATACTGTTGATTTCATTATAGACATGATTACATTTTTTTTTGTTTTTAGTATGATGTTAGTACAATATTTGAATCATGGATTATTGTTGATCTTGATTTTATTATGATGCACGGAATGATTATCTAGAGACACCAAGAATTATGTGGATAAGATGATAATAATATTGATGACATGGTTATGTTTTATGGAATGTTATCCGACAGTGTCATTCTATTTTGGATACAAGAATCTACAGTAGATCTAGAAAATGGATAGTTTAACCCAAATATGATGCTGATATAGTTGTTCAATTAAAGGATGCAAATAATGTAGTTGTTACTTCGATGATTGTTATTGATTCACTTATATAGTTGGGTTTTGTGATTTCATTTTATATCAATTTGGATGTTTTGATGTTGGCCATGAAGTCGAAGGAGGTATTTGTCTTTTGCAGGTTAAAAAAATCACAACAAAACATCGGGGGATCATTCAGACCAACCACAATGGAATTTGGCTAGGTGAATTCATATGAGGTCACCATGGAAACTTGTTTTGTGTATGTGTGTTGTTTTGTTAGGGATTCCCATGGTGGGGATCACCTTTATATGTGACCCATGGGTTTTTGCATTTTTTTATGTGTTTCTTTTATTACGTTGTTGTATATATTTTATTAGTAAAGTGTCCCTTTCTTTTCCATTAATTAATATTGTGATAGATTAATGTGAGAAATCATAATGGTTAAAATTTAAATAAATTAAATTGGGATGAGATGGGAAAATACTATAATCTTGAAGTTGTTGGCTCTTTGTATTAATTATACATTGTAAGGGATGTCGTAAGTTGTGTAAGATGCTTGTATTCAAGTCAGATTTTGGAGTAAGAAATACTCCACCTCCCATTGTAAATTCAAATTTGTCCTTGGGGGTTACCACCCTTTTTGGAGGCTTGTGGGACAAGTAAAACTTGTCCCATGCCTCATAAGTTTAATTTACCAACCATAAACTTATGGTTGGAGAAGTGATTTTAAACTTTTAAATAATGAATTTTATTCATTATGTTGCTTAGTTTTGATTGCACTCTCTTATTGATTTGAAATTAAATTGTTGAAGTCCCTTGAGGTGTGAGCTATCATAGTTGGAAGTGTGCAAGAAACTTGTGCATTTTTCACCCACCTCTTTATTGTGTTTAGGAGAAAGGATTTTATCTAACATGTGTTTGAATTCCTGAGGATGTGTGATGTGGCATCCTATCATGGATGCACATCATCCTCTTCTCTTCCTCCTATATAATCTCAAAATCCTTGCTTGTTTTTGGGTTGTTAAAACTTTGTGCATGCTTCTTTGGGGCAAGATATTCTTGTGTTGGAGCTCTAGCTATTGGAAGAAATTTGGAGATACTTTGCATGCTTGGAGATTTCTGTTTTGGACTATGTTTTTGGCATTTCTCAAGCTTGTTGTTGGAAATAAAAGTTAACCATGGAGAGGTAGGAATTTAACTCTCCTTTTTATGATGTCATTTTCTTGTTGTGTAGAATGAATGGTGCATGTTTTGTTTTATGTATTGGCTGGTTGGGTAGACTGCCGGGTAAGTGCAAGAAGTTGATGGACAAATATAGGGTCATCCGTGGACGTCATATTGCAAAAAACAGTGAAATCTCAACTTGTAGGGATTATTAGCTATACATGCACTCTAAATTAGAAAAAATTATATAAATATGAATCGTAGCATTTGGAATCTAGTTTCTAAAATACTAATTTTTGTAAAAAACAGACAAGTTTAGCTATATTAAACACTTAAAATTATATGACTTACTTTTTTTTTTTTTTTTGAAAAAACTTATAAGATTGTAGTCCGTTTGCCCGCATTTTGGATGACCAAATCTTGTTATTTTTTTTTTCCTTTGGTGAAACGTTAGATGTAGTTGTCTATCTTGGGATGGATTTTATTTTGTATTTTTTTTAGCAATATTTTTTTTTTAATGATTTTTTCCGTGAAAGTGGTCTGAAAATATTTAGAAAATGGAGCGCTTTCCGTTTGCCTGCCATAACTATATCAAAAAATATCGAAATCAATTTTTTTTTTTTTTTTTAATGTGTATAGAATTTGTCCATGCTTGGGATGGTATAATTTTTATCATATTTTGATAAGCGAAACAAAAGTTACAGTCTTAAACGTAGACATGAACATTCACGGGAAAAAATGTCTTAAGGACCTATTGTTAGTAATAAATTATAAAATGATATTTATCTTATTCTATTCACTTTAAAAACAATATTTTTACAAAGCTAAGAGTCTACCCTACGTGATGGCACCATTTTTGTGAAATGTTTTCAGTTTTTTAGCATGGTTCAAGTCTTTGGAAGAGCAGATTTGAGGTTTTTTGACCTTTTGCACTTCATAATGACCTTCCATAGCTTTGGTTGGGGAAAAACAAAGATTTTCCAAGGCTAAGGTTCGGAAAATAGCTCCGCGATCACGGTTTTTTGTAAAAATACCGCGAACGCGGTTTATAAAGTGCGCTCGCGGTTTATAAAGTGCGCTCGCACTTTATAAATCATATTTACACACATCCCAATGTCTGAATTACCATGTGATTTTTACTCTCTGACCTTACCGTACGAATTACTGCGAAATTCTGTCTTTTTCCAGGCACGTTTTTTTATCACCGAAAGCAAAAACATCATGGGAGACAAAAAACGAAGTCAAAAAAGGAAGTCATTAAGTAAAAAAACACCAGACGAATTAGAGGCCAACAAAATTGAAAATGCTGAGCGAATGCGGAAACTTCGTGAATCTAGAAGAGGTTCATCTTCAATCCCAACTACTGTAAGCAATGAAGAACTAGGTAATGTTTCTACTGTCAATGTTGAAGTTGAATTAAATACTCGTGATGAAGAAGTTTTTACTGTCAATGTTGAAGAAGAATTAAATACTCATGATGTAGCAAATGTTGAAATTGAAGGAGACAATGAAAATGTGAATAAGGAAATTCATGTTGAAACTATAGACAAGCAAAATTTGACAAAAACACCTCCTAGGATTTTACATAAGAAACCTAATTTTTTGATTGAAATTGATGAAAATATTTTGAAACCAATGTCTGACAAACTTTCTGAACGACAAATCAGAAGAAAAGCCACTGAAATTTGGGATAATCATTTTGAAATTTTAAATGATTCCCAAAGATGTCAGTTGTTGGTTAGTTTGATGAAATTGATTAAAATGAGACCTACATTAAACACCTTAGGATTGACAACATCTAACATACGTGGTCAAACCTCTACAATTGTTGAAAACCTTCATGATGCATATCACACTGTTGGTGTCAAGAGACGCACTAGGGATAGTAATATTGTGCATTGTGTACTTGCTACTAGTGTTGTAAGTGAATCAATAAAAAAACAACGTTTGATTACGCAAACAAGTCGAATGTTGCAAGTTAATCGAAAAACTCTAATGAAAGCAATTGAAAGACGGGTAATATCCTTCAATCACTCAATAATGTCAATTTTTAAACAAGGCATTTTCTGCTAGAGACACCGTGTAAGGACAAAAATAATTCTGATGCTATAAGAGATAGTTGTTATCTAAATTTATGGCATGTCGCATAACACTATACCATCAACTAGAAGTTTCACCTAATACAAGAGATTTGTTATCAAATTTCATTGGAGAGTTGGTTCTACTAATCGGAAAGTGAACCTACATCCACCCTTTTTCAAGCAATTTCTAAATAAGATAAATATTGACTCAAACTCAAAACAATTTTTCGTAAGTTTGAACAAGAGAATCTGGAAATTAAAATTAGTCAACGTTTTTTTGAAATGTTGAAACCATTCTATGTGAAAATCAACCATGCTTGCACCACTTGTATATGACCAATCGTTAGATTTCTTACTCAACAAACCTAAAAGTACTACCTAGGTTGACTAAGCCAAGTAACCCTTTTGAAAAAGTTAATATTAGAAGTGTATGGGATAGGTTCGTAGGGGGTGGATAGGTTGGAGTTTAACTTATCCTAAACCTACAAACATGTCCATGATGTCTAATAAATTAGGTCTGAGACACATGGAGGATTATGCATATGTTCAATAACATGTGCAGTGATTTGTGAGGGGTTGGGATGGAGAATACTTGTTATCTAGTAGAAGCGAAGTGGATATAGAGTGAGACATTTCCTTAAGTTGTTCAAGTTATGTGTGAATAAGATATATATCATTATAGTTGTAACACACGTCATTTTTCCAAGTGTTGGGAATACATTTAGGTACTACAAATTACCCCCATTTCAATATAGTATTGATAAATGTTGGATTAATAGATAAGAAACAAGTAAATACAAACCTCACTTCTTGATCATACAATGATGTTGTAAATTCTTAAATCTCAGTACACCAATCCATATAAAACTTATAATCATATCGAAAGGACGCATAGATTTTTTTAGATAAAGGGTACAAGAGGATTTAATAACCTTTTTTACATTTCTTCATCACTCTTATCATTCATTTTGATTACGAGTTGATCGCTTCCACCTTGTCAAGTATCTTTTCCTTCGTGACTCATGGTGTTACATATCTAGAGGTAGTTATTGAGAATCAAGATATAGTCTAGGTAAATAAGTAGATATGGGAAGATATCATTTTACATTGGATTGAGAAGTTCATCATGTACAAATAATATACCTATGACAGTGCAGTACGTGTCATTATTTTGGTTTTTGGGAACATGTAGACCATGTGTATCCAGTTTAGTACTAGACAAATGAGACATAAGGGAATTTATCAACTGGGCCGAGAGGATCAAGAAGATCAAGAGGATTGGGTCAGTAACCACCTAGAAAAAATACTTATGAGATTTCTATTTCTGGATCTAGAGGATAGGGTCCACATCCATAATAATCACTTAATAATCCTCTTCACCTAAAGTAAGCACCTCAAGTCTATTATGACATGTATCTCCAATTACAAAATTTTTAGAGGTATTGAAAATGCAGCAGAGCATGTGTACAAGTGTGAGATACTATGGTATTCTAAGCAAATTACAACTTTATATATGGTAGATGTTGTATGTATTTTATATACGTTGAGTATAAGAAAGTGAAACTCATGTACATAGAGGTCCAAGAATTAGAAACAAAGTGTTTAAAGAGATTTGTAACTGACCTGCGTAAAACTCATGCGAGGCATGCCAGTAGCTTCAGTTCCCTGAGCAGATGATGACCCGCCAGGCTCCTGTGTATAAAAGAGAAAAATATTAATACATGTACAACATACACGTGAAACAAATTATAATAATAATCTAGTGCAATTAAATGATTTATTAAAAATGTAAGTTTGTACAACTTGAAACTTACGTTTGAAACATGCCCAACCACAGTAGCTAGCATGTCAACACCGGATGTTTCCTTCACCGGCTCTTACTATTTAAAATAAAATAAAAAATTAGTTTTTTTACATGTATGTACATGACGTACAATCATATATATATTAATATCTCAAACATGTGAATTAAACTATTGTACATATATATATATATATTATTTAAATTTATTTAAAATTTACCTGTGAAAGACCAATATTAGTGGCTCCAATTCCAAAAACATTCCCCAGCATCTCATCTATAGAAAAAAAATCCTGTGAACCAGTAAATGATGTCTCGCCTGCAGTGCATACGGCACCACATGATCCACAGTGGTGTGGTGCACTAGAACTGGCACCTCCACCAACATCGCCGATGCAATCTGGGTGCTATGCTGGGTGAGAGTGTCAGTGAGCTCCCTCAATGCATGCAATGTATCAATCTCCACAACCTCCTTCACTGTAGGAGGGATAATTGAAGGCAGTGGGAGTTTTGGGGCATGGGGGATCCTAGGCTGACCTACGCGTGCACCAGGTCTACTCTATGCAGAGCCACCTCCTCGACCAAAAAAGTCTGAAAAGTCAAAATAATTCGGGACCTCATTGAGCACAAACTCACAATATAATTTCTTCAAAAAATAAAGAGGAACCTCATTGTTGTTGCATGGTGGATAATCAAAAAACCATCCACCATCGGTCCCAAAAATTGTTTTTGATTCTATCATCATGGCACCAATGGATTGGGAACCGTTTGCAAGTAACTGCAGGGGGGGCATTGGTTCTAGGGTCGGTAAATAATGCACAAATGAGGTCTTTTCCAATTTTTTTGTCTTTGACGGCCGCATGAGATAGTTTATCCGCATACCACCCGCCTACAGTCACTTCTAAAGGTGTTCCATCTATGTATTTGGTTGGTTGCAGACTCGACTTCGCCAATCAATGTTTGCAATGTATTGGCTAAAGTCATGCGGGATGGATTTGTAGCATGATTTTGTCTTATAGTTTGAATTAGGTTCTCAATGAAAATTTTATTTTCTTGGATTCTTCCAATGATATTATCTTGCGTTCCTGTTGGCTCAGTGGGGACAGAAGGAGCCACAGGGGGTGGATCTATGGTTGGAGGAGGGTTTTGAGGAATGTTCAGAGGGTTTTGAGGAATGTTCGGCGGGTTTTGAGGAATGTTTTGACGGTTTACACGAGCCTGAGCTTGCTGACCAACTGATAAAACAATAAAATTGAATACATAAACAAACAATTCACAAAACCCATGAAAATGCCAAAAAAACCTAAAATACAAAAAAAAAAACCTAAAATGCAAAAAAATGATTACAATCGGGGACTTACCTCCTCATCTTGGCGG
This sequence comes from Taxus chinensis, assembly GCA_019776745.2. Lineage (NCBI taxonomy): Eukaryota > Viridiplantae > Streptophyta > Pinopsida > Cupressales > Taxaceae > Taxus > Taxus chinensis. The sequence continues at coordinate 662,916,984 of CM034153.1, read as the reverse complement.
CATGGTTGAATCTATCGCTATCCAAAAGTCTGATGAGTAATTTTGAGATAGTATTGAAAGTGCGAGTGAAAAACGTTTAGGAAAAGTCACGGTTTGAAATGAAAATTAGGAAAATAACGAGTCGCGGGGACTGTTAAATTTTGTCTCAGAGTTCCGCGATCGCAGTTTATAACCGTGCTCGTGGTTATAAACCGCGATCGCGGAACTAGGTTCGGTAATTACCGAACCTAGAATTCAATAACCGTGATCACGGTTTTAGGACCGCGCTCGCGGTTTTAAAACCACAATCACGTTACCTTTATTTCGGGTTTTTATGTCCACGGAATTGTCCACCAACTTCGTGCACTTACCCTGTGCATATCATGTGATCTATATAGTGTATGAGGCCACATTTTGTTGAGACATTTAGTCAAATAGTTTACATGCCAATTGCATGATTCCACATTTTTCATATTCTTATGTGCTCTACAAACACCAAGAAAAAAAATCCACACAACCCACCTTAGGTTTAGTTGGCATTTTCATTGTAATGTTTATAGTTTCCTCAACATACTCAACACAACAAAGAATGTCAACCATGCAGACATAATTATCAAATTTACGCATAATTCTATAGGGGCACTCATACCATTTAGGTATTTACAAACCTCACACATTAAACTTGCATGGACATGTGCTAATAAAACTAAAATTAAGTGTACATGGTCAAGGTATGTTCCATGTGACCACATCTCTTTGAGGAGTATTGTCGAACAATTGACTTGCCTTGTGTAACTATGCTTCCACAATGTGCATACAGGTCTATTAGGCCGTTTGCAACTACAACATCTAAAAACAATAATATTCCAATCAAGATAGCCATGTGGTTATTTATTTTGGGAGCGAGCACCAAAATATCTCATGAATGTTTCCATATATGTAAATTCTAACATGATCTTTTTGCGTGAATTCCCGTCATGACCTCTTCATCTTCCGTAAAAATTTCATCTTCTCTTTTAACTGTCATTCCACATCCCATTGTCTTGGTACTCATCTTAATATTTTCAAGTCCCAAAAATGGAAGCATTGTTAATAGAGGTCCTAAGAATGACTCATTAGGACATGCCACAAGTTGTAGTCTAGAAAAAACTCAGGTTATTCTTAAACAATGCACAAAGGATAGAACATAACATAATAGGTGAAAACACAATAGCTAAATAATAGAAACAACTCAAGCAAAGACATAAATAAGAGACAAAAAAATACAATAACAAACTAGAATATCATTACCAAATCAGAAACTTAGACATGAGTTCAAAATGGAAAGCTAGATCAAACTCAACCTTCTACGCGGCGTGCTTGCATGTTTTTATACAATTTGAGGTGATTGTTGGTTTATCGGTCCATTCTTCTTCCATTCCTTGACCAAAGAGACTCTTCACATTCTCTACTTATGCTTAGAGAGAATTACATATTCCATACTTTGTTTTTTCTATACTAGGCACATACATTAAGAATTGTGCAATATACAACAATATCCAAAATTTTATGTCATCTTTTTTAACCCCTATACACTCTCGACAATGCTTCAAAGAAATGTGGTCTCATGGATTGCTATGATGACAAGGTATGCACAAAAAGGGTTTGTCGAAAATGCCTTTGAAACTTTGAAGCAAATGAAATTGGTTGCTTGGCTTGGTTTGTGATAACATATAAACCTTAATATCTCGTGGTTCTTATATGAATATGGTTGATGCCCCAATGTAAGTGGTCCTCTTACAAACATAATGATTGATCAATTACAAAATCAATATGTTTGCTTGTTTGGTCTTCCCCTCTCCTCCCCACAGGTGCCAAAAAATCCAAAAACATCCTCCACAATTGCCTTTTGATACATACTTCATTACCATGTCGAATATACCTCTTTAGTACATCTTAGAATTACTATGACAAAACTTCATATACCTCTTAATATATTTAAGAATTACTTTGACAAAAAACTTCATATATTTCATTATCATTATAACCATTACACCTCATTTCGATACAAGTGCTAATTAATGTAGAACAACTTGTTTAGACATTGACATCTTGGAAGATAGTTTCCAATATGCAAAGATAAAATAAATATTTTAAACCTTCAATACCTTTACTCAATTCACACCATTGTTTTTAAATTACAAATTTTAATTATTTTTTTGTGTAGTGTGTGATGGGAATGCACAAAACACAAACGCTAGGAAAAAAAAATATAATAAAATGCCAATCCATTTTTGTTTGCTAGTGAAATGTTCCACCCTCAACTTGGACGAGTCATGATTTAAATTTAATCACTAGAAAATCATCTATTTTTTTTTAAGATTAAAAAACTTTCATATAGTTCTTTTCTAGAAGCATTATTTTAATTTTTATATCATCCATTGTTGGAACCTAAGCCTTAATAAAGGCTATCATTTAAATATAATTGTGGACGGTTCGCTCCCCGTCCCCCAACATTATCCATTTAAGTGGTGGGTTAGATGTCACCATTATTAAATCTTTGTCAATTTATTTTAGTACCATATACTTCACAATACGTTCAAGATGTCTTCTAATTTTAAATTATTTTAGTTTTTTTATTTGGTTTGGTTTGTTGATTGCACATAAAAAAATAAATTTAAGAATTTAGAGATTATTTTAGTTTATATATAATTATTATTATATGTTTGGAAAAGTAAGCATGTGATTTTGTTATGTACATAAAGAGTCTAATAATAGTAGAGGGATAACACAAGTCGCTAGTAGTATTTTATATTTTACAAGTTTTATAACAAATCAAGGTTAGATTAAGATCTAGATCAAGAGAAACAAATATTTTATGATTTGCATTAGAAATAGAGAAAGTGATGGAAATTTTTGAGTAGAAGGCACGTCATTCACATAATCATTTTCACATATTTTTATAGCCAACAATTCTAACAAACCTTTTTCATAACCATTTCGTTTATGGCTGAGGGTTTTTTCTAAGTTTATTTTCTAATGATCAATTTTTCCTGTTTTCTAAACCCATCTTCTATCTCTTGTTGCTAACAAATATTTATGCAATCCAATGTATTACAATTCAAATCCACATTCTTAGATTTCTTGTCCTACTATCTAAATCAGATCCATATTTTCTACAATTAAATTTATCTATCTAAATTGAACCTAATTCGAAACATAGATATAAAAAATAGATTTAAATAAATAGATAGTATTTGTAAAGGAATGAAAATTTCAATTTAATTGGGATGTTATCGAGATATGAACTATAAAAAACAATAATGAAAGATAACCATAACATAACAAATACAACTAAGAGAAGGTGTACGAAGTATGATTGTGAAACCATTGGTGATGGTATAGAGGGGATGAGGAGACTATTTTGTTTGTAAAATTATGTAGTGAAAGACCATGACAAAATAGCAATTACAGGTTAAAGAACATTTACAAAATGTGTTTATGAAACAATTGTTGATGTTAGTATTTGGGAGGGGGAATCAAATGATTAGATAAGACCATTTATGGATTTTCACCCTCTTAACTTTTTTTTTTTCTGTTTTATTTTAGTATTAATAATGAAAATATAATTTTATTTATAAGGTATTAGGAGTGCAAAATATGTGTAAAAGTGAGAAGTACGAAGTGTCTAAAATTAGTCAAAGGACCTTTGGTCTATTGGTGTTGACGTATGACTTTGAATGAGCCCACCAGGGGTCAAGTTTTGCTGAGTGCAAGGCCTAGAGACACCTGAAATGGAGACTCAAACGGTTGAGGCCAGCATCGTGTCATGGGTGATTTTGACGGTGTGGATGCCCCTTACCCGTAGTTGCTTAGCAGAAGGTGATCACTGGTTTAGTTTCTTTGCTTACTTTACATTATTGAACCTATATGTTCCCTCCGAAACTCAAGCAAATATGCCATTAAACTACGTAAACCAGTGCCAGACTGTATGACACCCCTAGATGTGCTCAATAAAAAAAGTGATTAAAATTATATTCACCATTCTTGCCCCTACTAATAAATTATTATAGTATTTATACATTGAATCTCCTAATTAAAAAAAAATATTACAGTTATGAAAGTCCTAAGTAAAATCACAAAAATAAAAAATCACAAAAATAAAAAATCCCTCAAGTCAAAATTATATATTTAAATAACTACTAAAAATGTATTATTTTATAATAATTCTTAATACAATGATTGGATGATGTGATAAAATGTTATAGCTATATTGTGGAAACAAATTAAGTTATTTCAAGATAGGATGAACATCATATTTCATTGAATAGTTTCCCAATCAATTTACATAGATATTACGTCAACAACATTTACCAGTGTCCACTTAACAAATATCTGTGGAAATGTAGTTTCAATGCATGCGGCTGATTCCACTTGATTAGGTATTGAAAATTGTCAACAATATGTACTTTAGAACTTCAGATCTTTGAAACAAAGGGCAGTGACAGAATCAGATGTTTTACCATATTTTCAAAGAAATAATATTTATATAAAACAACATAGTTGGAACATGGGGCTATGGTATCATTTAAAAGGTCTCTGTCGTAAACCATTATCCATATAATCTTTCAGTGTTATTTTTGGAGCCTGGTTTAAAATATTTTCCCCTCTTTGTCGGCAAACTGTTCTTCTTACAGGAATCCTTAGCCACTGGCCTGTATTTTACTTTAACATTAACAATTCCTACGTTTTTTTTTATATTTTTAATGAACAAGGCTGAAACACTATATTGTCTCAAATTGAGAGTCATTAAGTCTTGGCAAGTCCTAAAGTTTTTTTGGTTATGTTTTGGTTATTACAATTATAATTTTTAATGATTTCAACTTTTAGTTTCTATGCAATATTTGTATATTGTTTGTTATGTACATATGTTTTGAGCCCTTAATGGTTTCTTGTTCTTTTGGAGATATCTGACAATAAATCTTCTTTTTATTCTTTTTAGGGATTTCTAAATGGTGTTCAAAAGTTCCCATTTTGGCATAAATTGAGAAGATGCTGGAAACTTTGTTGAGTTATGCTTTACATTTGCTAACTGTGTTTTCCTATAGTTCTCCAAGGATTTATCAATTTTTTTCTATGAATATCTAGAATCATAGTTTTCCATGCACCACATTTAGTTGAGGCATTGGGTAAAACAGTTTATGTGTTTTGTGAATGGCTTCACATTTTTCATGTATGTCCATTAGGGTAGTTACGACTATAATATTTAATAAAAAACTACCTCGAATTAATTTTAATGGATCTCCATACTTGCACTAGATCTCCCATTATCCTCTCGAACTCCATTAGCCATTCTTAGCCTCAACTAAACGTTAATAATTAAATTATATTAAATTAAAAATCTTTATGTATAAAAACTAACCCATATTTTTCAATCATCCTTAAATGATGTCATGTGTGTGAACAAATCTCCTTGACATCACAACATTCTTCATAACAAAAAATATCACTACATTCTATAGGAAATTACTTTCTTGTAATCTCTTCACTTGAGAAGAAAATAGTGTCATTTCATATCTAAATACACACCTTACTACAGCAGATTAGATATATCAAATCAATGCATTTTGGAATTTCTTCGACAATTCCAAAATTCTCATATTTTACGACACACATTTAATATTGAAAGGTAAACATCTACATTTAACCAAGGACGGTTAACACTTCTATTTCGTATGTTAATGTTTTATGATTTTTTAATTCATGAGGCCCTCTTTCAACATGAAAGATGAGTGGTAATTAATCCTTCAAAATAATATCACATGAATTATCTTATCCGTTACATTATATAATACGAAGGTAAATTTCAAAAAAAAAACTTGTTTGAGTAAGGTTACTTTGGAGATTCAATTATTAATGGTTCACACTTTATTTTTTACTGTAACAATACATATGAATTGTTCCCTAGTTTTACTTATCCAATGTTTAATATGATTTTTGAGAGGTTTTATATATACACAATTTAAGGAAATATCTTTCAAAGTTATGTTACATCTACTTACTCCTTCCTAACATGTTGTTAGGAATGAAGATCTTTTGTTCATTCCATTGCATCTATTTTGGCCTCAATTTCGTTATTTTATTTTCTCATTTTCCATGTTTGTTCTATTATGAATATTTTTGATGGAAAAATTGTTCATTTTAATGGTTGGAAGGTGTAAAACTGGACTCCACAACCTTCGCCAACATAATCACTACTTGTTCCAGAATTTGAGCTTTAAAGTAGAGTTTGGATATATAGAAAATTATAATGGAATGGTTAAAATAATGTAATTATGTTTTACAAACATACCCCCATAGTGTGAACAAGTTCCTACGAATTTTTTTTTTTAGTTTGAGAGTACTTATGCATCATATAGAAATTAAGGTATAAAAATATGAGCTAAAGATTTCCCAAATCGAGTGCAGGCAACGTCCTCCAAGAGGTTTCCCATTGTTTCATTACATCCTCTATAATCATTCATATTCTTCTTCTTCTTTAGGCTTTGAACATTCTATTGAACTCTTTGGCTTAGTTAAGCATCAACTATACCAGTTGTGCTCATTTATTTTTATTTTTTATTTCATTTCATTTCATGTGGGTATGTTTATGATTCACAATGGAGATATTTTATATGTAAGTTTGAATGTAAATTTGAATTTAATATGGCTAGCAATCTATTAAAATTTGAATTCTAGGTTCATTTTTTATGTTCTTAGTTGAAATTTATTTACAAAATTTTAGATCTGGATATGAGGATTTAATATGACATACCCAATTTTGACATGAGTGTTGGGTGAAACTATGATTTTGTAAAGTCATTTGATGTTGTTTTGTTTTGTAAAAACATGTTGCATTTAGATTGTTTGATGGGAGTTTAGCTGGGTTGTTTTTTAAGCTTTGATTTGAAAGGATTTTTCCTTTGGGTATGTGAGATTTTATTTTCGTAAACTATTTTTTATGTGTGGATCAAGAAAAAATACTACCCATTGTTTGCATACAATAAGTAAGTTTTACGCACGTTTTCTTTCGCCAACTTGAGTTTGGATTAGTAAAAAAGTGTTTACGATTTAATAAAAATATTACCCATCATTTTCATTTAGGGTAGGAAGTTTCCACATTTAAATTTAATTGTGTTACGTGTAGACACTAAAATTTGGGAGTTAGGGTTCACAACAACAATCTATGTCATTAAAGCTCGAAAAATAGTACTTGTAGTAATAGTCACACATATGCAAGTTTCAATCTAAACATCGTAAATAATGGTAAGGAAAGTAATATCTTACATCTTTTAGCCAAAAGCATCCACCTTACATAAGGACATAAAAATTGTTGATGTGTAATTAAGACCATACAATACCAAACTATACACATTTATTCCATACAATTGAAAGTCCACCAATGCAATTTAAAAACCAAGCAAAATAAAACAAAAAAAATTAATGACCCTATTCTCAATTGGATTTGATTATATCTTACCATCCTAACAGGATGCTATATTCAACTTAGATTTACACAATTACTACATTTGTAAGACAATTGAGGTATATACAAAATATAGTTTCACCTAAAATCCATTCAAAGACCATTTTAGGGTCTAGTTTTTCCCTTCCATATATTTATCATTCGTAGTTATTTCAGTAGGTTCTATTTATAAAAGTCATAATCTAAGTATAGAATATCATATGCTACATATTCTAGCCTCAAGGAAGGTTCTTACGACCAAGAGAAAATTCAAAACTTTATAGGTTACTGAGAGATAATATTCTTAGCCGAATAGCTTAATCAATCGTAGGATAAATACCGTAGAGAACATCTTATCACATTCATATAACCCGAAAGAAAAAATATCATGAGAGGTAATTGCTAGTAATGTTTCACATTTTTATGGCCTATTGTCCAGTGACTATTCACAATGGTTGGATTGACAACAATTCACAACTCTGGTGCAAAATGCAAGAGTTGTGAAGGATTATGCAATATTATTATGAACATGCACATAAGAATGTGGAAATTTGGGTATTATGCAATATGTTTTGGAGGCTTGAGTAAAAAGTGATAACATTGCAGGACTATGCACACTATCACTGCATAGTGACAATTGTTTTATAGAGAACGATAAATTTTTGCAACATTGAATAGTAATAGTTTTGTGTTGAGGATGTTTCTCAATATGTTGGAGGTGTAAAAGTGACTTATGGGGATGAATTGGAGTTGGTTAGAAGGAATATTGATATTCTCTAAAATATTAGTCATGCTTGTCTTTAAAAACATGTAACTATTTTAAAGCATGCAAATCCCTAGGCATAAATATAGTCCAAAACAATTAACACCTATTATTAGGCTATTGTTTTGTTATAAATAAAAACCAAGTCTAGGATGATATTAAACAATGTAATCAATATTTTAGTTGTGCTAAGGCTGTACAAGAACTATTGGAATATTGTGAACATAGTCATGTATAGATCTTATTGCAATAATGGGTTAGATTTAGTGCAATAAGAAATATTTATATTGCTATGATTTTAACCCAAAAGACTTTTCTTGGCTTTAACATGTGCCTATATCTTGTGCTTTTTTTTCTCACATATTTATTTAAATTTCATAGTTTTTGTTCATATGGCTACTTAAGTTTAAGGTTGGGCTGGTGCTTATTTCTCAATTTTTGGTATCGAAACTTCTTGGTTTAGAGGTCTATAGGAACTTTGAAGGTAGACCTTGAATATTTGTATAGGTTATAGTGTGTGAATCTTACAAAAGAGGAAATATGTATGTAAGTGCCAATATGGAGATTGAAAACTTCAATGGATGAAATTTTGAGACATGGAAGATGAAGATTGAAGAATTTATATTGTTTTCTAAATCTTGGGATAATTTAGTGATGGAAATTAGTAGTACTTCATCCCATATTAAGATGGATGAGAAAATATTTTCCTTATTATATTAAGAAGTAAGTTGTAAATTTGATGAATATCAACAATGTGATGCATTTCTCATGTGTAGGAGAGTGTACGAAGAACATAAGAAGAACATGGGAAAAAACATGTAAATTCTAGAGATAGATATTTTCATGCTCGTATGGCATGGGTCCAAATTAAGTCTAAAATTACTAAGCAAAACCGGGATTAATATTATAATAATAATTAAACAATGATTTTTAAAAATTTATAATAATATGGTGTGATAGAACACAATGCGGTTGTGTCGTGGTTACAATAATATTACGACGAAAACAACACAAAACTGCTTAAGCGAGCTATTTAATTATTTTAAAATTACGATGATAATAATCACAGTAACAAAATTAATTAAATTAATTCAATCATGTGTTTTTAATTTTCAAAATAAATTAAAGACTAAAAGGTGCCCCAATGGTTACCAAATTTGGAAAGTGATAAACTATATTCACCATTCCCCCTACTAATAAATACTTATAATTCTTATACACTAAGTGAGTCCCCTCGATATGATTATTATAAAAAAAAAAATATTAATAACTCACTAATATAATGATTATTTGTGGAACTCCCAAACAAATAAAAAATAAATAAAATCCCACAAAGCAATTTAATATAAAACAACTATTAAAAACATATATTTATTTTATAATAGGTGATACAATGGTTGGGAATGGTATACATACTGTGGAAACTAAGATCTGCCTACGGCAACATTTCCCAGTGTCCACTCAACAAATATCTATGGAAAAGTAGTTTCAATGTATGTGGTTGATTCATTCCTTCCTTTCCTTTTCATGTTCCACTTGAAAAAAATCTATGTTTATTCAATAATTCAAATCTAATTACCACTACCATCTTTAGAACTTCAAATCTATCTTCCAAAAGAAAGTGACAGAATGAGACGTTTTACCATTATCATCTTTTCAAAGAAATAATATTTATATATTGCAACATAGTTAGAACATTTAAAGGGTCCCTGCCCTACAACATTATCCATTTAACTGGCTTCACGAATCTTTCTAGTTCAAAATATTTTGCCACCTTTTTCACCTGGTGTGGAATCCTCACCCACTGGTCTACAATAATTGTTTCAATGGTATGATACGGAAAGGAGAATATAAATTATTTCAGGAGAAAGGTGGTAAACAAGGACCACTTATATTTTATTTATATGAGAAGAAAAGTCCACATTCCTACTTATAAAATTAAAAATTCATACTTCCTTTTTTTAAAGATATTTGTAAATCGTGGGGTCCATGCAATAGACTGAAATTGTGGTGTTGGGAAAGAACAATCAAAGGTCACATGCTCTCCAAACAGGTCTGGAAATTGACTGTTTGTAGGCAGTCATAGACAGCTTCAGCCTAAAAAATTAGTACGGCATATTTTTTTACAAAACATTTAATGATGTAAAAACATAGTAATTTTACCATTGAAGTATTATGGAAAATAGAGTATGATTGTCTTTTTTCATTTTTTTTTTTAAATCATTGACTTTAGGAATTGTATATGAGGTGCCAATTATGCTAGAAAAGATGTGCACGTATATAATCTAGTATGTGTAATTCAATCCCATACAGCTATTAAGATATATTCTTTTTGTCAGCTCCAAGTATTAGATTGATTGTAACCTCTTCTATTATATTTCCTTTCAACGAAGCGTCTTACCATCTCCCCTAGAGGTATTTTTTTTCTTTTTACTTTACTCCACCTACCCAAACTTAACATCCTAGATATACTCAAACAATAATCAACTTTCTTCCACTTAATGTTAAGATATGAAGGATATTCATTTAATTTTTTTAATAATATATATATGTTAGCGTTTTATAGATATTTTTGCAAGTTGTAATTGACGGGAAGATGTTATCTACAAATAATAATACATATAGAAAACCTTGAAATGTAGGTGAGATGGGTGTCAAATATGATCTCTTTTTAAATGATATACTTGACTAATTTCTTACAAGAAGCGGTTGCTTCGTTAACATGTGATGAGATTCAAATTTAGCATGAATTGGGATGGTGTAAAGGAAGTTTCCCTTATCCCCATTTCATTTTTGGCATTCACCACACTCTCTTGTTCGGAACCTCTCTAATGCCATCAATGCATACTTATTTCTAATCCCAAATAATGTCGGAAACCATCAAAGGTTTAACTATGACACACATGAGAGCTCTAAAACCAACATACAATATTTGATCCATTCACACTTCCTTATTGATCTGAAATCTCTGACCTAAAGGTGTTTGAAGTTCCCACGGAGCATGGTGCATATCATAGTTTAAAATAGGGAAGGTGAAGAGTTGAAATCAAAATAGAATGAAAGAAAGAATGGGTGCACTAACATACTAGCTCTCCTAAAAACATAAATGTTACAAAATAAGTGAGCATATATAAGTTTCCGCCACATAATCTGATATGTGTAATTGAATCCAAAGCGATGAACTTAACATGGTCACAAGTTAATACACTTACTCTAGAGAAGAGGAGCACAAAAATGGTGATTTTTTTTGTAAAGAACCATAAACAAACACTTATTCCATCATGTCTAAGAACATGAATGATTCCAAAAAACACATTTTGTGCATATTCTAGCAAAGGGTGTGGAATTTGACTTTACAACTGCCGATTACATTTTCTACAAAAGTTATAAGGACTCTTCTACAAACCCATGTTGTGTATATCATGTGATCTATATAGTCTACGAGGCCACATTCTATTGAGGCATTTAGTCAAATAGTTCACATGCAATTGCATAATTCCACATTTTTCATATTCCTATGTGCTCTGCAATCAATAAGAAAACAAATCCACACAACCACCTTAGGTTTAGTTGGAATTTTAATGGTGAAGTTTATAGTTTCCTCAAGATACCCTACACAACTAAGAATGTCAACCACCCAAACATAATGATCAAATCTACGCATAATTCTATAGGGTCACTCATACAATTTAAGTATTTACTACCCTCATCTACTAAACTTGTATAGCTATGTGCTAATAAAACAAAAGTTAAGCATACATGGTCAAGACATGTTTCATGTGACCACATCTCTTTGAGGAATTTTTTCGAATAGTTGACTTGCCTTGTGTATGCTTCCACAATTTGCATAGAGGTCTATTTGGACTATTTGCAACCACGCCATCTAAAAAGAATAATATTCCAATCAGGATAACCATGCGACGAATTATTCTGGGAGCTAGCACCAAAATATCTCATGAGTGTTTCCATATATGTGTTCTAACTTGATTTTTTTTCAAGAATTCCCATCATGGCCTCTTCATCTTCTGTAAAACATTTCATTCTCTCTTATAAGCATCATCACACATCTTGTTGTCATGGTAGCTATCTTAACATTTTCAAGCCCTGACCACATAACCATTGTTAATAGAGGTCCTTAGAATCACTCATTAGGACATGCCACAAGTTGTAGTCTAGAAGAAACTCGGTCTATTCCATTTATTACTCTTAAACAATACGCAATGGATAGACCATAACATAATATGCGAAAATGCAATAGCAAAATAACACAAACAACTAAAAGAAAGACATAATTAAGAGACAAGAAGATGCAATAACAAACTCAAATTATATTACCAAATCAAGAACTTAGACATGAGTTCAAAATGGAAATCTAGATCAAAATCAACCTTTAGCGCAATGTGCTTACATGTTTTTATACAATTTTAGGTGACTGTTGGTTTATTGGTCTCTTCTTCTGTTTCTTGACAAAAGAGACTCTTCACATTCTCTACTTATGCTTAGGGAGCATTACATATTATATACTTTGTTTTTTATTGTAATAGGCACATAAATTAGGAATTGTGCAATATATAACAACATCTAAAATTTTATGTCATCTTTTTAACTTGTATACACCCTTGACAATGCTTCAAAGAAATGTGGTCTCATGGATTGCTTTAATGACAATATATGCACAAAAAGGGTTTGTTGAAAAGGCCTTTGAAACGTTGAAGCAAACGCAATTGGTTGTTTGGCTTAGTTTGTGATCACATATAAACCTTAATATCTTGTGGTTCTTATATCAATAGGGTTGATGCCCCAATGGAAGTGGCCCTCTTACAAACATAATGGTTGATCAATTACGTGATCAATATGTTTTCTTGTTCGGATCTCCCCCCTCTCTTCACACGGGTACCAAATTTTTTTAAAAACATACTCTGTAATTACCTCTTAAGACATGTCTCATTACCATGTCATTACACTTCATTTCAGTACAAATACTACTTAATGTAAAACCACTTGTTTAGACATTGGCAACTTGGAAGATAGTTTCCATGTTCAAGGATGAAATAATATTTTAAATGAAATAGAGGACAAACCCTACGCTACCTTTAGTGAATTGACTCCATTTCTTTTTTGGAAGACCTCGATTAAATAGATATTGGCATCTCTGCCCATGGTAATTAGAGATTACATATATATAGTTGATATCACTTTATGAGTAAGCATACATCTAAATCGAAGATGTTCCTTTAGCTAAGCAGCCACGACTATGGGGCATCCAATCAGTCAAAGTCACCCAGGGAACGATCCTGGCCCTATCTGCTTCACTCTATGTGTCGGGTATCTCCAAGCCTTGCACTCAACAAGACTTGATCCTTGGGGGACTCATTCCAAGCCATTCAACTTCACCAATGAACCAAGGACCTTTCGATACTCAATTTTTTTAAATTACAATTTTTAAAATTTATTTTTTTAATGGTGCATGATGAGCATACACAAATTTAGAATTATCAAAAATTCAAATGCCAACAAAGAAAAATCAAATGCCAACTCATTTTTTTTGCTAGTGAAATGTTCCACCTTCAATTTGAACAAATCATAAATTAAATTTAATCACTAGAAAATCATCTATTGTTTTTTAAGATTTAAAAACTTTCATATAATTATTTTCTAGAAACATTATTTTATTTTAAAAATCATCCATTGTTGGAACCTAAGCCTAAATAAAGGCTATCACTTAAATATAATCGTGGAGGGTTCCCTCCCCGTCCCCCAACATTATCCATTTAAGTGGTGGGTTAGATGTCACCATTATTAAATCTTTGTCACTTATTTTGGTACCATATACTTTACAATACGTTTATGATGTCTTCTAATTTTAAATTATTTTAGTTTTTTATTTAGTTTGGTTTGTTGGATTGCACATCAAAAAAATTAATTTAAGAATTTAGAGATTATTTTAGTTTATAGTAATTATTGTTATATGTATGGAAAAGTAAGCATGGGATTTTGTTATGTAGATAAAGAATCTAATACTAACAATGGAGGGATAACACAAGCTCCCACTAACATCTCATATTTTACAAGTTTTATAAGGAGTTAAGGTTAGATTAAGATATAGTTCAAGAGAAACAAATATCTAATGATTTGTATTTGAACTAGAGAAAGTGAAGGAAGTATTTAAGTAAAGGATAATCATTCACATAATCATTTTCACCTTCTATTTCTTCTTGTTAAGAAAAAATTATGCAATTAAATGTATTATAATTCAAATCCAGATTTTTAGATTTCTCATCCTACTATCTAAATTAGATCCATATTTTCTACAATTGAATTTGGTTATCTAAATTGAACCTAATTTGAAACATATATATAATAAATAGATAGATACTATTATAAAGGAATGATAATTTCAATTTAATTGGGATGTAGCTGAGATATGTTATAAAAAATAATAATGAAAGATAACCATAACATAACAATTACAAGGAAGAGAAGATATAGTATGATTGTGTAACCATTGATGATGTTAATAGAGGGGACGAGGAGATTATTTTGTTTGTAAAAATGTGTAATGAAAGACCATCACAAAATAGCAATTACAAGTTTAAAATGTGATTATGAAACAATTGTTGATATTAGTATCAAGGGGAGGGGAAATCCAATAACTACAACAAACCATTTACGGATTTTCACTTTATAATTTCTTTTCTGCTTTAGTTTAGTATTAATAATGTAAATAAATTTTGTTTTATAAGGTATTAGGCATGCCAAAAACTTTGCTAATAGAGAAATATGTGGAAAAAGTCTGCTTGGAAAACATTGCCGGATTTTAACACTTTCCAACAAAAGTAATTTCAAAGGTGGACACCAGTGAATGACAACATCATACTTCATTGAATAATTTCCCAATCAATTTAGATAGATTATTCAATGTCCAGTCAACACATATCTATGGAAAAGAAGTTTCAATCTATGCGGCTGATTCCACTTGATTAGGTATTGAAAAAAAAGGTATGTTGATTCAGTAGTTCTACTGTAGAACTTCAAATCTATCTTACAAAAGAAAGTGACAGAATAAGACGTTTTACCATTACTATCTTTTCAGAAAAATAATATTTATATATTCCAACATAGTTGGAACATGGGGCTATGGTATCATTTAAAAGGTCTGTGTCCTACAACGTTATCCATATAATCTATGGAGCCTTGTTTAAAATAATTTCCCATCTTTGTCGGAAAACTGTTTTTTGCAGGCGGCTACGGTGTGGAATCGTCAGCCACTGGCCTCCAATAATTGTTGAATGGAATGAATGATAAGAAGAGGAGAATATAAATTATTTCAGGCGAAAGATGGTTAAGAATGACGGCCTGTATTTTACTTCAACAATTCATACTTTTTTTTTGATATTTTTAAAGAGTGGGGTGCATGCAATGGATAGAAGGCTGAAGCCATGGCGTTAGGAAAAACAAACTAGCAGGCTTGGAAATTGACTGTTTGCCGGTGGCCATAGACAGCTACAGCCTGAAAAATTAGTAAATCCTATTGCAAAATAGTTTTACAATTGAAGTATTGTGTAAAATTGCTGAGTATTCACCAATCTTTCTGAATTAACACACACACATGATTAGGTAATGGTAAGGGTTTTGCTAGGGTACCATAACCTTGTACAATAGATAAGAAGATAACAAAGACAAACTTAGAACCAACCCTACAGAAAAAGGCTGCTTCTCACACAAGTTATAGTCAGCAAAACATTAATTGTCAAAACATCAACCAATCTCCTTAAAGATAGAATAGGGTGTTCAAAGAATGCAAGCATTCAATAACTAGTAATAGCCATATGAGTATTTGGATTTGGACCTAACCATAACCTTCGTTTTTTGCATTTTTTGTTACTCTAGCACTTGGTTATATTGTTCTCTTGGTTTTGTTTTTTGTGTTTGACACCAACTTCCAACCTTCATTGTCCTCTCCCACCTCTTGGAGATGCTCTGTTTCAGTACTGGCCAACACCTTTCTAACATAATTCTTATATTTGGGTCCCTCCCAACAAGCAAGAACCTTCATTTCCCTCCCATCAATCTCTATAGATGGAGCTTGAGTTTCCTTCTGTCTTTATGGGGTATCTAACTCTATAGAATCATTATTTTCCTCTTCATCTTGATCTTACATGATTTTGATCTCTCTAATCTAAATAACATAACAAGGCCTTATTCCTCCTTATCCATCAACGGAGCCCCTAAGACACCTCTATTTTGCTCATATTGATATTTATCTTGGTCTTCCATGTCTCCAATCTTTTCATTGTCAAAGTCTCTGATAGGGCCCTTCAAATCTCTTTCCTCCTCCATATCCTCTCCTCCGTGGTGTTGTTTCTAATCTTGGTTTTTCCATGTTATCAAACTCTCTAGCCTCAAAAGGGTCCTCTTCCTCCTCCCTCAAATAATCCTTCAAGTTACTTTCATTTTCTTCACAAAGATCATGATCTTGATCTTGGGAATCTATCTCTATAATCTCATTTTCATCAATCTCTATGATGGATCTTGTACGATAGAAAATCAACACGTGACCTTCTTCACACCCGACCTCCCGAGGTCATGCCGAGATAGCCGGAGTGGAAATGAAATGGAAGTGAAAGTGATGGCGTCGATCAAGCTAATTGGGCAACCTTATGTCTTCGACACGCAATACTAGAATTTGTGAATCTAACCCAAAGAATGCTCTCCTAACCTAAAGGGGTGTGATGGTATGGTCATATATGATAGCCACTCGGAGACTCTGATCGATGTCTAGTTCTGCCGAGATTGTATTGATTGGTTGCAGAATAAGTGGGAAGTAACCTGCAGGTGCCTCGTATGGGTTTCCAAAAAAGGTCATGGAAGTGAAGACAAGAGGTGTAGTGGAGCTACAAGGACTATGGGTGATTTTCTGGTCTTGTCTAGAAAGTCTTAGCTTGATCGGTTGTTATGTTCAACAATAAAAGTTGTCTAATAATATTGAGTGGAAGCGGTGAAGATATGAATACCAATGTGTGTAAACTAGTTTCAATATCTAGCTGACTAGCAGGCCTGTCAGGTTACGGGACCTGTGGATCACAACCAAAGACTTGTGGTGGCTATGGCCCTTAGATGGTCATGCATGCAATCAAACCCTATTTCCAGGAGAAGTCCAAAAGTCATAGGCTTGATTAGAAGCTATGTTCAATGTATTGAGTTGTCCTATTTTCTCAGCGTATGTTGCAGGTGTGTGTAAGACTGTTAAACGTAAACTTGTGTCAATGTCAGTTATTAGCTTTGGCCCGTTGGGTTGTGGAACCAGGGGATCACAACTGTAAGTCTTTTTCTATTGTGGACCATTGGTGGTCATGCAAGATGAATTGATTTTCTTTCACTAAATAAGCTATCTATTAAAGGAAATCTAACCTATGTTTTTGGTGTTTTCTCAATATATTGGAACAAAATTGTAAAACAAGTTAATCTACGAAAAGTAAATGTTTTGTTCTTTTCTAACTTTTCAGGCAATGCATCTAATCTAATAAACAAATTAAATACAAACAATTAGCCAGATGTAGCTAATTATTTGTGCAGATGTGTGAATCTAAATCTAAAAATCTATTCTACTTCAATCAAAATCCTTCCAACCCTACCTCAAAAGTGAAGAACAAATCATAACCCTAACAGAGCTATTGTTCCCCACAACTTCCCTAGTAATGTTAAAGAGAAAACTTCCTATTGATTTGATCTACTTGAGATTATCTAACTAATTGGAATGAACTATTTCTCTACTCTATTTGATATGCAATTAAAATTAATAATTCGTAATTGACAATTTGATAAACAAAGCAAACAAATACACAACTCCAACCTGGAAGAGAAAGAATCTAGTCGTATTAGTATCTGTCCCCTCAATTCTTTCCTTTATTTCTCTGGGTGTTCATGTGACTCCAAGGGATTAGGAATGCAAAGAACAACAACAAGAGGATGACACTTGAGCAATGGCAGCTTGGAAGTAATCTAGATGCAATGCACGTAGAAGAGAGATAGTAGCACAAGAGATATGAGCTTCGCTATGCAATTTCTAGTGATATTATGGCAGAAAAACTATACAAGATACACAAAATTCTTAGGCCCTTTGCTTGAATACAAGCATGGAATATATAGGAATGGAGGCTAGGAGGTTACTTCATGCACAAGGAAAGAAGAGGCAGTTCCAACTAATTAAATCTTATTTAAAATAGAAGAGCAAGGAGAACCAAGCAAACAAAGCTATTTTTAGCCAATTCGGCTCACGGATGCATGCAAAAATTAAATTTAAGTAAACCATCACATGTTTAAAACACGCGTGAAGAATCTAGAAAAAGCAGGTAGGACCGCCGCCCATGTAGGGTAGTGGTCCTAGCACTGAAGGCCAAAACAAGCACAGAAAGAGGCGGGGAGATGGAAAAATGCATGGAAGAGTTAAGTAAGGCTATCTAGGCTACAAATATAAACTACGAATGTGTTTTGGAGCTCGAACACCTTTTTGAAAGGATTTTAAATCATCATTGGGGATTCTTGTAACCATTTTCCTGAAAACGTAGCACGTACAATTTTGGGTGTGTACATATTTCCCCCTCAGAGAAGCATCTTAGCCATGAAAAAGGCGTAAAATGTAGATTACGAGTATGGCGTTCCCGAAATGGGGAGTTAGAAGCTATACCTGACACGCCCGTGTGTCAAAACATCATCATCCAAGCTCCCGACTTCCTACAAGAAGAAGAAGAGAATCAAGTGCAGATAGATAAAATATTGGAAAATAAACACTAAACCAATATGACAAGAGGACTTACCATCTATGCAGGGGATGTAGAAATATACCTGCGCCAACACTCCAGCCCTGTAAACACATACACTCAAAATGAGTTTAAAATAATATATATATCGCCACAAACTCATTTTTCAATTCATTTGTGTATTGTTGATTTGGTGAATTTGGAGCTCTGGACCCATGTTGACCGTTTCTGACGTGCAAATATAGCTGAAATGACCATTGCGAGATAGTGATCATGCCTCCACGAGTGGGAGATCAGCCGACGCATTCTTGGGTTAGTTTATTTCATCTTTTGTCTTTTTGTGCCCTAAATATTAAAATGTTGAAAAGTTCACCTAGGGGGGAGTTTTTCAAATTTTCTTGTTTCAAATGAGTCCTTAGGGAGGGGCACCCATAGGGCATTCTTTTATTTTTCTAGAAATGGTCAAATTTTTCATTTTTGGGCATTTTTGAGGTTAAGGGCATGTTTTGGGAAATCAGGTTAGGACCGCCGCCAAAGATAGGGTGACAGTCATGGGACCACCGCCTTGCACCGCCCTGGGTAGCGGTTCTGAACAAAATGTCTAAAATACACCTTAACTTGATTTTTTTGTGTTTTCAATATTTTTCTATGTTTTTTATGAGCTTATCATGTGATGTACATTACTAAATTTCTCTTTTCATCATGTTTTGGTGAATGCAGAAGGAGGAATACATATGCTGGAGGAGAGAGAGAGTGTGTGTGATTGGTTCCCTAGGATTCTGGATCAGCTGACCCAAAATCAGAATGATCTTCTTCAGAGGGCCGATATTTGGAGTATTGCATGGGTGCCTCATGTCATTCCTTCCAGTCATATTCTGTGTGACTTGTTCTCTTATTGGGATGCAGACTGGAATAATTTCTAGTCTTCAAGCGTCAGGGGTGAGTGGACTATCACTCTGGAGGATGTATACCACATCCTTGGACTCCTGATTCTTGGGATACGGTTGACCTTGGAGATAGCTGGGTCTATGGAAACGATGGCACAGTGGCCCACTTATATGGGAGATGTTGTTGTCTCATCTGGCTTTGAAGAAGGGGATGAAGGTCCCTTCTATTGCTACTCGCTCCTATTCCTATTCTTCAGAGGGATATCATGGGTATCCTATCCTCGAGACTGATCGAGGAAAAAGGAGGAGATACACTCTTATAATGTTGGGCTCCCATCATTGCACAAATTGAGGGTCATGGCCGTAAGTATGCATGGGGGAAGATATACTGGGGACTAGCTACCATGATTTATACAGGGTAGTCAGATTGCGAGGAGAGTTGTTGAGCCACCCCATTCTTGTTATGAGTTGGGTTTATGAGCGTTTCATCCCCTATGGTAGGGGAATACTAGTTTTAGATCCAGGGGCTATTCGGGTAGCTAGATGGACAGGTATGTCAGTACTTAGGATGCCACATCAGCCAGTGGCTTCCCTAACTATGATAGACATGATTGCTACACCCTACCAGGACATGGCTAAGCGATATGGGAGTGGAAGTTACGATGGTGGTGGATTACTCTTCCATGAGTCAGCTAGTTGATAGAGATGGGAGATTAGAGACTCACCCATTTGACTGGGTACCTCAGTAGTTCTGCCTTCCATACATTGATGTGCTCCCTCCCATCACTCCAGTTTATAGGACTATTTAGGAGATCTCGGAGGGGTCCTAGAGGGGATCCTGGTTGGACAGTGGTTACTCCTGGCATGCTTATTGTAGTTAGGCATGTGGTCATCAGGCTCGAGTGGGCAGCTGGTGCCCCTCAAGCACCTTTACTTAGGATTGCGCGGTTGTTCCTTCTCATAGTGGGGAGGAGGATGAGCTGATTGATTTGGACTCTGACTCTGAGGAGGATACGAGAGATGATACAGAGGGGGAGTTTGTCAGAGAGGAGGATGAGGTGGTAGGACCTTCAGAGGGAGTGAGAGAGGTGACCCTAAGTGGACATGACAATTAGGAGATCCTCAGAGCAGTGCACAAGGAGGCGAGCTCAGATAGAGAGACACGTGTCTTGAAGGAGACACTTAGAGAGGATGATGAGTCTGTGATTGGACAATGTCATGCCTCTAGATTCGGTGAGGCTCTGCAGCTGCCAATAGTACCTGTAGCAGTGGCGCACCTGATCCCACATGGATTGGCTGGAGACCTGAGTAATGTTTGATACTCCTTTCTACATTTTTGTCTATTGATTTTTGTATGCTAGCTTAGTATTCTCCTTTTGACTTGCGTTCTGTGATTTTCTGGCTCATTATATCTCTCTTTTTTGTTCTTTTTCTCGCAGTGTTTGCACACAAGTGGAAAAAAATCATTCATCGGGTGTGCGTGGACACCCTATTTATCCCCTCTGGGAAGACCCGGGCCTAGTTGACTGCGGATTCAGGACAGCCCTTAGCCGTTGGCTGACATACCAAATTATTCACTCTTGTCTGGAGGGTGGTGGAGATAGTGACCTTCCTTCGTACCCAGGTAGCTAAATACGAGACTGCTGAATGCCTTATGAGGCGGAGCCACTCTCATAGTGAGGGTACAGGAAGTGGGCACCACCATGAGCATTCACACCATTCATTCCATTCTCAATGCCGTCGCAGCCATAGTAGGAGCCCTAGACGTGGTCAATGCACCATCCGAGGGATCGCACATGGATTGACAGGCCGTTGGGCCTTTATTGTTTTGAGACCATTTTTGCTCATATGATTCTATTTTTTTTTAATGTTTCGGGCTCATTACGAGCGTTTTGACCATGCCTAGTGCATGATGACATTGTATACAAAATTGATCCACTACGATATAAACAAACTCTATTTTTGGTTCGGTATTCCATTGTATCTAAGTTGACTCTCTTTTGGCTTATCTCGCATATGTACTCTAGATGTTTATAATTTCCACTTTTCAATGCTTTTCAGAATGTATGCAATGGATGTGAAATGATAACAGAAAGATTTTATTTTTATATTTCATAATGCTGGTATATGATGATGCGAACATAATGTGACATTTGAATTTTAGTTTCGTTGGGCAACCTTTGATACCTCATATTATTTTGGAAAAACGTGGTTACAAAATGATATGACAAGAAGAATGAACTTTCCCCACTCCTAACTCCACACAATTAGTAAGATGTGAGGGCTCATCACCAAGAGCCAGAAAGGGCATAAGTTATGAAATTTATTGAATGGTAATGATGAGGGAAAAAAATGGTTTGATAAGAACCAAATTGAGACACTACAATGTCACCCTACTCAAGTTACCTCATAGCTTAGAATGTGAATTGCTTTGAAGTTTATCTAGATTTGGATCTATAGATGGCCACTTGGTTGAAAAAATCTAGGTTTGGGGTTTTAAGCTCTTTTGGAATTTTGACATCTAACTCACTTTGTTTTTGGTTTAATAACTCACAACATTTGGAAGAATTACTTGTGACTTTCAAGTTTATCAATGAGACCCCCTACTCCTTGCCCCATGCTACCAGGAGGAAGCATGGGCTCATCACCAAGGACAAGGAATAGGCGAGTAAGGGCATTTCTCTCCTTTCTCAACCCTACATCACCAGTAAGAGATGGAGGCTCAACACCAAAGGTTGGTTGGGCAAAGAAATGTGTAAAATAAAAATTTTCTT
This sequence comes from Taxus chinensis, assembly GCA_019776745.2. Lineage (NCBI taxonomy): Eukaryota > Viridiplantae > Streptophyta > Pinopsida > Cupressales > Taxaceae > Taxus > Taxus chinensis. The sequence goes on along the minus strand of CM034153.1, from coordinate 662,894,338 downwards.
ATGTGGATTTACATTTGACATACTTATCTAGACAAAATGTTTAGTATGTTCTTATTTCCAAAGATATTTTCACGGGATAGATGTGACACCATGAAGCTTCTAGAACAAACCATCAGGCAAAGACACCTAACCTAGAAAGAAACTATAAGCAGAACCATGTATGCAGGCCTTGGTATGATCACGGTTCAAAACCTTATCTTATCTTGCTTGAACTAATGAGATGATTTAGAAATAATTGATGATACTATTAAGATTTGAAGAGATATGATTTGAATGTTTTACCAATGTTTTTAGAAGTTTTTAGGAGTTGCCAAAAGAATAAATCCCTTGATCATGGATTTTACAAAATGAACAGATGGATGAAAATGCAATGCAGATGCAGTAATGTACATATGGAAATGTTGGTGAATCATGTGTAGTACCTCTTTAGGTGAAGAGAGTTCATGGATTCACCAAAATCTTCACCTTCTAGTGTACATAGGTGAAATGCCCCATTTTTTAGTCTTCTACTACTCGATGCAAACCTAACCACCTAGGTCAAAACTTCCTTCCCTCGCTGGTTTTTTGTATCTATCCAACAATCGAGTCTTAATACCAAATCTCCTTTGTAGATCTCACATTCATAAACCTTCTTATTATATTGCTGAACCATCTGGTAAATGTAATTGTTGTGCCATTGTTTGGCATTCAATCTAGCCTCATCAAGATTTTTAAGCTGGGAGAGTCGTGCTTCTCGATAACCCTCTTCCCCTAGGATTCCATGTAGTGAAATACGAAGACTAGGTATTTCGAATTCAAACAGTAGAACCGCCTCAACACCAGTCACTAAATAAAAGGGGGTTTCCCCCATTGGTGTTCTAACCGATGTTTGGTAGGTCCACGAATCCAGAAACAACTTTAGGTGCCAATCTCATTTATTTTCCTTAATGGTTTTGAGAAGGATGGCCTTTAACGTCTTATTTGTAGCCTCAGCTTGTCCATTAGCCTGAAGATAGTAGAGAGAAGCCGTGTGATGACTTATTTTTAACTTTGTACACAACTTATGTACCTCATCATTTTTGAAAGATGTGCCATTATATAAAATAATGACTTGTGGCACCCCGTACCTACAAATGATCTAGTTCAGGATGAACTTAGAAATTACAGATCCAAGTATGGTGGTAAGGGGCATGGCTTCTACACACTTGGTAAAGTATTCTGTGGTGGTGATTATGAAGTTATGGCCATCTGTTGACGAGGGAGAGAATTTCCCTATCAAATCCAGGCCCTGTGTGGAAAAGGGCCATGGGGTTGCAAAGATTGTGCCGATATATGGATTGCATGAGATAACTCTTGGCATTTTTGGCATCTACGCACAAATTCTACTACGTCATGCTCTAGAGTGGGCCAGAAGTAGCCCATCCGATGTATTTTCCAAGAAGTGGCATGGCCGCCGAAGAGACCTCCACATACTCTGCTATGTGACTCATAAATAATCTTTTGGAATTCTTCGGCCTCAACACATATTAACAACATTCCATCAAAGGCTTTGCGGTAGACCACTTGTTCCAAAATAATGTACTTAGTGGACAATGATGCATAACCACCTTCTTTGTTGTGATGTTGCCCCTTTCTGGGTATGTGTGGTCCATGATGAAGTTAAAATGTCGGTGTACCAAGGACATACATAGATTAGGGGCCTGGTCTTGACAAAATACACGCAATCATCGAGAGAGTCTAAATCTACTAGATCACCCCCATCCAACTGGATTATTAGCCAACCAGTCCGTAATGATTTGTCCCTTAATCAGATTTTTGATTTACAAATGTTAGTTTGAACTTGCCCATTAAGGTTATGAAAGGCCCAACCTTTTTGGACAAGGATCCTTGCATGAGGAATGTCCGCAAGTGGTATGTCTTAAAAATATCCCTTATTTCTTGATTCAATATATAATGCCTAAAACACTTTGTTGCAAAGGACTATAGAAAGGCATTCCTTTTCTTCCTATGTATAACGTGTTTCATAATCAAGCAACGTCTGACTAATGAAGTAAATTTCATGCTCTCGTTTATAATCATCCTCTTGAGCCAACATGCAGGGTAGTGAAACATCTGTAGCTCGTGAATACAAGATAAATGGGCAATCCGATCTAGATGAAATTAACATGGGAGGTGATAACAAATATCGTTTAAACCACCTCGAAGGCCTTGTTGCATTCTTTCAGCCAATCAATGTTATAATCCTTGTTCAACAAATTGTTGATGTGGATGAATAACATAGGTCAAGTCAGGCATGAACCTTCGGATTACACTAAGTTTCCCAAGAAAAGATCTAATACCAGACTTGTTTGATGGTGGAACCATTTCTAACACAGTCCAAATTTTGGTTGGGTTGACATCAATCCCTCGTAAAGATATAATGTAACCCATAAGCTTGCCTCTTGTTACGCCAAATACACATTTCTCTAGATTTAATGTGACGTCGTATTCCATTAAGCATGAAAGAATGATACGAAGCACTTCTAGGTGATCGCAACACTTCCTAGCCTTGGCCAACAAGTCATCCACGTATGAATCTACAATCTTATGAATAAGATCGTGGAATTTGTATGTCATTTCTCACTGGTATGTGGCGCCAGCATTCTTAAGACCAAATGGCATGACAACGTAGTAGTAGGTTCCCCAAGGAGTTATAAATGTAGTTTTAGCTTGATCCTCTTCAGATATTTTGATTTGATTATATCTGGAAAACCAATCCATGAGAGACAACAATTCAAATCCATTTGTTGCATCAACAATAACATCAATGGGTGGAAATGGAAAATCATCTTTTGGAAAAACTTTGTTAATGTCCCAGAAGTCTATGTAAATATGAATCTTTCCATTCTTTTTTAGAACAGGGACGATGTTAGATACTTGTTAGTGAAAAATCACTGCACCCCCAAATGAGTTGTCAGATCTACTTTTCTAAGGTAGATTCATTTGGTGTGAATTGCATAATATTGAGCTTTCTTTGAGGTGTGGGACCTTGTAAATGGAAAAAATATCCAAATAAGGCTGGTTCCTCTTCCTAAACTACCTTCCACAAGCTACTCTAGTGCAGGAAAGATAATCTAAGCCTAATCTAACCATTCTCAGGGGACACACAGAGAGAGAGAGGGGGGGTGAAAGAGCATAAACTAAGTGGTGATACACTAGAAAAGGAAGTGGTTGAGTCACAGACCCGACTTCCTAAAGTGGAGAGAGGTTACCAAGGAGAGGGTGGACAAAATGCACCACAGACTAGAGATAGATTTCACATAGAAACCACTTCGAAACCCACCAAACACAGCTCTCAGGACCCGTAGTGAACATCAAAATATGTATAGTATACCTTACAACGATGAGAGGTAAGAAGAGACAACAAAATAAGCTAAGAATGGATAGATGCATCACAAAACAAATTTTATTGCTCCAAAATGTTACACAGTGCACCAATCAGTGGGCAAGAGGTAAGAAAATTCCATTACAAAGCCATGAGAGGAGGCTTAGACTCCGCATTTGACCCTAAGGAAGAAAGGGGGAAGGGCATAGAAAAGAAACAATGATCAACCATTTGAATGTGCCCCTCTATTACAATATATAGGAAGAATGGTAGAGAGAAGAGGGAAGAATTAAAATCTTGATCCAACCACTCTGAGATATGCATTGAATTCCATTTTGAAATCTCAACCAATGAATATTAATGCCTTTTGTAAATCCACCCACAATATGTCACTTCTGGTTTTCCAGTGGATCAAATTGAATCAGATCTGGTAGTTGAAGAGATCGAATTCTGCGTTAATAGACTGGAAGAATTTTTCCCCAGTTTTCACCTACCAGAGCCTTCCCAAAATGATATTTTATGTTCCCAAGGTGTAGCGGGTGTCAAGATGTTTCTAGAAAGTCTTCTCCTACCAAAATTTGATTCTCTAGTCGAAAGATATGGCCATTTGAATATTAGGGTTGCGGGGCACAATATTCAAAGAGTCTGTCCTTGTAGGGGTCCACATGGCGGCCTCGCGTACCTTGGAGATTTGGCCCCTGCCCTTCACTCTTGAAATAGTACCAAAATGACATGTGGTAACCTGTGTGAGCTCATTGGGGTCCCTTATATTTTTTTGAGTCTTTTGCTTAGTGGGCCAAAAAATCTAACCTTGGACGAGTGGAGGCTTGGCGCTTGTTTGAGAACTTGCCCCCAATTTTTACATTTAAAATGGAACCATGTCGACACTTGGAACTTTCCACTGGCATACCTTTTCTTTGACTATTCAAACCCTGAATCTATCCCCTTTTTGAGACTAGATGCGTGGAGGCTCCGTGCTTGCTTATAAGCCCAATCAAGATTTGCCTTTGAAGGAGCATTAGGTTGACACTTGGAACCCTTCACAGGTCTTTGGAATTTTTCAATGACCCCTCTTACCTTTTTAGACCCTAGGCTACGTGGTGAGCTAGTGCTTATTTGAGCCTCCACTTTTGGATTTACTGTTGGAGATGCGCCGCTTAGACACGTGCCAGTCTCTGCCAACACTTCTATAATTAGCCTTTTTTTGAGGCCCGCCTTTTGACCTCTGTTGACCATTTACTATGTGGAGGGATAGCACAAGTTTGATTTTCCCCTTTTGGATTTGACTTTGGAGAAGTGTCATGCTGACATGTGGCTTTCTCCACTGTCTCCTGCATATTTAGTCAATTTTTGGACTAGTTCCGAACTATTTTGAGCCCAAAGACTTTAGATCTTTGCCGTTTCTTTTCTTTTGAGTCTCTGGTTCCTTTAACACTGCTCGGCCTTCTCTGACCCTGCTATTCTATTTATGAGCCCACCTGTAACTTGTTAAATAGATTTAAGACACGAATTCACTCGACAAAGCCTTTTCTTCTCTTTCTTCTTGCATAGGGTTGTTTAGTCTTTCGCAGGCCCCTCCAATCCATTGTTGAGTCCTTCTGTGACCTGTTTGCAAGATTTGAACGTGTTTTTCTGTAGTTCTTTCTTTGTGGAGTTGTGGCTGATCCAAAACTTTTCCATAGGGGAAAAATATGGATAAAAATTTGGCAACTCATAGGGGTATTTACCTGCTAGATGAATGGCCCAGTGGCCGTGAAGCATCCATTGGGCATGGAGTCAAGAATGATGGCTTAACAACCGATCCTTCTTATAAAATGGACCCTGACTGCCCGCCTTTATTGCCTCTTGCCTGACCTTGAACCTTCCCACGGCATTTGCACTCTCAATTTTCATAAGGAATATTGAGATAAGGATGATGAGAGTAGAAAATTGTTTGACCCTGGGGCTTTCATCTATCCCTGAAATGGACTGTTTCAAAGACGGATTTTAGTTACTGTACATTTCCTCCTTTTGGAAATAGAAAATGTTATAGATAGCTATGAATATTCTTTCCATGAATACTGAAGAGCTTGGCCTTATACACCTTTGGAGCAATACAAAACTTATGTACAGAGACAAAAATCATACATGCCTCAAATGAGACATGCAGAGTATGCACAGGCACTTCTTCTGCTGAAAGCAAATCTACTCCTACTCCTAAAATAACTAGAGAGAAAGAATGATAAACAAATCCTGCAACTAGGAAGGGAGAAGTAGCTTCCCTTTCTCGAGAGAGGTAGCCATGCAAATGGTTTGACACTAAATATAGCTGACCTGTATGAGTGAAAAACTGGCTATAAGCCTGTCCATTCCAAATCATCAAGGTATCTACATTAACCAAAAATACATCCTCAAGTTGATTGGCATTAGACTCCTGGAGATGTTGATGATAACCCTTGGTACTTTGATGCTCACCCTCATGTCCTGAAGTAGGCATGACTGGTTTTGGGCTTCTTCCTTAGCTCCAATGAAACCAAGTACCTGATTGGGCATGGTCTGATCCTTTGGATGTGCCCATTTCTCTAAAATTCAACTCCAAAAATGGAGTCTTCTTGTGGGCCTTCTTAGATGGATGGTGTGAGAGAGATGATGACATCCTTTGTATTCCTTTTCTCTTCCTCTGTAGCATGTGTGAATTTTGGAAGATCAAAATCTTCCAACTTGGGTTTAGGAGGCATGTTACAAACTGTAGATTGTGCTTGCACGTTCTCTTCCATGACAACAGGTTCTTGTGGTTGAAGACATTCTTTTGAGTCTGAGAGGATATCAAACTCTTTTTTGTCCTGATGTAGAAAAGTCTCTCCCTTTTGCATGGTGCTATTAAAATCTTCATTATTTTCACCATATGAAGCCTCATCTTCAAATATGAAGCTAGTGAGTTCAGGATCCTCCAAAAAGTCAGATTTTTGGAGAGGTTGAATAAGAGAGGGGTCTGTATTTTCTTGTGTAACTGGCTCATGATTCAATGCCTCTGAATCTGTCTTGGTCGCCTCCATATGCTCCTTTTTAACTGGACTTGGAGTTGGTTGTTCCTCTTCTTTCTCTTGTGGAGAACATGGAGGACTCATACCTTCGAATCTTGGTTTCAGAGAGGTGAAGTGGAGTGCAGGCTATTGTTATTGAATATCCTCCTTCATGGAAACATAATCATATTATTGGAAGGTGGTTTATGGAGGAAAAAAAGGTTTTATCTCTTCAGGTTCTTCTCCATCAAAACAATCCTCCAAGTCAGATAGACAATCTTCCTCCTTGTTGTCCTATTGTAGGTGCTCTACCTCCTTCATGGTGTCCTCCTGCTCTATAATTGACTCACCATGGTTCCCTTCATCCTCAAACATGAAGTTTGAAAGCTCAAACTCTTCTTCAACATCAAAGCTTGAAGAGGATGAAGTGAAAGGAAGAACTGAAGGTTCTTCTCTAGCCCGCTCCACACTTGAAGCTTCTAAAACTGTATGGTCCTCCTCCTCTACTGCAAACCCAGCCTTAGCCACCACTGGTTCTTCAACCTGGACCTCCTCTATTGGATTGACCATTAATGGGATCTTTGTAAACCCAAATTTGGCAGCCCAACTCTTCAGATTGTCTATAATTTATTTTCTGTTGGGCTCCTCTTCTTGTTGTTCTCCTGGATTGGATTCTTGAGTCACTTCTCACCATGGACTTGGGAAAGCAAGAGGAGTGGTAGGTTGGAGTTTAAACAGATTTGTAATTTTTTGTGGTGGGAAGGGAGGTGGAACTTCTTGTTTTTTTGGAGGGGATGAATGTTTGGAAGGGAAAAGGACAGAAGAATTGAGATGCAGTGGAATATAAAGGGATGGAGAAGAGAAACCAACACTTGGGGCAACAAGTGAGGGGCTTGACTCTTACCTTTGTTGAAATGATAAAGATTGAGGAAGAGAAAATGAAAGACAGGGAGTTGGTGATTGAATTACCCATTGACAAGGTTGTCTCACACTTTGCTCATAAGATTTAATATCCTCAATCCAATGTGTAAGCTAAGGTAACACTTCAACCATGAGGTCAAACTTCTCCTGAGGGCTGTAATGTCTTGGAAAAGGGACTTTCCATGGACAAGGTACCCTGTAACCAATCTTAAATGCCTTCATTTGTGCTACGCCCCTGGATTACACCATGCTAGCCTCCATTCTTTGAATCTTCTCCAAAAAAACAACATCCTCCATTTGACTGTTGTCATTGTATGCATACCCTTGCTCATGATAAGCTCCATGGCCAAACTGACTTTGACCCTACTCATAGGGGTAGGCACAATTACTTTGGATCTGATCATAGTGCTGATCTAGAGCAGTTGGAAAAATGCATTGGAGGTGGATTGCACTATTGTAGGTGTGAATTCCATGAAGGGAATGAATTCATGATTTCACAACTTCATGAAATGGAAGAAAATGTGAGATATGGGAAGAAAAGTGAATGAAGATGGGTGGAAATGGATGGGAAAAGGTTTACAACTATAGAAATGGGGTTGTTGACCAGATGGAGTCACCAGATGTGCTTGCATGTGCCTCAAACGGTCGAACCTTAATAGGAACACATCAACCTACTAAGATGAAGTGGTAAGGTGCTTTAGACCTGTCCCATTGTGTGTGCCAAAACTCTCAGTGTGGTCACATGGTGGCTTGTTATTTGTTGTTGTAATGAGACACCTTAGAAAGATGGGAGATCTAACCTCAGTCTCCCATCAGGTGTGCCAAAATTGTTAGTGCAAAATCATAGCACCCCCAAATGAGTTGTCATATCTTATTTTCTAAGGCAGAGTCATTTGGTGTGAGTTGCATAACATTGAGCTTTCCCCGAGGTGTGGGACCTTAAAAATGGAAAAAATCTCCAGAGAAGGTTGATTCCTCTTCCTAAACTACCTACCAAAAGCTACTCTAGTGAAAGCAAGCTAATCTAATCCTAATCTAACCATTCCAAGGGGATAAAGAGAGAGAGAGAGAGAGAGAGAGGGTGAAAGAGACTACACTAAGCGGTGATACACCAAAAAAGGAAGTGGTTGAATCACAGACCCGACTGCCTGAAGTGGAGAGAAGTTACCAAGGAGAGGGTGGACAGAATGCACCACTGACGAGAGATAGATTTCACACAGAAACCAATTTGAAACCCATCAAACACAACTCCCAAGACCTACAACGAACATCAAAATATGCATAGTATACCTTGCAATGATGAGAGGTAAGAAGAGACAACAAAATAAGCCAAGAATGGATAGATGCATCACAAAACAAATTTTATTGCTCCAAAATGTTACACAGTGCACCATCAGTGGGCAAGAGGCAAGAAAATTCCATTACAAAGCCATGAGAGGAGGCTTATACTCCGCATTCGACCCTAAGGAAGAAAGGGGGAAGGGCATAGAAAAGAAACAACGACCAACCATTTGAATGTGCCCCTATATTACAATATATAGGAAGAATGGTAGAGAGAAGAGGGAAGAATTCAAATCCTGCTCCAACCACTCTAAGATATGCATTGAATTCTATTTTGAAAGCTCAACCAATGAATATCAATGCCTTATGTAAATCAGCCCATAATATGTCACTTCTGGTTCTCTAGCGGATCAAATCAAATCAGATCTAGTAGTTGAAGAGATCAGATTCTGTGTTAATGTCCTGGAAGATGTTTATCTAGTTTCCACCTACCAAAGCCTTCCCAAAATGATATTTTATGTTCTCAAGGCATACAGGGTGTCGAGAGGTTTCTAGAAAGTCTTCTCCCACCCAAATTTGATTCTCCAGTCAAAAGATATCGCTATTTGAATATTAGGGTTGCGGGGCACAATATTTAAAGAGTCTATCCCTGTAGGGTCCACGTGGTGGCCTTGCGCACCTTGGAGGTTTGGCCCCTACCCTTTTCTCTTGAAATAGCACCAAAATGACATGTGACAAGCTCTGTTAGCTCCTTGGAGTCCCTTGAATTTTTTCTGAGTCTTTTTCTTGGTGGGCAAAAAAATCTGACCCTGAACGTGTGGAGGCTTGGCACTTTTTTGAGAAACCACCCCCAATTTTAGCTTTAAAATGATGTTGTGATGACACTTGGCACATTCCACCAGTCTACCTTTGATTTTACTATTCAACCCCAAAATTTTCCCCTTTTTGAGACTAGATGCATGGAGGCTTCACACTTGCTTACAAGCCCGATCAAGATTTTCCTTTGAAGGAGCGTCGGGTTGACACTTGGAAGCCTCCACAAGTATTTGGACTTTTCAATGGCCCCTCTTACCTTTTCATACCCTAGGCTACGTGTCGAGGTGGCACTTATTTGAGCCTCTACTTTTGGATTTACCGTTGGAGATGCACCACTTGGACATGTGGCAGTCTCTGTTAGCACTTCTATACTTAGCCTTTATTGAGGCCCCGCCTTGTCTGCCTTTTGACATCTGTTGACCATTTGCTATGTGGAGGGTTGGCGCAAGTTTGAGTTTCCCCTTTTGGATTCAACTTTGGAGAAGCGCCGTGTTAACACGTGGCTCTCTCCATTTTCTCCTCCATACTTATTCGATTTTTGGACTCGTTCTGAACTGTTTTGAGCCCGAACACTTCGGATCTTCTCTATTTCTTTTCTTTTTCATCTTTGGTTCCTTGACACTGCTCGACCTTCTCTAACCCTGTTATTCTATTTCCGAGGCCACCTGTAACTTGTTAAATACATTTAAGACACAGATTCACTTGATGGAGACATTTCTTCTCTTTCTTCTTGTATAGGATCGTTTAGTCTTTCGTAGGCCCCGCCACTCCATTGTTGAGTCCTTCTGTGACCTATTTGCAAGATTTGAACGTGTTTTCTATGGTTCTTTCTCTACGGGGTTGTGGCTGACCCAGTACTTCACCTGGGGGTGAAATATGGATAACAATACCCAATGTGAATAATGAACTAGCTTGATGAATCCCACCTGGAGAAGTTTCATTACTTCTTCTTTCACCATAAGGGCCACCTTTAGCTTCATAGGTCTCAAATTTTAATTAATCGGCTTTGCATCTAGTTTGGTGACGAGATTGTGCACCATGATATGTGGTGCAATTCATTTCATTTCTTTATAACTAAACTCAAAAGTCTTTTGATGTTCTTTGAGGTTCTGGGTATGTATTTCCACCTCCTCTGGAGTTAAAGAGGATCCTAGTTTCAAAATCTTTGGTTCTTCCTCTGTTCCAATGTTTATATCAATCATTCCCTTGATTAACGAGGCATTTCCCTCCTCAAACTTAGGCAGGGCCAGAGGTAACTCTAAATCCCTGTCTTCTTCTACTTCATAAATCTCAAGACCCCTTCCTGAGGAAGATTTGATCATGGGATTCACAAAATAAGAAGAGGAACGTGAAATCAAGGAAAGGTCTATCTTGTGGTAGGTAAGATGTAGTTGTGCCAAAGTTTTTAAATAAATTAAAGATGATTCATCATTATTAACATGCTTTGAACAATCAGACTGACTCTTGATTTCTACGTATGTCAACATTGGGGTCATTGGTGCTTTACGAACAAGGGTTCTGCACGAACTGAAACTGTGAAGTTAGTATCATCCAGGTCACTACTTGGGGTGAAGCATGAAGAAGAAGTTTCTATAGAATATGTGAGAAGGTTTTATTCATGTGGAACTACCTTAATTGAGATGAAATCGAACTCTTTTGTCAAACTAGCACTACTATTTTGTAAATTTGTAGATGCTCAGCTCTAGTCTCATATACTTCAGATATCTGATTTGTGGTTAGTTGTGAATTACCCAACACCCTAATATTGAGGATGCCCATCCTCTTAGCTATGATGAGGCCTAATAGGAGAGCGTCATATTCAGCCCCATTGTTTGTGCATTCTAAATTCAACTTGAAAGAAAAATTTAGAATCCTTCCTTTGGGTGCAGTAAGGATCGTGCTTGCCCTGGCGCCAAATTGAAACTTGGCTCCATAAAAATGGAGATTCCAACAACTACCCGGGAAGATGGACGTTGAGTCCTCCTTTGTACCTTCCCCCTTTACCTCGGTTACCTCAACCATGCAAACCTCATCTACTAGAAGGGAACCGAGTCCCAAGGCATGTCCCATACCCATAGAATCAAAGGGGAGTAGAATAGGAAAATCCTTCTCTAATAGCTTGACATTATTTTCTGTGGTTCCTAGCGACATTGTCTCTACAATAACATTTTCATCCTTGACCGTTGGGATGCATTCAATCAAACCCGTGACTTATAACTCTGTTGTATGAACTATTTTTTCTTTTTGTGCCATGCTTGCAAGTTTATTTAACTGGTTCGTGGGAAGCTTGAATTTAGAATGGACCCCTAACCTTTTCTTTAAGTTGGAAAATTTTTTATCAAAGGGGTTTGAATCACCTTGTGCCACAAAGACTTTCCCTAAATGCAAGAATTTGACCTCCTGGAATAGAGTGAAGGGGATTTCCTTCATGTGGTGGATCCAAGGACAACCAAGGATCATATTATAATTGGTTTCCCGGTCTATAATATAAAACTCAGTGAGTACCGATTTGGGCCCAAGAGTAACTGATAATATTATGGTTCCGATCGAGATTTCCTTGAGGCTATCATATCCCCTCAGTGTGTTTCGTGTTGAGGAGCAATTGGTCTCCCCCTACCCTAGCTTTTGAAGAAAAAAGAAGGGGAATATGTTAATTGCTGTCCCATCATCGATCATTACATGTTTTACATAGTTATTGTAAATCCAAACTTTAATAAACATATTTGGGTCACCTCTATGAGCTATCTCAACATCCGTGGGCATCTTGTTGATGTCAAACATGAACCCAATGTCTCTTTCAAGCTTCCCTAGAGGACTAACGTCGAAGTCTATGTGATTTATTTGTGTCTATAGCGAAGGGGTAATGTTAATCAAATGGCTAAGATCTAGCACTTCTAATAGAGTGACTTGATGAGCAGGGGAATTCTTTAGTAGATCCAAGAAGGAAATGTGTGAAAAGGTCTTGATTAGATCATAAGCTCCTATTGGCTTTCTTAGTGTATTACAAGCATTTTCTAACATAATCGGATAAATCGGGATTGGTTGCATAGAATAATCCCTGGATCTTGTAGCGGTGTTAATTTGGTGTTCGACATCTAACTCTACCAATCCCAAAATCTTTGTTTGTTGGCGACCATCCAAAGGGGGTACCACTTGTGGGTTTGAAGAAGTTGAAGCTTCATGATCAAGAGTCCCTATTACAATACCTTTATTCAAATCATTGGGATCTAATCTACTGTCCTTTGGACGCATGGGGAGAGGATCATTGAAGATTCATAGTGGTGTGTTCTATGGAGCTACTGGTCCCATGTATGCATTTTGAGTGGGTGGTGTTGTTGGGTTTACCAAAAAATGTCAACAAATAACTATCTTTGGTCCTCTGGAAAATGCTGTAAAAACTTGTTACAATCATGGTAAGTTCTTGCATCATGCCCACAAACCCTATGGAAACTAGAATATAAGTCAGGGTCATAATATCAAGGCCTTTGGTTTATTCCCTTTTGTGGTCTGAAACTACGGTTATTGTTTTGTTGTTGAGTAACCTGAGGGTTTTTAGCGGATGAGTGGTTGTCTGCCCATGTTGAAAGGGAAGGTGATTGTTGTGGTATACTTGATTGGTAATGATACATGTCAAAACCCAGGATGGAATGACCGTACTCGTCGTATCCCGACATATTCGGGGGGTATAAGAAAACCCATAGAATAAAATATGGACGAAGAAAGTGGAAAAGTTTAGAGAATATCTCTTCATGTTAGGTTCACCAATTTTATATGATAGAAAATCAACACGTGACCTTCTTCATACCCGACCTCCCGAGGTCGTGCTGAGACAACTGGAGTGGAAATGAAATGGAAGTGAAAATTATGGCAGTGATCAAGCTAATTGGGAAACCTTATGTCTTCGACATGCAATATTGGAATCTGTGAATCTAAGGCAAAGAATGCTCTCCTAACCTAAAAGGGTGTGATGGTACGGTCTGATATAATAGCCACTTGGAGACCCCAATCGATGTCTAGTTCTGCCAAGATTCTATTGATTGGTTGTAGAATATGTGGAAAGTAACCTACAGGTGCCTTGTATGGGTTTCCAGACAAGGTCATGGAAGTGAAGACAAGAGGTGTAGTGGAGCTGCAGGGAGTATGGGGGATTTTTTGGTCTTGTCCAGAAAGTCTTAGCCTGATCGGATGCTATGTTCAACAATGAAAGTAAAAGGAATGATAACCAGATTGTGCCAAGCCAAGAACACATATGCTAATCAAACATCACAATCAATAAGATGAAAGAAATTCGCAAGAATAACTTTACATAAACCTTTGCAAACAAATGAGAAGCAATATCATATATTATTATGGAACTCAATGAAATACAATGAGAATGGGCCTTGCTTATATAGGTAAGGAATAGCAATCTAATAACCAGTCAAGATCGTAGATCAAGCCATAAATCATGAAAAGAACTAGTCATCAAAGAACTAGTCAAGTTTATCGATTTATGAAATAACTAGACATCAAGGATCTAGTCAATACCATATATCTAGAAAAGAACTAGTCAATACCATAGATCAAGGAAATAACTATACCTAACAACTAGATAATATCTCCTAATATCTAAATAAATAAAAATAAATATCCACACACATAAGTGGGTGAGGATAAATACAATAAAGGTAAACAATGTACCTAGATGAACATGAGCTAAGGTAAATACCTACTCTAACACCCCACTTCAAGTGAAGCTAGGGGCCAAAATAGAAGTGGCATGTCCACAGTATGAGTCCCGAAAACTAGGCCTAATGATGTAATCATGTACAATATATCCATGAAGAAATTTCGAACCAAAAGAAGGAAAGAATCCTGCTAGAAGGAAAGAGAAAGAAGAAGAAGAAGGAAGATGTTCTCACGAACACCCCCCCAAGAACAACTTCCCAAACCCCAAGCATTCCACTTAACTCAAGGTAGCAAGGTGACACAAAAGGCTTTGTAAAGATGTGTGCAACCTGCTGTTGAGTCAGAATGTACTCCAAGCAAAGAACTCCATCCTGAATGTGCTGACGAATGAAGTGGATGTGTATCTCAATATGCTTGGTCCACTGGTGCTCAACTGGGTTGCAAGAAATGTGAATTGCACTTTGGTTGTCACACCAAAGTACAGTTGGTGAATCCTATGGGAATCCGAACTCTGTCAATAACTGGTGAAGCCAAAGAATCTACTGAGTCGCTGTAATTGCTGCCCTATACTCTGCCTCTAAAGATGAAAGTGCAATAGCCTATTGCTTTTTGCACGCCCAAGCAACTGGAGAAGAACCAAGACATAAAAGATAGCCAGAAGTGGAATGCATGTCATCAATAGAACCTGCCCAATCTAAATCTGTATACCCAACCAACTGAGTAGAGCCCCTAGTCTAGTGTAGGCCAAAGTGGGAAGTGCCATGCAAATAGTGCAAAAGCCTTTTCGCATCCTGTTAGTGACTAGTATGAAGAGAATGTGCAAACCGAGATACAAGCCCTAATGCAAATGAAATATTAGGGTGAGTATGGGTCAAGTACATGAGACTCCCAACCAAATGCCTATATAATGTAGGATCACAAAGCGGTGTGGTACATGTGGATGTAAGAGTAACTCCAGACTGAAAAGGAGATGGACTTGGCTTGCAATCAGCCATATCAAAGCACGTAAGAAGATCATGGGTGTAATTTTGCTGACTCAAATGAATCCCTAAATCTATCTGAGAAATCCACGAACCAAGGAAATAATGCAATAACCCAAGATCTGTCATGTCAAACTATGTAGAAAGAGCCCTCTAAATACTCTGAATGTGGGAAGAAGAGCTACCAGTAAGTAACATATCATCAACATACAAGACAAGTATCATAATATCCTCACCAACATGCTGGAGATACACTGTATGATCGGAGTGGTAATGAACAAAACTAGTAGATAGAAGAAAAGAATCCATCTTCTCATACCAAGCCTAAGGGGCTTGTTTAAGACCATAGAGAGACCTTTGGAGCCGACAAACAAGAGAAGAATCCTGAACAAATCTAGTTGACTGCTCCATATATATTTCCTCTTGTAGATCTCCATGTAAGAAGGCACTCTTAACGTCCATCTGGTATACCGGCCACCCCTGTGATGCAACAATAACAAGTACAAGGCGTACATAATCCATCTTGGCAATGGGTGAAAAAGTCTCAGAGTAATCAATACCTTTAACTTGTGAAAAACCCTTTACAACAAGATGATCCTTATACTTGTCAATGGACCCATCAACTGCATATTTGGTTCGATATACCCACTTACACCTAACCATTTTTCTTCCTTTAAGAAGAGATACCAAATCCCAAGTATTATTCTTCATCAAAGAAGAATACTCAGCTGTCATCGCATCATCCCACTCCTGTATCCCATGAGCCTTTGAAAAAGACTGTGGATCCTCAGAAACTGCTTGACACAAAAGTCCAGAACCTATAGAATGTGCATGATGATGCCTAGTGGGTGGAAGATCCTCTATGAAAGGTACTGCCTCAGAAACTGTAGTATGATCCCACTTAGGCATAGTGACAACATCAGTGGGAATAGGATCCTCAACGACATCTATAACCTCTTCATCAATATTATCAAAGAAAGGATCCTCAAGATGAGATGAAGAAGAATAAGGAATGGAAGAAGATGAAGAATCATGAGGAGTGAAACGCTCATCAAACTGAACATGTGTTTGAAAAAAAACATCATGTGTATCAGGATCTAAAAGACAATAAGCTCTCATGTCCTCACAATACCCTACAAAGATCAAGGGTTTAATCTTCTTATCCAAAGCTTTCCTTTTCTTCTTTGGCACAAAGGCCCAAGCATGGCTCCCAAAGATTAAAAAAAAAGAGACATCTGGCTTAGTGTTGGACCAAGCTTCCTCTGGAGTCAAATGTTTAAGTGCTCTGTGTGGTGTGCGATTCTGAATATAGTTAGCACAATTAATTGCTTCTGCCCAATAGATAGGAGGTATATCTCTAGAATGCATCATATAGTTAGCCATTTCCTTCAAAGTTATATTCTTCCTTTCTGCTAAGCCATTCTGTTGTGGAGTATGAGGAACATAATGTTGGTGAATAATGCCTTGAGTTGCCAAAAAGTTAGAAAACTCATTACTGAATTACTCCCCCCCATTATGAGTACGAAGGTTCTTTATGCTACAAGAAGATTTTTTCTCGACCAAAGCTTTGAATAATTTGAAGTGTGAAAAAACATCACTTTTGTACTTGAGAAAATAAACCCAAGTACACCTCGAGAAATTATCAATAAATATAAGTGCATACTTAGCTCCATATAAAGATGAGGTAGGAAAAACCATCAAGTCACTATGTACAAGTGCAAGTGGTGAAGAAGGTCTCTTAGATAAATTCTTAGAAAAATGATCTTGGTGTTGTTTCCCTAATGCACAACCATGAAAAACTCCCTCAAGACAAGAAACTCTTGGAAGACCATCTGCCATACCATGAGTGCTCAATTTCTTCAAATATCTGTAATTGAGATGTCCAAATCTTTCATGCCAAAGCTTACTCTCCGAATCTGCATGAGAAACCAATCCTATCCCTATAGAAGAAGTGTCATCAAAACCCTCAAAGTGATATAGTCTAGAACTATGATCAACAATACCCTGAGCAACCAGTGAATGAGGCTCCAACAAAGTTTGTACTTCTGCTCCATGTGGTGTAAAAGTCATTATTTTTCCTTGACCAAAATGACAAATTTGATATACAGAATTTTTTTTTGTAGTGATGTTAGGAACATATAGTGCATCTTAGATATTTCCACCATCAATTTGTATATCACCTTTTCCCTCAACAGAAAGAAAGGAAGAATCTCCAACCTCAATTTTGGCAGTAGAACTCAAACCTAGAGAAACAAAAGAATCCTAGGAAGAATGTCACTGGTTTTCAAGAAAGTCACATCCAACTACTTCTTCTGGTAAAAACTATTATTTCTGGATTGTCCTGAAAGTGACCTTCACCGCCCAAAATAGTAGTCTGTGGATTTTCCCGAAATAGCAAAATGTGCACCGTTGTCTGTGGACCCCTGCCAAAAGAGGAAAGAAACGTCTTTTCCGAAACAGTCTACTGCACACCAATCGAAAATGCTAGACCCATAGAAATAAAAACCCAGACCCGATCTCGAAAAAATAAAAAAACCTAGAAAATGATTTGCTGGTTTTCCTTCACACCTGACATGAATCCTGAGACAAACCACCACAGTTCTCTGCACAACAAAAAAATAGAAAAACAACTGCCTCCAGAAATGGTCAAGTTTACAGTCAATCTTAGGGTTTTACCACCTTCTAGATCCAATGGAAGCCTTTGTTTTGCATAAAAATTCATGCAGCAACAAAATATGAGTAAATCCCGAAATATATGAATATATAAAAAAATTATTTGCAAAATAAAACTTACAGATGGATGTCAATATTGATCTCCTTCTTTGATACCATAAAAGGAACGATAACCAGATCGTGCCAAGCCAAGAACACAAATGCTAATCAAACATCACGATCAATAAGATGAAAGCAATTCACCAGAATAACTTTGCATAAACCTTTGCAAACAAATAAGCAACAATATTATATATTATTATGGAACTCAATGAAATACAATGAGAATGGGCCTTGCTTATATAGGCAAGGTATAACAATCCAAGAACCAGTCAAGGTCGTAAATCAAGCCATAAATCATGGAAAGAACTAGTCATCAAAGAACTAGTCAAGTCCATAGATTTATGAGAGAACTAGACATCAAGGATCTAGTCAATACCATAGATCTAGGAAAGAAATAGTCAATACCATAGATCAAGGAAAGAACTATACCTAACAACTAGATAATATCTCCTAATATCTAAATAAATAAAAAGAAATATCCACACACATAAGTGGGTGAGGATAAATACAATAAAGGTAAATAATGTACCTAGGTGAACATGAGATAAGGTAAATACCTTCTCTAATAGAAAGTTGTGTAATAATATCGGGTGGAAGCGGTGAAGATATGAATACTAATGTGCATAAAATAGTCTCAATATCTAGCTAGCTAGCTGGCCCGTCGGGTTGCGGGACCTGTGGATCACAACCAAAGACTCGTGGGGGCTATAGCACTTGGATGGTCATGCATGCAATCAAACCCTATTTCTAGGAGCAGTCCAAAAGTCGTAGGCTTGATTAGAAACTATGTTCAATGTATTGAGTTATCCTATTTTCTCAGTGTATGTTGTAGGTGTGCATAAGACTGTTAAAGGAAAACTTGTGTCAATGTCAATTATTAGCTTTGGCCTGTTGGGTTGTGGGACGAGGGGATCATAACTATAAGTATTTTCTTGTTGTGGATGGTTGATGGCCATGCAAGATAAATTGATTTGCTTTCAGTAAATAAACTATCTATCAAAGGAAATCTAACCTCTTTTTTTGGTGTTTTCTCAATATATTGGAACAAACCAGTAAAACAAGCTAATCTATGGAAAGTAAATGTTTTTGTTCTTTTCTAACTTTTTAGGAAATGCATCTAATCTAATAAAAAAATTAAATACAAACAATTAGCCAGATGTAGCTAACTATTTGTGTAGATGTGTGAATCTAAATCTAAAAATCTATTCTAATTCAATCAAAATTATTTCAACCCTACCTCATAAGTGAAGAACAAATCATAACCCTAACAAAGTTATTGTTCCCTACAGCTTCCCTAGTAATGTTGAAGAGAAAACTTCCTATTGATTTGATTTAATTGAGATTATCAAACTAATTAGAATGAACTATTTCTCTACTATATTTGATATGCAATTAAAATTAATAATTCGTAATTGACAATTTGATAAACAAAGGAGACAAATACGTAACTCCAACATGGAAGAGCAAGAATCTTGGAAAATCCAGTACTATCAGTATCTATCCCCTTAGTTCTTTCCTTTCTTTCCTTGGGTGTTCATGTGAGTCTAAGGGATTGGGAATGTAAAGAAAAACAACAAGAGGCTGATTCTTGAGCAATGAAAACTGTGAAGTAATCTGGATGCAATGCATGTAGAAGAGATATATCACAAGAGATCTGAGCTTGGCGATGCAATTCCTAGTGAGATTATGGCAGAAAAATAATAAAAGATACACAAAATTCTCAAGACCTTTATTTGAATACAAGCATGGAATATATAGGAATGGAGGCTAGGAGGATACTTCATGCACAAGGAAAGAAGAGACAGTTTCAACTAATCAAATCTTATTTAAAATAGAAGAGCAAGGAGAACCAAGAAAATAAAGATATTTTTAGCCAGTTCAGGTCACAGATGCATGCAAAAAGAAAATTTAAGTGAACTGTCGCATGTTTAAAACACGCGTGAAGAATATGGAAAAAGTGGGGAGGACCGCCACCTTACCTAGGCGACGGTCCTAGCACTGAAGGCCAAAATAAGCATAGAAAGAGGCAGGGAGATGGAAAAATGCATGGAAGAGTTAAGTAATGCTATCTAGGCTACAAATATACACTGTGAATGGGTTTTAGAGCTCGAACAAATTCTTGAAAGGATTTTGAATCATCATTGGGGATTCTTGTAACCGTTTTCCTGACAATGCAGCACGTGTACTTTTGGGTGCATATAGATCCCTTATGCTCTTATCCTCTGTAGACTTTAGTTCTTCCACCTATTCTTTGGCCGTTTCACCTTTGTAATGCCCACTTGTATTTGACACCTATTTTGCTATGATCATGTTTATTAGTTTCTTAATGACATGGAAATTATTATGATATTTTGGATAGCATGTTGTTAGACAATATGGACATTATGATTATCCGTGTGTTTGTGACTCTTATTATGGATTGTATGGATTCCTAGTAGACATTAAGATATATTTATATACATTATTATGATTTAGTATTGTTTTGTTATATGCTAGCATTTTAGACTCTTCACAGTGATGCTTATGTTAGACAATTGGACTAACCATATGAGAACATTGATGTTATGAGTTATTAATAATGTGATGATGATAGGTGATCAATAGTGTGTTGTCGAATACATCTAAGTAGGTTTAAATTGAAATAAGTATGTGAATTACATGGTTATCGTAAAATATGAATTGTGATAGATGGTTATACTTAGGCGTAGGGTGATAGTAAATGTCAATGGATCATAGGAAAAATTATAATAATTAGTAATTGTGAATAACTGATTTAGAATAGAATTGCTTAACTTTGAAAATGATGCAGTTACATTGTATGATGATGTTATTTGATAAATGATATATGTGTTTTGATTTCTTGACGTATTGATATGGCCTTGAGGCCGAAGGTGGTATTTTTTTTGTTGTATGCAGGAAAGGAAATGGCAATAAACAAAGAAGGGACTAGGAGACTAACTATGGAAGAATACCAAATATTTACAACTTGATCACCTTGGTAGTCGTGTGTGTTGTTTCTTTAATTTTCATATTTGTTAGGAGGACTCCAAGTGGGAGCAACCTCATAAGTGACCATGGATGTGAATGTTGTATTTTTCCTTTTATTTTATTGTCTTAGTTGTGTATGTGATTTTATTGAATCGTAACATCTTCTCATTTTATTGTACTTATTTAGTGTGCTCCTGATTTATTTAATTAACTATGTGGATAATGAGAATTAGGAGACATAACAAAGGGGGAAATGAATGCGGTAGATACTCCTTATTCTCTTCATGATTGTTTTTATATTATATTTGATTTTGATTTGTTTACCCATCTCCATCTGTCAAATCTCGGATTTGGGATTTGAGCCCATTTTTGGAGGCTTGTGGGACACGATATACTTGTCCCATACTCCTTAAACTCTCCCAAAAACCTAACCTATGATATGAGGGGTCAAATGTATCCCCTATTATTTTTTGCGAAGGAAAAATAGGTAATTAATTGCACATTTTTTCCCTAACTCTCTTAATTGTGTCCTTGAAGTGTGGAATAGTGGATTGTGTGCAAGAATGAAAGTGTCATACCTTCACCTTACTCATTTATGGAGTCTTGGTTTATGTGTTTGACTTGTGAGATGGATTGGAGAGAATTGATGTGGCATCCTACATGGAGCCACCTCACCATCCTCTCCACCAATTTCTATTTATTGGAATTTCTTAGTTGTTTTGGGGGTTACTTACTTGGAAAATTTGGGTCATAGAAGCTTGCATTGGATTGGATTGGATTTGAAAAGAGGTTGGAGTTTGTTTTCTTGAAGATTGAAGGAGCTCAGAATGGCAAGGTAGGGTCTTATACCTTGTATTTTGACTTTCTTGTTTGTGTATTGTGTTGTGATTTGTATGAATTCAAGAGATTTTGTAAGGGATTGGGTAGATTTGGCCATACAGATGGTGTAGGGAGAGGGAAATGGATCCATTTTTGTGGAGGTAAAAGGGAGTGTGTGTGGAATTTGTGGAGGGAGTGTGGGAAGGATAATCCACCTATGTGGAGTTAAAAGGAAACTTTACCACTTTGTATTCTTTAAAATGGAGAGACAAAGAGTTTTGTGTGTGTGTGTATAGTGCACTTGGAGGCTTGGGTGGACCCCTATCCCACTCGAGAGGAATAAGGATATGGCTACCATGTTTTCCTTCTCCTTTAGCTTAAATTTTAAGCCTATGTGTTTTGGAAAGTTTGTTAGGCCCACATTTTCCTCAACAAGAAATCATGATAAAATTATGGAATATTTTTTTAAAGGTTGCAAGGCATTAGCTGAGATTTAATCTAATTTGGATTATAAAATTTTAAACAATTACAAGGCATCAGACATCAATTATCGACTAATTAAGATTGCCTCAATTTTAAAAATTAATATTACGTTTTAATTCTTTTACTAACATGGCTCCAAAATTTTATTTAAATAATCCTCATAAGATTTTCATTACTTAACTCCATTAATTCCTTTTAAATTAATATATTTAAGATCCATAATTAATATTTAAATTAAATTAGACAAGGAATGTTAAAGACATGTGTATTATTATCAGTTCATTATCTCAAAAGTACAAGGTGCACAACTAGGGCTAACCCCTTTGGTCCCATTCACCCCCTTACCCATGCATTTTAATTTAATTCAATCCCACAAAATTCCTCACCACTTAAGTGATGTAGGGTCAAACGTGGCCCATTGGATTGAATCTTTCCTATCCCTTAGATTTAGGTTTGGTAAAAGTAACCCTAGATATCCTTATGGGTTATCATATATTCCTTTTCTAAACCTAATCTCTCATTTCCTTTATTTTCACTTAGGAAGAAGGCAAGAAGATGTAGCCATGGAAGGAAGCTCAAGCTCTTGGGTGATTTCTCACAAGAGGAGTTATTTTTAGCATTCCCTCTCCTAGGGTTTGCTTATTTTCTAAATGTCATTTTTCTTATTCTTTTGCATCTCATTTCAAAGGATTACCCAAATCGAGTTGTGGGTATTTCTTCCCCTTTCACATTTATTTTTATATGGCATTTTACTTGTAGGTTTAATGGATAACCAAAGAGAAATGATTGTATGTATACCAATTTGGGTAGAAACCAGAAATCCAATAAATTTATTTTGTTTTGAGTATATATATATATATATATTCTGGAATTTCAAGTTTATTTTTATATATATATAAACTTGAAATTATAAACTTGAAATTCCAGAATATATATATATATATATATATAAGCCGCGTAAGGACCAGAATCGTATTGACCTAGTGTTTTGCCGTGGGTTCGCAAAGAAATATACACATGTCACATAATGTTCAATGGCCACTTGTTTTAACAAAAGGGGTATGGCTTAAAACAATTAGTGGGGTTTAGTGTTGGGGGGAGGGTCGTCGACGCCACCCCCACCCCATATATCATCTGGGTTGGGAATGGGGTCGACGCCCCTCCCCCAACCTTTATATTAATTAAAACTTAAAACAAAACTTAGGCCGAAGCGTTCTCACACATTTTTTTATATTATAACACAAAATTAATCCCATTTGCCCGATTTAAAAGGTTAGCATTTTTAATATTAATTTTAAATTCAATTTCTAATATATATATATATATATATATATTCTTCTAAAGGTAGTATTAATATTTATTAATAATGTTTATATAATAATATTATAAATTTTGAACTGATCAATGTCTATTATTAATATATATCTATTATATATTAATAATATAAATTGATTTATTAATTAAGGTAAAAAACAAAGGTGAAGATATACCTTACAAATGAAAAGGATAAGACACAAACAAGCTCTAAGCCTTCCAAAATCCTAAGCAAGCACCATCCATTCCAAGCTCAAATCACCATTCTCAAGCAATCTCTCTAAAATTACAAGCATCCACCCCAAAATGAACAAGTAACCCCTAAACCCCCACACAAATAGAAATAAATAGAAAATAGGGAGAGTGAGATGATGTGGCTCCATGTAGGATGCCACATCATTTCTTCTTCATCTAAAACACCAAGGTCAAACCCAAACCCCAAAGCATAATAAATTGGTGGTTGGGGTAGTGACCATCCTCTTACACACTCAACCCAAACCCACACCCCTAAAGGACAAAAATAAATACCATTGTAAGAAAAGTGTAATTAATTTCTCTTTTCCTCTGTAAAAACATAAAATATGACCTAAAATAATCCCTTCACATCATAGGCCTAGTGGGTCTCTAAAATTGCCTAGAAGGTCAAAATCTGAATTTCACTTGAAAGATTGAGTACAAACTACTCCAAAAAAATTTAATTCACTCCAATCCAACACACATTAAGGATACCAACTCACATTTATTTCCCCCCTTTTGTAATATTCTAATTAGCACAAGTTAAAAACTTTTAAATTAACTTAGGAGGGGTCCTAAACAAAATAATAAAAGTGACACCACATAAAAAATAATTCGATAACTCACAATTAAATAAAATAAACAAGAAAAAGTCACAAAATTACCCAAGATCGCTATTGATGTCACCCCCCAATGGGGACCTCCAAACAATCAACAACAATACACAACATACGAATACACGAGTTACCATGGTGACCTGTTGCCAATACCCCACATTCCTTCGTTGTTTGTCTCCTATCCCCCGTAGTTTTTTGAGCTATAATTTCTTGTATGGCTATATTAATGATGTCAAAATCATAAAACGCATGCATGTATAGATAACAATTTACATAATAGAATATCATAATTAAACCAATGTTAGAATCAAGTAATTCATCAATTGTTCAATTTTCTAACATTTTGGTTCTGCCAATTCATCAATTTGTACTAAGACCACAACATAAACAATCATCTATAAATATCCATAAATCATGTCCAATATGTCAATACAATAGTAATAGTTGGAACATCGAATAATGATATATGAATAAAACATATAAAATTCATCGCAATAGTCACATCATGTCACAAGTCTAACACATCTGTACTGTCTATCAAATAAGTACAACACATGTATGAATTCTCATCTAGCAATGTCTAATATCTAATACGATATCAAGGTCTAGGGATCCAATACAGAGTGACCAAAGACATAACAATCAGTCTGTAACAAGGAAACTATTCTAAATCATCATCATATCCTTGAATTTCCATCAAGGTCCACAATACAACCATACAATGAAAATAATAATCAAAACACAATAGTAATCATGATGTCCCACACATCTTATTAGTATGCTAACTAGAATACAACAACAAGGTTTAAGATTATAATCAATTCAAAATTGATAACATGGTTCAATCAGTGTTGAAGACAAGTGGGTATTACAAAGTTGTAGGATTTTGTTATTAGTGTTATTGTTCTTGTATGTGTTGAAAGTTTTATTGGTGTATATGTATGTATTGTTGAAGCCATTTTGTAAAGATTTTTTATGGTTGTGAACACCCTTTATTCCTTTATTTTTGGGGCTCAGGGGCCAATGAGAAGGTTGGATTCACCTTCTCATTGGATTAAGGTTAGGAGGTGAGTGTTGCCTAGCTCCCTTCCCTTGTTGTTGTGTCGAAGATGGAGAAAAGAAAGAGAAGTTGCAAGTTGGTATCTTGGATGGAGTTACATATGTATTTGAAACAAAAGAAAGAGATATTTATTGTAAAATTTAGCATGTTGTCTCCACTTTTGTGTAGAGGGTTTTTGATACTTGTATTTTAAGCTTTAATCTCTTGTAAAGGCATTATCTAAATCTGTTATGAACTATTTAATTTTGAAATGGGTATGGTTGGAAATAATTATTTGAGAGCCCATATTTTATTCTAGTTGTATCTCTTTAAGTTTGTAATGTGTTTAAAATATACAACTTGAATTAAAATTTCCATCTTACTTAAAACATGAAATTGATCTCTTTGAAATAGAAATTCATTAAAGTATATGGATGTTTTCCTTTTGAAATGCTCTTGTCATACTCTATTGAAATTTTAAAAGAAAAGAAGCTTGTAAATGGTTGATTTTGTATGATTTTCCGTCACACCAAAAACTTGAACTGATGGTGGAGAGGGATCTCATCGTGTTAACCAACTGCTACGCCAACACCCTCCCACACGATGGAGGTAGATGCAACCATGTGAGCTCTGGGCCCACCACATATACATCGAATTACAACGACATTAGTTGGCAGAGACACTGGGAATTTCTCGGGAGGTCACCCATCCTAGCACTACTCTGGGGCTGGCGCACTTAACTGCCTTGGCTCTGATACCATGTACGATTTTCCATCACAACAAAAGCTCGAACTGATGGTGGAGAGGGATCTCATCGTGTTAACCAGTTGCTACGCCAACAGATTTCTCATTCTCATTTCCCCTTTTGAATGTTGCTTAAAATGGTAGGATTTATTATTGTTGTTACACTTTATATACTATTGCAAACAAAACAATGTGGGCATTTAATTACTTCTAAATCCAAATAAAGAAATATGTTCCTCTCTATCCTTGTAATATTTTATTTAAATGAAAGAAATAGTAAGTCCTACAAAAATACATATGAATATATATTTATACACATTTCTTACAAAAATAAGTCATGCCTAAATAATTTATTTGAAAACAAAAAAATAGGAATCATATAACTGTGTGTATATATATACACATATATATGTTGTTTGTTTAATTGAAAAACTTATACTAAAAAAATATTAATTGTGGGGGGGCGGGGGTGGTAGAAGGGGGGCAGACTGCCCTCCAACTGTTTTAATATAATAAAAAAAGAAGTTTGGGGCGGGGGGACACCCATACTAGGCTGCAATATCAACAAGGGGTGGGTGACCATGGACGAACCACCCCACTATATCAAATAGGGGGTGGGTCGACCATGGTTGCCCATCCCCACTTCCCATTTTACCTCTGAGCGCTGCCCATTTCGGGCTGACCATAACCCTGCACTCAACATCCTTTTTCGGTGGAAATAAAAACTATATATATATATATATGTATATATATATATATATATATATATATATGTGTATATATATATATATATATGTATATATATATATATCTATATATATATATATATATATGTATATATATAGGAAAATAAATATGTGTGTGTGTATCCAAATAAATGGAGTTTCATAAATAAAAAATACAAGGGTAAACATATACCCACAACTACGAAATGTGGTTGTATATTTTATTTTAAAAAAATATAATATTTTGGAAATACAAACCCTAAGAGAAAATAAATTAGAAGAGAGAGTAAAGTGTAGGAAGAGTTTCCTCCCATTTGTAGATCTAGAACAAAAATCTCCATAGTTTTTCCCCCCAAGCCTACATGGCCTCCACAAATCCAAATGTACAAATGAGAAGAATTAGGGCAAAAAAAAGAATAAAAGAAAACATAAGGATAAATTAGGGATTTTTAGGAATTCCTAGAATCTAGGGTGACGATTAAATCAATTTAATGGCCCAAATTTAATCCTCGTCACTTAAAGTTTATGGGAATGAGTATTTTTAAAATTAAAGTGTATGGGTATTTGAGTAATGGGGTCCCCTAGGGTACTTTACATGTGGGTGCAAATGAGTTAGGATGTGTTGTGGCATTTTTATTATGCTTTAATTAAATGAATAAATGACATTTTGATTATGGGTAAATAAACAAATGTTGGGCATGAGACATTATAATAAATTAATTAAGGGGTTAAAATAATTAAAGGTAAATGTGGAGTTAAAGAAATTAGTAGGAACCTTAGAGGAGGATTTAACTCCATAATGATTTTGGGGAAATAAATAATAATACTTAATTATTAAATGGGTTCTGACTATTTTAAGGGGTGTGTAGAAATTAATAGATTGGAATTAATTAAACGTAACTAACGGTATTACCCTTGGAACTTTTACAAAAAAAAAAATCTATAATTTTTCCTAAGTAATTGGAGTTTTGACATGGTTTTTGGTGTGTCGGTTTTTGGGTGTTACAAACTTCATCCCTTTTTTCTAAGTTCAAGGAAGATTCAACCCTTAACATAAGTTTCATTGTCTGATGCTTTAAATGGGTTGTTCTTCCTTTGGCCTAAGGATGTCTTTGATTTGTCTTCCTCATTACTTTGATCTACGATATCCACATCATTTCGCTTATTATAATTATCCATCATATTTTCCTTCTTTTCCCGATCCTTCATTTCATTTTAAATTCATTCCATGGACTTTTCTATTTACTTTTTCTAAATTGAAATATTTCTCCTTTTTTCTAAGCAATTCTTAGGACCGTTCCCTAAACTGTGAGAAATAAGATACCTGAAATTCCTCTCATACTTAATATCTTGAACCCAATCCCTAAACTTTGAGGAAAGATTGATAGATGAAGGTGGGTTTAAATCGAAGGATATATAAACAAAATTTTTGGTATATATCAACCTTTTTATAGATTTTGTGATAGGATTCTAGGTAATAAGCTGACCAATGGCTCTAGATATTCAAGAAAACACGTCTAATTCCCTATCATCTAGGGGTAGACCTAGAATGCTAACCCAAATGGGTACTTACTCGATGCTTTTCTGATAAGGAATAAGACCAAGTTTCCATTTTTTTAGGAAAATCCCTACTTTTCCCAGAAACCAAGGTCCTCCAAATAGAGTGCTCACACAATCCTCCTTATCAGCTAAGGAAATAATAAAATACCCCTTTTCCATTGCTGCAATTTCAACATGGCCATAAAATTTCCATTTTGATTCACCCATTTCCTAAAAAAATCAATACAAGGTTGGAATCCAAGTAACTTACTGATCAAATAATTTTATGGCTTGAGCTCTATCCAAATTATTTTCTCCTCCTCTAGATGTGGAAGAAAAGATATGGCCTTCTCCTAATGCTATGTTTTCCCTTATCTCTGTGTGTGTGTGTGCGCGCATGCGTGTGTGTGTTCGTGCGTGTGTGCATGTGTGCTTGTGCGCGTGCATGCGTGTGTGTATGTGAGTGTGTTTTATTACAAAAATTTTTATGTTTCAATGAAGAAAACTAAATATTAATGTTTCAAGAAAAATGTATGGTACTTAAGTGTGTTCAATAATAAAGTTTTTTTTTTTAATTTGAAAAAATCTCATGTAGTCGAAATTAAGAGGAAGTTGGTTGGATGCAAGTTTAATGTTTAACAAAATATGGATATTAAATCTAAAATTGTAGAGTTGCATATGCTACAATACAAATTTGATACAATAAAATAAGATAATGAAATTAAAACCCTAAATACAAGAGAAGAAATAGAGTGACTTAGTTGATATTCTTTTGATTTTGAAGTATGTTGGTTTGGAAGACTAATGAATAAAGATAAAAAAAATTGTCATAATGCCACTCAGAAAGTTGTGGAGCTGCTAGATTTGGCTAGACTAGGGCCCTGGATCCGGGCAAGAGCGCATAGGTGTAACACCCACAATTTACACACGAATACAATAGTAAAAACATTCTTCAATCACAAAATATTTATTTCCCTGTCATAGTTGATATAGTTCAATAACTTTTTGAATCCATTCATAATTTCCACATCAAGGCTTCTATTTAGTTTTATATATATCTTTTGTTTCCTTGAAGTTTTATCTCACTAAGGGAAATTCATATTCTTTTTTAACACAAGAAAATGCCTAATTTAGTTATAAGGACTCCAAAAGTGACATTATTCCTAACCTCAAATCTAGTTTTACCCTTATATTCTTTACTCTTACATTGCACGATGGTCTCATTAATAGCATTGTTTTATAAAAAAAGGAGTTACAAAAGTATTTGTCTAACATCTAGAAGAAGTACATGATTGGAAACTTTAGAACTACACACAAACCAAAAGGTTTGTTTTCAAAGTAAGATCCCATGTTTTCACATTTCACAATTCTGCAAGAGAAATTTCTTTTATTCTTAATGATATAAAAGTCATAACAAGGGATTATGGAACCAAGTTTTCAGTTTCCTGGTTTCTCTTAAGTCAACATGTTTCAAATAAATTTCATTTGCAAGGAGTTACTTACATTTTCTACCCACAAGGAATTCATTCGATGATGAAGAGAATTTATAGATCTAACTTGGTAGTCAACTAGGATACTAAGGAGGTGTTAACTCTACTTACTCCATATCTTGCATGGTTACACAACATAGTTGTTGCTTTGAACAATGGATCTTAAGTTATAGAAATGAACCAATGAATATATTTCTTAGGTGTAGTACCATAAATTTTAGCTGTGAAGATTAGTTATATTTTAAGACGATGGCATTTTGCAAACAAATGTGGCTAGAATGAGAGGGAGGGTACAACAAGTTTAAACATTTACTTCATTAAATAATCCCATCTGCTAAAGGTTACTTTCAAGAGTAGTTGGTGATATATGTCACCTAACACGTAAGTCAGACCTGAAGATAATATATTCTTCTTACTACATACATGATAACCAATCCTGGAAGGGAACCACTTACAATAGATAATGTTTGATCAAGTTGTTCTTAACTGATGGTTTCAAGATGATGCCACTAAATATACATGATATGGCTATAACTCAACTAGGGTTCTTATTTAGTTAAGATAGAAGGTGTCATTGAGCATACATGTTTAAGTTCATTCTAAGGTTTTAGTTTTCGATGCAAAAATAATAACACAAGAGGGTTATTTATACACAAATTTTGTACTAGGGTTGACTAATTCACTTAGATTTCTTTATTGCATTTTCAAGGTAAAGAATACAACCCACCAATTAATTAATCGACTATTGCACATTGGAAATGCACTACAAGATATTAAATTAAAATTCATTTAACATATACAAATTTTACCATATGCAAATCTAAATAAAAAAGGTACCCATGATTAATTGCACATTTCCCGAGGCATTCCTAAAACTAACATCTCATACATATTACCGAATTTCAAATATAAATTTTTGTAACATGGAAATACATTACACATATTTACATTTTTCAATAACCTATATAAATTAAAATAATAAAAAATGGATTACAACACACATTTTCGCCATCTCACTTCCACCCTGCAAAGCAATGTGAGCATAAAATCAACGATAAATCACTGGCATGGCATCCACCCAAATCTAGCATAATTAACATTTTTTAGTTTCTCATAATTTGCATTTGAAAGGAGAAGGTTAGAGACATATATTTATTTCTTTTCAGTTCACTTCATTTCTTAACCAAGGAGAGAGAAAGAAATAGGGAAGAGAGAGAACACTATTTTGCAAAAAGTTCAATTTAACATAACAGTCACACAGTAGAGTTTCAAGCAGTTAATTACAAGTGTCAACAAGTTTCCACGATGGTTTGGTAACCTAATAGGGGTCCTACAACTTTCTTTTTGAGTTTTCCTACTAGTTGCAAAAATGTTCAATAAAGGCTCAGAGGTGAGGGAACCACTTTCAAACGTTGTCCTATGATGACCAAACACACCATGGGTAAGTTTCTATGTGTCCTCCTATACACCAATAATTTATAGGAATTGACAAGATTCAGAATTGGCGAATGGTTTATGATTGGCGGCCAGTTTTCTGAGCTCATCAGTTGTAATTGTCCTGGTTGGAAACAATCAAAAGTTAGCTCGAGGGCTCACAAAACTACCTCCAAAACTAAAATTCGATGGATGAACGTGCAATGAGAAATTTAATGCAAGTTTCCACATATATGGAGAGTTTTCTATATTCGGCGCAACTGAGAACTAGTAAACGGGTTTCAAATGGTGACGGGTTTTCTGGAGCCACTGGTTGTAATTGGTCTAGTTTGACTTAGTCAAAAACTGCGACTGGAGGCCTGCAAAAATCCTTTTCCAAACTAACCAGGAATATGATATTCCCAAACCAAAGGTTCTAGGTAATAGTCTAGTAAAAATACTAGATGTTTACAAAGGCAGACAAGCATTTCGTTGTTTAGGGACCAAATGATGGGTTAAAATGAAAGTAAAAATTTTCAGTTTTAAGAGCTACTTGGAAGTACAAAACAAAATAACATAGCTCCTAGAGAAGCAGTGAAGAGAGTACAAAAATTCGACTGGGGTCAATCTAAAGCTTGATGTGACTCCTCTCTGATCAAGGAACACATACGATTCTTGACCTCTCTTTTACGGGGTTAATAAGGTTGTTTTGCAAGTCTCTAAAAGTGGCGTTTTTTCCAACTTTGAAAGTAAGGAAAAAGGTTGTATTTAGTTGACAAAACATCTAACTCTCGATAAAAAAATGGACATGAGCACCTGATTCGGATACCTGAGTTGCATCATATGAGGTTATGGTGGAAACCACAGTTGATGTTAAAATGGTGCAATAGTTTTGAAAATCACAAGGTGGGGTTTTATTTCCTTACTCTATTTAAGTTTTGTTACATATATAATTTTAAAATTATTCAACAGTTTAATGTTTCTAATAGATTGCAAATGAAGAACCAAATTAAAAAAATTATAGAAGATGGAGGTAAGGAGACCAAGCATGGAAATACTAGAGTATGTAGTGCAAGTGGTGTTCCAGGTGGTTTCGTCAACTCCACAGAGCTCCAAGTCTCTCTTAAAATTCCACCAGATAGTTTGCGTGCAACCACAACTCCACCATTTTACATTTTCTTGAAATATTATTCAAAATAGGGATCTCCCTTAAAGGTATAATGATTTGAATGTACAGTTCGAACCATGTAAGGGCAACTCTAGCGAGCTATGAAATCCAAACCACTGAGTCCAAGATCGAAATAGAGAGACTCGCCACAAGCACGAGTCATGAACCAAAACCCAACATTACATAATAGAGCTCCACACACGAGCTCGAAAAAATCCACCTCAAGCTGAGCTATCCCGATACAAAGTGGGGAGTTCCCTAAATCCTTGGTGAGTTAATGAGGCAGGATGATGACTCAAAGGGAAAAAAAAACAAATATGGGTACCAAAAACCCGATTGGAATAGTTTACTTACCAAGTGCATGCTTCCACACTTACATATCTACCGAAGCAATTGTAAATACAAAATATGATAAAATTCCTATATCTATTATGCTTTGTTGGATGCTCATACCCTGTTCTAGAGGTCCCAATTGGACGCAAGATGGGAGGAAGCTGGTAGAATCAGATTTCCATATAGTCCTGACATGGTAACTGGGAAGGGATAGACCAAGAGATTCACTTAAATGAATAATGAAAGAGACAAATCCCATACGTGGGATAACAGGAAGGCACTTTTGTTGTCTTATTCAATACAAAACTACTTGTAATAAAAGAAAAAATTGTTGTAAGGGATATAGTGCATGCATCATATGTGCACAGAAGGAGAATAACAAATCCAAAACAACTAGAAACTGCACAAGAATGACGCGCTATAATCCTGCAACTATCCGGTCATTGCTAAATTACAACGTTAATTGGGTTCCAACTTGGTTTTCGCCTATGGATCGCACATAAAGTGTTTGTATTTTTGTGCAAGGAAAAAGACAGGTCAGTAGGATGGGAGCAAGCCCATGTGCTTGTTAGCATGCTTTTATATGCCTCCACCAAACCACTGAATCAACCTCTTTCCCACGCCATACCAGTAGAGACAATCATTTATCCATGCAATATTCTGTTAATTTAACATTTTTTTTAATTCTTAGAGGGGGATTCACTCGCTGGCACAATCCAATTTTTGCAAAATTTTCAAGTCAAATTAGGACTTCACGTGATTTTACATTGGATCTAAGGAAATTGCATGTATTTTATTTATGCAAGATGTGACATGTCTAATGGAATTTAGGATGTGTCACTTTCCTTGAGTACTTCATTGACAAAGGAATTCATCCTCCTGACTCAACCTATTGTCCTGTCTGCGCATTTAAAAAGTATTTTATTTCAATTTATTTGATTATTGTATGTTTTATTCAAGGCACTACACTAGGCGAAATAGACCTCTTCTGGGTGCCTATGACTACACAGGGGTTTGACATATGAATTTTCTTGTGTCGCAAAATTGTCAATAAATTTTTATTTCGATCGCTTGTATGTCACATTATGTCTACTGAATTCGCCTATAACATGCAAAGATAAAGATAGTCTGTAAAAACCTAAAATGCATCAAACCTTAAAAAGAAAATGTGTAAATGGGGAGTCAGGCTGACCTCAGTGGTCACTTGACTGAGTGAATTTATGACCGATCACTACACTACATCTCAGAATCCATGTAGTTCTTTGTGCTTGTGTGTGCAATATTGTCCTTAGGTTGCCCTGGTGCCAATGATGCCAAGATAGCTGGATAGAAGCTAGATAAAATGAAAATGTGTCGATGGAATTCAGAAATTCCCCTTTTTATGCAGTGTATGCAGAATAAGCATCCTAAAAATGTAGTCACTTTGATAGTATGTAGATAGATAGCCTGTGATAATTGCCAACCCCCTTACAATAGTATGTATGTTGTGTATATACAGGGATATCTTGTTTTAATTTCGACATTAGTGCCATGACATGTCGAGTAGTACCTTGGGATAAATATGGGAAGACCGAAAAGACCAACCAAAAATGTAAAAATAAGAAGAAGATATAATCATAAAAGGAGCACCCAGGACTGGAAACATGCGTCTGGGTGCTAGTGGCCAGGATGGGTGCTAGTATCCTAGAATAAATGACGACATATGTACAAATAATAACAAAAAAGGATCCCTAAAACCCGATCAGAAGGGAATACAAAAGTGACAGAAGAAGAGAAATACAATAGAAGTTAGAAAAAACAAGTAGACGGACAAGGGATTGTGTCACCAATGAATACTTTTCTCATATAAGATCCATATATGATAACAACATACTTGCTAACATAGTAAACTAGTAATATGCGCATGATTTTGTGTCTAAATTTTCCCCCTTTATGTTATTTAAATGAAATTCAAGTAGTGTAAAGGAAGTAAGGAACATAATAGTGAGAATTTTGGAGAAGCCATGTTGCAGAAGTATGTGTAGAATATAAGAACATATAGTGCGGTGAACCATGGATCAGCATGTCGATCCATGTGGTGTAGATAGCAATAGTAAACCATTGTAAAGATAACTTGGAGGAATTATCGACTTGATTTGGAGAATTTGTTAGATTTCAAATTTTTTTCAATGGAGATTTTAAGGAGTAGGGAAGTGATCAATTCCTGACCTGATTTTGTATGTTTGAAAAACTAAAGGATTTGGGCATCTTGCTGCCAAAGGAAGAGTGTTAGAGAGAGAGGTCTAGTTTTACCCTCCATCTATGAATACATCCTCGAAAGGTCCCACCACTGCAGAAAAATAGAGACCAAATTTAGTTCCCTTTCGATCCGTGTTAAATTGCTTCAAAGTTGGGTCATTTAGAAGTGATAATGATATAATGCAGCTCCCACGTTAGGTCATCTAGGAGAGATAGTGACTGTAATGTAACTCCCAAGTTAGGTCATTTCGGAGAGATAGTAAATGTAGCGTGGCTCCCATGTTATATTATTTGGGAGAGATAGTGAATGTAATGTAACTCCCAAGTTAGGTCATTTGGGAGAGATAGTAAATGTAGCGTGGCTCCCATGTTAGGTCTTTTGGGATGAATAGTAGAACGTGCTTTGTTATACCAATTCATTGATTTGATTTGAAAGATAAAAGATTGCTCGATATTGTAAGCTTATTGAAGTACTCACAAGGCATTTTTTGCATTTTTACCCCCATTTTAGGTCATTGGGGGGAAATAGATTATAGATAGTAGAAGATGCTGAATTTTAAATGATATGGTTTGTACCTTTATTTGAATAGAATTAGAGAAAATTGTGATAATGATGTATTAGGAGTACCGATTGATTGTATTAAAACCAGATAGGGATCATAAGATGATCCCTATTGTATGCCACCCCTTTCGGAAAAAGGGGAAGGAGTGTAGATAGCGATAATTAGGGCCGAACGTAAAGATAAAAGATGTAATAGTGAACCAAAGACATTGTAGAATATGTTTACAAGATTATGCAAATGTTGATCAATACAAGTGTTACTGTTGAATGTGCAACATGTATGATATAGTGGTAGAAGAAATTCTTAGCCGAATGGTGTAAATGATGAAGAAAACAGAGTAACAAAGCTCAAGATATGAGTGAAACTATGTGTCATATATTAATTGGAAAAATGAATACAAAAGATAACTATAGTAGACAGAAAATTAAATTGATAAGTGTTATATATAGGCATAGTAAAAATTGAATAGGAACCGTGGTTAAGTTAGAATTCGAGCTTTGAGCTTGCGAGGATGTCGCACATTAGGGCAGCGAGGATGATTAGGTTGGAGAGCATGGTGGTGGCCATGGCATCATAGACAACTAACGAGTTGGTACATATTATTATTTTTGGTGAAATGTGCCCGATTTTGTTTTTTAAAAAATTAGAAATTTTATGTTTTGTGCCTTTTTTACCTAGGCGGTAGCGGTTAGGGTGTCAATTTACTTTGGGGACACATGCACCCAATTCTAGGCACTAGTTCCTTATTCCTAGGTGCTAACGACCTGCTCCTGGGCACTGGTGACCCAAAAGAGTTGTTCAATAGTGCAATGTGAAATTTTTACATTCATATGAATATGTGTAGTCTGAGTGACTATTTTTGAACATATATGAGGTGATAATGTCCAGATCAATATTTTGTGTGTTCATTTCATGTTGGGTTCATCAAATGATTTAACAAAATTTGAATATTAAATCTAAAATTACAAAGTCACATATGCTACAATACATATCTGATACAAGAAAATAAGCTAATGAAATAAAAAACCTAAATTCAAGAGAAGAAATAGAGTGACTTAGCTGATATTCACTTGATTGTGAACTATGTTGGGTTGGAAGAATGATGAATAGAGATAAAAAAATGTTGTAACCCCGCTCATAAAGTTGTGGAGCTTCCTGATTTGGCTGGACCAAGGCGTATGGATTTGGGCTAGGGAGCCTAGGTGACAAAGACATTTTATTGGTGCATGTGACTGGGAAGGGGTTCAAAATTTGAATTTTCTTGTTTCGCGCAAGTATCACTAACTGTCACTTTTGATCGCCTCTATGTCACATAATGTCCACAGAATTTTACAGTAACTTGCAAATAGAAAGATAGCCTGAAATAACACAAAAAACATCAAATCCTCAAAATAAAAGTTGTAAATGGGGAGTCAGATTGACCCCGGTAGTCACCCGATTGAGTGAACTAACGACCGATCGTTGTACTTCATCTCAGACTCCATGTAGTTATTTTTTCTTGTGTGTGTAATAATGTCCTTAGGTTTCACTCATGCCGATGATGCCAAAATAACAGGCTATAATCTAGATAAAATGCAAATGTGTGGATTGAATTTAGAACTTCCCCTTGTTATGTAGTGTATGCAGAATAAGCAACCCAAAATTGCACTCCCTTTGATAGTATGTAGATAGATAGTCATTGATAATTTGCAGCCCCTTATAATTATATGTATGTTGTGTATATATAGGGATCTCTTGTTTGAATTTAGACATTAGTGACATGACATGCTGACTAGTACCTCGAGATAAGAATGGGAACAACAAAAATAATGACCACAAATGTCAAAATAAAAATAAAAAATAAGGAGGACATGAGTGCCCAAGACTAGACACAGGTTCCTGAGCGCGAGTGTCTAGGATGGGTGCTAGTGTCCTGGAACAAATGATGACATATGTAAAATTACTGATAGAAAAGGAACCCTGTGACCTGAGAAGGATGGAGTATAGAAGTGATAAAATAAGAGTAATACAATATAAGCTAGAAAAAAACAAGAAAATAGACAAGGGATTGTGTCACTAATGAATACCTTTCTCGTGTAAGATCCATATATTTATATAACAACATACTTGATAACATAGTAACACAATAATATTTGCATGATTTTGTGTCTATAGTTTGATCTATTCCTCTTTTCTAACATTTCCATTTTAGTGTCCTTCATTATTCCGTAATTATCACATGTAAATATGAAAAAGACTTCCAACGAGTGTACTGTTGAAACTACTTTGAGTGTCAACCATTATTGAACAATATTTCCATTATTTATTATTTCCTTATAAAGTAATTTTGAATGAAATTTGTCAACCATTTCCTCATGTAATAGGAGGATTTGGAAATTGTGTAGGGTTGATGATATCCCAAGGTGGGCCATAGTGTTTTATGAAGTTAACAAATGCAAAAAACTTCAAGTCATGGAGATGTGATTATAGATTCCAACAATGTCAACAATTTTTCCAAGGGATCCTTTAACTAATCATGTTTTCACCCATATATTGGATATCAATATCTAACTTCTTGTCTTCCATGCAAAAACACTATATTCTCTAAAGCTGAGAGTTGTTAAGCCTTGGCGAGCCCTAAAGTTTGCTTTGTTATGTTTTGGTTATTACAATTATAATTTTTAATGATTTCAACATTTTGTTTAAATGTAATATTTATATATTATTTTTTATGTACATATTTTTTTAATATTTAATGGTTTCTTGTTCTTTTGGAGACATTTGAAAATTAATATTCTTTTTACCTTTTTTAGGGCTTTCCAAATGGTGTTCAAAAGTTCCCGTTTTCACACAAGTTAAGAAGATGCTCGAAACTTTGTTGAGTTATGCTTTGGATTTTCTATATGTGTTTTCCTATAATACTCCAAGGCTTTATCTAATTTTGGTTAATGAATATCCTACAATTATATTTTTCCATGCACCACATTTAGTTGAGGCATTGGGTCAAACAATTTTTGTGTTTTTTGTATGGCTCCACATTTTCATGTTTTCCCATCAATGTATTTACGACTATAATATCTAATTAAATTATACCTCGAATTACTTTTAATGGATCCTCATACTTGCACTAAATCTCCCATTATCCTCTCGAACTCCATTACCCATTCTTAGCCTCAACCATGGGGGGTTCACTTAGTGAAAGTATGGTATATCAGGTTCGTTTACATGGTATTAAATAATACCCTTAATGATAAGGGGATAATTTTTGATATCAAAATTTCCGTAAACATCCCTAAACTATGACAGTGAAGAAGATCATTGTAATAGATTTCCATCGATTATGAGAACGTGAAAAATAGACATCGGGAGCTCTAGTTATGTCCCGTCAAAGTTTGGTCAATGGGAAAGTCAACTTTGGTCAATTGATCAATATTGGAACAATGGTACTATGACACATGGCGAAAAGGCAAAGGGAGTCGTTTGTTGGTTTTCAACCTCCGATCTTTGATGGTCATAAAAAGATAGCTCATCGGAACAAGAGGCTCAAATTTTGTTATAGAGGGGAGCCCAACTGCCGTGTGGACTATGGTATTATCACCGATGTGGTGGGTCCACAAGCCACCACGTGGCTTGCCACCACAAATTGAATTCAATCAATTTTCCTATCGAGAGATGACAAGTGGACTATATGCTATTGAATGAGTTAATTATTTTCTATACCACATTGTATGGGTCAAATTTCTATTATCTTAGTGAGACCACATTGCCATCCACATGGATAGACATCCCAATTTGGTAAGTGCTTGGCCTACACAATGGGTACATTAAATATTAGCCACCACTTTGCCAAGTTAAATCAGCCCCCACACCTATGAAGGCATCCATGTGGAAAGGTGAAATGGTGGGGCAAAGGCCCATGTGTGGAGAAGCCGACATGAAAGGAGGGGAGGTAAGGTTTATTAGAACCTTACCAAAAATTAGGGCGCCACCCAATGTGGGATATTCCCCATCTAAATACAAACTGCCAACATGGGTAATCATCCCATCAAAAATATATGTTGCCCTCAATGGGAAATTAATCCTATCCAAAATACTAAGCAGTAAGGCTAATATTAGCCTAAGGATATTTTAAAATGCATTATTTAAGGGCCCTATTTGGGTATAAATAGGGGACCCATTTCTTTGTAAAGTACAGATGGACACAACGAAGAAGCTCATTCCTAAAGCTCGAAAAGGTGGAAATCGAGCCAAGAGGAGAGTTAGATATTATGTCAATGACATAGTTGTGTGAAGTCCTAATTTACTTAGGCATTATTATCTTATTTATTATTGACCTATTATTTTTTAGGCAATAGTAAATTAAAATTATTGTGGCTAGTTATTAATACTACCTAGTCAGCGCATAGCGCCACACCAAATTATTGTGAATCCTGGAATATCGACCAAAGTGTCATAGGTCATTAGGAAGCGTCTGGAAGGCTGATCGAGAACCAAAGGATTCCGAACAGTGGAGTTGGTGCCATAGAGCCTGCCGAATACGCCAGGATAGGGGAAGTCAGGTGTTATTTTTCACCCTTGTTGTCTGAAGGTCTGGATATTCTTCTAAGCAGGTTCTAAATAGTTTCCATTAGGTTTTCTTGTGAAAGTACTATTGTAAATTACAAGTTTTGACTAGTGGAATGGTTCGAAAGAACCCGAAGACATAGGCAATTACCGAACTCTGTAATCAATCATTGTGCAATTGTCTTTATTGTCTTGCATTAATTTTAAATTGATTAGTTAAAAGGAGAAAATTGTCGGCAAATTAAAAAAACCTACAAGGGTCCGTGATCAGGTAGATAAAAACATGATTAGATCAAGTTTGGTATCAGAGTAGGTTATTGGCTTGAAAATTTGCTAATCCCCAATCAATTTTTGTATCAGATCTAGTTTAGCTCCATTTTTGCTTCAGTAAATCTGATTAACATAGTGATCGCTTCAAGATTTGTACAGTTGGTTCAATTTGTGTGAACAGGGAACAAGTGCACATTGGGCAAGATGTCTAAACAGGAAAAGCTCGAGGAAATTGAA
Organism: Taxus chinensis; assembly: GCA_019776745.2. Taxonomy (NCBI): domain Eukaryota; kingdom Viridiplantae; phylum Streptophyta; class Pinopsida; order Cupressales; family Taxaceae; genus Taxus; species Taxus chinensis. The sequence continues at coordinate 662,853,796 of CM034153.1, read as the reverse complement.
TCTTATAATCACCAAATCCAGGAAGAGAACTCTCTCCTACGATTAATGAATTACTCCTTGGAAGAGGAGAATGCGTGCTTGAAAATGGAATTTCAAACCAAGGATGAGCTCTTAGCAAGGTTGCAATGTGGTGATCAGAGAAAGGAAATACCTTCAATTTCAAATGCAGTGACCATGACATGACTGCACTATAAGTTGTTCACCACTGGAATCTTCTTCTTCCTCCCATTCGGTTTCAGATTCAGGTAATGAAGTATTTGGTTTTTTAAAAAACATACTAGAGGCATTAGATCCAAATTATTAGATAAAATGGGATTTGATGGAAGAGGCCTTGGTAAAAATGGCCAAGGCATTACTAACCCAATATAGGTTGAGGATCGTCCTCATTTTATAGGTTTGGGTTTTTCTAGTGTAGGAATGGATATTGGAGAATTCTCTAGGAATGCTGACGGCAGACAAGCTTCCGAAAGCAAAGTGAATACCCCACTAGTCATGCAAGAATATTCTGACTAGGAAAGTTGTGCTTCTTCATCACAGGAAGGATGTGGTAAGAGAAATCATCGAAGAGGTAATGATATTCCACCTCTAGTTTCTTACCATAATCATAAGCACAATAAAACTTTTGATCCACTTTTTTAGCTTAAGAAGTATGGTTATGATTTTCAGAAGATGTGGAATTAATTTCCATGTAATTTTTGTGGATTGCATAATCCAGGGTTCATTTTAAGATACCTCTTGAAAATCAAAGGTGGAAAATACCTGACAAATATCCTCGGAACAGGTTTCGCGAGAAGGTAAATTTTTTGGGGGTTGTATGAAAAAATTTCACCTAATTTTCAAGTGGTGTGACAAAAGGCTACAGATGTGTGACATGAAATTTATTGTCGCATGTCAACAAGGTTGTTGTCATGTGACAACAAACCTCCTATCACACATCAACAAATAGCACCTTCGCTGATGCGCGTCAACAAGGTTGTTTTTGCATGATAGGAGGTTTGCTGTCGCACAAAAAAACCTTTGTTGATGTGTGATAAAAAAAATTCTATCACACATTTATAGCCTCCACCCTCTGGTTGCGTGACAACAAAATCTCTGTGTCACGCGTAAAAAAACTCTCCATCACACATCTGCTTCCTCTGCACTCCTATTGCGCGTCAACAAACTCTCCCTGTCGTGTGTCAACAAAATCTCTGTCGTGCATCTGTAGCCTCCTCCCTCCTATCATGTGTTTACTGTACTTGATAATACATATGCCCCCATGTAGTATGAGTGAGCTAGTAGTGTTCTACCTGCAAATAATATAGGATTATATAGGGGATAGTTTCAAGGGTAGGCGAAGCCGACCCCTAAAAAAATTAAACTGTAATTTTTATGTAAACAGGTCATTGGCCCGTGCCAAAAAATTCACCTTTTCAAAATTTTCAAAAATGGAATATTCACCATATTACGAATACTCACCACTAAAATTATCCCTTGAATAATCATTCTGTGGCCAGATGTTGGAAGAGAAGGACACTAATAAATAATTTGATGTTGTTCGTTAGGAACAAAGCAAATCAGAAAGACCAATCTCGTCATGTATAGTCAAGAAATGGCAGTAAGAGTTCCTCATCCTAGAAGAAGGATTTTAAGAGGAATGGGCACCGGGTGGAAAATTTCTTGAAACTGCATCCATCTCACCATTAGAGTAATGGCAAGCCAAAGATGGAATAGAAGCCTCTTACAAAGGAAAAGGAAGTTTCTACTCCACCAACCCATGACCAGGTATTACATGAAAGTGAAAGTCCTTTAAAATGGGTAGGTCAACAATTTTTCAATTATATATTACATAATTCAAATTGATGAATAGTACCCAGTATTTGTTTGGAGATCAGATATTGTGAGAAATTGTTGAGAGAAAGGTTTACCATACTCAATGGAATTTCTTACTTGGAAAATTTGATTAATGCTCCAAACATATCTCCTAATCATCTTGTGAGTACATGTTACAACTTGAGTATAGGATTTGACTGATATAAAGCTTGGAGATTGATCTTCCATTTGTGCAGATAGTAGAGTTCGCAGGAGATATCTCAGAACTTCATTCTGTGTAGAGGCATTGTGACCGTGCAACATAATGGTAGCTGAATCACTATTAGCATTGTCATCGGGTTGGAACTTCATTTTGTGGAGAAGCCATAATGGGCATCTCTCAAAAGATTAGCTCATAATGTAATTCAGAGTAAAGGCAATGCCCACACATTCGAATGGTAGTTGATCATCAGAATTAACATCGTGCAACAGAGTCGTTGAGGTTTGAAAGAGACTTAGCACTACATAGTAGAGGCATTGAGGTTTGCAAGAGACTTAACACTACACAACGGAGGTGTTGAGGTCTACAAGAGACTTAACACTTCATAGCGGAGGCGTTCAGGTATGTAAGAGACTTAGCACTATGTAGTAGACATGTTAAGGTCTGAAAAGGGATAAGTCATTTTCCATCAACGACATCGAATCAATCATAGCTCTAAGTAACATGGAGTTCCTTCAAACCAATTTGGATTCTATAGAATCAACTTGGAGACATGATCTGTGTTATAGAGTAAAATAAGATCCTTGTCAGATATCTGGAAGCTTAGCACCACACAGTAGAAGCGTTGAGGTCTAGAAGAGACTTAGCACTATGCAATGGAGGTGCAGAGGTCTTCTTCTGATATTAGAGTGGCTCAATGGAAGTGTTGTGGGCCCATAACCCACATGTCCAGGATCGGATAAAAGTTGTCAAAGTGAGAAGGTTATAGGAGAAGAGACCCAAGGGTCTACTATAGTAGAACTTTTGAGGTGGCAGCAGAGTTTCCAGATTTAGAACGAGATGGAAAAATGTTCCAATATAAGATTTTTGGGACAAAAATCCTTGTTAGTGTGAAATCATAGCACCCCTAAATGATTTCTAAATATATGCTTTTCTAAGGCAGAATCATCTGGTGTGATTTCATAACATGGAATTTTTCCTAAGGTGTGGTACCTTGTAAATTGGAAAAGCTCTCCAGATTAAAGGTTGGTTCATTATTCCTTTGTTTAGGTGCATATGTAAGGATTCGTAGAGGATCTATATCTATAGAATATACCTAGTCTAAAACTTGCAAAGGAGACAAGGATAAAAGAGTACAGAAATAAGAAATAACTAAACTACCAGGTGATGCACTGAAAGAATGATGAACACTTAGTTTTCCTTTGACACGAACCAATAAAATACATACAATAAACAAGCACAGATAGCCAAATATGTAATGAGAGACTAGATAGAAGAAAAAGAAAAAATAAGGATCTAAGATCGATCACAAGCATATTTTATTGCTCTATATATTGATAAAAATCATTACAGAATAGCCTAAAGGTAGAAACATATTACAATTTTAATGGAAGGCCTGAACCCCAAAAATCCTTTGCTAGAAGGAGAAGGGAGCCTGCAAAACTAAGAATGTCCAACCCTTTACAATGAATCCTACCCCCAAATTTAAATATTTGATCAGAGAGAAGAAAGAGAGAGAGAAGCGGGAAAACGTTGTCAAATCTCAACCACCGTTGTTAATGCTTCTACTAAAATCTGCCCCCGAATCCATCGTTTTTTGCATCGATCCTTGGTTTGGCACCTTGAAGGAAGAGGAAATGGCAGAAATAGATCAAATCTGATCTGGTTGTTGAGACTGATGATCATGCATTGAAAGCTCGAAGACGTTTCTCCATTTTTCTTCCACCTAACTTCCCAAAAATTAAAGTTTCAAACTCCCATGGTGTAGACAAGATCGAGATCTTTCCAATTATATCAGATTTGTAATCTCTCGAGCCCTGGGTCGAAAGATATGCCCCTTGAATTTCTTTGACCATTTTCTACGTGGAGGGATAAAAACAAGTTTGAGCTCCCCTTTTGGATTTACTTTTTAGAGAAGCATCGTTGGGACACGTGGTCTCTTCCGCTGCCTCCTCCATACTTGGTCAATTTTTCCCTTTTTCCGAACCATTTCGAGCCCTAGGACTTCGAATCTTCACCATTATTCCTTCTTCTTGCTTATGTCTCCTTTGTAGCATCTTCCCCTCTTGTCTAACCCTGTTATTTTATAGTTTTACCTGCTTATAACTTGGAGAATGGATTTAAGATGTAGAAATTGCCCAACAAAGTCATTTTCTTTTATACATGATCCTTTGATCTCTCTTAGCCTCTGTCACTTATTTTTTGAATCCTTTTGCAACCAATTTGTAGGATTTGAATGAGTTTTCTTAGGTTCCTCCTATGCGGGGTTGTGATTCGATCCAATATTCAGCTCGGGAGTGAAATATGGATAAAAATTTGGCAACTCACGAGGACATCTGCTTGCTAAATGATGAGATCAGTTGCCTTGTCATATCTGTTGGGCATGGAGTTTAGAATAACAGTCTGATACTAATTCAGCCTCTGGTTCATGAGCCCAGCTACTTGCATTCTCAGATTTTATAAGAAAATCTCGAAATGAAGATTGTTGAGAGTAGAAAATTGTTTCAACTCCAGGGATTTGTCTATCTCTCCTTAATATGAACTGCATAAGAGAAACAAAATAGCACCATGAATATGTACAAAAGTGAAATCATACATGCTCCAAATGGAACATGCAGAGTGTGTAAAAGCACTTAGGAGAAAAGCAATCTATACGATAACAAGACAATGTGCAGAAGCACTTAGAGGAAAGAGAAACTAAACTAATATGTATAGAGTGAGACTCCCCCTTTAGTAGTAGTAGTTAAGATAGATCTTGTTCCCTGTAATCTACAACTCTTTTCCCTCCAATGTGGACAATCAGAAAGCATTACTATTTTGCATCTTGTTATCATTTAAGGGCCACTCCATATGGCATCGAACTTAGAATGTCTCCCTAGTTTTTCTCGATCTGCATCCCACTTCAAAACCAAGTCTCCTTCATGGAAAGTCCTTGTTTTTACTTTCTTATCAAATATTTTCTTGGTTGAAGTCTAATTCTTCTCCAATGCTTAGAGAGCACTCTCTCTAGCTTCTTCTAATTTTATCAGCTCCACATACCTAGCCTCCATTGGTCCAAACTCAGACATTTCTAGTTGCCTCACAAGCTCCAATGTTGGTAACTCAAGTGATATATGCAACACTTCCTCTTTCCCATAGAAAAGCTTGAATGGAGAGATGCATGTGGATCTCTTGGGTGTTATTCTATCAGCCCATAAGGTCATTTTGAGCTGTGTGCTAGGTCCTTTGATTCGCATCCAAAGTTCTCCTGATGATATTTAACAGGTTCTTGTTTATAGACTCATCTTGGCCATTACCTTGAGGGTAATATTTTGATGATGTGATCAAATAAGTCACATTCTTAACAAACCATCCTATAATTTTAGAACCTATAAATGTTAATGCATTATCTAAGATGATGGTGGCTGGTACTCCAAATCTGGTCACTATCCCTTCATAGAAATCCAGGATACTAGACTCATTTTCCTCTTTGAGTGCCACTGCCTCGGTCCATTTGGTAAAATAATCTGTGGCTGCTAGGATCCATTTATGACCCTAGCTTGAGTTTGGATTGATGACTCCAATAAATTCCAATCCCCACTACATGAAAGGTTGGTCGACTGAGATTGGGTGCAATGGAAGTGTTGCTAGCTTTTCCTTACCTTTGAAGAATGCACAACTCTTGTACCTTTTGATCCATGTGAAACAGTCACTAAACACTCTGGGCCAATAATATCCTTCTTTCATGATTTTGAGTGTTTTCACTCTTGGAGAAAAATGGCATCCAACTTCTTCAACATGAAATTATTGTAGCACTCTCTCCACCTGATCTATTCCAATGCATCTCAGCAGAATGCCATTGATGTCTCTTTTAAACAAGACACCATCAATAAGAACATATGGGATGGACATGTAACCTAAAATGTCTTCTTTTTGCTTTATTCATTCCATGATGGCACATGCCTATTTGAAGGAAATGCACCATGTCTTGGGTCTAACAAGGATAAGGTACATCATCTCTCCCTTCTTCTTGATCCTTTTGTAGAAGAAGAACAACCTCCTTCTTACTATTTGTTTCATCTTGTAGAGCAAAGGCTAGCTACTCACACAAGCCCCTCCCATGGACCAGCTTGGTGACCTTAATCTCAATGTCATATTCCATGACACGAGTGATCCACCCTGCACATTTCTTCATTCAGATCCTTACTGAGGAGGAATTATTTGACTCCTGTATGGGAGACCAATAGTTGGATTTTGTTGTTTGACACAAAATGCTTAAAATTCATTAGTCCCCCTGATCATGGCCATGACTTGCTTCTCAATGAAGGAATACCTCACCTCATAGTCTTCTAGACTCTGACTGAAGAAAGTAATTGGCTATTCTGAGCTTTCTTTATTCTACTGAACCAGGATTGCAGAGATAGTGTCATGGCAACCTAAGGCATACAATATGAAGTCCTTGGAAAAATATGGATTTATAAGAGTTGGGGCCTGTGATATGGCCTCTTTGATAGCTTCAAAGCTTTCCTTTCCTTCAGTTGTCCATATAAATGCTAAGCTCTGCTTCAGCATTAGTGTTATTGGCTTAACCATAGCAGCAAAGTTTGGGAAAAACCTTCGAACAAAGTTGATCTTCCCCAAGAAGCTTTGAAGAGCCTTCTTGTGACTTGGAAATGACAGTGTTTTTATTGCTTCAACTCTTTCTAGATCAATTACCGAACCTTTCATAGACACAATGTGGCCCAAAATCCTACCCTCATGGGCCAAGAATATGCGTTTTTTTGGGTTCAAAGATACCCCAAATCTTTTGCATCTTTAAAACGTTTGCCTTAGATGAAAAAGGTGTTTGGTGCATTCTTGGAGAACACAGTGATATCATCCAGATAGATCACACTATCTTGTTGATTAACCCTTTGAATGCCATATCCGTGGCTCTTTGGAAAGTAGCACCAGCATTGGACAGTCCAAATGGCATTTTTTGTATGCATAGGTGCCCCATTTGGTGGTGAAAGCAGTTTTGAATTGATCATCTTCTTTCACCATGATCTGATTGTATCCTGAGTAGCCATCCAAGAGAGAAAATCTCTCTGACCCAAACACCACTTGCAATGTCTTTGAGGGAGGCTCTATTCAAATCCCTAAAGTCAACACACAACCTGATTTCTCCATTTTTCTTTTTGACTGGGACCAGATTTGCAACCTAACTTGAATGCTTTATTGGGAATATGATACTTGCCTCTATTAGTTTTTTGAGCTCCTTCATTAGAGGCTCAATATGTGGGTTGACTGGTCTTTGCTTCTTCCTGATAGGCTAAGTAGCTGGGTCCAATTCAATTGTGTGTTGTGCTAGTTTTGGATTAAAACCCCTTAGGTCTTCATAAATCCAAGAAAACACATCAAAGAACTCTTGGAAAAGTTGTATGAATTCATACCTTTCCTACTTGGTGGCCACCTTACCAATTTGAAGTGTTTTTCCTTCTCCAACTAGGATCGACTCTGAATCCTTTGCTTTGATCTGCATGTTAGCCTTCTCTTTTCTAAATTGATCATTAGGATTGAAAATGGATTCCAGTATCACCAAGTCCTTAGGAAGCTTGTTTGTATGCAGCTGTACTATCTAGTTCCCATACTACTGCTCTAGTTTGTTTTGATTATGGGTTGAGAATTCAAATTCTTCTTGTAAAAAGTTAATGATCTGTTAATCATTCTCAAGAACCTGTCAGCTTGTATTATTATCTGGCACTACTGGCCTCACAACCACATGGATATGTGGCTATTCTTTGTCTCTTTTGATGTTGCTCACCACATCAAATGTTGCTCCAACTGCTGCAAGTCTATCAACAGCTTCATTCTCTTTTCTGGGTGTTGACACAATACTAAAAGCTTTGAAATCCTCCATGAGATCCCATACCCTATTCTTATAGTTCTTGAGCAGGTCATTTTTGACAGAATTTAGTCCTTTAACTTGATTGACAACCAGTTCACTATCACCAAACACTTGTAAATTATTGATTCCTAGCTTTCTCACCCAATGAAGACCTTGGACTAAAGCCTCATATTCAACAGTATTATTTGAACAAGCAAACTGGAATCTAAAGGCTACATAATATTTCATACCTCTAGGAGACATAATCATAGCTCCTCCTCTAGCTCCTTGTCTGCTTCTTGAGCCATCAAAGAATAATTGCCATACTTCATGCTCATCCTTGTACTTTGGCTTGATTAGGTCACGAAGAGGATGATTCTCTTCATGTAGACAATACACACCCAGCTCAGATTCTTCCATCTCCTTGTAGGGGTCAAAAGCATGTATTTTATTGGCCCACTCATTTAGATTCAAATCAGGGATACATCCAAACTTGGTATCTTCTTCATTAGTGTTTAGGAGGTCTTCTTGATCAAAGGCTGAGCAATTAGCATTGATTGGGCTAGGTACATAGGATTCAATTTGATAGTCAATAATAGGTTCATATCTAATTGTGGCCTTTTCCCTATACCTTATCCTAAAGAACATATGTGACCCATCAGCAGAGAGGTAGCCTCCAATCTTGTCCGTGAAGTCCCTACATAGACACAAAGAAAAATGTGGTGGCAAATCTATGATGGACATGTTTTGCAAGATAGTTACATTGGGGCAGGCATGTAGAGTGAGACTCAGATATTTGATGATTCCCACAGTGGTCACTACTGTCCCATCTAATTGAACTACTCCTCTAAAGATAACCTCATATTGGAGACCCAACAAGTTGGCTATTTGTTTGGGCATCACAAAACTACTAACCCCAGAGTTAATCATACAATTGTGCACTAATTTGTCTCCAATAATTAATGAGACATAGAATGGAGGAGGTCTCAAGTTCTTACCTTGATTGGAAAGCATTGTCTCTTGCTGGTTGGGGGGTTGATTTGAGCTTGACCAATTTTGCATGGAAGTTTGCAACATATCCCTCTACCCTGGGATGGCCAGTGACTCCCATAGTGAAACGTTCACACTTGTCCTCTTCATCTACTCAATGGTATTGAATGAGCTCTCTTTTTGCTGCCCTTTCCCAGACACATTTATTTCTTACACATGGGTTATTACAACCAGTGCCTGACTAGATTTGGGAGGTGGCTTGGATTTTTTCTACATGTTGGGAGTCACTGTTGGAACACCAGGACCTTATGGAGTGATGGAAGGTTGAGGTTCACATGAGTTCAGTGGTTGGCCTTCTCCAATACTTCTCTTTTTGGACCATGTGTTGGTAGCCACACTTTAAACAAGGGATTGATTCATCCCACATAAGTCTTCAACTTGCTAATTGATAAGCATGGTATCTCCTAGAGGTTCATTTTGTTGAACTCCTTGCTGCTGATCTCCCTCTTGGCCAGGTGCTTGTGGCAACATACTAGTTTGCACCATCAAATCTTGATTCAGGGCACCATTAAAACACATCAATTGGTTATGTGGCTGACTACATGGAAAACACCAATCATATTCATGTGCCATATTTTTCTGTGCAAGGACCAATGCCTTTGATGTTGAGGTTGTATTAGGATCATAAGACCTAAAAGGTCTAGCAGCTTAAGGTTGTCCTTGATTTTGATTTTGATTTGCAGTTTGAGGTGGTGGCCTATTCTACTGATATTTGGGTCTAGCTTGATATTGAGCCTGAGGCTGATATGGCCTAAAGCTCTGTGCATGTTGCCTTTTGATGGTCACTAGTTAATTTCCCAGGTTTTTTAGTTACTTCATCACTTCTTGAAGCTCTTTAGAGGTGTTAGATGATGAAGTGGAATCCTATCTCTAGAGGGTGGGTATAGGATCTAATGTAGGCAGTTGGCTAGTATCTGGGTTTCCTAACTCAGGGTACAGAGGTATGGAAGGCCTAGGAGTGATCTTACCATCTTGAATCAAATGGTTCTCAACCCCTATGGAAAGGCTATATGATGTTGGTAATGCAGTGCCCCCCATTGGCTGAATCATCAGAGAAATATTAGAATTTAAATCCCTGAGAAAGTATAAGAAGGAACCCTCATTAGTGGGCTTTAGTGCTAGTGGAATCCTATCCCATGTCCGTTGGGATTTGAGGTTGAAGTCTTCCAGCTACTCATTCAAGGCTCTTTTGAAAGTTGTTAGTTGCTCCAACAAAGATAAATTATCACCCTTCTCTCGAAACTGGTTGTGGAGGGCTGTGCATAGATGATTCCAATTTTGGATAGAGCCTGCCTCAATACTTTTGAACCATTATGAAGCCTTTCCTTTGAGTGAAGAGGAGAGCAGCTTGACGGTAATGTCCATCTCATGAATCTCATGGATTGTACAGACATTGGCAATATCTTGGACATGATCACCAGGGGAAGTTTTGTTTTCCCCAGTGAAATATGGGATACTCTTTAATGCTATAATAGGGATGAGATTTTGTGCATTCAAGGCAAGTGGACTACTGCTAGTCAAGTTAACATAAGGATTTGGATGAGCCATTCTAATTGGTATGAGCACTCCTCTTAGTTGAATGAACGGTCTGCCGGGAGGAGCTGTTAATAAATCTCTGATTCGTGGAGATGGAGACCTATGAACTCTTCTTCCTCTCCTTTCTCTGCCTAGGGATAGATGCAAGTATTCAAATATACCTTGTTTCCTTGCTCTAGATTGGGTTTTTTTCATGAATTTCTCAAGCTTGGGTTGTTAAAACCAGTAGATCTGTTTCTTTTGGAGTCGTCAGATGTATTATTTTAAGGCTCCTTAAAAGCCATAATCATAGCAAGTGTACATCAATTCCTATTGTAATAATATGGAGACTTCTTTGTCCCACCAGGCATGCCAAAACTATTAGTGCAAAATCACAACACCCCCAAATGATTTCTAAATATCTGCTTTTCTAAGGTAGAATCATCTGGTGTGATTACATAACATGGAACTTTTCCTAAAGTGTGGGACCTTGCAAATTGGAACATCTCTCCAGATTAAAGGTTGGTTCTTTATTCTTCTATTTAGGTGCATACGTAAGGATTTGTAGAGGATCTATATCTATAGACTATACCTAGTCTAAAACTTGCCAAGGAGACAGGGATAAAAGAATACAAAAATAAGAAATAACTAAACTACCAGGTGATGCACCAAAGGAATTATGAACACTTAGTTTGCCTTCGACATGAACCAATAAAATGCATATAATAAACAAGCACATATAGCCAGATCTATAATGAGAGATCATATAGAAGAAAAAGGAACTAGAAGGATCTAAGATCTATCACAAACACATTTTATTACTCTATAGATTGATACAGTTCATTACAGAATATCCGAAAGGTAGAAATGTATTATAATTTTCATGGAAGGCTTGAACCCCACAAATCCTTTGCTAGAAGGAGAAGGGAGCCTGTAAAAATAAGAATATCCAACCCTTTACAATGAATCCTGCCCCCAAATTTATAGATTCGATTGGAGAGAAGAAATAGAGAAAGAAGTGGGAAAACGCGGGTCGAAGCTCAACCACTGTTGTTAATGCTTTTGCTAAAAACTACCCCCAAATCCATCCTTTTTTGCATCAATCCTTGGTTCGGCACCTTGAAGGAAGAGGAAACGGTAGAAATAGATCAAATCCAATCTAGTTGTCGAGACTGATGATCCTACATTGAAAGCTCGAAGACACTTCTCCATTTTTCTTCCACCTAAATTCCCAAAAATTAAAGTTTCAGATTCCCATGGCGTAGATGAGATCGAGATCTTTCCAATGCTACCCGATTTGTAATCTCTCGAGCCCTTAGTCGAAAGATATGCCCCTTGAATTTCTTTGACCATTTTCTACGTGGAGGGCTGGCGCAAATTTGAGCTCCTCTTTTGGATTTACTTTTTGGAGAAGCGTCGTTAGGAAACATGGTCTCTTCCACTACCTCCTCCATACTTGGTCCTTTTTTCCCTTTTTCTGAACCGTTTCAAGCCCAAGGACTTCAAATCTTTGCCATTATTCCTTCTTCTTTCTTCTGGCTCCTTTGTAGCATCTTCCCTTCTTGTCTAACCCTTCTATTTTGTAGTTTTTCCTGCCTATAACGTGGAGAATGGAATTAAGATGTAGAAACAGCCCAACAGAGTATTTTTCTTTTATACAGGATCCTTTGATCTCTCTTGGCCTTTGTCACTTCTTTGCTAAATCCTTTTGCAACCAATTTGCAAGATTTGAATGAGTTTTCTTGGGTTCATCCTATGCGGGGTCGTGACTCGATCTAATATTTAGCTCGGGAGTGAAATATGGATTAAAATCCTTTCTCAGTAGGGAGGTGTTTTCATAGGATCTTTTTTGATATAAAATGTTCCATAAACATCCCTAAACTTTGACAGTGTAGAATATCGTTGAAAAATCTTTCCATCGACTGTGAGAACGTGAAAAACAGACATCATGATCTCTAGTTATGTCCGGTCAAAATTTGGTCAACGGGAAATTCAACTCTGGTCAACTAGTCAATATTGGACCAATGGCACTGTGACATGTGGTGAAAACGCAAAGGGAGTTGTTTGTTGGTTTTCGACCTCTGTTCTTTGATGGTTGTAAAAAGATAGCTCGTTGGAACAAGAGGCTCAACTTTTATGACGGAGGGGAGCCTGAGCACCGTGTAGACTATGGTATTATCACTGATGTGGTGGGTCCACAAGCCACCACGTGGCTTGCCTCCCTGAATCTAATTCGCTTGATTTTTCTATCGGGAGATGACAAGTGGACTATATGCTATTGACTGAGTTAATTATTTTCTATACTACATTGTATGGGTCAAATTTCTGTTATCTCGGTGAGACCACATTGCCACCCACATGGATAGACATCCCAATTTGTTAAGTGCTTGGCCTACAAAATGGGAACATTAAATACTAGCCACCACTTGGCCAAGTTAAATCCACCCCCACACCTATGAAGGCATCCACGTGGAAAGGTAAAGCGGTGGGGCAAAGACCTATTCGTGGAGAAGCCCACGTGAAAGGAGGAGAGGTAAGGTTTATTAAAACCTTACCAAAAATTAAGGCACCACCCAATGTGGGATATTCCCCATATAAATGCAACGCAAACATGAGTAATTATCCCATCATAAATGTATGCCGCCCTCCATGGGAAATTAATCCTATCCAAAATACTAAGCGGTAAGGCTAATATTAGCCTAAGGATATTTTAAAATGCATTATTTAAGGGCCCTATTTCGATATAAATAGGGGACCTGTTTCTTTGTAAAGGACACATAGACATAATGGAGAAGCTCATTCCTAGAGCTCAGAAAGGTGGAGATCGAGCCAAAAGGAGAGCTAGATATTATGTCAATGACATAGTTGTGTGAAGTCCTAATTTATTTAGGCATTATGAATTTATTTATTATTGACCTATTATTTTTTAGGCAATAATAAATTAAAATTATTGTGGCTAGGAGTTATTAATACTACCTAGTTGGCCCATAGCACCACACCAAATTATTGTGAATCCTGGAATATCGATTGGAGTGCCATATGGTGTTACAAAGTGTCTGGAAGGATGATCGAGAATCGAAGGACTCCGAATAGTGGAGCTGGTGCCATAGAGCTTGCCGAATATGCCAGGAAATGGGAAGTCAGGTGCTTTTCTTCACCCTTGTCATCCGAAGGTCTAGATATTCTTCTAAGTAGGTTCTAAATAGTTTCCATTAGGTTTTCTTGTGAAAGTACTATTGTAACTTACAAGTTTTGACTAGTGGAACGGTTCGAAAGAACCCAGAGATGTAGGTAATTGCTAAACTCCATAATCAATCATTATGCAATTGTCTTTATTATCTTGCATTAATTTTAAATTGATTACTTAAAAGGAGAAAATTGTCGGCAAATAAAAAAAATCCTACAAGGGTCCGAGATCAGGTAGATAAAAACTTGATTATTTTCGGATCACTTAATGTTATTTTATACCTCTAATTATTAAATCAATAATACCCCCTCCCGTTATATTATTATAATGAAAATACCCCTTATTTTTCCCATGTACCTTACGCATTTTTTCATTACAATTTTATTCACCCTTTATATTTATACCCTAATATATGAAACGGAAAATATATCATGATTTCTACTCAATACTATTTTCTTAATATGTATTTTTTATAGATAGAGACTTTGAAACCATTTAAGACCGATTATCTATTACCGTAATGTTAAGCTTTAACCATTGATTAATATTTCTTCAAATAATTAATATGGTGAAATAATAACATGTGTTGAAAAGCATATTCAATCATAGTTTTGTACCATCTTATAATTTCTTTCTTAAGAATCTCCTAATTCAAATTTCGTTATTCAAAAATATATTATAATATAACTTTATGACCATGAACATTTTACAATTATAATGTATTTATCTTTAAAACCTAGGATTCAAATGTTTTATTTATATATTATAATCAACCCCACCTCTTCTTTAGCCCACCTCTCTAACCTACCCCCAATATCTAATTCAAAAATTTAATAAATTAAACCCTTTCACCCCTTAATGTCTACTGGTATATTGACTTTGTTTTTATAAATTTTAATTACCTCAATATGAATGAACGTGCTAAGATATTGCCTTGATAGTGAACCTCCCGTGGCCTCAACTAAACATTAATATTTAAATTAAATTAAATTAAAAATCTTTATGTATAAAAACTAACCCATATATTCCAATCATCCGTAAATGATGTCACGTGTGTGAACGAATCTCGATGACATCACAACATTATTCATAACAAATAAAATCAATACATTCTATAGGAATTTGCTTTCTCGTAATCTATTCACTTGATAGGAAAATGATGTCATTTCATATCCAAATACACACCGTACTACAACAAATTAGATATATCAAATAGATACATTTTATAATTGCTTCTATGATCCCAAAATCCTCATATTTTATAACACACATTTAATATTGAAAGGTAACCATCTACATTTTACCTAGGAATTTTAACACAAGTCTATTTTGTATGCTAATATATTATGATTTTTTAATTTATGAAGCGCTCTTTGAAGATGAAAGACGAGTGGTAATTAATATTTCAAAATAATATCATGTGAATTATCTTATCAATTACATTATATAATACAAAGGTGAATTTCAAAAACAAAAAATTATTTGTGTAAGGTTACTTTAGAAATTGAATTATGAATGTTTCACAATTTATTTTTATAATAAATGTACTCTAAACATATAAACTATAATAATACATATGAATTGAACCCTAAATTATTAATTGATCGCTAAATAATTAAGCTATAACAAGACATAAAAATTGATCCCTAATTTTACTTATCTAATGTTTAATGTGATTTTGAGAGCTTTTATAGATACCCAATTTAAGAAATTTTACTTCAACTTAGTTATGTTACATCTATTTATTCCTTCATAGCATGTGGTTAGGGATGAAGATCTTGTGTTCATCCCATCACGTCTATTTTTGCCTTAATTTCGCTATCTTATTTTCTCATTATCCATGTTTGTTCTATTTTAAACATTTTTTATGGATTTTTTTTCATTTTATAGTTGGAATGTGTAAAGCTAGACTCCACAACCTTCACCAGCATACTCATGACTTGTACCAAAATTGGAGCTTTAGAGTAGAGTATGTACATATAGAAAATTATATTGGAATTATTAAAAGAATTTACTAATGTTTTATAAACATACCCCCACAGTGTGAACAAGTTCTTGGGAAATATACTATTAGTTTGATAATACTTAGGCATCATATATAAATTAAGGTATAAAATATGAGTGAAAATTTTCCCAGACCAAATGCAAGTGGCGTCCTCTAAGAGGTTTCCCATTGTTTCATTACATGCTCTCTAATCATTCCTATTATTCTTTAAAGGCTATCAACATTCCATTTAAATTTGTTGGCTTAGTTAAGCATCAACTATATGAGTTATGGTCATTTATTTTTATTTTTCTTTTCTTTTCATTTTGTTTCATGTGGGTATGCTTATGATTCACTATGGAAAACTTTTATATGTAAATTTGGATGTAAATTTTAATGTAATGGATTAAATCATATAGTGGTGTCCCACTTTTTAGCACTTTTTTACTTTTATAAAAAATAAGGTTTATAACAAAAAATGGAACAAACATGTATTTTTAAGCGCTTAAATATACCAAGGTGCAGTGCATATGTAATTTACCTGTTTTTTCAATTTTTCATAGTATTTATAAAGATTTATTTACTAGTGAGATTTTTAAAAACAATTGGCCACCAAGTGGGATACACTTATATGATTTTACCTTAATATGATTGGCAATCTAATAAAATTTGAATTCTAGATTCATTTTGATGTTCTTATTTGAAATATTTTTCATATATTTTAGATTTGGATATGAGGATTTAATATGACATACCCACTTCTGACATGAGTGTTGGGTGAAACTATGATTTTATAATGTCATTTGATGTTGTTTTGTTTTGTAAATTCATGTTTCGTTTAGATTGTTGGATGGGAGTTTAGTTGGGTTGTTCTTTAAGCCTTGATTTGAAAGGATTTTTTCGTTGGATATGTAAGATTTTATTTTCTTAAATTATTTGTTTGTGTGGATTAAGGAAACATACTACCCATTGTTTGCATCCAATAAGTAAGTTTTAGGCATGTTTTCTTTTGACAACTTGATATTGGATTTGTAAAAAAAAGGTTTACGATTAAAATTCAATAACCAGTATCTATAGTAATAGTCACACATATGCAATTTTCAATCTAAACACAATAAAGATGGTAAGTAACATCTTACATATTTTAGCCAGGAGCATCCACCCTCCATAAGGACATAACAATTCTTGATGTGCAACAAATATTGTAAAATGCTAAACTATATCTATCCACATTTATGCCATACAATTGGAATTCCACCAATGCAATTTAAAAAGTAAGAAAACTACGTAAAAAAATAGATAATTAAATAAATAATGATCTTATTCTCAATTGGATGCTATAATCAACTTAGGGTCACAAAATTACTATGTTTATAAGAAAATTGAGGTTTATAAAAATGATTGTTTCACTAAAAATCCATTCTGAGACCATTTTAGGCTATAGTTTTCTCCTTTCATATATTTAAGATTCATAGCTATTTTCATTAGGATATATTTATAGAAGTCATAATCTAAGTATAAGATATCATATGCCACATGTTCTAGCCTTAAGGAAGGATCTTAGGAAAAAGAGAAAGTTAAAAACTTTATAGGTTAGTGAAAGAATATATTCTTAGAAGAATAGCTTAATCAATCATAGCATATATACCATAGAGAACATCTTATCAAATTCGTATAACCCAAAATAAAAATATCATGAGAGGTATTTCTATGCCTGAAACATGAAGCTGATAGAAATATTTTTAAAAAGTAATTGTTGGGAATGTTTCAAATTTTCATGCCACTGCGAAAGGTCCATTATGCAGTGACTATTACACAATGGTTAGGTTGACAACAATGTATAACTCTGGTGTAAAATGCAAGAGTTATGAATGATTATGCAATATTATTATGAACATATACGCAAGAATGTAGAAAGTTAGGTATTATTCAATATGGTCTTATATATATTAACATGGAAGTGGGAGTGAAGGGAACAAGATGTGAAGTTTTGAATTTCGAAGGAGTGGGAAACTCTGGTTTGAACAATGGAAGCGGGAGCGATGACCAAATTTATGCAGAATATGCAGATCCTGAGGAGCCTCACGAGTTGGTGCAGGAACATGTGAATGAACCAGGTAAGGACTAAAGAGTGGATCCATAGGTGGAGTCCACGTGGGTGGAAAGGTTGGTCGAGAAAAAGCTAGAAAAAAATGCTTTGGAAGGATTGGAGCCTTCCAAATAAAAGGGTCTTTTGTCCGTTAAAATACAAAATTATCTCTTGGAGTGAGTTGAGGAAAATACGGAAGGATTTTTATTTGCTAAATATTTGGGATCCCACCCCAATATTGATTTTTTTACATCTGGTCCAAGAGAAGATGGGCTCACAATGGTTCTATTGAGGTAACTGCTTATGCGAATGATTTCTTCTTAATTTCTTTACCTAGTAAAGAACATGTTACAAGAATTTTGGCTGGTGGGCCCTGGTTTATTGGAAAGACCCATGTATTAGTTCAACAATGGGAACCAACATTCAATCCTTATGAAAAAATTGTCTCTAAATATCCTATCTGGGTGAACCTTCTAGGCTTACCTCTTGAGTTCTAGGAACCAGAGCTCCTGATTGGTATTTCCAAAATCCTGGGCTCCTTGATAGCAATAGATCCTGTCAAGACCTTGGAGGGGATCAAGATGTTCCAAAGGAGACTATAGTCTCAGAGACATAAGTTTTAGATAAAGAAGAAGCTCAGAAGAACAAGGATGAAAGGGTCAAAACAAATAATGATAAGAAGAATGAGGAGGATTTTATATTGCCAAATCTAAAACAAAAGGAAGCTAAGTATTTATCTGAATTAGAAGGTAACTATGCTTTGAAAGTGGCCCAGGGGCCTTCTCTGGAGGAGGTTTCTTCAATAGGGAAAAGCTCTTTTGGACAAAGACAGGAGGAAAGAATATTGACATAAAATGCTTTTGATCTCTTGATGGGAAGTATTGTTTAGGATTCTGTGTAACCATGGTCTTCACCTGTTACCCCAGTCATGGGGACCAAGCCTTTTACTAGAAGAAATTTCAGAGTAGATGTGGGTAAAGACTTGACTCCCATAGCATGGAGAAGATCCAACAAGGAAAATAAGAAGACCTCTGCAAAGAAAGATATGGATAAAGGGTTGTAGAAACCCCTTAGGTTTCCCCACTCAAAAAATAAAATGATTATTCTATCCTGGAATATAAGAGGGTTGAATAACCCTAGTAAGCATAGAATTGTGAAGGACTTAAGGGAAAAATATAAACTTGATATTTTGATGATCTAAGAAACTAAAATGAGCACTAAAAGATTTAAAGATGTAAGTAGATCAATCTGGAAAGATGGTCTCTAGGCTGGAGTAAGTTCGGATGGGGCCTCAGGAGGCATTGCCTCCCTCTGGAATCCTCTTACGGTTAAAGGTAAAGTGCTTCTGTTTTCAACCAACCATTTGACTATGTGTTTCACTGATTTCACTTAAATAAGTCTTGGATTGTATCAAATATCTATGTTCCCTTTGTGGGTGGTAAAATATTCTTTGGGGGGAACTCATAAGGTGTAGGCTTTAAATTAAGGATTGTGATTGGATTTTTGGGGGAGCTTTCAACACTTCTCTTTCCCTTGACAAAAAAAGGGGGTTCCATTTCCTATACTGACAATATGGATGATTTGGCCAACTTTCTTGTGAATAATGATCTTTTTGATCTGGAGCTAAGAGGTTCTGAATTCACTTGGGAAAACAAAATAATTGGACATGATCTCATTCAAATTATACTAGAAAGGTTTTTGGTGAGCCATACTTGCATGCTTAATCAACTCTATTCTTTTTCCTCCTTTCCCAAAATTGGCTTTGACCATAACCCGGCCATTCTCAAGTTGGGTATGTCTATCCTAAGAAATCCAGACCCTTTAGATTTGAAAAAATGTGTCTCCAACACCTGGATATCCTAAAGAGAATTCAAGAATGGTGGGGGGTATCGTTCCACGGGGTTCCAATGTTTAAATTAAGCTACAAGTTGAAACATGTTAAATAAAACATGAAAATCTGGAATAAGGAGATTTTTGGGAACATTTTTCAGGCTCAGAGTAGAATAGAGAAATATTTACGAACTATTGAGGAGCTAATGGAAGAAGACGGGTTCAATCAAGCGCTTACAAGTCAAGAGAAAAATCTTCTCATTGAATATCATGACATCCTGACTAAAGAGGAAGTGTACTGGAAGAAAAAATCTAGGGTTAAATGGTTAAAGGAAGGTGATAGAAACAATTGTTTTTTTCATTTCTCTGCTACTTCTAGAACCAATCATCTCAAAATCAAAGAAATAAGGAGAAATGACATAACACGTACCGATGATGAAAATGAAATCAATGAAACTATTATCAATTATTTCAAGGACCTCTTTCTTCTTGGGAGAAAGCTTTAGGGCTCTTCCAGATTGTCATCTTGCAACAGGATAATAATGAACTTTTTCTCATTCTGGGAGAGGAAGAGATCAGATTTTTTGTTTTTAACATGGAACCAGATAAATCCCCTGGACCTGATGGGTTCCCATATTTTTTCTTCCAACATTTTCTGGGAAGTGGTAAAGAGCGAGGTCATTGAAATGATCCAGAATTTATTTACTAATGGTAAAATTCTTAAAAAAATGAACAATACTTTCTTGGTCCTCATCCCCAAGATGATTGGGGCCAAAAATGTTAAACATTTCAAACCCATTAGCCTGTGCAACACCAGCTACAAACTGATTACTAAAATTTTATCTTTTAGGCTCAGGAAGGTTCTTGTCAATTTCATCTCTTCTAATCAAGGGGACTTCGTTCCAGGCAGAAAAATTCTGGACAACATTTTGGTTATCCAAGAGGCCATTCATTCTGTCGAAAGATTGATAAGATTTGCGATGTTTGTGAAGCTAGATATGCACAAAGCCTATGACAAGGTTTCATGGGCCTTTCTAAGGGTTTTGATGAGTTCTTTATCATTATGGTTATGGTCTGCATTTATTCTACCAGTTTCTCTATTATTATTAATGGAAAATTAGAAGGCTTCTTTCAAACTGGTAAAGGACTCAGAAAAGGTGACCCCCTCTCCCCTTTCCTTTATACTATTGTGGCAGAGGCTTTAAGTAGACTTTGTAACCAGGCGGTCTCCTTGAATCTCTTGCAAGGTCTCAAAATTCCAAATGGTCTTCAACCTACTTTCCTTAATCAATTTTTGGATGAAAATTTATTGATGGAGAAATATTCTATTAAGGAAACCTCTATCTTCAAATGCATCTTTAATGACTATGAAGAGGTCTCACGACAACTTGTCAATTTTCACAACAGTGTTATTTTCTTCATTAATGTGGATGAACATTTTCAAGTGAGACTGACCTATATTTTTGGATGTAAGATTATGAATTTCTCAGAATCCTATCTTGGAATGCCCCTTATCTATAAGAAACTGGATCTTTCCATGTGGAATATTCTGTTGGGGAGAGTTAACAAAAAACTAACTACTTGGAAGGGGATTATACTCTCTCAAGCAAGGAAAAAGTCAACTTCTCTAAAATTCTCTCCAAGGGATTCCCATTTATGTTATTTCCTTTTTTAAGCTATCTAGTCAAGATATCGGAGGCTCTGGAAAAAATCCAGAAAAGGTTCTTGTGGGTTGGAGCTGAGGAGAATTTTAAATTCCCTTTAGTGACTTGGGAGAAAGTGATTAAACCCAAGGTTTGTGGAAGGATGATATTAAAGAATATGAGACTCATGAATGAAGATCTTGTGGCCAAATCTAGATAGAGAGTGATAAAGGAAGAAGGTGTCTGCGGATAGATATCATCAAAAGGAAATATTTAAGGAATACTAGTAGAATTAGAACTTTCTTTCTGTAGGGTAATATCCCTAGGGGATCTTTTTTCTTTGGAATTATTTTATCTCTTCTAGGGAGATTCTAAGTAGGGGTATTAAATGGAATATTGGGAAAGGAAAAAAAATTCATTTTTGGAAGGTAATTGTTGGATTACTGATAAGTCTGTTAGTGGAGGAAGAACCTAGGAAATTTGTGGCGCAGTACTTTGAAGACATGGGAAAAGTCTGGGTTATAAATTATTGGATATTTTCCAATAATGATGTTTTCGTAGGAGAACATGAATCACCCCCCCTAATTTCATAAGATATAAGCACTTTTTTGATAATCTCAATTCTAAACTAAATATTTTCTATATCCCTTTTTTCCAAAAGAATTAGGATTCCATTATATGGAAGCAAGAAGAATCTGGAATTTTCTCTGTCAAATCTTGCCTATTTCCTAGATTTCAAGGACTTTATTCAAAAATATTATTGGGGTGAACTTTGGGTTAAGGATCTATTACCCGAATTAAACATTTTTTATTGGTTAGCTACTCAAAACAAAATCCTCACTGTGGATAATTTGAGGAAAGGGGGGATGGTCCTCCCCAATAGGTGTGTGCTTTTAAATAGAGAGGAGGAAAGTTTTAACCACCTTCTCAACTCTTACCCCTTCTCTCAAGAGGTTTTCACTAAGGTGATGGATACTTCTCAAAGTGAAATTGATCTTCCCTAATTCCATTAAGGAATGTTGGATACAATGGGATTATCCTTTCATGTTTCCCTTCCTTATTGTGGCCTGGAAGATGGCCCTCCCCCACTTCCGCTGGAGCTTACGGAAGGAAAGGAATGCTCTCATATTTAAAAACTAGAAATATAACATTAGAAAGGTTAGTGTTTATCTTGATCTCCTTTATTAAATAAAACTACATACTCTTATAAGAAGAAGATTAAAAAGGTTTGTTCTAGCAAAGAATAGGAAGTCCTCAAATAATTTGCCTTTAGCCCTTCTTATGTCTAGCTTTCCTTCTTTAATTATTAAGTGGTCTTAACTCGGAAAGGAGAACAATGAAAATAAATTTTGATGGGGCCTAGAAAGGTAATCCTGGTCTAGACTAGGGGACGTGGTATTATCAAGGACCATAAAGGCGATTAGTTCCTAGCTTATGCTGACCCTTTTGGGACTCAAAGAAATAATCTGGCAGAAGCCCGTGAGCTCTTCTATGGGGCGTTATTATTGCAAGGGAAAAAATGAATCAAACATATTCTAATTAAGGGGGGCTCTCTTCTCATCATAAATTCCATCAGTAAGATGAATTCTCAAAATTGGGCTTTGGGTAATATTATTCATGATATTAAAGAGCATCTTAAGAGTTTTAAAACCTTTATTATGACTCATACCCCCTATATTGCCAACACGTGTGCGGATAGATTTGCAAATGAGGGAGTTCATTTTAATGATTTAAATGTCTGTCATAATGAGGTGAAGTCATCCCTGAGTCTATTAATGATAGTATACAACATGAAAAATCATAATGACTTCACCTTAATCCGAATGAGTAATATTAATTGGCTCATTTCCTAAAATCGTGAGAGTGTTTCTCGCTTTATCTATTCTTGGAAATGAAATTCTAAATCAAAATTTGTAAGATTCATTTGGTTGAGTATCGAGAATAAAATGTCACCATGGGAGGAAATAGAACCAGAGTGGATCTGTCTAGTCATGGGAGTATTGTGGATGACAAGTCAATGTGGCATCTTTTTAGGATTAGGGGATTAAGGAATTATATCACTTGGCTCCAAGGGCACAACCCCTTGCTAACTATGGATTTTGGGAAGGCATGGAAATATGCTAAGGCAATGTTTTGGGTATGGAAATTGAGACTTCAGAGGAGGCCATTGCTCGAATCACTGGTATGGACATGAAGGTCTTAAAAATTGTAAGGATAGGAACATGCATGAGCACGAAATCAAAACCTTTTTCATGGGCAAGGAGACAATCCATTTCTTCACTGATGGAATTGCATGGTCTTGCGTCCCTGGGGTGTGGTGGAAGGTATGTTTGCATATTATGAAGTATCTTACCTTGGAAGGTAAATTCTGCAAGATCTATACTCATCACTTTTCGTTCCATAACATGTTCAGACACAAGAAAATGCTTAGTATCCCCTTTTTATTCATGTCTCTGACCACTTTGGTGGAGGATTTCCAACGTCGTAAGGTGGATACCCCAATTCATGAGGGGCTCATTCTACTCGTGTTTAGAAATGGTAAACTAGCCTCGAACAAACCTATGCCCCAAGTCAAGGGTGAGGAGGATATAAATTTGGCAGAATGTGTCACCAAGATGTGTGAGGGTGGTTTGGGTATTAAGTAAGTGGGAGAGGAGAAGAATGCAGAAGGGATGGACAAGCAGGAAGCTGGTCCCTTGAATGGTAAGGAAAAAGTGTTTGTGGAAGATGAGAAAAGCCTTGAGATGTTGACGAACAAAGTGCAGTATTTGGAGAGTGTGGTTTAGGTTATGGAAGAGACTAACTCGGTGGTTAGGAACAGTATGATTGACAACATTGAAGCCACCAAACAAATCTGCATGGCCCAAAAGAGTATTAGGGTGGACATCAAGGGGCTGGACACATTGGTTTGGGATTTGGGTTCTCGGGTAGAAAGTAGTGGAAGAGGAGCAGTGGAAAGGGAGGTATTCCAGTTCATGAGGAGGAGGGAACAAGAGGAGGATACGAGATATAGGTGGATTCTGAGGATGAAGAAGATGAGGAACCTCTCCTAGAAGAAGTTGAAGATGGAGACAAGCCAAGAAGGCTGAGACTAAGAAGGTCGAACGCCCCCAAAAATTGCAAGGAAAACTAATGGAGTATGATCTTGAACTTTTAGGCATACTTTTGGAGTAACTATCTCTTTATTGTCTATTTGTTTTGGTTTAGGTTTCTTCTGTTAGTTGTTTTTATGGACCTGCTCTTGTAATGGAGTTAAGCCATGTTTTAACTCCTTGTGGTCACTATTCCTCTTTTTGAATCTCTTTTGTGTAGTCATGATGTTATATTTTTGTACAAGCCTCTGGGAGCCCATCCCTACATTTTACCCTATCTAATAAAAAAATTATGGTTTGTAGGTTTGGGTGAAAAGTGATAACTTTGCACGGCTATTCATAATACTAGTGCATAGTGACAATTTCTTTATAGAGCACGAGATATTTTTGCAACATTGAAAAGTAATGGTTTTGTGTTGAGGATGATTATCAATATGTTGGTAGGTGTAGAAGTGACTTATGAGGATGAATTGGAGAACTGGTAAGAGGGAATATTGATATTCTCTAAAATATTAGTCATTCTTTTCTTTAAAACATGTAACTATTTTAAAGCATGCAAATTCTTAGGTATAAATATAGGAAAGCAGATAACACCTTTTATTAAGCTATTGTTTTGTTATAAATAGAAATCAAGTCTAGGACGATAGTAAACAATGTAATCAATATTTAAGTTGTGCTAAGGTTGTTCAACACCTATTGGAATATAGGGAACATAGTCATGTAAAAAATTTATTGTAAAACTATGAACTATTGGATATATTACAATAATGCAATCATTGTGAATTTGATCTCCACATAAACATGGTTAATTTTAAGTACATTTGTGTTTGTTCTTGTTTATTAAAAAAATGATCCCCTCGCAATACCCTAATTAATGCAGAACCATTTTATTAGAAACTAGCATCTTAGAAGATAGGTTCTAATGTGTGAGGATGGAATCAATTTTAAAATGAAATAGTAACAACACAATCCCAATGTTACGTTTAGTCAATTGAATCCAATTTTCTTAAATTATAGTTTTTTTTTGTGTGATATGTGTGATGGAATGCACAAATTTAGAATTAACCAAAATTCAAATCCGGAAAAAGAGTAGTAAAATGCAAACCCATTGATGCTTCTTGGTATTATTGTTGTTTTTTAATGGAATGTTTCCAGCATTAAACTACTAAATAAGTCACAAACTATTGTTGAAATTAGAGTCAAAACTCCTAAATCATTCGATATATATAAATCTCTCTCAATTACTTATAAGAATATAAAATATAATATTATATAAAAATTAATTACAACTTAAAAAAAAATAAAAAAATTTAAATATATGTGAAAATGTAGAATAATTAGAAAAAAGTTGCACTTTGAATATTGCAATTTGCAAGCCTCTCGTATATTTTTGAATTCCACTTGCCCTCAACAAATGACAACCAATGAATTATATTTAAAACCATCCACATGTTGTGTCAATCACTAGAAAATCTTCTACTATTTTTTAAGATTAAAAACCCTTCATACAGTTCTTTTCAAAAAGTATTATAT
This sequence comes from Taxus chinensis, assembly GCA_019776745.2. Taxonomy (NCBI): domain Eukaryota; kingdom Viridiplantae; phylum Streptophyta; class Pinopsida; order Cupressales; family Taxaceae; genus Taxus; species Taxus chinensis. Next base: position 662,828,017 of record CM034153.1, on the reverse strand, counting down.
TATGTTTAAAATCATCCGTGATTATTAGCTGTAGTCAACCTTATTAAATCTTTGTCACGTTATTTTGGGACCATATACTCCACATATTTTTTTTGAAGCCATTATGAAAAGGGTAATTGGTGTTTTAGGTTCATGATGTGCTCTAATTTTAAACTATTGGAGGTCGTGTTGTTTATTTGTTTTGTAGTTTGGTATTTAAGAATTTAGAGATATTTCTAGGCTTTTATTTTTATTTTTATAGTAATTATTGTTATATGTATGAAAGATAAGGATTATGATATTCAGATATACATGATTGTTTGTTGATTTCTATTGAATATTGAGTGTATTTTTTTTTTAATATATGAGGAATCTAATAACACTGGAAGCATAACACAAGCCTCCATTAATATTTCATGTTTTACAAATTTTCGTAAGAAATTAAGATCAAATTAAGATTTTGACTAATAGAAACAAATACGTAATGATTTACACTAAAATTATAGACAATTAAAGAAGTTCTTGAGTGCAAGGACCAACAGTTCGCATAATAAATTTAACATATTTAAATAAAAATATATTTTTATAGTCAACAATTATGATAAACCAATTTCACACTCATTTTGTTTTAGGTTGAGGGTGTTTTCTAAGTCCTATTTTCTAATAGTTGATTTTATGATCATAGGGATTTAAATATTATCCCGGATATATAAAATGTAAATACAAACTATCTTATATAATTTCACGTGTTATACACCACCTTACCAAAACAACCTTTCCCTGAAATATGGATATATTACAAAGTAGGCTTGTGAAACTACTGACGATATTAGTAAAGAGAATCCACACAGTCTATTTTTTGATAACTAACAGTAATAAAAGATTGTCACAATATTATAATTACAAATTAAATATAATTTACAAAATATGATTATGAAACTAGTGGTGATGTTAATATGACATAAGAAGAATCTAATGAATACTACCATCGATCATTTACCGATTGTCGCCCTGTAACTTCTTATCCATTAAAATATTATTTTAGTATTTAATAGATATGGTATATTGCATGCCAAAAACTTTACATAGATGTTACGTCAACAACATTTACTAGTGTCCACTGAACAAATATCTATGGAAAAGCAGTTTCAATGTATGTGGCTGAATCCTTCCTTCCTCTCCTTTTCCTGTTCCACTTGATTAGGCATTGAAAAAATACTGTTTATTCAATGGTTCTACTGTAGAACTTCAAATCTATCTTACAAAGGAAAGTGACAGAATGAGATGTTTTACCATTCCCATCTTTTAAAAGACATAATCCAACATAGTTGGAACATGGGATTATCATTCACAGGTACCGGTCCTACAACATTATCCATTTAACTGGCTTCAGGAATCTTTCCACTATATTTTTGGACCTAGCTAAATGTTTTCCAATTCACATTTGTCGGCAAACTGGTGGTAAACAATTACCATTTGTATTTTACTGATGTGAGAAGAAAATGCGACATTCCTACTTATACCATTGTCAATTCATACTTCTTTGATATTTTTAAATCATGGGGTCCATGCAATGGTGAGAACAGTCAATTGAAACTCATGTATTAAATCATGGGGTCCATGATATAACTGACTGTTTCAAGGCGGCCAAGAGCAGTCAATTGAAACTCATGTATTAAATTATTTAAACCACAACTTTTGTGTGATTAACTCTAAAGCAATTGAACGTGTCCAAAGATGCGTAGGTGTGTTTCTCCCTCATATCCTATCCATATCTTCAAAATATAACCTATCACAAAATATCTTCAAAATGTAATTAGGGGCTACCATTTCATTTTTACACTCCTCCGTGAACAAATTCACACTTAACACAAAAGTGCATATGAACAACAAAAATTCAGATTGATTCCATTATCATGAAATATGATTGCTATCTAGAAGATGGGGTTATTGCATATGTGTATTCAATCTCAAAGTCAACATCTTTGAGGGGTACATTAAAAGAGGCGAAAACTGCCTTGAACCAAAATTATTATTAGAGTGACTAAGTATGATTTTTTCATGCATGTATTAAATCATGGGGTCCATGATATAACTGACTGTTTCAAGGCGGCCAAGAAAAATCAATTGAAACTCATGTATTAAATCATTTAAACCACAACTTTTGTGTAGTTATCTCTAAAGCTTCATCTAACTTTTTGGTGTTGTCAAAGAAATTAACAATGAATTCATCAAAACAAGTAAACAGTAAAAAGAAATTGAACGTATTGAAGGACACATAGGTGTGTTTCTCCCTCATATGCTATCCATATCTTCAAAATCTAACCTATCACAAAATATAATTAGGTGCTACCATTTCATTTTTACACGCCTCCTTGAACAAATTCAAACTTAAGAGAAAAGTGCATGTGAACAACAAAAATTCAGATTGATTCCATTATCATGAAATATGATTGCTATCTAGAAGATGGGGTTATTGCATATGTGTACTCAATCTCAAAGTCAACATCTTTGAGGGTTACATTAAAAGAGGCGAAAATTGCCTTGAACCAAAATTATCATTAGAGTGATTAAGTATGATTTTTTCCAACCAATTAAATGGGTAAAGATTGTTGCAATAACTTGCATTTCAAATTCGTCAGTGCAAATTATGCTAAAAGTGAAGTTTTCATGCTTCTACTTGTATCTTACATGCTCTGTGCAACTAGATATATCAATATACAACTTAGGATAATCCTTCCTTTAGCAAGAGACACTTAACATCATGCAACTTTAGACTAGGAGTCCTTTAAACTTGGAACTCTACTTGTTGATTATTTCTCTCGAGATATTCAGGGTGTGTATGATCATTGTACTAGATGTAGTGATCTTCAAAGTGTTTAAGTAATAGATATTTATGAGAAACCACTAGGGTCATTTGTATATATATGGGACTCTTTGTTAGTTACCTGCAAGTTAATCTCAAAGTCATACTAGCTAGGCCAACTTTATGAAAGTGCCCGAATTGAAAATTGAAAGTTGAAAAGAAGAAAGACATATTTGGTAGGGTATAGATAATCTTGGTATCAAACTTGTCTATATGCTAATTGCCAACCCTAACATATAGGTTAAATGACATTGGATATGTAAAGTGAAGAGATGCTTGTATAGAGTTAAGATGATTCCTAAGAAAACTAGAATTGACCTTGAGTACGTATAGGAATTTGATTACTTGAGGTGTTGAAGGGGACGCATGCAAGGGTGTTAATGTCCCCTTTTCTTACGCCCAAGGCCTAAGGGCCAATTCGATTTCGGGCCTTAGTCATACCCAATGGGGTTATGGACACGGGGAGCTATTGGGTTTGAATATCTAGTCCATTTTGTTATATTTCTTCAAATTGACATTAGAGATAATTTTCATGGCAAATATTTGTAAATATGGCAAAAATTTCATTTTAGAAAAATTTGAAAAGGTGGCTTTTTCGAAGCGGTTCGGTGTCATGTTCACCTAAAATTTACAGTATATATTTTTTGGGTTCGACTTCACCTACATTTGAAAACATCTCCTATAAAAAACGTAGGTGATTTGCTGGGTAGTATACTATGACACTGCCACTAGTACCTTATGAATACTGTGAACTCACATACTCTAAGCATCAATGACCAGAGATTGCTAACCGCGTGACAAAGGGGGTTAGCTGTCTGACGTGCGACAGGGATATAGTTGACACACGACAAGGAGGTTAGTTGTTGACGCTTGACACTGACGCATTGTTGATGCGCAAAAAAGGGGTACTTGCAGACATGCGAAAAAAGGAATAAGTTGTTGACGCGCCGACAAGAGGGTATTGCGGACACGTGACAAGGGTGTTTGTTGTTGACACGCGACACTGACACATAGTTGATGCCCAAAAAAGTAGTTATAGTAGACACGCGACAAGAGGTAAGTTGTTGATGCACGACAAGGAGGTATTATTGACACGCGACAAGGAGGTATTGCAGATGCGGTGAACATGAGGTAATTGCAGACGTGTGACATGGATATTGTCTTTGACGTGCAACTTGTTTCTTTTGCTGACGCATAACTCTGTTCAGAAAAATGGAAGGTGCTAGTCCTCAGAATGTGAAAACCCAAAAAGTAACTAAGAAATCTCAGAAGTCTCCCTGTTCAAGTATTTTGGAAACTCTGCTGAATACATATATTACAGCTACCAACAAGCATATAGCTGCCACCAGAAAGAATCAGAATACTGACTGTGTGGAAGGTAATATTGAGGTGGACATGCATTCTGTATAGTATCAAACAAGTGACACCTATGATAATATTCCAGATCTTGAAGATATAACTGTTGAGATGCCAGACCCCTGAAGATATTCTTCCTATTGGGGTACAACCAGGAGTGCATCAAGGATATCGCACATACAAATACTCATCAAAATGGAACACATAAAAACAAATTCAAATTCTAGTTCACGAAAGAGGAAATCCGATGATTGTGATATTGCTCAAAATTCTACTCAAAAAAGTAAAACATTGAAATTGAACAAGTAAATGTGGGACCATTGGGAGGACATACAAGTTTGATGGGCTGCTAAATTTCTGTTTATCGAAACCTGTACAATCATCTAATTCAGAAGAGATCCCATCTTAATGTACATGTAGAATATGTATGTGGAAATTAGGAAAGTAGAAAAAAAATGCAAATGAAGCTAGACACTATAGAAAAACATTGTGGAAAACAATATTTCACTATAACGGGGGCAGATGGCCAGAAAATACAAACACATAGGTGGACAAAACTGAAAAATAATGCATGCATGTTAAATATGTAGTAGATTATGAAGCGGAGCAGAAAAAAACACAAACATCTCATGGAAAAGGGAGGAATGATCACATCACAAATTGGTAAGATGAATCAGACAAATCTACATGCTAAAATCATACAGTTCTCTACTTTATTTCACATACTAAAGAAAGGAAGACCGATTTTAGATTTCCTTGATTTCAAAGTTTTGTATCAATATAATGGAATGCCAAAGGTACCTCAGTCTCATTGGTGAGAAAGTAGTGGATGGGAAATGGAAAAATTCCTTTTGATGATAGAGAAGGAATATTTGAAAGAGAATGTAAAAAAAGCAAAGTTTATCTCTCTTTCAATTGATGAAGTGACAACGGTCAACAACACTGCATGGGTATGTATCCATGTCTATACTTTAGAAAATCATATAAGGACACATCATCTGTTGGGTGTTATGAAAATGGTTGAAAACTGTAATGCTGAAAACCTACATAAAATAGTTGTTTCTCATTTGAAAGATATTGCTGGAATGATTGATAATGAAATTGCTACGAAGTTTGTATGCATCGGAGTAGATGGTGCATCTGTCATGAAAGGTCATGAAATAGGGTTGTGTGTTAGATTACAAACAACAGTGGCCCCATATATGCTACCAATTCGTTGTATTGCTCACAGAATGAATTTAGCGTATAAAATAGTAAGCAACTATAAAAATGTTGCTAAATTAGAAGATCTTATAAGAGAACTTCATGCCTATATGGCAAGTATCCCAAGGAGATTTCTTGAGTTCCAAAAATTTGTAATTCGAATCTACAGATGGCAAAAAACTTCTGAAATATGTTAAGATGAGATGGATCTCTTTGTATGAACCTACACGTAGAGTTCGTGAGGCATATCCTTCGTTGGTTGGTTACATGCACAAATATTGTCATGAGGTTGATAGTTTTGAGGGACTTGTTGTTCCGTTTAACTGATTGGGAGACATTGCTCACATTGGTTGGTATTCTTCCAATGTTTCAAGAGATCAATACACCGATGAAGCATGCACAAGGGAGATTAATCTATATTGTGGATTTTATACGGATGAGAAAAATGGTATGTCAAAGTCTTGATATCTTGTATTGTTCCCAAGATAGTTTTGATACACCTATTTTTGAGAATTGGAAAGCTTTATTAGATCTTAAAAATCCCAGTAACTATTTGAGATTTAATATCCACAATCACCTCTGCATCACTGTTAATGGGAGGGACATACCACTGCACATTTTGCAAAAACGTCAAGATATTACAGGATCAGAATGGGAAGATGTTCCCGTGACACGTAATATTTTTGAGTCTGTTATAGTTGAAACAAGAATAAAGCTTAAAAAAATTTTAGAATCCTTATCATCAAAAATTAGAGAATGTTTCTCTAAAGATAAAATTCTTGAAGCAATGGGTGTGATGAATCCTAATTTTTGGAATAATGAAGGTGGTCGTGCACACTTTGTAAGAAAGCATTTCCATAAATCCATGGGTACAATAATGGAACATTTCACAAAGACTTCAGAGTTCAAGGGTATGGAAATCAAAGGTATACTGAATGTTGAATTTATTAAAGTTTCAATCAACAAATTTTGCAACAACAATGAGGAACCAATATAAAAATTTAGACGAACCTTCTGAAAGTGGTGCTATTACAAGGCTATGGTGAGGAATCTATCAAAGTTTCTATCTTACAAGAAGACATCAGTGAATATTTCAGATTATATGAGTTATGAGAAACAATGATTTTGGGTCTGTGGAGGACGAAAGGGTTTTCAGTGCTTTATCATTTATAAAATCAAAACTGAGAAACAAGTTGGATAAAAATCTAGAAAGTTGCATAAGGTGTTATGCATCTCGCTACTCCATGGAAACCTTTCCTTTTGACAGAGAAATTGCGCATTGGAATTCCCTTTGCGAAAGAAGAGGTGTGAATAATACAAATACAAATACAACTGTTCCCAATGATGAGAGTGGAATTGGTGTATCGTCAAAATCTACAGAAGAGAACATCGAGTTTGAAGAAGCTATTGATAATGGATTGTTTCAACTTTAAATAGGTATCTCCTTGACCTTACTTTTATTGTTTGTTATCATTAACGATGTTACAGGTATATATATTTACATTTATTTATATATAATTATTTCATCTTTTATTTTGAAAATATGGGTTGACATCCATCCGAGGAAGCTCACACTTCTCGGGACTGACAATGTCAGGCAACTCACCAATCTATCTACTAATCCATTTCTCATGTTGAGTTTTCTTAAATCAAAGATCTAGCACACTACGAAGGATGATTTCATAGCCATCTAAAACACAAGAGGTAAGTTGCTAACTTAAACCCTATCATATGACATTTCTTGATATTTTACAATTATGTATAATTTATTTTTATATTTGCAAAATGCTTTGATATATTTTTTAAAATGCGGTATAAAATCTCACAATCTAATTTTACAAAGAGGATTTTTCAATATTATAGAATTCATCATCCACGATCCATTATACAATTCATCATCCACGATGCTTGAAGCTAAATCTACGTCCACATAAAATTCACCATCATCCATATAATGTCATCATCCACATCTAATGTCATCATATCATTATCATAATCATGACACTCTAATCCTAACACATTCCATTTTTTAAAAAAATTATCCATTATCATCATTCATCATCATCTATATCGATTCTAATGTCATCATATCATTACACATATAGAGAAGAATATTTAGAGAACGTTCAAATGTCTCTGTCGTACTACATTCCAAATTTTATTAAAACAATTATCCATTATCATAAATGATTCATCATCCAGTATGATCGTGCCTAAATCTACATCCACATATTTCATGATAATCCATATCTATGAGACTATGATTCTATTCTAATGTCATAATCCACATCTAATGCAATCATCATTAAAAGTATAGAAGAAACATAAACACCATCAAAAGTCTATCACATTTTCGAAAGCTATGACATTTCAAGTTTCAAATTTCAAATCCATGACCATCAATTTCATTCAATGTTTTCAATTTTAAAATAAAGATTATAAAGTATTTCAAACTTGCAAATTTAAAGATTCTATTTTTCAAGTTTCCAGAATTCACCCTCAATTTCAACCCTCAATTTTCCTTAACCCTTTCCTCAATGGCTTCCACTCTTGTACTCCTTTCCCCAATGGCTACCCCTATTGTACCCCGTTCCCCAATGGATTGAATAATCCCGGAACTAATCAAATCTTCTAACATTGTCTAGATTCTTTACAATTCTTTCTTCTTCCTTTGTCGAATCTCCATGGGATAACAAACTTGGATCTACAGCTGCCTTGGTTTTGAATAAAATTTCAGGGTCAAAGCCATGCTCTTTAATTATCCGCTTCAGTGTATTGTTTTGTTTGCTAACCAAAATAATATTTTCCTTCAAATTCTTCGCTGCGGATAAACTGTTCTTCACAGTTTCCAAGTGAACTTGGAAAACCCTTGCTTGACTCTTCAAATTTTCATATTTCAACTGCACAAAAAAAAATTATTTTCATTTAAACATATAACTAAAATAAAAAAACTTCAAATTAACAAAAAAATATTGTTTGAAAGTGATAATACTTATGACCGCTCTATCTCTCTCGGCATTTGCAACTGCTATGAGATCCTTGTCCTTTGACCAATTGTTAAAATATGCATGGGCTTCAGCACTAATATTTTCCAATTTTTTTAATGCTTTATCTAAAATATCATCTTTATAATTGTTGTTATACGTGACAGTCCCACTTCTTACTTGGGTAAGTAAGGAATCCATCTTCGCAGGTTGATTCTGGACTACAGCATATAAACTATCCCTTTGCCAGTAATTTTCAAAACGACTTATTATCTCATTGATTAGTACTTTATCCCTTCTCTTCCATTCTATGAGCTGATTGATATGAGGTAGAATAAACTCATCGACATGGGATTGACAATCATAACCAATTAATTTCTCTAAAGGAAAAGGTTGCAACTGTTCACCATCTGTATCTGAAGAAGATGATGTCGCTGGAGAGGTATGGGGACTTTCGGGTTGATCATTGACTGCTACTTGTTTCTGCTTTTGGGTGGCCTGATCCTGTTTGTGATAAAATAAATCAATATTCAAACAAATAAATCTAAAGTGAAATGTAACGAAACTGAAAGTTGAATAAATTATGTTAAAATAGAAGTATACCTGCTGGCCTTGAATCATCTCACGTGTATTGAAAAATCCTACTGGGTCATTGCTATCAATGCCCAAGTAATATTCATCTAAATTTATATTGTTTAAAACCAATATGCCCGTTGCATTGGGCAAGCCACCGAGAGAGAGGGTTGGAATTCGAAATGAGGAGGCAATGTTTAGTGTCCCACTAGGGGCCGGAGGAATTGGCATGTGTTTACCAATGTTCTTTTTTTCTTGATCCTAGGGTTGGCATTTTGAATATTATTGGTTGAGGGTGGTGTCAATGTTTGTACAGAAGATGAAGGACTGTAATGTGCTAAAAAATTCAAGAAAAATCATATGAAAATTAAAAATTGTTAAACTATGCAATAACTATGAAATTAAACGAAGTAAAATTCAAAACTTGTACCTTGTTGTTGAGGGGTAGCTTGTCACGGTACTTGAGGTGGCCGTGTCAGTGTAGTAATTGGTGGTTTCAAGATTTGTCTGTTGCTAGGATTGCTGAGGTCTTTGATGAGAAGAGATAATTACATGCGACTGAATTGAATGGGTTGGGGAAGATGGTTGAATTTCAGATGCACACAGTATGGTCCAAAGCCCCTGCAATGTCATCAACAAATGAATTAATAAACAATACTAATTTAAATTTAAATGGAAAAATGAAAATAAAAATTTGGAATTTGTAAATAATACATGTAAGGGTATCCGTATTACTTCTCTGGCATTTCACAAATTCATACGGTTGGCAGTTTGGGGATGAATGACCTTCCATTTCAGATTGTGAATCTCCTGATGCCTCATCGTGTTGTTGGCCTCTTCCTCTTGATGCCACCTTTTTTCGGGGAAGGGCCTCCAAAAATCTTCTCTGCAAATAGTAAATAGTTAATATCTTTTGTCACTTGATAGTAAATAGTTAATAGTTAATACAAACTTTATAGTTTTTACCTGTTGTTCTTCAAATGAAATTGACAAATTAGTCAACGCCTCGTCCATGCAAGTGGGAATGTCTTTTAAATTTAAAAGAGCCTTGTAATAAAGGCCAAGGAGATAATTTGTGGTGTGAATGACTATTTTTTCCGAAAGCTTTGCATTTGTAATGTTTGTTCTTATTTTTTTATAAGAACATGCACCGATCAAATTTTTTCTTTCCAATAGTTGCAAGAATGTATGTAATGGCCCAGTTTGGTATATCTATTTACCGACCCTGTATAACTATTCTGGCTTGGAAAAAGGAAATCATAGTAGCAAGAAAGTGGTGTCCAATTCCTTGCATATCCACACCACGTTTGGATTTATTGACATGAGTTGCAAATGCCAAATAATAGTCAGAATTAATATAAATTTGAATTTATTTAAATCAGAAACTGAATACAAAATGATGAATGAAAACAGTTATACTTACAATCAACATGGAAACCAAAATTTGATTCAAGGTATTTCTTATCATCCTTGACGAGTGTTTCCTTCGATGTAACAAGTGATAAATTTTTGAATGGGAGACCTGTAAACTGATGAATATCAGTTGGGTCGATACCAAATTGAAACATTCGACCGTCATCCATAGTAACATAAAACAATCTGTCCTATGTATTGTATGAGGAGATAAGCTAGTTCAAAATATCAGTATCTGTTTCGAAATGGGGCATCCTAACAAGCCCACCAAACTCGCATGCATCGATCAAATCCTTGTATTCAGAATTCATTTTTAAAACAGTCTGGATGTGAGGGCACAAAGGGTTCCTGTAGAGTATCTTTCCCGTGGTTTGGGCATTCAGGTTGACTGGATTTTCCTCTTGAATTTTGTCTTGAGCTTGGATGCACTTGTAGTCACCATTGTAGTTGTCCTTGAGCTTGATTGTACCTGACCTGGACTCCTATATACAAGAAAATTTGAGAGCTGGAAAGTGTAAACGTGAAAATGACCAGCAGGAGGGTATTTATAGGGAAAACTAGGGTTTCAAAGGTTAAGACATGCGACAACGAGACTTCTTGACATGCATGACAACAAGACTTTCTTGTCGTGTGACAACAAGTCTTATTGTCGCATGATAGCAAGGCCTTGTTGTCACGCGACAACAAGTCTGTTGTCGCGCGACAACAAGCCCTGTTGTCACGCGTGACAACAAGCATTAGTGTTGCACGATAGCAAGCCTTATTGTCGCATAATAGTAAGGCTTGTTGTCACACGACAGTAAGACCTGTTGTCACGTGACAACAAGTCTTGTTGTCATACGTGTCACACAATACTTGTTGTCACGCGACAACAGGACTTGATTGTGTGTGACAACTATGTGATAGTGTCTGTGAATCTGCAGTTTCTTTCACTCAAAAAAGGGCGGTGAAAATTTAGTTTTGAAAAAAATTCCAAATTCACCTTTCAGTGAAATTAGTTCCGGGGATATTCGCCAGGTATTTTCCACCTCTAATTTCCTAGAGGTCTCTTAACATGAACCCTGATTGACATAAGCATAAAGTGTTTTGGAGGGACCAGATATTATGTTTTGTCGTTAGGTAGGGGCCACATGACACTTAATATTATAATTTTGCGTTGGGGGTCACTTTTGGACCATGGTAACTTAAAAGGGGAAAAGTAATTTAAGTTAGTTTTATTTTATTGGCCCTTCCAAGGGAAAAATGTGACTAGGGTTTATTGGGGCTCTTTTGCCTCAGAGAAGTTATATAAGGAGTTGGGAGAAAAAGAAAAGGAGGATGCTTGCATACCTAATTATCTCTTTTCATGTGCAACTATTGTTTGCAAATCTATAGCTTGTGGAGTGAAATTTTACAGGAACCCTAGCTTCGGTGGTGAGAGATCCATTCCTAGTTAGCAGGGAATTCTTCGGTAGTGAAAGATCTACCCTAGCATGTCATTTTGGAGCTGCTTTTAGGGCTGATTTACAGAGATATTTTCAGAGGTCTTAGAGATAGGGTTTTGAGGGTTTTTGAGATAATTTTTGTAGATAATTAGTGGGGTTTTAGATCAGACTTGCGATAACATTAAGAAAGGGTTTGACATCATTTCTAGAGGATTTCAAAGGGTTTTGACCATCTACCAAAAAGGGTGACTTGTTTTGGAGATTGCAACCTTTATTTGGAGGGTTTCTAGTTGGCCATTTTTAGATTTAAGGGTTGGAATATTATCTTCTATATTTGTAATTGTTATTTCCAAAGTTTCATAGTTTGTGCACTTGTATTTGGGAAGCTATGAATTTTAGAATTTTTCCAGCTGTTTAGGGCATGCTGTAATTTTCTAGTAGCGTTATATTGTCTGAAAATTTCCAAAAATAGTTTTCTTATGTTCTTTATAATATTTGCAAGCTCTCTTTAAATTTTCAAGTGATTTTAGTGGATATTTTGGGAGTTATTAATTTTCTTCAGTTCGCTGCCCTAACTTGTAAAAATCTACAAAAATCAGTATTTTATTTGGCTGTAAATTTTCAATATTTTGTGTTATTTAAGTGCTATCCCACAAGGGATATTTCAGTGGTATTAGAGTATTTGTTTCTCCAGCCTGTTGGGATTAAAAGATGGGAGACAAAGACAATGAGGATATAGGTGTAGATATGATGAAACAATTATTCACCAACATAATGCAACAGGAGACTACCAATCTCTATTTGAGCTAGCTCACTGAGAGATTAACACAGGACATGATTGATGCTCATGTGGAAAGAGGAGAAAATAACAATAGGGGACAACATGGTCAAAGAGGTGAGGGTGGACATTCAGGGCAGCGGTCTCCCCATTCTTCTACCATGCCTTTGGGGTTTCATGAACCCTCTCTCTTGAAGGATTTAGAGGTTTCACAGGTACGAAAGCCAATGGATATAGTAGATGAGGAGTCTTGTTGGGAAAAGTACCAAACCTTGAGTGATGGCTTTCATGAAAACATGCCATTCCAGGAATATTGCAAAATGAAGATTGGCAACAAGCCTTAGAGAGATCATCAGGTATAGGTTCCAAAGTTGCAAAGGAGATTGGGATAGATTTCTATTCCACACTTCGACGGTTTTAAGAAGTGTATTGCACAGTCTTGGGTTCAGAAGTTTAAGACATACTTTGACTTGAATCCTATGCATGAGGAAGATGCAATTAAGTTTGAAATCTTACATATTGAGGGAGACACTCATGATTGGTGGCATCATGGGTTGATTACACAGGGACACATACACATTACTACTTATGCAGAGTTTGCGCAGAGGCTGGTGAGTAGATTTGATAGGAGGGACCCTGACAGGTATATTAGGGAGTTGACTCATTTGAGACAAATCAGTCCCCTGGATCAGTATATCACAGATTTTCAAAGATCATCAGTCATGGTACATGACGTTATGAAGATGAGGTTGATTTCACTGTTCATAACAGGTTTGACAGATGCTCTTTCTGGGTTTGTGAAGGCATTTGAACCTTCTTCTTTGCATGAGGCTATTAGGAGAGCTCAAGACTTGGAGTTACCCACTCCAAAGTCGAGGGTTCCACCTCACATTCAACAAAGGGATCCTCCATCTAGATTATACGAACTTCAGCAGAGGTAGCCTCCACCGAGGTAGGAGGTGGCTAAGAAGCCAATCATTTCCCCAGAGGACAGAAATGAGTTGAGGTGAAAGAATCATGTTTCGATTATTGCACACCTTGGGTTCTATGACATGATTGCAGAGGTAGAGGGAATGCCCAATTCATTGAGGTCTTCGAGGAGAGTGAGGGTGACAGAGGTGAGGATTTAAAGACTCACGAGATGGATGATGGAGATGGGGTTACGTTAGATAGTGTTGATGTGGGGAAGGAGGAGGAGACTTTTCCTCGGTAGATTATAGCCACATTGTCTAGTACTCTGATGTACAAGGAATTTAGGATTAGAGGTTTTATGCAAGGTCAATGAGTTGTGGTACTCATTGATAGTGGAGCAACCCACAATTTTTTTGATACCTCATGGGTTGAGAGGTGAGGATTACAGATAGAGGATTTTGAGGGCTTCAATGTGGTTGTAGCCAATGGAGATTCTATGAGGTGCACATAGTGGTTTCCCAAAGTGAGCATCACAATGGTTAACTATACAGTTACCGATGATTTCCACATTGTTGGTATGGGAGTGCCCAACCTAGTGCTAGGAGTGCATTGGCTTCACTCTCTTGGTGAGTTTTGGACTAACTTTCAGACGATGGAGTTGAAGTTTAAGTTCGAGGGCAGGAAGGTGATTTTGAGGGGATTATCTACAGGAGCATCTAGGGTGGTTACCGATGATGGGATGGAGAGGACGTTCCGGCATGATGAGGAGTTTTATTATTATGGATTGATGTGGAGTATGATGGATGTGGATGTGACCAATAATGTTGCACATGAGACAGTTACAAAGATTGGGGTTACAGGTTCAGATCATCTAAGTTTATCATTATGTTGGTTATCTAAGGTTTCAGTAGACTGGAGATCTCATTTTCTTTTTGAGTACTCTAAGAACTAACAAACTTGTGAGATTCTAGATGCTCATATATAGGATGACAGCTACAGATTGAATGATGAGATGATATTCTATCAGGGCAGATTATACCTTGTGTTAGACGCATGGTTGATAATGGAAATATTACGACATATGCATTGTTCTTTTAAGACTGGAAACTTGAGCTTCAATGAGACCTATAGGCTCATATTAAGGAGTTTCAGATGACATGGGTTGATGGAGGATATCCTCAACTTCATACAGGGATGTACGATTTGTTGATATAACAAATCGAAGCTTATAGGTTCATCATGTTCTGAGTCAACATGGTATAACACTCCTATGTATTTTACTGCTTCTAGGCACAGTGGGCATTTCACCCATGTGCTAGTCAGTGGAGATATGGAGTTTAAGCAGTTACCTGGCTATTCAGTAGGTTATCACTCATCAGAGGAAGAGAACTATGTGGAGTTGACATTGTCGGTTGACCATGTACTAGAATCTTGGGATTTTTCACCCACGGGACACATTGAGATACATTATGAGGAGTTGTACTCTCACACTAATGTGGTTCATGTGGGAGAGTTGGCACACTTTGTGCATATATAGGTTATTTCATAGGCTGATCCAGGGAATTCTATAGGATTCAGAGTGGAATTTCGTACCTAGGAGTTGATCAGAGAGATAATGATGAGTCCCAGGATGATGGCATTAGAGTTGCAGGGATTAGACAGATTGGAAATCCTGATGTGGGTACTAGTGGAGATTCAGTTTGGGTATCATTCTACTTCACGGAATACATTTATCTCGATACAATATGGAGGTCTTGATGACTACATGGGGTTTCTTGGTTACTTTGGATTACACCAATCTTTGGTTGACGACAGGGTGAGGTGGAGAAACTTACTTTGTGGTATTCAACTTTTGCAACATGACAAGATAATGCTTAGGGTCAAGCATTTCTCGGGAAGGGAGGGTTAAAATGTCCCCTTTTCCTATGCCTAAGGTCTAAGGGCCAATTTGAGTCTAGGCCTTGGTCATACCCAAGGGGCTATGGACGCAAGGAGCTATTAGGTATGAATATCTAGTCCATTTTGTTATATTTATTCATTGACATAAGCATAAAGTGTTTTGGAGGGACTAGATATTTTGTTTTTTTGTTAGGAAGGGGCCACATGACACTTAATATTCTAATTTTGCATTGGGGGTAACTTTTGGACCATGGTAACTTAAAAGGGGAAAAGTAACTTAAGTTAGTTTTTTTTTATTGGCCCTTCCAAGGGAAAAATGTGACTATGGTTTATTGGGGCTCTTTTTCCTTAGAGAAGTTATATAAGGAGTTGGCAGAAAAATAAAAGGAGGAATCTTGCATACCTAATTATATCTTTTCATGTGTGTTGTCACCTTTAAATTTCCCTTTAATTTCTAAGTCTAAAATTACAAAATTTTTGAGTTAGTGTCCTTAAAGTATGCTTGAAAGAGGTATTTTGAAAATTGGAACTTTCTAAGGACTTTCAGACTATTAGAGTAGGTATTTACCTTAGTTCATGTTCACCTAGGTACATTATTTACCTTTATTGTATTTATCCTCACCCACTTATGTGTGTGGATATTTAATTTTATTTATTTAGATATTAGGAGATATTATCTAGTTGTTAGGTATAGTTATTTCCTTGTTCTATGGTATTGACTAGTTCTTTCCTAGATCTATGGTATTGACTAGATCCTTGATGTCTAGTTCTCTCATAAATCTATGGACTTGACTAGTTCTTTCCATGATTTATGGCTTGATCTACGACCTTGATTGGTTCTTAGATTGTTATTCCTTGCCTATATAAGCAAGGTCCATTCTCATTGTATTTCATTTGAGTTCCATAATAATATATGATATTACTGCTCATTTGTTTGCAAAGGTTTATGTAAAGTCATTATGGTGAATTGCTTTCATCTTATTGATCATGATGTTTGATTAGCATATGTGTTCTTGGCTTGGCACGATCTGGTTATCGTTCCTTTTACAGACTCATGAAAAGTACTTTATCAGATGGGAAATTTCTTACCCTTTCCAAAAATGTATAGAATTCCTCCTAACTCCTTGTACTTTTTAAGTTATGGCTTGGCGGGTCTAAGTTGGAAAATTTTCCCTTTAGTGGACTAGCGGAGATGTGGAGGTATTTGTGCACTTTAATCTTTTTTGAAAAAAGCTAAGTCGGCGAGATTTGGCTCGTGATCCTGTGGGGAGTATTGAAACAAAAATACAATAAGGACCAAAATCATTTAAAGGCCGCCACATGTCCAAAGAGCCAATGCGGAGCAGCGAACTGGTGGGATAAAACAAGCTTTCATGCCTTTTTTCCAAAAAGGTGAAAATGGTGCAATGAGATCCGCACACCCATTTCCAATCATATCGAACCACATGTCCATGCCGATGCAGAGCAATGTGCCAAAAAGGGTAAATGAGATTTTGTGCCATTTTACAGAAAAGGTCAAAATGTTCAAAATTACACCGCGACCTCATTTCCAATCACATCTTGCCACGTTTCCTAGTCAAAAAGTCAAGGCAGGGCTGCCGGGAAATTTTTTCCAAAGTTACAAAACATAAAAAATTCATGAAAATGAAAGGGGCTTCCCCCATGCCCGCTCAAATCTTCTTCTTCCACGTGGATGGTCCGATTTGAACGTTTTAGCAGCGAATTAATGGTTCATATTGAAACTTGCAAATAAAATGAAATGTCAGTGTATTGGCGTAAATTGGTATTTCGCCATGGTTTTTACTTCGTGAATGGATGATTTTGAAAGGGCACAAAGGATGAAATCCATTTGCAAACCGTTTTTCTCACCTGGAGGAAATTATAACCACTTTTCATGAGCTATTTGATGGGGTTCTAGAAGCCATTGTCGGGGGTTGGAATTTTGATATGTTGGGACTGTAATTTTGAACCGAAAAGAATTAATACAAGATCTTCTCTTTTATTCCTCTATTTCTCTTTCTTCCTCTACTCTAGTTTGAGAATCATTTAATCTCTAATATGCGAAGAAACCTTGTGTTCTTGTGAATTTAATTCTGAAGAACTTTGTGTCCGCGGGATTGTATCTGGTAAAAACGTAAATGGTTCTTCTCTGTATTTCATTTGTCCAATGAAAATAAGGGTTTTCTCTACAATCTCTTTTCCTTGAAAGTATTACCTTCTTATTCCTCCATCCTCTTGTGCTGATAATTTTCCTTGTAGGACATGCATTTCCAAGATATCAGAAGACCAAAAATTGATGAAAGTTATAAATTTGTATATATTTTTATCCTTTGCTTTCAATAAGGGAACCTCTCCCATCAAAGAGGAGGGCCTTGTTTGTCCTCTGACTGTGGTTTCACCTAAAGTGTAAATTTAAAACCCAACAGTTTTTGGCGACTCTATTGGGGATTCATTTTCAACGGATTCCAGTTTTGAAAGAACAATTTCTTGATCATTTTCTGATCTGGCGACTCTAAATTTTACCCATGGTAGGAAGGCTCTTGGAATAGAAGATTCTCAATTTCAAATCTTGGAGTAGTAGGGTTTTCCTCTTCCTTCAACAGGGAGAAATAAAAGAGCTCGTTCTACAAGCACACCCCCTGTTGAAGACAGAACCCTTGGGAGTGTAATCCCTCAAGAGCATAATAGCCCTAATCTTTGTGCTTTGATTCTTGCTGGTGTTTCAATTCCTCTTCAAGTAGTTTTTCCAAGGATGGTAATTCCATTACCTTGGGGCCACCGAGTTGGTCCCTTGGCTCTTCCACAACCTTTGCATGAGATACCTAGGGGTAACAGAAAGAATTTTTCCAAATTCAGGGGTGATGGGAAAGTGCACCCTGATGAACACATTGCAGCCTTCATTGTTGCATGTGGAGCCCTCGGTGTGGAACATGAAGATGTCTCTGTTAGGCTGTTTGTGGAGACCATACAAGACAATGTAGCAGATTGGTTTTACCATCTTCCTACTGGACCAATTCCCAATTGGACCACAATGAGAACAAGATTTGAGAGCCGTTTCAAACCTGCAGAAGATGTACATGTTCTTCTTGCACAAATTTCTCAAATCAAAAAGGAACCACAAGAGCCCATGAGAGAAATTGTGGCTAAATTTAATAAGCTTATTAACAAGATCCCACAAGACACCTGACCCATTGATCAGATCCAAAAATGTTTCTTTTTGAATGCACAACTACCTGAAGTAAGCTATGCTCTGAGGAGAGCCAATCTAGTAACTTTGGATGAGGATCAGAGGTTGGCAGTCAACATGGAAGATGACTTGATCATGTCATGAAAACTAAAAAGAGAATCCTAGAAATCCAAGACATCATCTTCTCCCTCTTCTCCTGGAGGTAATTCGAATTAGTTGGTACAAAAGTTGGCTAATGACCTCATTGCAATCAAAAAGCAATTGGCTCAACATACTCCATACCAGGATGTTTCAAGAAAGAATTTTTAGCCTAGGAACAGATTGCCTTCCTCTCAAACCAGGTTGGAAATTGAAGGTCCACCTCTCAAAGGGCCTATCAATGCAACATGTGAAGTCCTTGAACTTGATGATGAAGAAGAAAATAAATTGTATGATGATCAAGAAGAAAATGATGATGAAGAGGTTGAGTAGCCTAGTGATTCTATAGTCAAATTCCTCACTACTGAAGGTGTTAATGATGAGGAGGATTATAATGATATAGTGGATAACATGAACAATGAGTCATATGCTACCATGACTCGAGAACATACCATAAAAAATGATAAAGTTGTGTAGCTTGCAAGGAAATCAAAGGAGTCTTCAAATACCATTCCAATGCTTGCAAAAAGAGGTTCTCCTATCCCCACCACCTCCACACAAAAGGTAAGCTCTGCTGGTTTTTCTCCCTCCAATTCTACTTCTAAAGCTTTTGTTGTGTCAAATGATAAATTTGATAGGTCTAAGGTCTTTTCCATTCCTTGTAATGATACCCCATTCACATATGGATCCTTTGATATTATTGATCACATAAAGATAACTAAGGTTCAGATTTATGAGGCTGAGTTTTATCAAACCCATCCCAAAGACTTTGCCAAAATGGTTGATTTTGTTAAATCCAAATCTAAAATCCCATCCCATGTTTCTTAAGGTATTTTTCCAACTCCTTCTTGCCCTTCCTAACCAAATCTTGTAGCTGCTGTCACATCAACCAATGAGAAAATTAGACCTTTCTATGTGACTCTCCTTATAGTAGGCCACAAGCTTAGTAATTGTGTTATTGATTTTGGAGCATCTGAGAATGTAATGCCTACTAAAGTAGCTCATGCCTTGGGCCTCACTCTTACCCACACATATGGTTCTTGTTATTCTAAGGAGAGTAGGGAAGTGCCTTTAGTTGGGAGAATCAAGGATGCATAAGTAGCTTTAGTTGCTTGGCCAGAGAAAAAGGTTTTGACAACCAGCTTAGTTGCTGACATTCCCCCTTCCTATGTCATGCTATTGAGTAGGAAATTTTGTAAGGATGTTTGGAGGGGAAATCAAAATGGATTGGTCACATGCCATTATTCTAGTTAATGGAAAGATGAAGAAGTTGATGCCTGAGAAGCAAGTTGAGTATATTGTGCAAAAAACATATGATCCAAAAGCACAGATTTTGTATGAAGACATTGGGCATGGGAACTATATGATTATGTCACCAGATGAAGCAATTCCATAAAAATGAGCATTGTTTGATCCTAATGATGTCTGGACATTGGAGTTTGATGGAAGTTATTCCTCAGCTGAATTTGGAGCTGGTATAGTGTTGATCTCTCCTGAGGGTAAGATTCACCCTTTTGCTTTCAAGTTTCAGTTCGAGAATACCAATAATACTACTGAATATGAAGCCCTCATTCTTGGGTTGAATATAGCGAAGGAGATGGGATTTAAGAACCTTTTTTCTCATGGTGATGCTGAGATTATTGTAAAGTAGGTCTAAGACCTTTATCAAGTAAGAAAAAAATATTGAAGCACTATAGGAATCTGGTCTGGGATTCAATTGAATTCCTTAATGATTTGTCCATTGTAACAATACCAAGAGGAGAAAATACTAGGGCTGATTCCCTGACAGTTTATGGATCTTTGTTATTTCCTCATCCTAACTTCTCTCAGGACAAATTCTCCATTGAAATGATTCATAGGCCTAGCATTTCTAAAAATGCCAACAATTTGCAGGTCTTCAGTGATGACTAGCATCTACTCTCTTTCTTGGAGTTGAGAGATAACTTTGATCAGTTATATTTTGAAGGAAGTGATAACTTGGCCAGAGTATGTGTGTCTTCAAATGAAGAAAGTGTCAAAGAAGAGATGGATCAGGATGGATGTATTAGACTAAAAGGCAACAAAATTCCTAAGGGTTTGGTGAGTTTGGAGGATATTTTTGATAAACATGATAGGTATGTCAAATCCAAAGTTTCCCAAGGAAATCTGCATTCTGTTGAAACCGAAAAAATAAACATAGGAAGTATAGATGAACCTAAAATGGTGAACATCGGGAGATGCTACACTCAAGAAGAAAGAGAGAAGGCGATAAATATTTTGAAGAGTTATGTTGATGTGCTTGCTTACTCATACGAAGATCTCAAAGCTTTCAAACCAAAATAAATGCAAAATTCCATCCCTCTTAAGCCTAACATCAAGCCTTTTAAACAAAATCAAAGGCAGCATAATCCAAAGATTACTGACACTATCTTTCAAGAAATACAAAAACTTTTAAAATCCCATATCATCTTTCCTATCCATCATTCCACTTGGATTGCCAACATAGTGCCTCTCAAAAAGAAGAATGGGGAGATTAGAATCTGTGTTGACTTTAGAAATCTAAATCAAGCTTCCTTGAAAGATAATTATCCTCTTCCCATAATGGACCAAGTGCTACAAGATGTCATGGGTGTGGAGATGTTATCAATGTTGGACGGATTCTCGTAGATCAGCACAAGACCGCCTTTACCACCCCTTGGGGAACTTTTTCCTACAAGAGAATGCATTTTTGGAGTGATCAAAGTTGGTGCTACTTTCCAGAGGGCTATGGATCTAGATTTTGGAAGTTTGAAAGGGAAATTCATCATGGTATACCTAGATGATTTGAATGTCTTTTCAAAAATTAGAGCAGATCATGTTCAACACCTTAAAAAAGTCCTACAAAATTGTAGAGAGCACAAAGTTTCTTTAAATCCTAAGAAGTCTATGTGTTTTGTGTAACCGAAGGTAAGTTGTTGGGACACATTGTCTCAAAATATGGAATCAAAATTGATCTAGAAATAATTCAGGCCATACAATAGATTCCTCTTCCCACGAGTAAAAAAGGCATTCATTCCTTCTTTGGTAAGATTAATTTCTTGAGGAGACTCATACTTGATTTTTCCAAACTTACTATGAGCATTGCTCACATGATGAAAGGGAAGCAGACTTTTGGCTGGTCCTCTAAAGGAAAGCTTGTCTTTTGAAGACATCAAAAAATACTATTGCAAATACTCCCACTTTGGTGTGTCCAGAACTTCAACAGATATTTTATTATATATTTCTATGCCACTGAAAACACTTTGGCCACTGTTTTAACTCAAAATAATGCTGAAGATCATGAATTTCCCATAGCATTCATGAGCTATGTTTTGAAAGCCCACGAATTGAAATATGCATGATGGAGAAACACGCTTTTGCTATTGTAAAAGTTGTTAAACAATTCAGATTTTATATTCTAAATTCTCATGTTTTTGTGTTTGTGCTTGATATAAGTGTCAAATCGATTCTCACACAACAAGAATTTGGAACTAGGAGAGGTAATTGGGTGGAAAAAGTGCAAGAATATGATTTATGATATCAAGCCCAATCAAGCTAGTTCATGGTAAGGGCCTGTGTGAGCTCATTGCTAAAGGTGTTGATGAAACGTTGTTCAAAGATGAAGCGGATCTGCCTATGGTTTTGTTTCTCAGCTCGACAGATGTATGGTATGCTGATATTGCTCATTTTATGACCTATGGTGAATGCCCATCTCACTTGACTGCAAAAAAAAAGAGTCATCAAACTTAGATCTACATAGTATGTTCTTTGGGAAAATGCTCTTTTTAAATGAGGTGCAGATGGAAGGTTTTTAAAATGTGTAGATAAAGAGCAGCAAAAGAAATTATTTTCTACTTTTCATGATCAAGCTTGTGAGGGGCATTTCTCCTCTTCTGTAATAACTCACAAAATCCTTTGTGTTGGCTATCATTGGCCCACTCTATTCCAAGATGCATCAAAGTGGGTGAGTAAATGTGAAGCATGCCAAATGTTTGTTAAAAGACCAAGGTTGGCTTGCTTTGCCTCTCAAGCCAGTGGTGATCGAGGGGCCGACCCTTTCAATAATGGGGTTTGGATTTCATCGGAACTCTCAATCCATCTTCAAGTGCTAGACATACTCATGTGTTGATTGCCACAGATGATTTTACCAAGTGGGTGGAAGCTATCCCTACCAAAATTACTACTTCTGAAGTAGAATGCAACTTCATAAAGGAAAATATATTGATAAGATTTGGAATTACAAACAAAGTTGTGACTGATAATGCTTCTAACTTCTCCTCTACTGAGATAATGGATTTTTGTTATGGATATGGAATATCTCTTCCTCACTCTTCTGATTATTATCCTCAATGGAATGGACAAGTTGAATCAATAAACAAGAATTTGGTGACCATTGTCAGGAAAATTGTGAATGATTCTCAAAGAAATTGGCATAAGAAATTATCTGATGCACTTTGGGTTGATAGGATTACACCTAAGAGAGCCATTGGAATGTATCCTTTCCAAGTAGTGTATGGTGTGGAATCTCAACTATCAGTGATGGTGGAGTTTCCAGCATTGCATTTGATGAAAACTATTGAAGATTAAAGATTCAATAGTGCTCTAGACAAGATAATCATGTACCTTCAGAAGTTGAATGAAGATAGATTGTAGGTGGTTGATAGAATAACAGCCCATCAGTTGAAAGTGAAGGATTTTTTTGACAAGAAAGCAAAATCTAGAGTTTTCTAGGTGGGGGACACAGTGTTGCTATGGGATAAGAGACATGAGCCTCGAGGATGCCATGGTAAGTTTGACTCACTTTGGCTTGGCCCCTTTAAAATCAAACATTTTTCTAGTGAGAACTCTTTTTATTTGACTTACATGGATGGACCTTCTCTCCCACTCCCTTATAGTGGTAAGTACTTAAAGTTGTTTAGGTCCTAGGTGATTAGGGAGTCCCTTTGTACATTGTGTATTTTCTTTGTTTTTGGCTTGTTTGTTTCCTTTTTCTTCCTTGTTTTGTGGGGTGTTTGTTTTGGGCCCTCCTTTTTGGTTTGTTTCTTTTCATTCCTTATGTGTTGTCTTGTTTTGGTTTTTCCTCTTGACTCTATCACCCAATGGATAAGGCACTAGTCTTCATTTCCCAAAGTTGGACTGTTGTTCTTGATCTTGCCTTGTGCCTTTTTTTCAAGCCAAGTCATCCTAGAAAGAGCTAGCTGTTGTCACCCTCAAATTTCCCTTTAATTTCTGGTTTTAAAATTTAAAATTTTTGAGTTAGTGCCCTTAAAGTATGATTGAAAGAGGTATTTTAAAAATTTGAACTTTCTAAGTACTTTTAGACTCATGAAAATCATTGCATCAGATGGGAAATATATTCCCCTTTCCAAAAAGGTAAAGAAGTCCTAACTCTTTGTACTTTTTAAGTTATGGCTCGGTGGGGCTAAGTGGTTAGATTTTCCCTTTGGCGGGATAACAGAGCTGTGGGGGTATTTGTGCACATTGCTCTTTTGAAAAAAAAGCTAAGTGGGTAATATTTAGCTTGTGATCTTGCGGGGAGAGTTGAAACAAAATCTCCTGAGGACCCGCAGTGAATCAAAGGCTGCCACGTGCCCAAAGGGAGGATCAGATTGATGGAGCCATG
Organism: Taxus chinensis; assembly: GCA_019776745.2. Lineage (NCBI taxonomy): Eukaryota > Viridiplantae > Streptophyta > Pinopsida > Cupressales > Taxaceae > Taxus > Taxus chinensis. Next base: position 662,803,685 of record CM034153.1, on the reverse strand, counting down.
GAAAATTCAAGGTTTTGAACCTTTTTCAAAAAGGTTAAAAAGTGTTAAGGTAAGTCATTCTCCTCATAAACCATAGCAAATCTAAGGGTGCCACATGTCCAAAGATCCAAAGCAGAGCGGCAGGCCAACGAGATAAAATAAGTTTTTTTTTCCTCTTTTTCCAAAAACGTAAAAATGATGCAACAAGGGCCACAAACCCATTTCCAACCAGATTATGCCACATGTCCATGCTGAATTGAAGCTGTGGGCTGGTGGAGGTAAATGATATTTTGCATTTTTTTACAAAATAGGTCAAAATGTTTTGAATTGCACCGCGACCCCATTTCCAATCACATCCCACCACGTGTCCAAGTCAAAAAAGTAGAGCGGAGCTGTGGGGCAATTTGTTCCAAAGTACCAAAACACAAAAAATTCATGAAAATTAAAGTGGTTTTCCCCATGCCCACTCCAATCTTCTCCTTCCACGTGCACGGTCTGATTTGAACATTTTTAACAGTGAATCAATGGTTCATATTGAAACTAGCAAATAAAATAAAATGGCTGTGTATTTACACAAATTGGTTTTCTGCCATGGTTTTTCTTCATGATTGGATGATTTTTGAAGGGTGAAAAGGATGAAATCCATTTGCAAACTGTTTTACTCACTTGGAGGAAGTTATAACCACTTTTCATGAGCTATTTGATGGGTTCTGGAAGCCATTGTTGGGGTTGGAAATTCTGATATGTCAAGACTATAATTTTGAACCAAAAAATCAATATAAGAGCTTATTTTTATTTTTCCTCTATTTCCCTCTCTCCCTTTGCTCTGTTTTGTGAATCATTTGATCAAATAGAAGCTAAGAAACTTTGTGTTCTTCAAAACGAAATTATGAGAACTTTGTGTCTATGTAATTGCACCTGGTAAAAACGTGAATGATTCTTCTCTATAATTCATTTATCCAATGCAATTAAGGGTTATCTCTGTAATCTCTTTTCCTCAAAAGTATTGCCTTCTTCTACCTTCTCTTTCCCTTTAATTCTTCCATTCTCTTATGCTGGTGTTTTTCCTTAAAGAAAACACATTCTCATATGTCAGGAGACCACATTTGATGAAAGTTGTAGATTTGTAAATAATCTTGTGTTTAGCTTTCAATAAAGGAACCTCTCCCATCAAAGAGGAGGGACTTGTTTGTCCCCTGACTTTGGTTTCACCTAAAGTGCAAATTTGAAACCTAACAGGCTGAAAAGGCTGTTGGAAGAGATACACATGGAAGTTAAAGGAAGTACTCCTCTTCTGTGTGATATCCAAAGTTAGCAGGGCATTCTCTGGTAGTGAAGATATCTAGTTCCTAGCATGTCAAAGAATGAAGCATATCAAGATGCATATGCACTTTATTCATGAGATAGGTTCTCAATGATGACATAGATCTCCAGTATTTCCTGACTGAATATTAGGTTGAGATAGACTTGTTTACATAATCCATTATGCTGTTCACGATCAGACTTACTACAAAAATCCATGCAATGATTTGGCATCATTTCAGAGGATATCCATTGAGGGGGAGTGTGCATGAAAATTCCTTCTACCTAAAAGGTTATCTGGTTTTGGATTGATTCCTTATCCTCTCTACTTCTACTCTGGTTAAAAGCATTGTAAAATATCTTGTATGATCTAAAGGTTGGAACTGATAGATCTTTACATGTAAAATGATAGATTTTATGGAAAAAATTTCAATCCAGTTTGTGCACTTGTATTTGTAAAGGAAAACTATTGAATGTTATAAAAGGCTTCCTAAATATGTAGGGCATACTGAATATTTCTGGCAAGAAACAGTGATATTGTAGTCTCAAAAATTACATGCTTAGTCCTAAATCATATGTTCTTTATTAATGGATAAGCAAGATCTCTTTTGTATCAAAATGTAATTTAGTGGATCATGATGAAGGTGTTATTAATTTTCTTAAAAAATCGCATGCCCTGTTAGGCTAAACCTTTAGGATTTATGGATTTAGTAAATATTGTTGTACAAACAGGTAATGTTTTTAATAGATAGTGTAATGATTTTGACCCGAGCTTAGAATCCCACAAGGGTTCTTGGGTCCCCTCCCTTAATTGAACATCCTTATATAAGATATGTAAAATTAGATCCATCATAAATTGTGACCACTGAGCCCATACCGACGATGTAATTGGGTCTGCCACTACTATTTTTAGAGCCACCCGTGCCTGTGAACACCAAATGTCAGGTGACTGCAAAGTCATTGACCACCAACTGAGAATAATTGCTAGCCATAATCACCAGTGATGTAACACCCACCACCATCGGTAAACCACCCTGAAGGGATCATTCCCAACGGGATTTGAACACTGGGTGGATTCATTTCACAATTGTTTGTCATTAACTAATCCACCCAAACTTTCATATGGCAACAAATAGGTAATGTTGGACATATGGATCCCACTTAATATTAAGGGGGAGTGTCTAGAACTACTAATATTAAGTTCATCATAATATATAATTTATATTTAAATAATATAGTTGTAAACTATATTCATATGTAGTTGGGCTTCAAATATAAACTTTCCCCATGCAGGGGTTGGTTAAATTACACTTTATTCAACTAATGTAAATTGATGGAGGTGTTCCTTATCACTTATATATGGTCTTATAGACCATTTGGAGACATAAGTTTCAAATATGGATCATAGGTCATAATTGACAAACACTCAGTCACTTGTGAATCAATGGATTCTGGGTAAATACATGGAGTAATACAGTGAGGAAGGATTTACTGGATTGGTGTTGTAAAATATTTCATCTATAGTGGAGTTATTCTTAAACTTGACATATGTTTATTCATTTAATGGGTTTTCCACTATTAAATTTCGCATCACTATGTTATAATTTTATTTTACTTAGATTGCGTGATTTATTTCATGCTTATAAATGTCTAAGATTCATAATGTATGTGTTAACATTACCATTGAATATTTTAGTTTAATACTCGTCAGCCCTAACATTGAATTGTAGATCGTTGTCCCTTGTCATCTTGATTTTTTGGCAAAGACTACAACAACGTATCATTTCCAAGGGTTTCACCTAAAAACCCCATTTAACAATCATATGCCCCATCTAGTAGTTGCCAAGGTAGTTCCAAGTCCCAATGTTTTATTTTGATGACTCTAAATCATCACGTGATTAAGGATCTTGAACATAATGGTGAATGTATTAAACAATGATTTGTAGAGTGGCCTTCAATGGGATTTGATATCACGATATTATAATTCTTGCCAATAAACTTAACGTGCTTGGGTTCCCCTTCATATACAGTGTATTGTGATTCACCAAGATATTATCATATTAGCCTTCACTAATTGAAGAAAGACATTAGATGACAATTTCTTCAATGAAATGTACGGACCAACATTTTATTTTACCAAGAAAAGTAGTGTCATCGCTAAATTTTCTCGATATGGATACACAGAGTTGATGTTCTCACTCGAGTTGGGAAGCTATATGAGATATTTTTTTGACAGTATTATGAATTTCTTGTGAATAACGGCTTTGTTTGCATGTTTTTTGTGAACCCACCATTGTAGTAAAGGTAAATACCTAACGTGAAGGGGTGGTTCCAGCGAATTGGTTAGAGAATTGTAGTTTACATCCTAGTAGCACTTACTGCAGGTGAGTCCTCAATCTATTTGAGACCTATTTATTTTTCATTACGAATTTCATTGATCAAAGTGAATGTCAACCTTTGTAAAGCTTGGATATACAATTGATGTTGAACATACTGATGGTTATCCTAATAACCACTATGACGAAGGTAATGTCGATGTATAAGAGTCCTCTAAATGCATACGAAGGATAGATCTTAATACTCCTAACAAAGATGAACGCAAGGTATAAGATGTGGGAATTTATATGAGCATAATAAGATGAGTATCAAAAGATAATAAGGAAATTATTTGGACTTAAAACATTTGGGATGAAGCTGAATGTCAAAGTAGAAGGCTTAGGATGGATCAATGTATATTGTTTGAATCTTCAACAAAGTGAATGTTAAAACATAGAGACTTTAGGATGAAAGGGAGTTGCTTAAATTTTAACAAAGCAGTAGTTCGTAAAGATGTATGAAGTGACTTAGAAATGAAGGAGGATGTCTACAAATTTCAACAAATTAAATGTTAAAATCAAGAGACCAATAGGGAATGAAAATGGATTTCTCAAATTTCAACAAACTGACACTGCCTAAAATAGGAGACTTAGGGACCCGAAAGAGATTGCTCAAATTTCAACAAAGTGAATGTTGAAATTCTGCAGACTTTGAAAAATCACGATGGGAATTTCCTTGGGATATTTTATCAGAATGTGAATGCTAAAATATAAGATAGAGATTTTTATCAGAACATATGTCTTCTACAAACATTTGACATTAATAATATGTTGAGCAATATAACTCACTAGAAGGATGGAATGGATTTGTTTATATTTTCAAATTTTAACTGAATGCATAAAATATAATACCTCTAAGGTAGATGAAAAATATTGTTGATTAGTGATTTAATTATGATTACACTTAACCAATTGATAAAGTGAATATCGAAGGACAAGTACTTGGATTGAAATGGATGGTATTAAAGTAGCATACATGGGTATCTACAAACTTAAGCACTTAGCCTCTGATTTGAATGTAATGACATGCTAAAACTTTGGTAATTGAATATAACGAAGTGAGTTAAGCGTAAAATCTTATTTTCATAGATAGGTATCCTTTTTCCTAGATGAGAATTTTTCATAAGTTGTGAGAATGATATGTTAATGGTTTTAATGATAGATAAGGATATGGAAGCAAGCAAACTAAATGAATTGTAACTTGGATAAAATTAATGGTGGTAGGAATTTTATTTCAAGTAAATTAGATTGTTCAAAATATAAGACGTATGAATTTGTATCTCTCCCTAAGTACCAAGTATTATCATGAACAAGTGCGGTACACTATTTACTTAGTCACCGGATTCTAATTTACCACCTTGATTAAGTAATCAATATTTTACTCCACTTTTAATAAACAAACCAGGGATGTCACTAAGGATAACATCATCTCTAAATCTCATTGGTTTACTGAAGTGTAGGTAGGTAGGGGTCAACAACTATTTTTTTGACCACTTAATGTCAAGGTGAAAACATCAATTTCCGGGGATATCCTGTGGTACTTCTCAAAATGCAGTCCTTCATAGTTTCTTGAACTCATTCACTTACCATAGTGAAAGTGGATCACGAATAATACCCTTCTCTAAATATTTCAATTAAAAAGTGTTTGTATCAGAGTTTAAAAAAGATACAGATCAAATTTTGGTTAATTTTCAAGAATCAAGGAAACTTGCAGTTAGTAGCTTTGACACATTGACATGTTCAAGTCAAGATATTCAACCCTACAGAGGTGGTCGTACAATCGATGACATTCAGTAGTTTTCCTAGCAATGAAAACATGATCATAAAGTAAAATTCCATATGTTTCTAATTCTCAAGATCACTTTGAAATGCAGGGAAAACTCTTTAGTAGTTGTAATTGTAATTAGACCTGAATACCTATGATGAATCAATGGAATTTGAATCTTGAGTGATTTTTACAACCTTATTTGGAAGTTGATGACAAAATTTAAAACCTGAAAATTCCACAAGACAATAATTTGTCCCATATGAATAACCAACAAATCTCTAATCCCAATCGAATAATTTTTCATTGAATCAACTGCAAAGACGTGATCATGCCTGGGATTTTAAAACATTCTTGGATTACCTTATTGAGTCCTTTATGAGCTCATTCGATGACATGTATTAGAGGTTTTTTAGGAATTTTATTAAATTTTCCATATATATATATATATACACACATATTTCATATTTGATAAATGTATAATCATTAAGACATTGGGCAAAGTTCACTAGAGTTTGTTTAATCTTTTCCAATTTGAGAATGTCTTTGAAGCTAGCTCAAAAAAGGATTCAATGAATTTTAACGTATTACAATTGTTCGCTTACAAAAAAAAATCAAATAAATCAAGGTATTTTTGGCTATTGATGTTTAAGTTCTACATCCTACAAGAACTTACTACAGGTAAGCCTATCTTACAAACCATATTTTATGTTCATGTTGACATTACTTAATTTTTCTTTTATACAGCTATTAATGTCATTTTTTAGATTTCTACGTGTATCATGAATGTCATGAAATCAATTACTTAGTCTGACATGTTGCATCCCATACTCTTCTAAATAAAAAATTTTCCAGGATTCACTAGGATTCAAGAAAAATGGCAACTGAAAAGGGAAGCTCAACCTCAGGAAAAAATGTCAATTCCAACCCCTCATGGTAGTGAGTACTAGAATTTGAAAACTAGCATCTTATTTTGAGAAACCATCTAAGGAAACCCATCCTTCTCTAGTAGGACCATCACAATTAAGGGATAATTATTACATTCAAAATGAAACTCAGAATGAGAATGTGTTCATTTTTTATTTGCATGATGTTGTCAATGAAAACAATAATGAAATGCCTCCCCTTGAAGACATTCCATTGAATGATGTTGAGTTTACATTATACCACCTGCCCAATGAAATGAAGATGACACTGCATCACTTGTCAGTTCCCAAGTGAATGTTAAAGGTGAAAATTCTTGTAGTGGTAGTCAACAAAGTATAAATTCCACCAAGGCAAATACTCAACGGACACTTATTTATGGAAGAAAAAGAAAAGAAAGAAAATGGGACTTGGAAAGGAGTTTCAAGTTAGAATGGGTTTCTAAGTTTCCATTTATTGAACCTGTTGAAAATGAGAATAAAGATGAACCTCTAAAAGAATGAAAATGTACAATCTATAGCTGGAGATTGGGTAGGGAAAAGACAATGCAACCTAAGTTGGATACTATTGAGAAGCATGTAGGAAAGATATATGAAAAGATAATTGTAGATGGCATTGAGAAGAATGATTCCAGATGGAAAAATGCAAATGATTGTTTGCATATTAGGTATGAAAAATAATTTTAAGAGAATAATATAAATGATAGAATAGTTGCAGTGAATGGAGGGACAATTACCTCTCAATTCAACAAGATCGTTCAAACCATTATTTTGGGTAAAACAGTTCAGCTAGCTACTATTTTTTATATTTTGAAAAGAGGTCGTCCTATAATAGATTTTACTGAACAAAAGAAGATGTTGTCTTTCCTTGGTGTCCCACACTTTCCTCATTCTCACCGGTTAGAAACAAGTGTTTGGGATTGGGCAAAATGCCTAGCTATGTTTGAGAAAGAAGATCTAAAAGAAAAATTGAAGCCTGCATGATACATATGTTTGTCTATTTATGAGGTTACAATAGTAGATAAAAGTTCTTGGGTCTGTATGTATGTGTATATTTTCAATAATTCTGTGAGACACCCTCACTTATTTTCCATTCACAATATGAGAGATAACTCCAATGCTAAAAATATTTGGGAGGTGGTGATAAAAAGTATGAAGGATATCGGTGACAAGGATGATGTTGCAATTGCATCAAAGTTGGTATGTGTCGGGGCAGATGGGGCATATATATTGCAAGGTCATCGTAATGGCCTATGTGTAAGACTTCAAACATATCATTTCCGTTATATGATTGATATTCATTGTATGGCTCATAGAATGAACTTAGCTTATATAATAGTTGGAAAATTTAAACTTGTAGCAAATGTTGAAGACCTTGTTCGAGAGGTGCATCCTAATTTATACATGTCCTATAAGGTTCATGGAATTCTAAATATTTATATAAGGACTAAAAAATGCACATAAATTGTTAAAATACGACGACACCAAGGTGTATGAAGAGTATCAATCCTTATTAGGAGTGATGTGGCAGAATCACATGGAAGTGGAAAAGACCCAGAATTTGATACATTGTTTGAATGATATAGAGTCATTTTTGATGTTGTGTGGTATCCTTCCCATGTTGGAATAAATGTATCGTTTAATTAAACAAGCAGAGGAAAGAACTATCTATATTGTTGATTTTTCTAGTTTGAGGAAATGAGTTTATATGACAATAGAATATTTGTATCTCAATGAAACTACTTTTACAGGTCCAATGTTTGATGGTTGGAATGATTTGATAAATATTGTAAATGAAAGTAGCTTTTTGAATCTCAACTTGTTTGGGGAAGTATGTGCTTCTATATGTGGATATGAGATATCAATGTACATGTTTAAAGTAGTGGCTAGTAAGGTTGAGGAGGTACATGTTTTTGGCATGTTTTTAGAATTTCTGAATTTTATTTCTTTCCATAGTTGCATGCAAAGGCATACTCAACACTCATATTTATCCCTATTCCCATGCACGTGGTGCTAACTGTGTATTCAAATATGACCATTTGGCATCTTTATTCGATTTGATCATCGATTATTGAATGATATGTTGTTGTGCTTGTTGATGATCACAGAGCTGGAAAACTTGTTGTACAACTTAATGGAATGCTCAAAAAGTGTGGGGTCATCAGTCCTCGATTCAATGTTTGGGTGAAATAAATTGAACCATAAACTCCTAGATAGTTATTTGGCCGTTGAATTACTAATTTTTCCCGTTAAAAGTAAATTAATAGTTTTGGCCATTGAAAATTGATTAAACCTCTGACAACATTTATTCCACGTGGAGACATTCTAGGCTTCTACTCCTTTCTTCTCTGAGCTGACTGCAAAGTCCTAAAATGATTTGTTTTGCATAATATTTCAGGTCCAGTTTATTTTGTATAGTTTTTCATGGATTTTTTATATTGGGCCCAATATATTTTAATATATGTGACACAATATTCAGTATAAATTTTTCCAACAGAGATTCGCCATTCAATTTCTATCTATTTTTAATATTTTTAACATTTTCACTGAAAGAATGAACTAGGTTAATGGGATATTCACCAAAACCACGAAATTTGTTACCTATATTTGACCATGAAATTGATTATAGGTATATTCGTCACGATTTCTATAAAAAATGTAGGAGGGTTCCTTAAAATTTTACCTAGACTTTACTTATAGTATTTACAAACATACATAATGTATATCTTCCATTGAAAAATAGTTTCCCATATGGATGGATGAAATAAATTTTAAATGAAATAATAACAATACAAACCCTACACTACCTTTAGTCAAATGACTCCAGTTTTTTTTAATTGCAATTATTTTTTGTGGGGTGTGTAATGGGCATGCAAAAATTTGAAATTAATAAAAAGGCCAAAAAACATGGGATCTTACCTTGAACAAAAAACACTTGTGGGTCATGGGCAATTTATAATGCTTCCATTCTTGTACTTCTTAAGAATGTTAGGAAAGTACTTTTGTAACTCTTTTTTTATAAAAAAATACTAATATTGAGACCGTAAATGCGATGTAAGAGTAAAACATACAAAAGTGAAACGAGATTTGAGGTTAGCAATAATTTCATTCTTGGAGTCCTTATGACTCAATTATAATTTTCCTTGTGTTAAAAAGAATATGAATTTCCTTGGTTAGATCAACTTCGAGAAAACAAAAGATACTTATAAATCTATATAAAATTTCTTGAATTGGAAATGTTGAATGGATTCAAAAATTTATAAAACTATATTAAATATGGTAGGGAAATAAAGATATTGTGATAAAAAGCAAATGTTTTAGAAAAATGTATCTCGAATCTAAATATCCCTTAAATCCTAAGTTTTCTTTCTGACTTCATGCCAGATTCACTTTTGTAGCAAGGGTAAAAAAATGTAGACATTGAATAAAGGTTTGAGAAGCATATTCTTAACATAAGAACAAGATAATTAAGTACTTTAAATGTAATTTGAATTATGCCAAATAATTATGTAAGTTATGGAAATTTCCGTAAAGGATAAAAATCCAACTTAAATTGGTTGAACTGTAATTTAAATGTAGAATGAACTTAAGAATTTGTTGGTGGAAAAAGGAGAAAATTATCCTTGTAAAATAATGTTCTTGGAATGTTAATTGTAACTAAGATGCACTTAAACAAATGATGTGTTGTGTGTTTGCCAATCCTTGAGTCCTTTTCTTGTGGTTGGGTTATTGCTAGCATTTTTTTCAAAATGGGGAGAGTGTGGCATAGACTTGTATATGGTGTTGTCATGTGTCTAGGTGATTTTATGACATCTGTAAGTGTTGTATGTGTTGTTGAGTTTTTGTTTTTGGAGCCCTTGTGGCGTTGTGTAGTAAGCAATGTAAGTAAAAAAAATTATCCTGGTAGTTTACTGTTGTATTTGTGTGTGTAAAATGTGGGCATTATACCGATGATGAAAATGAAATCAATGAAAATATTATCAATTATTTCAAGTACCTCTTTCTTCCTGGGTTAGACCTAAATAATACTTATTGGGCTAAAGCTTTAGGGCTCTTCCATAATGTCATCTCGCAACAGGATAATAGAGAACTTTTTCTCATTCCAGGAGAGGAAGAGATCATATTTTTTGTTTTTGACATGGAACCAAATAAATCCACTAGACCTGATGAGTTCCCAGATTTTTTCTTCCAACATTTTTGGGAAGTGGTAAAGAGTGAGGTCATTGAAATGATCCATAATTTCTTTACTAATGGTCAACTTCTTAAAAAAATGAACAGTACTTTCTTGGTCCTCATCCCCAAGATGATTGGGGCCAAAAATGTTAAAGATTTCAGACCCATTAGCTTGTGCAACACTACCTACAAACTGATTACTAAAATTTTATCTTTTAGGCTCAGGAAGGTTCTTGTCAATTTCATCTCTTCTAGTTAAGGGGCCTTCATTCCAAGGAGAAAAATTCTAGACAACATTGTGGTTATCCAAGAGGCCATTCATTTTTTTGAAATCTCAGGAAGATCTACTGTGTTTGTGAAGATGGATATGCACAAAGCATATGACAGGGTTTCATGGGCCTTTTTTTAGGTTTTGATGAGTTCTTTATCAACATGGTTATGGTATGCATTTATTCTGCCAGTTTCTCTCTTGTTGTTAATGGAAGACTGGAAGACTTCTTTCAAGTTGGTAGAGGACTTAGATAGGGTGACCCCCACTCCCCTTTCCTTTATACTATTATGGCGAAGGCTTTAAGTACACTTTGTAACCGGGTAGTCTCCCTGAATCTCTTGTAAGGTCTCAAAATTTCAAATTTTCTTAAGACTACTTTCCTTAATCAATTTTTGGATGAAAACTTCTTGATGGGGAAAGATTTTATTCAGGAAGCCTCTATTTTCAAAGGTTTTTTGAATGACTATGAGGTCGTAGGACAACTTGTCAATTTTAAAAAAATTGTTATTTTCTTCATTAATGTGAATGAGAAATTTCAAGTGAGGCTGACCCATATTTTTGTATGCAAGATTAAGACCTTCCCAGACTCCTATCTATGAATGCCCGTCATGTCCATAAGAAACCGGATCTTTCCATCTTGAAAATTCTGCTGGAGAGAGTTAATAAAAAACTTACTACTTGGAAGGGGACTCTCCTCTATCAAGTAGGTAAGACTCAATTTCTCAAGAGATATCTCTAAGGAATCCCCATTTATGTTATGTCCTTGTTCAGGATTTTAGTTAATATTTTGAAGGTTCTTGAAAAAATCCAAAAAATATTCCTCTGGGTTGGGGCTAAGGAGAAGTTCAAATTCCCTCTAGTGGCCTTAGAGAAAGTGACTAAGCCCAAGGTTTGTGGTGGGATGGGGTTAAAGAATGTGAGACTCATGAATGAAAGCACTTATAGCCAAAGTTGGTTGGGGGAGTAATAAAGGAATAAGGTCTATAGATTGATATCATCAAAAGGAAATATTTAAGGAATACTGGCAGAATTGAAACTTTCTTCCTGTAAGACAATCTCCCTAGGGGATATTTTTTTGGAATTATTTTTTCTCTTCTAGGGAAATTCTAAGCATGGGTATTAAATGAATTATCTGGAAAGGAAACAAAGTTTATTTTTGGAAGGATTGTAGGCTTAGTGATAAGCCACTGGTGGAGGAAGAACCTGGGATATCTGTAGCGCAATACTTTGAAGACATGGGAAAAGTCTAGGCTAGAGATTATTGGATTTTTTTCCAATAATAATGTTTTGTGGGAGATTGTGAATCTCCACCCCTAGTTTCATTAGGGATAAGCACTTTTTTGATAATATCAATTCTATATTAAAGAGTTTGTATATTCCTTTTTCCAATAGAATGAGGAATCCATTATATGGAAGGAAGAAGACTCTAGAAATTTCTCGGTCAAATCTTCCTACTTCCTAAATTTCACGGACTCTATTAAAAAATATTATTAGGGTAAACTTTGGGTGAAGGACCTCTTACTAAAAGTTAACATTTTATTTTGGCTGGCTACGTAGATGAAAATCCTCACTATGGATAATTTGAGGAAAAGGGGGATGGTCCTCCCCAACAGGTGTGTGCTTTGCAATAGAGAGGTGGAAAGTGTTAACCACCTTCTCATCTCTTGCCCCTTATCTCAAGTGGTTTTCACTAAGGTGATCGAACTTTTAAAAGTGCAATGGATCTTCCATAACTCCATTCAAGACTACTGGTTACAATGGGATTGTTCTTTCAAGTTTCCCTTCTTTATTGTGGCCTAGAAGATAGCCCTTCCCCACTTCCTCTAGAGCTTATGGAAGGAAAGGAAATCTCTCATCTTTAGAAACCAGAAAGCTAACATCAGAAAGGTCAGTGCTTTCTTGATCTCATCTATTAAAGAAAATTTCAAACTCTTTAAGGAGAAGATTAAAAAGACTTGTTGTAGCAAAGAAGAGGAAGTCCTTAAACAATTCACCTTTAGCCCTTTTCAGGTCATATTTCCTTCTATTATCTTTAAGTGGTCAAAACCAGAAATGGGAAGAGTCAAACTCAATTTTTATGGGGCCTCGAAAGGTAACCCTGGTCTAGCTGGGGGAGGGTGGCAATCTCAGGGACAATGAAGGAGACTAGCTATTGGCTTATGCTGGCCCTTTTGGGATTCAAAGCAACAATGTGGTGGAAACCCGAGCTTTTCTATGGGGGGTCAGTCTTGTAAGGGAAAAAGAAATAAAACATATTCTAATTGAGGGGGACTCTCTTCTCATCATAAATGCCATCATCAAGACGAATTCCCAAAATTAGGCTTTGGGTAATATTATTCATGATATTAAAGACCATCTTAAAAGGTTTGAAACCTTTATTATCACTCATACCCCTTGTATCAGAAATACATGTGTGAATATATTTGCAAATGAAGGAGTTCATGGTAATGATTTCAAGGTTTGGCATGAAGGTGATCTCATCCCCGAGTCTATTAATGATATCATACTTCATGAAAAATCATAATGACTCCACCTTAAGCCAAGCGAGTGAAATTAATTGTCTCATTTTCCAAAATTGTGAGAGTGTGTCTGGCTTTATATATTTTTTGAAAGGCAATTCTAACATTAAAATTTGTAAGTTTCATCTAGTTGAGTTTTAGGAAAAACTTTATGTCACCATGGGAGGAGGTAGAACTAGAGTGGAGCCATCTAGTCATGGGAGTATTGTGGATGAAAAGTCAATGTGGCATCTGTTCAGGATTTAGGGCTTTAGGAATGATTTCACCCGGCTCCAAGGGCACGATCCCTCGCTAACTATGGATTTCAGGAAGACATGCAAAGATGGTAAGGTGGTGGTCCGGGGTATGGAAATTGAGACTCGAAGGATGTAATTTCTTGAATCAATGGTATGGACATGGAAGGTCTAAAATATTTGAAGGACATGAACAAGCATAAGTATGAAATCAAAACATTTTTCATGGGCAAGGAAATAGTCCATTTCTTCACTGATGGCATTGCACTGTCTTGCATCCATGAGGTGTGGCAAGAGGTATGTTTGTATATTATGAAGTATCTTACCTTGGAAGGTAAATTCCCCAAGATCTATACTCATCACTTATCGTTCCATAACATGTTTAGACAAAAGAAAATGCTTATTGTCCCCTTCTTTTTATTCATGTATATGACCACTTCGGTGAAGGATTTCTAACGTGGAAAGGTGGATACCCCAATTCATGAGGGGCTCATTCTACTCCTGTTTAGAAATGGTAAACCAGCCCTGGAAAAACCTATTCCACAAATCATGGGTGAGGAGGATATAACTTTGGCGGAATGTTTCACCAAGATGCATGAGGGTAATTTGGGTATTAAGAAAGTGGGAGAGGAGAAGAATGCGGAAGGGATGGACAAGAAGAAGTTGGTCCCTCAAAGGGTAAGGAAAAAGTGTTTGTGGAAGATAAGAAAATCCTTGAGATGTTGAAGAACAAAGTGTAGTATTTAGAGACTAACTTGGTGGTCAGGAATGGTATGATTGACAACATTCAAGCCACCAAACAAATCTGCATAGTCTAGAAGAGTATTAGGGTGGACATCAATGGGATAGACAAACTTGTTTGGGATTTGGGTGCCTGGTTGGAAGCAGTAGAAGAGGAACAACAGAAAAGGGGGTATTCCCATTCTGAGGAGGAGGAAGAGGAGGACAAGATAGAGGCATATTCTGAAGATGAAGAAGACGAGGAGTCTCCCTAGAAAAAGATGAAGATAGAGACAAGAAAGAAGGCTGAGACCAAGGAGATTAACCCCCCAAATATTGCAAGGAAAACTAAAGGAGTTGTTTCTAAACTTGAGACGGACTGTGAGAAAATTGTCTCTATTTCTTTTTGTTTTGGTTTAGGTTTCTTCTGTTAGTTGTTTTTCTAGACCTGCTCTTGTATTGGAGGTAAGCCTATTTAACTCCTTGTGGTCATATTAGTCTTTTTTATTCTGTTTTGTGTAGTCTTGTTGTTATCTTTTTGTACTGGCCTTTGGGAGCCCATCCCTTCATTTTAGCCTACCTAATAAAAAAATAAGATTTGGAGGTTTGGGTGAAAAGTGATAACTTTGCAAGGCTATTCACAATACCACTGCATAGTGACAATTTCTTTATAGAGCATGAGATATTTTTGCAACATTTAAAAGTAATGGTTTTGTGTTGAGGATGTTTATCAATATGTTAGAGGTGTAGAAGTGACTTATGAGGATGAATTGGAAAAAAGGTTAGAGGATATATTGATATTCTCTAACATATTAGTCATTCTTTTCTTTAAAACATGTAACTATTTTAAAGCATGCAAATTCTTAGGTATAAATATAGGAAAGTAGATAACACCTTTTATTAAGCTATTGTTTTGTTATAAATTGAAATCAATTCTATGATGATAGTAAACAATGTAATCAATATTTTAGTTTTACTAAGGTTTTGCAAGACCTATTGGAATACAGTGAACATATTCATCTACAAATTTTATTGTAAAACTATGAACTATTGGATACATTATAATAATACAATGATTGTGAATTTGATCTCCACATAAGCATGGTTAATTTTAAGTACATTTGTGTTTGTTCTTGTTTATTAAAAAAATGATCCCCTCGCAATCCCATAATTAATGTAGAACCATTTTATTAGAAACTAGCATCTTATAAGATAGGTTCCAATGTGTGAGGATGGAATCATTTTTAAAATGAAATAGTAACAAGACAATCCTAATGTTACATTTAGTAAATTGAATCTAGTTTTTGTAAATTAAAGTTTTTTTTGTGTGTTGTGTGTGATGGGAATGCACAAATTTAGAATTAACTAAAAATGCAAAAAAGTATAATAAAATGCAAACCCATTGATGCTTCTTGGTATTATTGTTGTGTTTTAATGGAATGTTTCCAACATTAAACTACTAAATAAGTCACAAACTATTATTTAAATTTGAGTCAAAACTCCTAAATCATTGGATATATATAAATCTCTCTCAATTACTTGTAACAATATAAAATAAGATATTATATAAAAATTAATTAGAACTATTAAAAAAAGAAATAATTTTTAAATATATGTGAAATTGTAGAATAATTAGAAAAAAACTTCACTTTGAACATTGCAATTTGCAAGCCTCTCGTATATTTTTCTCTTCCACTTTCCCTCAACAAATAACAACCCATGAATTATATTTAAAACCATCCAC
Organism: Taxus chinensis; assembly: GCA_019776745.2. Classification (NCBI taxonomy): domain Eukaryota; kingdom Viridiplantae; phylum Streptophyta; class Pinopsida; order Cupressales; family Taxaceae; genus Taxus; species Taxus chinensis. Next base: position 662,787,681 of record CM034153.1, on the reverse strand, counting down.
ATGTTGTGTAAATCACTAGAAAATCATCTACTATTTTTTTTAGATTAAAAAGCCTTCATATAGTTCTTTCAAAAAGTATTATATTATTTTAAAAGTCATCTGTGATTATTAGCTATAGTCACCCTTATTAAATCTTTGTCACGTTATTTTGGGACCATATCCTTCACATATTTTTTTAAAGCCATTATGAAAAGGGTAATTGGTCTTTAGGTTCAAGAAAATCCATTCTGCATATGTCTTCTGAAGAAGATAGCATTCCATCAATATCCATTCACTTTGCATGTGCGAATGGACATGTTCAACAACCCACCAAAACTGAAAACTAATGTTGCGAGAGTTAAAAAACTTGATTACTCTTCGGAGTTGAAATTTATCATAGGATTACTTACTAATATCTAAGTACATTTTATTCAAGATTTCTTTGCCATATATGCAAGGGGATACATTCTATACGTTATTCATATTGTAATGTGCTTTGTTTTTAAGACAAATTTTTAATATTTGGATACATATTTTCATACTACTTCGAATGCCTCGACTCTTCAAAAGTTATGTGGTGAATTTTGGTATTCTTGTAGAGCTTTCACATCTCATTTAAAATTCTATGTATAGGTTCTATATTATTTACTTTGATGCTCATTGTTGACTTGTTATTCCCGTTTGTTAGTGTTATTACAATCTAGAATTTTAGGAAGGTTTAAAATTACAAAATACTTGATTATTTAGTGTGAAAGTTACTATGATTACCATTAGTACTGATTTGTTTCTTACTATTGTAGATGTCAAACCAAGATGCTATCCTTTCTTAAATGCTGACGTCAATTCAAGAAGATAGATATCATTCCCATCAAACTATGGTCAACCAAGTCGATCCACCTAATATCATTACATGTTACAATGATGTAAACTGCATTAACATTCCTTAAAACCATTTGCACAGTGACCAACAATGAGTCTAGCCTGCAACCGATAAAACTACTGTGAGCTAACCTTAGCAATAAACGAATGTTAGTCAACATACACTTTATGAAGAAAGGCATGAAGAAATAAAAAAACAAATTAGACAAAGATATCAATAGAAAAGAGAAGAGATAAATAGAAAGAAAATAGAAAGGTGTCATGCATGAAGAGAAGAAATAAATATTCAAAGAAGACAACTATATGCATAAAGGACATAATTGTTTGACATTAATTCCATGCCGACATAGGTCAAAGCACAGAAAAATGACTTTGTAGTGGTTCCTCCTTTGCATATGCTACATGAAATGTGTCATAATTCTTAAACTCATTCCTTGACTACCCAACATAATGTTGTTATTAAAAATGAAGAATGCATTGCTCAGAGAGGAAAAGGGAATTACACTTTCCAATAGGTGTACAACAATCCATACCCTCATTGAATTGATCTTGACTCTTCAAGTGTAAAAAATCTAAAATCCCCTTTGTTGTAGCACCCTCAAACAAATCCTTATGTTTCCATTAACAACCTTATGAATCCCACATTCACAAAAAGTAATTTTGAGCTACAGGACATCATGATGTCTCATAACACATGTGATTTTGCTAATGCTCAAGAATCGCGAGTAAGGTTATCGTCTCACCTTATTTCCATTCAAAGGTCATTCTACCTGAGACTGGAAACCTCATAAACATGTTTTCCTGCACTATTTTTAAAGAGGCATACCTAGGAATCAAAATCAAATTGACATCCACTAGACCAATTTGTACAAGCTGTTACTCTGAATGTAATAATAATCACTTTTCATCATGGAATAGTATGGACCTTGGTGTCTAACCTCATGTCTTGGGCATTCTCACACAAGTTGAAGAGATTCTTATTTCATGTGTTAATCCCATAATGCAAGTAAGCCATGCATGAGGAGGCCAGTACAAGTACAGGGGGCACACTATAAGATTTCCGCAAGACATAAATTCAATTGGTACTTATCTTCCTCAATGTGTTTAGGGACCTGGATATTTTGATCGTTAGAAGACATGGAAGTCATTCAAAACACTATGATTGTTTGGTAAAGATATCTCATGTAATGGATGCCATCTGATAAAAAATTTGCAATGATAGGTGCCACAAGGATGTTTAATTATGTAATATTGTTATTTCTAAAATTCTCAGAGCCTCCAATTTTTTGAGTCGAACATTGACGACAATGACAATGTCAATCACTTTTTTGAAAACCCCACAACAACAATTTCAGTTCAACAACAACCATTGTCTTTTGTAGCATGAATGGGAGACACATGTTGGGAAATGGAAGAGGTAAGAAACATTATAAAAAATGGAGGACCAGGTGTCATTTGAAAGAATGGATTTGCCCGTTATTGGGATATCTTCAATTAATGAATACAATACTGAAGGTTTGTTTGACATGGCCTTCCCTACATCATTTCCAAATGGTGAAGTTGAATGGCTGTAACTTCAACTAAAAAATTTACGTATACATGAATATGCTATACATTTTATGAAATACCATGACAAAAAATTTGGTGCCCATCCAAGATTCAGGTATTTCTTGTTGAACCTTGAGTTGAGGAACCAAATGCAATCCAATGCATCATTTTTTTGTGAAGAAAAATGTGGGTGACAACATACCAACTACTATTCAATATCTCCACCACCACCTTCAAGATATGCTAGACGAAAATCTTCTTGAGTAAGTAATGTGTTATGCAACCAACATTAGAGGGACTAGGGCCTATTAGACAACATTTGAGAATGACTTGATGGACATGATTACATAATTAGGGTGTCTTACATTCTTCATTACATTAAGTGTTGTATATACCAAATGGCCAGAACTGCATCGAGTCATGCTTAACTAGCATCTGACTAATGCTATAGAGGGCTACCACTGGAGGATTTCAAACATAATTAACAATCCACATATTGTTACTATGTATATGCATCACCGCTTCAATATTTTCATTGATGAGGTCCTCATCAAGACTTTGGTACAAAAAACATTTGGTCAAGGTAATCTCTTTCTTCTCCCCAATAATGTCAAATTATATTGTAGTGTATTTGATGTAAAATCCATATACATTCACCACGTGCGACACTTTTATGCAGCTACTATCTCCATCCATTTCTTGTAGGAATGAATGGTAGTATCGATCATAAGTTCATAAACATATGGTCATTTGGCTAAAGGATGCTCCTAATGTCGAAAATATGGATTGGAATGATCCATCGCAACTTTCAAAGGAAAAAGCATATTATGATAATTTTATTAATGCATGGAATCCAAGAGACGACAGTAAAAGGAATAACCATTTCTCAATATCTATCAATGATGACCCTTGTTTGATGGAAACACTCTACATAATGTAGTGTGATATAAGACATGATTATGAAGAAATTTTAAATCATGTTGAACAACACATAAAGTGCATATTGGACACATGCATGTGAAAAAAAGGGTCCACAAATGTTGTTTGATATAAAGCTCTTTGGGAGTTGTAAACAAAATCAATATTTATTTGTAGATGAATACGACTTAAAAAAATATCTTCCTACATGCAATGATGACATAATCAATGTACACAATCCTAATATGCTTTTACTTTGGAGGGAAAAAATAGATTATGAACCTATCCTTTCCCACCGAGTAGTTTTGAATTACATTGCAAAGTATGTTGCAAAATCAGAAAAGAGTTCAGAGATTTATCAATACATGCTGACGTCGGTTACTACTGCTAATCATTCCCAAGACATGACATTGTGTGCATAATGAAAATTCCTTATAGACACAATAGTAGAGCATGATATTAGTGCACAATAAACGTGCCATATGTTGTTGAAACTACTGCATGTGGAATATAGAAGAAAATTTATTACACCTAGTGTTGGCCAGAGGGTGTATAGACGTGTCCAACTAAACATTGATGATGATTAAACTGATTCAAATTTCCTACATGTGTACGTTCACCAACCTTCACAAATAGAAAACATTGCAATGCTAGATGTTGTTACGTCATGGTCTTATTCTCCAAAACGTAAAAATGAACAATAGAAAATTCGTCATCCACAATCTATAGTGTGCGTATGGCCAAGATTTTACTCCATCCCTCATGAAGAATTAGATGAATATGTGGAATTTTGTTGGAGTGAGAGCCTCCTATATAAACCCTTTCAAAACATTTTTTTTTTGATATTGACATCACAAATGAAGAAATAGTTTTCTCCTGGGAATCTATAAAGGGTACATACCATGTTTGGCACATTGATCGCATGTAAACATCAATAACATATGGTGATGCAGCTGAAGATAATGTTGATGAAAACCTGGAGGTAGGTCCTATAGAGATGGACAAGTGGGAACTCATGTCTACATTGGCTTTGCATAATGACATGCAATTTTCAGATATTGAGCTTCTTGGTCGTCATGATTTCGACCTGGACCATGTTTGGAGCCAACATTCTTTACAACCACCATTACATGATACCTATGTATATTTTCTAGATATAATCCATTCCTCCATGCCAATAACCAATAGCTCTCTAGAATACCTCAATCCTATACAAAATTTATCTACACAAAAACACATTGTATATTCCATGGTCGTGGGTCATTGTGACCATGTAGGGAATCAAGATCCATTAAAAATGATTATTCAAAGAACAACTAGGACTGGTAAATCATATCTGATCAATTGTATAAGGAACACATTGGAATCTCAGTCAATAGATGGAAATATCCCTTTATTACTCCTTGCTCCTACAAGTATCGTTGCTTTCAACATACAAGGAAGAACAATACATACTGGTCTTAGACTCCTGATTAGGGATGTTCATTCTTTAAAATGTCAATCATTGGTAGTGTTTCAAGAAGAAATGAAACACATATGTTACATTATCATAGATGAGATGAGTTTTTTAGGGCCCAAAATGTTCAAAAATATCAATGATCGATTCCATCAAGCATTCCCAGCACATGCAACTGAACCATTTGGTGGTAGATAAATGATTCTTGTTGGAGATCTTGCTCAACTACCACCTGTAAGGGACGTCCCAATTTATGTCAGTAAGCTTGCACCTTGTTTCAACCTTAAAAAAATTCTTAATTATTTAATAGGTTTCTTTCATTTGCAATGATCATGATTAATTTGCATTCATATCCACTTGCAATGGTCTTTTTACACCACTTCTAGGAAACACAATTGGGAGAAGGATTTGGGACACTTTCAACAGTGTCATTACCTTAGATGTAATATTTTGATAGCAAGGAAGTGATCCACAACAAATCATCTTTCGCATAATAGTAGTGTTGTCGCCCGAATATACAAGGCACTCAGGATTATAAGATGCAGACGATAACCAGTTGAAAAATGAAGTCCTCCTATGTACATGTCAATGTGTTATGTTACTCTGTAACCTGTGCATTGAATTTGGATTAGTTAATGGTTCTATTGGTACTATACAAGACATTATCTACACCACTAGATCAAAACAACCCAGCTTTCCCATGTCTGTAATAGTACAATTTTATAACTACACAGGTCCTACATGGGACCCCATAAATCCTAAATCCATTCCTATATTACAAGTAATAAGAGGAAATCAACAAACACGTGCCACTAAAAATGGCTTGGGCACTTACAATATACAAGTCTCAAGGATTAACTTTGCCTAAAACAATTGTTGATCCTGGAGATGATGAGAAACCAGAGGTTGATTTTCATGGCATTATCTTGAGTTAGGTCAATTGATCAATTTGACAATATCTCCGCCTCTTACTTTTGAGCACTACTTAGAAACAAAAAAAACAAGGTATGTTAAACAAAGATTGCTAGAACAGAATACGCCTATAGATGTTGTCAACAATTGCTGGTAACAGGTATCTCTCTACTCATTATAAGTAAATTATTTTTTCCCATTCTTTCCGAGTAATATCTTCATTGTTTAGTTACTTAACATGAATGTTTATGAAACTAATTACAAATTATATTTTCATCCAGTGCACGACATCAACATGAATAGATGCAGCCACTTCTTTAGCCTTTTTTATACATTCAAATACATGTTATCAATATCTACTTAACCACATTCTAATTCTATTTCCATTCTTTAAGCATCCACACTATGATGCTAACAATAGACTTTTTAATTGTAGGAAATCTCAATCACAAACAACCTCTAAAAACTTTGATTGCTACCTAAACCTTTCAAAGCCAACTTATTTTGCAATCTATCTCATGGATTCTTGTCTCTTAAAACTTTACCAATAATTCGCAATTTGAAACCTCTTAAAATTACTAATTTACTGCATTCAAATACTTCTCCAATCTGCCTATCAGCCTCACACAAGCACCTGTAGATGCTTTTGCTAGTTTTAAAGCCATTATGAAAAGGGTAATTGGTCTTTAGGTTCATGATATGCTCTAATTTTAAACTATTGGAGGTTGTGTTGATTATTTTTTTGTAGTTTGGGACTTAAGAATTTAGAGATATTTCAAGTTTTTTTTGGTAATTATTGTTATATGTATGAAAAGATAAGGATTATGATATTGAGATATACATAATTGTTTGTTGATATGTATTGAGTATTCAGTGTAATTTTGTTTTACATATGAGGAATTTAATAACAGTGGAAGCATAACACAAGCCCCCATTAGTATTCCATGTTTTACAAATTTTGTAAGACATTAAGATCAAATTAAGATTTTGACTAATAGAAACAAATACGTAATGATTTATACTAAAATTATAGATAGTTAAAGACGTTCTTGACTGTAAGGACAACCATTCACATAATCAATTTCACATATTTTCATAAAAAATATTTTTATAGCCAACAATTATGAGAAACCAATTTCACACTCAATTTGTTTTAGGTTGGGCGTGTTTTTTAAGTCCTATTTTCTAATAGTTGATTTTATGATCATAGGGATTTAAATATTATCCCAGATATATAAACAGTAAATACAAACTATCTTATATAATTTCATGTGTTGTGTACCACCTTACCAAAATGACCTTCCCCAGAAATATGGATATATTACAAAGTATGATTGTGAAACTATTGACCGTATTAATAAAGAGAATCCACATAATTTGTTTTTTGATAAATAATAGGAATAAAATATTGTCACAATATTATAATTACAAATTAAATATAATTTACAAAATATGATTATGAAACGAGTGGTGATGTTAATATGACAGAAGAAGAATCTAATGAATACTAGGGGAGAGGGGTTAGTAGTGGTACACCCTAAATTACGGGGTCCACAAAATCAATTGTTTATTATATGGGATTGTGATTTTTTTCACTAATATGTAGTTTAGATTTGTGTTAGCTTATATTTTTTTCTTTGGAATGTTCAATTGGAGGAAAACTCATATTTTGAATTGATTTAAAATACTAAATTTGAGTTACACTACAACCATGGTGGAAACCAATACTTGAATATGAGTGAAATTGCTTGAACATTGAATTTTTTGTACTTGTACATGGGTGAGAGGTCTATATGTTATGATGTGATTGGCTACTCTACATAATTATTATGTAAAAAAAAAAAATTACTACATAATACTATGACTACTATTGGGTATTGTGTGATCAATAGTCATATCAACTATTGGCAGTTGTTCACCTATTGTCGCCCTCTAACTTCTTATCCACTAAAATATTATTTTAGTATTTAATACATATGGTTTATTGTATGCCAAAAAATTTACATAGATGTTTCGTCAACAACATTTACTATAGTCCACTCAACAAATATCTATGGAAAAGCAGTTTCAATGTATGCGGCTGAATCCTTCCTTCCTCTCCTTTTCGTGTTCCACTTGATTAGGCATTGAAAAAATATCTCTGTTTATTCAATGGTTCTACTTTAGAACTTCAAATCTATCTTAGAAAGGAAAGTGATAGAATGAGATGTTTTACCATTCCCATCTTTTAAAAGACATAATCTAACATAGTTGGAACATGGGATTATCATTTACAGGTACTGATTCTACAACATTATCCATTTAACTTGCTTTAGGAGTCTTTCCACTACTATTTTTAGAACTTGGTTTAAAATGTTTTCCCACATTCATTGGAAAACTAGCGGTAAACAATTACCATTTGTATTTTACTAATGTGAGAAGAAAATGTGACATTCATGCTTATAACATTAGCAATTCATACTTCTATGACATTTTTAAATCATGGGGTCCATGCAATGGTAAGAATAGTCAATTGAAACTCATACATGTATTAAATCGTGGGGTCCATGATATAATTGACTATTTCAAGGCAACCAAGAATAGTTAATTAAAAATCATCTATTAAATCATTTAAACCACAACTTTTGTGTAGTTAGCTCTAAAGCTTCCTCTAACTTTTTGGTGTTGTCAAAGAAATTAACAATGAATTCATTAAAACAAGTAAACAACAAAAAGAAATTGAACGTTTCGAAGGGTGCGTAGGTGTGTTTCTCCCTCATATCCTATCCATATCTTCAAAATATAACCTATGACAAAATATCTTCAAAATGTAATTAGGGGCTACCATTTCATTTTTACATGCCTCCTTGAACAAATTCACACTTAAGAGAAAAGTGCACGTGAACAAAAAAAAATTCTGATTGATCCATTATCATGAAATATGATTGCTATCTAGAAGATGGGGTTATTGCATATGTGTACTCAATCTCAAAGTCAACATATTTGAGGGTTACATTAAAAGAGGTGAAAATTACCTTGAACCAAAATTATCATTAGAGTGATTAAGTATGACTTTTTTCCAACCAATTAAATGGCTAACTATTGTTGCAATAACTTGCATTTAAAATTCGTTAGTGCGAATTATGCTAAAAATGAAGTTTTCATGCTTATACTTGTATCTTACATGCTCTATGCAACTAGATATATCAATATACAACTTAGGATAATCCTTCCTTTAGCAAGAGACACTTAGCATCATGCAACTTTAGACTAGGAGTACTTCAAACTTGGAACTCTACTCATTGATTATTTCTCTCGAGATATTCAGGTTGTGTATGATCATTGTACTAGATATGGTGATCTTCAAAGTGTTTAAGTAATAGATATTTATGAGAAACCACTAGGGTCATTTGTATATATATGAGACTCTTTGTTAGTTACCCGCAAGTTGATATCAAAGTCATACTAGCTAAGCCAACTCTATGAAAGTGCCCTAATTGAAAATTGAAAGTTGAATAGAAGAAAGATATATTTGGTAGGGTATAGATAAGCTTGGTATCAAACTTGTCTATGCTAATTGCCAACCCTAACATATAGGTTAAATGACAATGGATATGTAAAGTGAAGAGATGTTTGCATAGAGTTAAGATGATTACTAAGAAAACTAGAATTGACCTTGAGTACGTATAGGAATAGGATTACTCAAGGTGTTGAAGGGAACATGACAGTAATTGGAAGTGAGAAAATATATGAAAAGAGCCAAATATTTATGAATAGTCTATATGTTTGGGGGTACCGAAATTGATATTGCCAAGTTCCTTGAACCAAATTTAGGTGACTATAGTTATTGATTGCCGACCACAAAAGTGCACAAAATTGGATATTATCCTACAAACCCTAATTTGTATGAACACTTTTTTATTTAACTATTTGTCATTATTCATATGCTTTCATATACTCTAGATTTTCCATATTTTCATAAATCAGAGGTCTATAATACTATTAAATCTAATTAAACCCATTTACAATCCTAGTTGTGGTTAGTTTTAATGTAGTTGTGCATCGAAACCAATTTCCCCATGCATTGTTGGGATAATTACACTATATATGTATGTTTATGGATATAGTATACTAATATATTCTCTTAGAGACTTACGTGACATAAGTTTCAAATTGTTGACTTCAATTTGGCAAACACTTAGCCACTTGTTAATCAATCGATGGAAATACCTTAATTAGCACATAAAACTACTTGTTGGGACGTTGGCATCTTAGAAGAGTTGTGCCTAAACATGACATATGTTTACACGGTCAATATTTTGACTATAAAGTTAAAATTTCAACAATATTTTCTATGATAGATTGTGTGATTTACAAGCCACATGTCCAAGATTCAAATTTTTTTAACTTTACCAGGGAATAATTTAGCGGCGAATATTCATAGTTTGGTGAATAGTAGAATTCTGGGAATTTGATTTTGACGAATACTACAGCAATGGCAATTCCCAGGTTTCTCCCAAAAATCCCATAAACAATAATCTGTCCCATCTGAATCATCAAGGAATTTCCAATCCCAATGTATATTTTTATATTAAATCACCACGTGATCACCGAAAAACATTAATGTATCGCCAAGAAATCGATGCACATGGATTTGAAAACATTAATGTTTCACCAGAAATCGACGCACATTGATTTGAAAAAATTAATGTTTCACCAAGAAATCAATGCGTTAGGATTTGAAAACATTAATGTTTCACCAAGAAATCCATGCGCCAAGATATAAAAACATTTATTTTTCACCGAGAAATCTACGAAACCTTATTTGGCCGAGAAAACATTCTCGAAATTTTCCCGATATATATACAAAGGTGATGTTATCATGTGATTTTCCTGATATTTGCATATTTGTGAAGTAGTAGAAAGGGATTTAGCAAATCAACATATTGCAATTTACTTACAAAAATTCTAATAAATCCAGGTCTTTCCAGGGCCCGAAAAGTGCACTGCAATTTACATCATAGAAGCACTTATTGCAGGTGAGTCCTCAGTCTATTTGAGACCTGTTTTCTATCATTTCACATTGCTTTATCTGCGATTCCTCATTTGTAAGTTATTTCAAACCTTGAACATCCTCATCCTCATAACTACTATGATGTTTTTATGTCATCTAGAATAGTCTTCCGCTTGTAGAGAATCATAACTAGTACTCCTATCTTAGATACATATAGATTCTACGTTATACACACACACACACACACACACACACACACACACACACACACACACACACACACACACACACACCAGATATATAAAAAACCACAATATGAAAAATGGTCTTTTTTTTGAGAGAGAACATTAACAAAAAGACCATTTTTCATATTGCGGTTATATATATATATATATATATATATATATATATATATATATATATATATATTGCAGTTTTACTTTCCATTTATTCCGCAACCAATACCATGACCATTTTTCACTATCCACTGACATGGCCTCATCCCACAGTGGAATCGAAGGATATATAAAATGTGGTATATTTCATAGCTTTCACGTTCACGAGGGACATTTCCTTGGGACACTGACGGAATAGCAATGTGTGGCATAGACAATATTTTTATCAAACAATGTCTTGTATAATACATTTACATTGATAATATTTTGAGCAAAAAAACTCACTACTACTTGAATTTATTTATTTATTATACAAATTCTCACTCATGCATAAGGTTGTGCATTTGGTAATCAAACATTTATAAAAACAAGTAATATTTAAATGACTAGTTTTTAAAATAAATAAGGGTATTTAGAATAAACTACCAAATTCCAAACATGATTTACAAGCAAGCAAAAGCTATAAGAGAATATCACTCTTTTGAAAATAGAAAGAGTAAGGTAATTTCTTATTTTCTAGAGATTTATCCTTTTTCCTAGTGATTTTTTGCATAATTTGTGTGAATGAAATGCAGTTTTTTTAATATAGAAAATAGATAGCTAGCAAGCATGCATTTTGTTGCTCTAATTATTATATAATTTTTATTTATTAAAATAAATTTAACAAAATATAAAAAGTAAATTAATAGCCAACATACAATTTACATGACAAGTGATTTTTTTAGTTAGCTCTTCTAATGAAAATTTATAATATTTTAATGTCTTTTAGTATTAAAGTGTAATTTTAATTTTCAACAATTTTTTTAGCTGTAAATTTTAAATTTCAACATCGTGTCTATAATACTTAATATAAAGGAAAACGTCAACATCCAGGGATATTTTTAATTTCTGCATCCTTCAAGTTTCTTGAACTCATTTTCCAAGTAGGAACGCGATAGTATACAAAGGATACCTTTATCATGATTGTATCATATGTGAAACATCAGATCAAAGCATTCAAGCTTCTCTCAAGAATAATGATACTTTAGTTGGCTTTGACACATTGACATTTCATTGTCAAGCCAAAGAACCATACATACATTCTCAACCTTGAATTCACAGTCTCATACCACAAGTCATAGATGGAATATCCGTATATTCTATCTCAGCTGCTTTAAAATGATGAAAACTCTTGGTAATTGGATTATGATAGACCTCATACCTCTGATGAAACAATAATTTCTTCATGGCAAGATGTACACCTTATTTGGCTTGATGACAACATTTAGAACCTCTATACATTATGATAGAGCTTGGTCATCGAGACTCCTTCATTAATCAACTAAAGACAGATCATACCCTAGATGAATCAATGAACTCATAGTCCTTCATGAGCAGAGACATAATATACTTTGATTTCAAATTGAGCACAGACCATGAGATCACTTATTTCATTTTTGATTAGCTACAATAGAGACTTCTTATCAGTAGAGTGTCTTATCATTAGAGTGTCTTTGGCTGCTCAAAAAATCTTTTAAAATTTTAAATTGCTTGTTCAAAACCTCTGATACATCTTCAGTTTGCTTGATGTATGCTCTATTTCTTATTATACTAATGTAACACTCTTGCAAAATGTAGTACATGTTAAGTGACACAACATATTTTTTTATTTATACATATTTCTCATGTCAAGATGTCTGTGCACATATCAATATCATTTAGTATTACATGTTGTATCCTATTTTATTTCAATTCTACATGATTCATTGATTTAGAAAAATGGCATATAAAAAGGGAAGCTCAGCCTCAGGAAAAAATATTATTCCAACCCCTCCTGGTAGTGGTACTGGCCTTCAAAAAATAACATCTTATTTTTAAGAATCCATCTAAGGAAACCCATCCTTCTTCAGTAGGACCATCACAATCAAGGGATGATGATTATATTCAAAATGAAATTCAGATTAAGAATGTGTTGATTTTCGATTTGCTTGATGCTTTCAATGACATCAATAATGAAATGCCTCCCCTTGAAGACATTCCATTAAATGATATAGAGTTTGACATTGTACCACTTGCCCAATTGAATGTAGATGAAATTACATCACTTGGTAGTGCCCAAGTGAATGTTGAAGGTGAAAATTCTGGTAGTGGCAGTCAATGAAGTATAAATTCCACCAAGGCAAATACTCAGCGAACAACTATTTTTGGAAGAAAGATAAATGAAAGAAAATAGGACTTGGGAAGGAGTTTCAAGTTAGAGTGGGTTTCTAAGTTTCCATTTATTGAACCTGTTAAAAATGAGAATAAATTTGAACCTCCCAAAGAATGCAAATGTACAATTTGTAGGTGGATATTGGGTAGGGAAAAGACAATGCAACTTAATTTGGATACTATTGAGAAGCATGGATGAAATATATATGAAAAGATAATTGTAGATGGCATTGAGAAGAATGTTTCCATATGGAAAACTGTTGATGATTGCATGCATATTAGATATGAAAAATAATTTGAAGAGAACAATAGAAATGAAAGAATACTTGGAGCGAATGGAGGGACAATTACCTCTAAATTCAACAAGATTGTTCAAAACAGTCTTTTGGGTAAAAAATTTCAGCTAGCTACTGTTTTTCACATTTTGAAAAGAGGTCATCCTATAACAATTTTTTTTGAATAAAAGAAGATGTTTTCTTTCCTTGGTGTCCCACACTTTCCTCATTCTCACTAGTTAGAAAGTAGTGGTTGGGATTGGGAAAAATGCCTAGCTATGGTTGAGAAAGAAGACCTGAAAGAGAAACTGAAGTCTGAACGATACATATCTTTGTCTATTGATGAGATTACAGTAGTAGATAATACTAATTGGATCTGTATGCATGTGTATACTATCAAGAATTATGTGAGACACCCTCACTTACTTTTCATTCACAAGATGAGAGAGAACTCCAATGCTAAAAACCTTTATAAGCTGCTCATAATTTTTTTGAAGGAGATCACTGACATGGATGATGCTGCAATTCCATCAAAGCTGGTATGTGTCGGGGAAGATGGGGCATCTATAATGCAAGGTCATCATAATGGCCTATGTGTAAGACTCCAAACATGTCGTTGCCCTTATATGATTTTCATTCATTGTATGGCTCATAGAATGAACCTAGCTTATAGAATAGTTGGCAAATTTAAATTTGTAGCAAAATTTGAAGACCTTGTTTGAGAGGTGCATGCTTATCTCTGCCGTAGTCTTAAAAGGTTCATGGAATTCCAAATATTTGTAGAAGGACTAACAAATGGGTATAAACTGTTAAAATATGTCAACACCAGGTGGATCTCATTGTACCAACTAGTTCGTAGGGTGTACAAAGAGTATCAATCCTTATTATGAGTGATGTGGAAGAATCACATGGAAGTGGACAAGGCCAAGGATTTGATGCATCATTTGACTGATATAGATTCATTTTTGATGTTGTGTGGTCTCCTTACCATGTTGGAAGAAATGCATTGTTTAATTAAACAAGAAAAGGAAAGAACTATCTATATTGATTTTTTTCTAGTTTGAGGAAATGAGTTTGTATGACAATAGAATATTTGTATCTCAATGAAACTAATTTTATAGGTCCAACGTTTGATGGTTGGAATGATTTGATAAATATTGGAAATTCAAGTAGCTTTCTGAAGCTCAACTTGTTTGGGGAAGTATGTGCTTTTGTACGTGGATATGAGATACCGATGTACATGTTTAAAGTAGTAACCGGTAAGGTTGAGGAGGTACATGTTTTTGGCATGTTTTCAGAATTTATGAATTCTATTTCTTTCCATAGTTGCATGCAAAGGCATACTCGGCACTCATCCTTATCCCTATTCCCATGCATGTAGTGCTAACTGTGTCTTCAAATATGACCATTTGGCATCTTTATTTGATTCAATCATCGATTATTGAATGATTTGTTGTTGTTGTTGTGTTTGTTGATGATCACAGAGATGGAAATATTGTCATAGAGGTCAATGGAAGGCTCAAAAAGTGTGGAGTCATCAGTCCTCAATTTGATGTTGGGGTTAAAGAAATTGAACCATGGACTACTAAATTGTTATTAGGCCGTTGAATTAATAATTTTGCCCGTTGAAAATTGATTAAACCCTTGACAACGTTTATTCCATGTGGAGACATTCCAGGGTCTCTACTCCTTTCTTCTCCTAGTGCACTTCAAAGTCCTGGAATGCGATGTTTTACATAATATTTTGGGTTCAGTTTATTTTATATAGTTTGCCGTGGATGTTTATATCGGGCCCAATATATTTTAATATATCTGATATAATATTCAGTATAAATTTTGCAAACAAAGATTCGCCATTCAATTTCCAACTATTTTTAATATTTTTACCATTTTCACCGAAAGAATGAGACATGTTAAAGGTATATTCACCAAAATCACGAAACTGGTTAGAGGTATTTTCGCTAAAATTACGAAACTGGCTACAGGTATATTCGCCACAATTTCTATAAAAAAATTACAGGGGGTTCCTTAAAATTTTACTTGGACTTTAATTATAGTATTTACGAACATACATAATGTATAAGTTCTTCGATTGAAAAATAGTTTCCCATATGCATGGATGAAATAATTTTAAAATGAAATAATGACAATACAAACCCTACGCTACCTTTAGTCAAATGACTCTAGTTTTTTTCATTGAAACTATTTTTTGGGGAGTGTGTGATGGGCATGCAAAATTTGAAATTAATAGAAATGCCAACCCATTGACGTTTTGAAATATTCCACTTTAAATATTTTCAGCCTTTGGTATATTCTGCCGTCAACTTGACGAGCCAAGAATTAAATTTAATACCATCCATGTGTTGATTCAATCACCAACAATGATATATTAATTTTTAGATTTAAAAACATTGGTATAGTTCTCTTGTAGAAGCTTTATTTTATTTTTAAAATCATCCGGTGTTGGAACTAAGCCAAACTAATAACATCATTTAAATACTAGCAATCGCACGATGAAGCGTGCAATGTTGACACCATAAGGGATGGGCGGGTGTTTTATTCAAAAATGAGGGTTATTATTGGGTTGGGTGTGTAGTATGATACAGGAAGGAAGTGCAGTATTAAGTGTATGGAGTTGGTTTTTGGGTTGATTAATGTGCATGTTGTTTTTTATGAATGTATTGAAAATCGTCTAGTTTTGAAGTATACGTTATTGTAGACGTTTTTTTGTGTTGTTTCTATTTACAATGTTAAGGAATTGATTTTTAATTTATAACAACATGTTTTTTACATAGTGAATTGTTTATAGATTGTGAGAAAGCTGTACATGAGAAAGAAAGGAAATTTACATAAAGGAAAAAAAGAAAGGTGTTGGCATTTGTCGTCTTTTTTTTTTTGCAAGCCGCCGCTTCATAGCCTTTACCGTCCGCACCAGTCAACCCGAACCTGTAGGCATCATTGCACAATTGTTAAGTAAAGTGCGATGTAATTCATTCTAAATTTTTAGAAATTTGTAATCGACACCAATTTGTTTTGGAACGTTTACTTACTTGTTTGAGAGTGGAAGTAGAGCATTGGGGAGTGACAATGCGATTGAATGTGGTGGGGAGGGGGGGGGGGATGGGTTGGGGTGGATTATGGTACGGATGTGGCGAAACGAATATTTTGTAGTCTTGATTCCTCCTCCTTTCTTTGAAGGAGGTGTCGGGAAAGGGACATTTTGGAGTAGCGTTCGAAAGAGAAGGGGGGTGAAATGCGCAGGTCTTTTAAGGAGGGGACTCTTGAAAATGTGGTGAAAGTAAGCCCTGGTCGTTCTGAAGAACCTATATCCACAGTTGCTTTATGTAAAGTAAGCCCTTGCGATTTATGGATTGTAAGTGCCCAGACCATTTTTAAAGGAAGTTGCCTGCGGCTGCCTCTTGAGATTGGGGGTACGGGGACATGGGTGGGGAAATGTGGATTCCAAGGAGGGCCGTTGTATTTTTTGAAGTCGATTACAACAAAAAGTGGAAGAGCAGGAGGGGATGATGATGGGGCGTAGACAATGTCGATAATGGGGCCAATGGAGCCATTCACAAGGCCAGCTTCAACCCACAAATTTACGGTGAGCATAACCTTTTGTTGGTTACAGAGGAGAATAATTGGTTCGAGTTGCTCCTCAGAGTAGTTACGCCTTGTTTGTTCAGTGTTAGAGCATGCGATTGGTGAATTGAGGGATTTTAGCATGTTGAGGTTGTGTTGGTCGACAAGGTCATTTGTTGCAAACAAATGTGGAGCTAGAAGGAAGGGTGTTATGTCGGCAACAGGTATTTGGGAGTCTGTTCGTTGGATAAGTTTTTTCTAGTCGTGGAGGAGTGGGATTCCATCTCTGATATTTAGTAGTAGTTGTCGAAAGGAAATTTGGGTGTCATTTGAACCTTGTTGCCTAAATATTGTTGTAAGTGTGATGCATGTTGTGAAACTAAACCATAGGTTTGTTCCGTAGGTGTGGCCGACGTAAAGTGGAACGTCATTGACTGGGGGTAGCTGGCCAAGGTCACCAATGAGAATGATGGATCTGTTTCCAAATGCGGTTGATTTAAAGTGGGGGAAGGCTTCACGAAGACGGAAATCAATTTTTGCAAGGAGTGTTGGGCCTATGAAGCTCATTTCGTCAATGAGAATGTAGCGAACATGTTGTAGGGATTGTTGGAGAGTGGAAAGTGACATGCCTTCGAGAG
This sequence comes from Taxus chinensis, assembly GCA_019776745.2. Lineage (NCBI taxonomy): Eukaryota > Viridiplantae > Streptophyta > Pinopsida > Cupressales > Taxaceae > Taxus > Taxus chinensis. The sequence goes on along the minus strand of CM034153.1, from coordinate 662,769,916 downwards.
GTTTTATTTCTTTTATTGGAATGTGTAACGTAGCATGCATGGTCGATGCGGAAATGTTGAATGAGGTCACTCCTGTAGGTGTGATGACCAGGAGAGGAGATGGTTGTTGCAGGCTTGTTGAGGATAATGCATTGTGGATTTTGTTTATGAGATAAGATTTACCTGTGCCTGCAGTACCTTGTATAATCATTTTTAGAGGGGGTGAAATAGTTCCTTGCTTGTAATGGTTGACTATAGTATTGAAAGCCTTGTGCTGTTCTGGAGAGAAAAGTGTTGTGCTGGATGTGGAATTTTGCATGTGGAAAGGGATTGGTGTAGTGTTTTTGGACATATCGATGAATGACGGGGCAATGTCATGTAAATGAAGCGGTACGCCATTTTGGAGCCAATTGTGATGTAAGTCAAAGTCTCGAAGGCCTAGCATGTTGAACTTGTCAAGGCACATGGAAGTATTCAGACGTAATCAGGATAAAATTTCCCATTCAGCATGTAATGGAGTGGGAGCTAAGTTTTCAGAATCTGAAGGGGATTCGTCAGAGGAAGAGGAATCATTTGATATGGATATGCATTTGACATGCCAAGGATGATAAAAGTCTTTGAGTAATAGCCAGTTGGAAATGACTTGCTCTGATGTGGTTCCAATGTTTGCGGGGATGTTGCGAAAAGGTTTGTAGAGAAGAAGTTCACTCCAATAGAAGAGTTCAAAGGAAGGGGAATGGTCATTGGGGATGGAGTAAAATCTAGGGGAGACGCGCACAATAGCATTTGTTGACCGTTGCTTCCATTTTTCACCTGCTCGGAGCTTGTTGTGAGACCAACTTCTTGCTGCTTCGATCATTGTAATTGATTCCATATGGGTTGGGCGTTTCATGTATGCATCTATGAAATTGGTTGGCTCAGAGTTTGGATGATTGGTTTGAGGGATGCGACGCAAAATTTTCTTTCCAACATTCAGTGAAACAAAGGATCGGCTACAAAGAACAAGAGGCAACTTTTGCAGCATGTGACATGTTTCTTGGGCGCTTATGTCATGATCTACGACACTATCTGTAAGCATTTTTCGGAAGGCAACCTTGGCTGGTTGATGGGGATCGGCTGTTGAAGATATTCTTGAGAGCATTTGGTGGTATGATTCAGAGCGTTGCTCTGCTTTGGAAGCATATTTTGCAATATACTTAAGGACTGCATGCTTAGAGAGTACAGGCTGGCAATCAACATTGGCTCTCCAGATGGATAGCATGGCGGGGTTGTGGATATTCAATCTGTCATCATTTCTGGCAGGCATGTATTGGACTTTGTGTGTGTCATTGACTGTTAGTGTTGATTGTTGAAGTAGTTCCCAAGGTGCTTTGTACCTGCATTCCATGCCATTTTTTTTTCGCAGGCATGTACGTTCAGAGCATTTGGTATGCCTTTGCACTCGATTTAGAATTTCTTCTAAGTCTAAAAGAGGATCGGTTGCCAATATTTCAGATGTCTTTAATAAGCATGGATCATCTTGGAGTGGACGGTGAATGTATTCTGATCTACATGAAATTGAACGGGGATTCCATGCAGAAAGAAGTTTGTCGAAGTACTCTCTAACTTGGTTGATAGCAGACGTGTCACTCTAGTCAATTGTCTCCACATTTGGTGCTTCTGGAAGCCAAAGGAACCCATGGACATGTGCGGATCCTCTATGTTGCCACTCGTACCTGGAAAGAGATGAATAAGTAAGAGGAAGGGTTATGATGCCATCCATTCGTGGAAAGAGATGAACAAATATAAGGAAGTTTTCTGGAAGAGGAAATAAACGAAGAGACATTTTTTACCTATACCAGTAGTCTGTTGCTCCAAAGTAGTTTTGCAAGACCTCTTCGCGGAATACTGTGAATCTTTGGTGTAAGTAAGCAGAAACTCGATGAGGGTTGGAGATAATGTTATGGTTCCTCCATTGTTGTGCTTCACGAGGATCTGCAGGGCTAGTGTCAGGCATTACACTATGGAGGTCCGGCCATTTGGTGTCAGCAGCACTTAAAGTGAAGAACAAAGTCGGTGTTGCTAGTTGTTCAACCATATCAGAAAGTTCACCTCTGCTTTTCAACCAGAAAGACCTAGTTCCGCGAAGCGACACGCCAAAACGCATGAGATTTTGTGGGAGTGCATCATTTGGATTAGCTTGAAGGCGTTGTCGCAAGTCACTTATAGATGTTGGAATGTTTTGAAGGATATCTTGTCTCATGAAGACAGAAGCTGTTGCTTGGCTACGATGCCGCATGATGAGGTTGAGCAAAAAGTACCTGAACCTGGGGTGTGCTCCGAAGTGGTTGTCAAAGTAACGGAGTAGGTGCAGTGCATATTCATGAAGTTGGACCTCCTTCATGCGAGGTTGTTTAAACATGGCTGAACCTGTGGGAAACAAGGTCGGGAAAGCCATGGAAAACAAGCCTTCTGTGTTGTATTCATTGATTGGGGAAAGGCCAATTTCAGGCCAAGGTAATGATAAGGGCGAGCCATTTGTTGAACCAATCAAGAACCGTTGAATTTCTTCCTCTTCAGTACCTGAATTAGGGAAAACTGGGACAAAGGATGATGGAAGGGATTGACTATTGGGAGATGTAAATTCTTCTAGATAGATACAAGGGGAATTTCCTCTTGAGGGGGGGGATAATTTATTTCAATTGTTTGCAAGATGGAAGAAACATTGGTTTGTTCAATCGGCAAAGAGGACAAGGCTTCGTAGTCGATCAGAACATCTTTGTAGTAAGGGTCGTTTGCAATTTTGAACTGGAGAGCATCCCAAACACGTGATCTGCTGACATAGAAATCATACTTTGTTTGGTTATGTCCTTTTCTCTGTAAAAGCAAGATGTCCACTTCACCTAGACGCCGCGGAAGGTATTTAACAATAGATTCAATATTTTGTGGGAAACTGATAGTGTGGCCAGTGTATTTGTATTGTCCCCCACGAACTTGGCTAACTTGTAAGATTGGATTGACTCTTGCAATAAGCATTTCCTCAACTTGTGTAAGGCATTTAAGAATTGCAGGTTGATGGCCTGGATTCATGTTGTTTGATGTAGAGAAGTGATGACCATTTTTCTCAGCGAAGCATCTATTGCATACGTATTTCTGGTCTCTCATTTTACCGGTGATTCCTGGGTAGCTTTCCATACAGATAGAGCAAGTATTCATATTTGCAAAGGTATCTATTCTTTTACGGAAGGATTGTTGTGCTTGCTTAAAGGAAGGAAGTGTCAATGGTATTTTGGGTGTGGTAGAAGGCCAGGGAGTATATGCATAAATGTTGGTGGCTGAAGTGGAAGTGGAGGTGTAACATGGGGAAGAATGTGTATGGGAACTACAACTGCTGGGCAAATCATTTATGCACTGCAGATTGGGGCAAGGTGGGCTGGAAAAGGAGGTGGAAGCAGAAATACTTGGCGGGGTTGCTTGAATCTGTGGTTGTTGCGGATGAAGCGAGGTTTGAGGTGTGCTCGCCAGCCTGCGAGTGTGGTATCTACGACGTTGCTGCTCAGTGATGTGTAGCCTGTTTTTCGCATAATACGCTCGTTTACGTTCCCTTGTTTGAGGAGGAGACATTTGAACATTACAAAATTGAATGTTGGAGTTTTCTGCAAGAAATTTGATGAGCAAAAAGTAATTAGTGTATAAGTAATTACAGAAACGTAAATATAGATGTTCATGTACGACAACGTGCAAACATTAAATTTTGGTCGAGAAGATAGTAACAAATGCAATTGTACACATGGGTAATGATAACAAACGATTGATTTTGGACAAGAGCAACATGAAATAATTTCTTTCATAACCATATAAGAGGGAGATATGACAAATATTGCAGAGGAATAAAAACTTAGTGGATGACTGTAGTTGATTTATGAAAATACTATTTGTTTTTTTGTATTGTTGGAATACATATAGTAAGGAAGTTACAATATTCTTTTTAAAAACCTGAACTTGGAAAAGGTACTATGGGAAAAAAGGAATGCAAAAAGAGCGTAGTTGTGGAGGGAGGATCTGTGCATTAACAAAATGTAGAACACCCATATGGTGGAATTCGTAGTATATGTCATGTTGTCTTTGACTTAAGAATAACACATTTTAATTGGGTTGTTCCATTGTATGTTTGCTTTTTAAGAGAAAGAGTGAAGAGGAAAGCATGTCCAATGACATGATCAAAAATCTCCTGTGTGGCATCATTATCAATGCAAAGAAATTGCAAGTCTGCGGCTGAAATTCCCATTATCATTTTTGCAGTGTCATCAAAAGCAGTAACCCCTTTCAGCTCCCCTGTAGCATCTTTCAAATCCATACGCAGAGCGTACTTGTAATTACAGTTTTGAACATGAATATTGCATTTTTTGCAAAACCATTTACCACCAATTTGTTCCTGAACCTTTTTTCTACATTGTTTGTCATTGACTGTTCTTGGGCAAGCCATGTAGAAGAAATTATCCATGTTGATGTTCGATACTTCAGCTTCAACAGTTACCCACTCATTCGTTTCGAGATTTCCCATCTCTAAAATTTGTAACAAAGTAGCATTGGCAACCATAGATTGTGGAGGCCCATCTTTGCTGGTGACAGATGGGCACGGAACATGTGAATTTGGCGATGATATCCAATCGCGGAGAGCTTGTGTTTCGGAAATCGGAGGGTTGACGTAGCATTTTGAAGCGGAAATGGTGTCAACAATTGTGCCATTGAAATTTGAAACACGGCCATATTTTATTGCCAAGATTGGAAAATCTGGAACTGAGAGTATCTCTGACAACTCTTCGCAAAGATCGTGTAAATGTTGGCCCCATAAGGTTACGGAGATACTGAAGCCGAACATATCTCGCATTAATAGTGTTCTCCTTATAGCCTCAGAATTGTCTCTGCGACGAATGGTCGAGCAAGGAGAAATGGCCATCACAACACCAATTAAGTCCACCATTGAGCGTGCAGGCATGGATGGTATATCTTTTATTTCTTTGAAGTGGAAGTGATGGAGGGGAACATCGTTTTGTAGTTCAATTGCAGGAGTGACAGTAGACGAGGGAAGCAAGAAAATTTCTAATTCGTTATTTAAATGGTTGTAAGAACGATTTGCTTTACCCACTCTGCCATTAGATATACTGTATAGTCCTGCATTTTCTATTTGTGCATAGAATTTTTTTGCAACATCATTGAAAGAAGTGATTCTTATTTCTGCGCCTTTTTTGTCCACAAAATCAAAGGCGAAGATGACGCCACTGCCCTTTGTATTTCGGTACTCTCTGAGAGTTGTTTTAGCAAGAGCCCTGCCTTCTATAGTCCATATCCTTGACGTTAAAGTCAAACCAGAAATGTCTGTGCAATTGTTTTCACTGTTTGCAGTAGTGTATCTATCGCAGGGGGGTGTGTTTGGAGACAGCTGAGTGTGTGTGGGGGGCGTTGACTCGCATACTGTTTCTTTCCCTCATAAAATATGTTCAGGGACGGGAACAGGTGTTCCTTGCCTTGGCCAGGTGGAGACAATATTGTCCATGTCAGTAATAAGAACCGTCCTATAACACAAGGAAAGAATAGTCAACATTACAAAATCAGAAAATAAGACTTTACAAAACTCAAACAATGACGTAGATGCAACTTACAGATCTTTATTATAATTTCTGCAGACATATTTTCGGAGCAGCACAATGGACCCTTCCTGCAATATTTTGTCGAGTACATGGCCTGCAAACTTAGAGGGAAGTAGGGCAGGTTGAATATGATTTCCGTCTGACAGGTCCACTCGGTGTTGAATTGCAGAGTTGAACGATGAACGCAATGGTGACAAGTTCAGTAGTTGTAGTGTCAAGCCGTTATGGGGGGATTCTTTAATGATACTCAGCACACCTCCTTCAGTCAAGTTTATCTCCATTATGTGTAAGACTATTTAGCTTTTCGGAAATGTTGCAATCCTGTTCGAAAATTTGTTGATTTATTCTTAGTCCCTTTTTTTTATGTTGTCATATGGCTTTTTAGTTTATTTGTCTAGAGTATTTAATTTTAATCAATGGGCATATTAGTATTATTCTGTACATATTTTTTACTTTTATCTTCACTATAGTTATGTAATGGACATTAATGGAATACATATGGAAAAGAAAAGAGAAGTTCTATTTTGTTAAATGCAAGTTTGAGCTTTCCTAGCAATTTGAAATATGGGGGCTCATTGTAATTCAGCGACAGAATGGGATGAAAACATAAACTACCTTTAATGACCTTAGAAGATGGTGTGACGTTTCATAACCTCAGAAAGTTACCTTTTTGCGAAGCGCAAGCGATTTGAGAATAAATGCAGGAGCGTTTGGCTCAATCAAAGATGTATTATGCAAGCACTGCAACCAACAAATGCAATTAACATAAGTCGTTAATGTTGTTTCTTCAGGCTTTGCAAAGTTTGAGTTACATTATATGTATTGAGGCAGGGAACAATGTGGACGATATAGCGCACAGGTCGATGTAGTTATAAATGCTCAAAAAATTTAAATCACCTCAATCTAGGACAATGCCGCAATAGATCCACTTCAATTACTTTTGTAGCAGCTGCTGTCGTCAATGAAACAGTGTACGCAACAATTGTTTCTGCGAGCAAAACTTGCTAAATATTAGACGAGTTATTTGTGCCTTGAACTTTAAAAATGCAGAAATAAAACTTTCAGGATTCCTTTTTTAAATTAAAACAGAATTAGCTATACGTATACAAATCCAGCATGGCACAAGGAAAAAACATGCATCGCAAGCAAGAAGTCGAGGTTTTGCAATAAACTTTAACTTGTAAGTACGTTATTGAATTGCGGGCGAATTCTAAAAATAAGATAATGAATATAACAGTAAGAATAAAAGAATAAATTATAATAACAAAGGGATAGTAAGTTGTCTTTGGTTTCTAATGAGGATAGTAAGTTGGCTATAAAACATTCAGGTAAGTAAAATCCTTTAATGCATTTGTTGGAATAGATTTGTTATGCCAGAAAATTATACTAAACTTTTAATTGTTAGAATAACATTTTCACTAAAAAATGTGTGTGCAACGATTTTCAATTTGAATGCAGGCCATGCTCAAAAGAAAGACCAGATACATGCCATATATAAATTTTAACTACCATACCTTGTTTTTGGAAACCAACCCATATACACCGGCAGTATAATATAACCAAAATGGAATTTACCTAGTAGTATAAGACATGGAATCTCAGAGAACATAAAGAATAGAGTACGAATTGAAAAATTGAATTGATGGTATGATTTAGAACGCAAATACTGATAGCAATAGCATCCAAAGGGTTTTAAAGAAGTCATGCTCAAACCTTACACAAAATGGAGTTGATATTTTTGTACAACTAATGCTATAGCATAAACACAGTAGTGCTTCCAATTCAAAATTTATATTTCATATTTGGATTCAAACCCCAATCAAATAATACCACTGCTGGTTTTAACAGTATTTTACAAATAATAAAAAAATTACTGACTTAAGAATTTAAAATCCAAATTTATGTCAACGGTCCCCATCATGAAACATAAAACTTCACCTCCGATAGTACATATTTTCCATATTGTTAGTACCCCCACCTAGTGCTTTTTTAACAAAAGAATTAAGCTGTGATGGATTCTTAAGGTCGTTATGGTCAAAGAAACATCCATGCAGAGTAGCTGATGATGATTCATGTTATTAAGTGCAATTTATTTACAAGTTCCCCAATTAAATTAATCAAGTAAGATTGTCACTCAATGCAAGGTATGCGGCATTTCAAAATGCATTTTATGTCAAGAGTACATTTCACAATGAAGATTTCATTTATAAATGGCATCAAATGTAACTAAGCCATTTCTAACGACATTAACTGTAGTGAAACACAATCATTTCTACTATTTAAAGTAAGTTAGTTGATATTGATAGAATTCCACAATAGTAGTTGAGATAAATAACATAGTCACAGGATCATAAATATTAACGTCTGGGAGCAAGATCATAAAATAACAAAGATAATATTAGTACCAAATTGTACTGTGCATAATTGCAATAAAACTGTGAATCGAAAGTGTTACAATATGTCTTAGTATCTTGGATATTCAAAACAAAGAACCTTGTATCCTTATAGTTATAAAGATAAGTATATGAGACCTAGTTGTAAATAAAACAAGAAAGCAATTAAACAATAAAGAATACTTTAAAAATTTCTTCAAGTTCAGCTTACACACGGTTTGGAATTTAAAAAAGGACAAACATATCTCAGAAAGCTAGAGACAATGCCCCCATAAATACCCCGAATCAGATTCCCATGCAAATTATAGTTATGTACAAATTCCAGGACTGGTTATTTGGAATGTCAACTTCAATTAAGTTGCATACACCTCTATGTATGTTGGGAATCTTTGTTGACCTACAACCTTCAATAATAGACACGAATTACTTAATAAGTTTTATTTTTATTTTGTTGCTTAGAATTTTATTTTCATTACTCAAAGCCTGGAAATAAATCAAGCTATTCCTAATAAATCTAGTACTTGTTCCAATAAAACATTATACTGATAGTTATCATATACTTGGCTCAGAAGCTAGACATTGTACCCCCATAAATACCCTGCATCAAACCCTTGAGAAAATTTAATGTACAATGACCAGGAATGATTATTAATTTATATGGAACTTGGCTTCAATTAAGTTGTGTACACCTTTATGTATGTTGGGAATCTTCTCTAACCTGCAACATTTAACATCAGTCACAAATTGCTTAGAGCGTTTATTTTGCTGCTTAGAATTTTGATTTTATTACTTGCGAGTCTGGAAAGAAATCAGGCACTTCCTGATAAATATCGTGTTTGTCTCAATACAACATTATCTTGGTAGTTATCATATAACTGCAAATTGTGCTAAAGAGTACAGAAACAATGAACAAAGGGGGCAATGAAACTCAAACATCCTACACCATGGGGTAACGCCACTTTCTTTGAGGACAGTCCTTCCATAAGCTGTATAATCTCTTGCTAGTTACCTTATTTTAAAATATAAAATCATACTCCGAAACAATTTTCCTCCAACCGAAGGGGAATCACTTCAACTTTCAAGAAGGAAGTGTGAATTGATATAATTATCAGCATAATTTCCCACAGTGGCTCATAACATTGAATTTCTCAAGGCACATTGAATGTGCATACAAATTTATCGAGAGCTCTTAAGAATATATATCTACAGATATATTACCATTGACTATATCCAAAACATTGAGAGGCCTTGCCAAATTTTACTAAATTCGTAAAGATTCTCGCAAATGCCCAGCCCAGCTATGTGTATCTATTAGAATTTCTGGGTTAAATGTGTGAATGATTATATTAACCACCTTTTCATGTCAAACTTCTTAAACACATACGATTTCTTGCTAAAGAATGAAGAACTAATATTGTATCCTTATTTGAGAACTGGATCTAAATTATGTATAATATTTCCATCAAGATCCTCCACCTATAAAGCTTTATAACTGATTTGTATGTTTGGAAGAGCCTGTTTGTCAGGGTTTGAGCCAAAAATTATTAAGAGTTGCATTCAGTCATGTAATAAAATAAATTACAGGCCAAATCTTATTTATTTTGCTAAGATTATTGCAATAAATGCATTTTAGTCTGTATTTTGCTTCTACAGAGTTCTACAGTAAATTTAAATCTTTGAAAGGGCTCATCCATCGGGTTTTTACCCAAACAATTGTAAAGATAAAACCTACAAATTCTACTGTCCATCACAGGCAATGGATTAATATTCCATGACAAATCCTACTATCTTCACATTAGTTCTTGGAATTGAATACCTGTGTATACATTTTGAACAAACCTATCCAGTAAAATATTTGCACCATATGGAGTGGTGGCAGTGCAGATCCGCTCCAGCTATATGGAATGCATCTGCACTATTCCAAATGTGCAGATAAGTAAAATTTTAGCCTAGCTTTTCCATCTTTAGCATTTAGATGTTTAAGCCTACAATTTCCTATCGCCAAACACTTCCATACCAAATCTTACTAAAAAACATGAAGTTTCTCAGAATTGAAGAGCCATATAGATTATTTTCCTCTAACTTTCCTGTATAGAATACTATAATGAATTCATGTGTTTACAAGGACTTGTTCATCAGGATTTAAGTAGAATTTCAGAAATATTTCCATTCAAAATGTAATAACCTAACGCAGAAGGGAGCTTTAACTTAACTATCAGCGAGCGACTAAGTTGTCCATGGCTGTAGGGGTTTTGAACAGAAATTACTAAGTTTTATAAAGTGTTAACAACTTTAGGCTTCCACACTCCATACTGTTTATTAAAAGGCTTCTGGAAAAAAACTGTGTAAGAGAGAAAAGAGATGGACATTAGGGTCAGCTTCTTGACCCATCATTGGAATGGAATTTATAATTGACATCATAAAGCTTTCCATTTATAAAGTTTTAAATCAATTTCTAAGGTTCTTAAACATTAGGATTCAATCAGATAAGAACACCTAAAGGGGAAGGGGGCTTTAAACCAGGTAGGAGAGTCTACACTGTCCATGTCCACGGAAGATTTTGAATACAAATTATTTTAGCACCTTTAGGCTTCCAGAGTCCATAGTAATTTGAAAAAAGCTTCTACAAAATATTGTGAGAAAAAAGAAATGGACATTTCAGATTGCCTCCCTGACCCCTCATCACCAAATTTCTTTTTATGCTTAATAGCCCTGCATACTATTTCTCCCGTTATAATGAATAAATACAAGTTCAGAAGGTCTCCTTGGCAGAGTCCTCTGGGAAAAACCGAAGTTACCATCCTGAACAATAGAGAACAATGGGGAATGGATGCAATCACAATAAGAGTTTTCTCTTATGATTCCCAGTTGCACCCATCAAAAGCTTTCAAGATGCCTAGTTTCATGAAAATGCCCAATCTCTGCTGTGTGTATAGAGAGTGCACGATTTCTTACACAAATGATATCCTTAATTTGCTTACGAGGAACAAAGGCTGACTGAGGGGCACATAAGCTTCCAGGGGAGAGATTTTATCCTTGAGGCTATGTCTTTGGAGAGAATTGTCGTTTCGTAATCAATATTGCACAGGGGTAGGGACCTATATTGATCAAGATGTTCAGCATTAGATTATTTTTTGGAATGAGAACCAATTTTGTAGCATTGACATTCCTAAGCATTTTGTGGTTATTTCTGGATGCTCAGAGATGGACTTCAGGATTACGTGTGTATACAATCGGTAGTGGTTTTTTCTAATATATGTCAAGCCGTTGTAGTAAAGATGGACTTTGGGATCACCTCTGGAGTTATTACGAGAGGTTTCGGGCTGCAACTTCTCAACCCATCATCAATCGTGACTATAAAATGAAGCTTATCAAGTTTCCAAAATAGGAAACTTCTAGTTAGAAAGAATTATTTTGATTGCTTTTATGCAGGTTGGTTAATGTATCAACTGGTTGTAAAATATTACATTACTTTGTTAAAGTTATATGTTTGAAATCTACTACTAATCCATGTGAGAGTTCACTCAGGGATAGACTATATCTTATCTCATCCATTGGAGTTGTTTAGTTTAATTTATCTTCAGGTATTTTTCAGATTATATCTCTTGAGGGCTCAAAATATACTCTAGGTTAGCACATTTGGCTGTTGATATAGCTGATGTGGTGCTTACACAGTTATTATCTGAATCTGTAATAACTAATAAACAAATTAAACGGTCCTCAAATTTTATTTGATCATTTATCTGAATTATTTTTGTTTCCTAGCTTTGAGTGGGCAGACATTGCTATTTATAAAATTAAAATATATTATTGATTAGCAGAAAATTCTGATTCATTGTTTATTAAACCTTGTGAATAATCTGCAAAGACTTAGATTAGGGCTGAGACTGTTTCCTTTGAAACATGCAGGCATCAACAAGAGGAGATGATATGTCTCTCTTTTATGTTTTCTGCAATCCTGAGTGTCGTCATCGATGGAAGGATCGAACAATAATATGCTCTGATCGAAATGCTAAGTCCAATTCCTCAACATCCAAGCTTTCGAGTATAAATTTTGTACATTTCAACAACAGGATGTGAGGTCTACATGAAATGTAAACATATCGGAATGTACATATCATTGTAAAGTGTGTGCTAACCCTGTCTATAAAATGGTGGTTGAAAAGAAGGCAATGGGTGGTATTTTTTGACAGAGGATGTGAATGCTATATCAATTTGAAGTTAATTTCTTGTTGATGTCTATAGAATATAACTTCTTTTTTTGGTTTTCCAGAGGCTGCCCAATGCTCTTGTTGAATTATATATATATTTCAAAAATTCTTTAGAATGTAAAATTTATTTCCTTTCCTAATACCCATGACAGTGTAAATTTTGTAACTTTGGTAAGTGCTTCTCATTATTCCTAGCTTAACTTTTTCAATTATATCATCACAACTAAACTTATCTATTATATATGAATGGGAATAGAAATGTAAAAAGCAATATATTTATGCTGGAAAACTTCACTTAAAATTTGAAATATTTTATAGGTAAGCAGATTATGAAGAAATGCATATAGCACAATGTTTGCATTGTGTATTTCCAGCTTGCCAAAAAACTAACCAACAACAATTAGAGTATGATATTTATATAAAGTAATTATGAAGCAAAAAAATAGCATTTACAACGCAAAACATAAGCTTTAATTACAGCATGATATATATATCAAGTATTTTCAAAGTCAAAAAGGAATGTGCCCAATGCGTAACATCATTTTTTTTTCTGAAAAGCTTTCTAAGCTGCACATAGGGGATTTTCTTGGCATGGTCATCTTTTTTAAATGTTGTTTTCTCCTTCTTAACAAAGACACCCATCTTCTTCAATTTGTAGGGGGGCTCATACTTCTCTGCATCAGTAGCTGTGTCGTACGCCAGCCCAAAGCCTTTCGATAATGAATCCACCGTCCGAAATTTTGAAAGATAGATGACAGATTCCACCGGTAAGTGAAGGCGTGCCTTCACAATTTCTGCAATCTGTGGTTTTTCAGGGCGCAATTGTTTAGGATGGAACACATTTACTACAAACTAAGTTCTTTTAAATTCTTCATGCCTTCGTAGTTGTGGTGTTGTGACAGTAATACCAATAGGGGGGATGCAAATTTGACTTAATGTTTTCATTAGTGCAATCTAAGAGGAAACAAGAAAACGTTAGGTACCGTAATGGCAAGCAAAGGAGGTTAAAAATACTGAAGACAGGAAGCTTAAATAGCCCTACCAAAGCGCAGTCTAACGCCCTACATGGGGCGTATTGAAGTGGCCTCCCAGAGAAATAGAATCTCTCAGCACACTCCAATTCCTGACTTTGGCAGGGCACATGCCCCTACATGTCCATCTAGATTTAACAAAACCACAAGGCATGGCACTGTATATAATCTTTACAAAATTCATACTATTATTCTTGACAGAATAAAAAGAATTCAAGCAAAAACAATATAGAACATACTTTTTCCAGCAAGTATAAAATTTGAAAACATTATTCCAAGGATTTTTAAAAAATAGAAATATCTAAAAAATAATTAACCTAAACAATTTGAAAAGAGAAAAAAATTCTGTTTTCTGTATTTGGTCTAGGATACACTCTTTCTTTCACAAAGTAAAATTTATCTATACTTCAAGCGAATACAAATACAAATGTCAGTCATTGTAGTAAATACTTATCTAAACTTAAAAAACTCACAAGCCAAAATAAAAAAAACATCGTACATTTACACAGACAAAGAATAAACACAAAATAAACATATTTAACAGATGCAACCTTAAAAATTCACAGTTTTGAAAAGAATTTATGTCATCTGTTTTCAAAAAAACTTTTAAACAAAGTGTATTCACACGTATTATACCGCCTGACCTGAAGATGTAGTAAATACTTATCTAAACTTAAAAAACTCACAAGCCAAAAACATCGTACATTTACAAAGACAAAGAATAAACACAAAATAAACATATTTAACAGCTGTAGCCTTAAAAATTCACAGTTTTGAAAAGAATTTATGTCATCCGTTTTCAAAAAAACTTTTAAAAAAGTGTATTCACACGCATTATACCACCTGACCTGAAGAGATAACAAGAATCCGCAACCTCTTTAAACCCTAAATAGCTGCAATTATTGTAGGTATTGTTGAAATTTGTTGATTTTTTTTAATTTATATAATGTGGTTTGAATTCCTCTGGTTTCGCAGGGGACTCTGGAGTTTCCTTCGGCCCCCTGAGCAGGGATTGCCGCACTGTAAACACCCACTGTAAACACCCACTAAACCCTCCACCTCGATATGTCAAAATGAAAATCTCTTTAGTACTATTTCCATTCTGACTGGGAAGCAGCAAACAACCTTTCCCTCAATGATGTTGTTCAAAGGCCAATTTTACTTCTTAATCAAATTTTTAATTTTCTTATTCTGATTTTTTGATTGAGCTTTTTCTTAGACAAGGACTTCCTAACCATCAGGTACACTGTTATCAGTTCATTCCTCGCATAGTACTGCATCCTCACAGAGTCAAGAAGATAGTGAATTTCAAAATTAGGACAACTCAAAAATAAAATAAAAAGACAATGTTATAGAAACAACAAATACATCCTGTGGCAATACAAGTACCATATGAAGTTTCAAGTTTGTCAGTTCTTTTTGTAATTTTAGTTATATGCTGGCAAATTGGCTAGGTTCTACTTGGAGTGGAGGAAGGCCTACCGAAGGCCAACCCTTTAGCTTCATCCTTGGCTAGATAATCGCTTGAAGAATTTAAGGACTGCTTAAAAAGCATGCTATCCAAGGCTAAATAAATATGATATGCATGGATTATGTTGGGCTGTGATCTAGTGGTAAGTTAGAGCATTTGTTGCTGATGACCCGGGTTCAAAACCTGGAAGGCTCAAGCTCCACAGAATAATGCAATGATTTCAGCACAATTGGAAAAATGAAGTTCAATACCCTCTCTAAGGTAACAAATAAAAGACGTTTGTCAAAAAAAAATGAATGAGGTATGCAGGAAGTTGGTTAGGCTCTAGTCTAGCAGTGAGTTATAGCAACTTACCATTACAGCTGCCCAGGTTCAACAGTTGGTGTTCTCATACTCGTCAGTGCTCGCGATAGTGTGGTGATTAAGGTGCAATTAGTAAACTGGAGCTTGGTACCATCTCCAAGGAAATGCATATTAGGTGTTGACATATAAAGGGGAAAAACACAAGACGGTATCCATGGAGTTGGTCAATTTCTCCAACAGATGTCACAGATTCACTAAAATTTAGGTACACTAATTGCAGTGATGGATTAAGTCCAAAATCACAAAGGTGGAGTAATTTAGCTGCAATTTGTAAATTTTAGTTATATACCCAATTCAAGGTAATACATAAGATGAGTTTTCTGAAATGAGAAGTGGTAACCATTGCGAATAATTCAACAAGTCCTATCAAGCACACCAAAAACATGGATTCAAATTTCATATGGTGGGCCAATTTTCATGATAAAATCAGAACACCCAAAGTGCTAAAACTATCAAGAGATCACAACTTGAAGAAGAATTCAGTCCACCCACCGAATTCCATTGCTTACTTTGGGATTTTTTATACAGATAATGATTTCCTACCATCCATAAATCTTTGTTGTTCAGATTGAAATTACAGATAAGGAAAAAGAAACAGATCATGAAATTGTTAGCCTAGTGTCTGTATTTCATAAGGTACAGTTGTATACACCTTTACACTTCGTAAACCTAGGTTAAGCCCTTAAAGTTATGGTTCAATAGATTGAAAATGGAATGAATAAATCATATAATGTAACAAATCAAAAAAAGTCACTACAAATATGAGCATAGCTCTCCATCCGTAAGCCTGACCCTAGCTCTCCTTGATAGTAACTACAAATGAAATGTCATCTTCTAATAAAAAGAAGAGACAAACAAAAAAATTCAGGGCAGAGCTCTATTCTAGCTTCCTCTGATTAGTAAGGAGGAGATGTTTCCTAAAATTAAGTGCCAACTGATTGCTTAGTCTAGCTTTGTAGACATTAAGAATTAGCCCCTACATTTTGACAAAACAGACACGGCACTATCATTGCTCTGTAAAACTCATAAATTTCTTGGCACGCAGGAGAATGTTTAGAACCTTTCCCTTTATCCTCCTCAGTATGAAGAAAATGTGATTCCGGTCTTGGAATCACCTATTCTAGTTCAGAATTGGAGGTTATAGTAAGATGCATGCACAACATGTTGAGCCCAGGAGAGGGTAAGGTCCTGCTGTATATAATCCTGGAAAACAGTTTCAATCAAGGTCTACTAAGACTTTTCTCAAGGTATCTTATATACCGATGATAATTCATCTAGTTGTTTTCCTAAATTTAATACACACGTCAACCAAGTAAATATTCTTAATTAATATTTAGGATATATTCTCAGCAAGTCTAATAGTTTACAAAAAAAAAACAGATGTCTACAATTTAGCAAGATTGTAACAATTACCTGAAAATCATTTGTGGCTATCTTTAGTACTTTCATATGATCCAAATCTTGGTCTGTATGGCTGACTGTTTCAAGGTCTTTTGTTTTCTTGGGCCTTTTCGTCAAGCTTCCTACCTCTTTCACTTGTAGATACAGTTCATGCTCAATGTCCTTTTTCTCCTCCTGTAACTGACCAGCCTGTTGTTTGTGTGGTTATGGTTCCATGTTAAGTTGATTTTTTTCTGAATCCAAATGGATATTTTCATCGAGTATAACTTCTAATCTAGGTCTGACATCAAAGATTTCTTCTATAGCTTTAAGGTATTAATCATCAGGTGTTTGCATGCAGACAACAGGGTACTACTCTGCTACAATCTATAATACACTTATTCGTATCAAAGAACAGTCTTAACAGTCACTAAAATTTAGGTACACTAATTGCAGTGATGGATTAAGTCCAAAATCACAAAGGTGGAGTAATTTAGCTGCAATTTGTAAATTTTAGTTATATACCCAATTCAAGGTAATACATAAGATGAGTTTTTGAAATGAGAAGTGGTAACCATTACGAATAATTCAACAAGTCCTATCAAGCACACCAAAAACATGGATTCAAATTTCATATGGTGGGCCAATTTTCATGATAAAATCAGAATACCCAAAGTGCTAAAACTATCAAGAGATCACAACTTGAAGAAGAATTCAGTCCACCCACCGAATTCCATTGCTTACTTTGGGATTTTTTATACAGATCATGCTTTCCTATCATCCATAAATCTTTGTTGTTCAGATTGAAATTACAGATAAGGAAAAAGAAACAGATCATGAAATTGTTAGCCTAGTGTCTGTATTTCAAAAGGTACAGTTGTATACACCTTTACACTTCGTAAACCTAGGTTAAGCCCTTAAAGTTATGGTTCAACAGATTGAAAATGGAATGAATAAATCATATAATGTAACAAATCAAAAAAAGTCACTACAAATATGAGCATAGCTCTCCATCCGTAAGCTTGACCCTAGCTCTCCTTGATAGTAACTACAAATGAAATGTCATATTCTAATAAAAAGAAGAGACAAACAAAAAACTTCAGGGCAGAGCTCTATTCTAGCTTCCTCTGATTAGTAAGGAGGAGATGTTTCCTAAAATTAAGTGCCAACTGATTGATTAGTCTAGCTTTGTAGACATTAAGAATTAGCCCCTACATTTTGACAAAACAGACACGACACTATCACTGCTCTGTAAAACTCATAAATTTCTTGGAACGCAGGAGAATGTTTAGAACCTTTCCCTTTATCCTCCTCAGTATGAAGAAAATGTGATTCCGGTCTTGGAATCACCTATTCTAGTTCAGAATTGGAGGTTATAGTAAGATGCATGCACAACATGCTCGTTTCTTGGAACGACGTTCCTTCTTGCCAACACATGGGGCTGGTAATGGGACTCTGATCTTGGATCCTTCTTCCTCTTCTAATATTTTATGCTGTTGAGCCCAGGAGAGGGTAAGGTCCTGCTGTATATAATCCTGGAAAACAGTTTCAATCAAGGTCTACTAAGACTTTTCTCAAGGTATCTTATATACCGATGATAATTCATCTAGTTGTTTTCCTAAATTTAATACACATGTCAACCAAGTAAATATTCTTAATTAATATTTAGGATATATTCTCAGCAAGTCTAATAGTTTACAAAAAAAAATAGATGTCTACATAGCAAGATTGTAACAATTACCTGAAAATCGTTTGTGGCTATCTTTAGTACTTTCATATGATCCAAATCTTGGTCTGTATGGCTGACTGTTTCAAGGTCTTTTGTTTTCTTGGGCCTTTTCGTCAAGCTTCCTACCTCTTTCACTTGTAGATACAGTTCATGCTCAATGTCCTTTTTCTCCTCCTGTAATTGACCAGCCTGTTGTTTGTGTGGATATGGTTCCATGTTAAGTTGATTTTTTTCTGAATCCAAATGGACATTTTCATCAAGTATAACTTCTAATCTAGGTCTGACATCAAAGATTTCTTCTATAGCTTTAAGGTATTAATCATCAGGTGTTTGCATGTAGACAACATGGTACTACTCTGCTAAAATCTATAATACACTTATTCGTATCAAAGAACAGTCTTAACAGTCACTAAAATTTATGTACACTAATTGCAGTGATGGATTAAGTCCAAAATCACAAAGGTGGAGTAATTTAGCTACAATTTGTAAATTTTAGTTATATACCCAATTCAAGGTAATACATAAGATGAGTTTTTGAAATGAGAAGTGGTAACCATTGAGAATAATTCAACAAGTCCTATCAAGCACACCAAAAACATGGATTCAAATTTCATATGGTGGGCCAATTTTCATGATAAAATCAGAATACCCAAAGTGCTAAAACTATCAAGAGATCACAACTTGAAGAAGAATTCAGTCCACCCACCAAATTCCATTGCTTACTTTGGGATTTTTTATACAGATCATGCTTTCCTATCATCCATAAATCTTTGTTGTTCAGATTGAAATTACAGATAAGGAAAAAGAAACAGATCATGAAATTGTTAGCCTAGTGTCTGTATTTCAAAAGGTACAATTGTATACACCTTTACACTTCGTAAACCTAGGTTAAGCCCTTAAAGTTATGGTTCAACAGATTGAAAATGGAATGAATAAATCATATAATGTAACAAATAAAAAAAAGTCACTACAAATCTGAGCATAGCTCTCCATCCATAAGCTTGACCCTAGCTCTCCTTGATAGTAACTACAAAGAAATAATTTTAAGAAGTATACTAAACTTGTATTACAATCCAAAGCTTTCGTATGCCAGAGAAGAAGTTAGCAGAACCTAAGAGGAATGTCCAAAACAATAGAATGTCAATGGCCATTAAAGTTGAATGCTAACTATAGATTAGATGCTAAAACTATTCCATTCAGAACCGAATTTCACTTTCTAAAGACAATTTTTATTACCTGGAACATCAAACCGACATAAACAATTTTTTGACTCGTGTGCAAGGGAGCTCAAACTTGAAGATACAGCCGAAGCAATAAAACGCTTAAGGTAAAATTTACTTGAAAGTTATTTAGATAACAAACAAGCATGCAGACAACAGGGTACTACTCTGCTAAAATCTATAATACACTTATTCGTATCAAAGAACAGTCTTAACAGAGTTTAAGTCCAAAATCACAAAGGTGGAGTAATTTAGCTGCAATTTGTAAATTTTAGGTAAATACCCAATTCAACCGAATTCCATTGCTTACTTTGGGATTTTTTATATAGATCATGCTTTCCTATCATCCATAAATCTTTGTTGTTCAGAACCCAATTTCCATTGCTTACTATTCCATTCAGAACCCAATTTCACTTTCTAAAGACAATTTTTATTACCTGGAACATCAAACTGACATAAACAATTTTTTGACTTGTGTGCAAGAGAGCTCAAACTTGAAGATATAGCCAAAGCAATAAAACGCTTAAGGTAAAATTTACTTGAAAGTTATTAAGATAACAAACAAGCATGCAGACAACAAGGTACTACTCTGCTAAAATCTATAATACACTTATTCGTATCAAAGAATAGTCTTAACAGAGTTTCAAAACAGAGTAAAAGGGTGTGATCAAAGAGATTTCATACCTTCGAATACCTTGCAGAGAATATGCCCCTCATGAAACCCACCTGCACAGCACACCATACATTGTTTAAGCAAGAACCCACCCATAAGAAAGACCTCGGAAGCAAGCTAAAAACGAAACACAGCTTTGACTGGTTGTTAGCGAAAAGATACAACTGAGACAACTTACCTGAACACTGCAGGATGAATCTAAACCAACATGAAAAGATACCCTCAGGAATGTAAACAGCAGGCAAAGCAAGTATTTATAGGCACCCAAACCTTCTCCACATGCAAAGGCCCTCTCATATTTCTACCACGCACAACATAATCCGCCCATTGCCAAAGAACAGGCGCTCATTCCAGAGCTATCCTGGCCCCAACTACGAAGTACCCCCTCTCGGCCCCAACTACGAAGTGTAATGATGAACAACCGGCAAAGTAGAGTAGGCATTAATGGCCCATGCAATCTTCCAACAACCCGCTTCCTCCACACGAACGAAATCCAGGGTTTCCTCCGCCGTTGGATTTCAATGACCCCGAAATAGAGCCGTCCGATGCCCTAAACCTGTCAGGGAAAACAGGTCGCAGCCCATAACAAGAACGCCTCACTGCGTAATAATCCATTATGGAATCTGTGTCCCACTATTTTGGGACCATATACTTACTAATTTCTTTTGGCGATTATGGAAAGAGTAACTGTCATTTTAAGTTCATGATATCGTCTAATTTTATATTATTAGAGGTTTTATTTTTCAGTGATTTAGATTAGTATGCCAAAAGTTAAGTTCTTCAATTTTGAGATTATTTTAAGTATCTAATAATTATTGTTATATGACTAAGAAAATAAACATTGGAATATTTAGATATATATGATTGTTTGTTGATTTGCAAGGAGGGTTGAGCGTAATTTTATTTTAGATGTGACGAGTTTGATAATAATGGGATAACACAAGCTCCTACTAAAATCTCATGTTGTATAGATTTTATAAAGGAATCAAGGTCAAATTAAGATATTGACTAAGAAGTAAATACTCAATGATGTGGTGATTTGTACCAAAAATAGAGAAAATTGGAGAATTTTTCTAGTACAAGGATCAGCATTTATAGAATCAATTTCACATTTTTTTTCATAAAAGACCATTTTCATAGCAAACAATTTTAATAAACTAATTATGCAGTCAGTTCTTTCTTTGTTGAAATTGTTTTCCAAGTCCTATAACCTATTTTCTATCACTTGTCACTAACCATAATTTATGTAATCCAATGTATCTTAATTGGATCATGTCCTGGAAAATTTGGCAGAATGGAAACTCCTTATTCCTTAGAAGCTAAGCCTAAGAACTTTGTGCACCTAACCCATGTAATCTTCAGATTCAATAAAACATTATTCTCATCCTACTATCTATATTAGATCCATATTTTTTACAATAAAAGTTGTCTCTAAATTGAACCTAATTCCAAACATAGATATAATAAATAGATTGAGAGTATTGTAGAGGAACAAAATTTTCAATTTAATTAGGATGTAACTAGTATATGTTATTTTATCTATACAAAATAGTGAAGAAATATAATCATAACATACCAAATACAAGTAAGTGAAGATTTACAAGGTATGATTGTAAAACTAATGGCAATATTACTAGAGAGGATGGGGAGTCTATTTTGTTTTTAAAAAATAGTAATGAAAGATCCTCATAATATTACAATTATAAGGTAAGAAAGGTTTGCAAAATATAATTATCACATTATTGGTGATGTTTATTGGGAGGGGGAATCCAATGATTATAACCAACCATTTACATATTTTCACTATCTAGTTACCCTCTAGTCTCTCATCTGCTATAATATTATTATAGTATTTTAAAAAAAGTATTTCTTGTTTATACAGAAGGTATTCTACTTGTCAACAATTTTATTGATGGAAACGTAGATTTAAGAGTGAGAAGCCCAAAGTAGTAAACTATATTCACCATTCCTCCTACTATAAAATATTTATAATGTTTGTGTTAAATGAGTCTCATGAGTATAATTATTGTACTAAAAAATATATCAAAACAATTATTATTGATAACTCATTAATTTCATAAGTATTTATGAAAGTCAGATAAATAATAATTAAAACCAAAGAAATAAAATTATTTTATAAAATTAGAACATACTTGTTTTATTATAGGTGATATAATGATTGAGAAAGATGTTATAAAATATTATATATATATATGTACTATACATACAAATTGGCTTATTAGGTAGGGTACTATTGCAATAAATTTTATATTAGTTAACTTTTTTTCAACTAATCATAAGCCATACTTTTCCTTCATATTACTATTTGTAATGTTTAGATGTAACTATCATGTTTTCTAAAAGAATGATTTTTCTATTTTTTTATGTGAACCTTATTTTAATTTTTTTTTCTTTTTTTTTTGGAAATTTGAGGTTATAAAAACATTATTTTGACAGTTATAAAGGTTTTCAAAATTACTTTGACCCACATCCAAATGAACTTAATGAGCTTAAATGACAAGCATGAGTCACCAATTTTTTAATTATGCAGATTTGACATTTTTCTCCCTCTAGGAAAACATAATAAACTTCAAATTGTATAGCTAAATTCCACATGACATTTGTTAGAAAAATATTATTTTGACAGCTATAAATATATACAAAATTATTTTGACCCACGTCCAAATGAATTTAATGAGTTTAAATGACAAGCATAAGTCGCCAATTTTTTTTAATGAAATAGTCTATATTACTTTATAAAATATTACAACCTATCCACAAAAAATATGAGTGGTAAAGGGCACACCCCACGATAAAACTAGATGACGGCTAGGAGATTAAAGTATCAAGCCTAAGGGGCAACAAAAAACATAGCAACAATGCCAGAAAACGAAAGGAAAAAAAAACTAGGCCGCTGCAACAAACATAGAGGCAGGGGGTAGTGGAGGCCCCTTATCCTCCAGGTTACTACCAAGAAGATCATTGCCATCTGGAAGGGGCGGCCAACCTGAAGAAACTTCTTCATCTTTGTCATCCTGCTGATTAGGATAAATGGAAAGAGCCAACCTGGGGAATTTTCTGGAATCCCACCCATCCCTCTGCACAGGAGGCGGGGAGTGGTGCTAGGAGCCCCAGCCACTATGCTGTGCAAAACGATGCGGGGACCCCCAACCACTGTGGTTGACAGGGCTACGCCAATGCTTGGGTTGCCACCTGGGAGAGTGATGATGATGAACACAGTCAACCAACCGACCATGGCCACGGCGTCCTCTTGAACGAACACTCCCAGGAAAACATAATAAAATTCAAACTATATAGCTAAATTCCACGTGACATTCAAGCATTAAAGTCATTTAATTAACAATGTAATTTTTAGCTTATAATATGTAAGAATTTTTTTAGTAATGTCAGAATATTTAATACGTAAATATGGGTTTGACATATAGACATGATTATAATATACTATAAAATAATTTGTTTCAATTTTAGTTGGGTTGAGGGGTGAAATACTTTCTTTTCCCCCTTATTGAGGTGTTTCAAATATTTAAAAATAAAAATGGCCTTAGGGTCGAATGTTGATGTTTATTGTTAGTAGAAACCATGATTGACATTTGTTTGTATGTGTTATTTTTCTATAAATTGTTCCTATAGTGTGGTAAGATGACTGATCCAACATTAGACATTTGAACATGTCTTACTTTGATGTTGAATTCTCATATCTCACTTTTCTACATTTAAAGAAATTCAATGATAAGAACTTTCATAAAATTCAATCTTAATTACTTTTGAAATGCAAATTTTTCCCTCGACAAAAATTGATAATTCTTGACCAAAATATATAATTGTGAAATATTGATACACTTTTACATTCCTTAATGTTATTTAAGTATGAAAAAATAAGCCTAAAAATATCTATCTTTGATTAATAACCTAAGATAAATTTTTTAATATGCGGCTACGAATAAACAAGATCAATTAAGCTTTAAAACATGATTAAAAACTAGCTCATGGAAATGTGGCACGATTCCATGGCTTTTCTTAACAATTCATACCTTACGGACACAATCTCATAAAATTAACCAAAACAGAAACAATTTTGGGTCTGGGTGGTCATTGGGGATAAAAGACAAAGATATGTGGAGCAAGCAAGAAGTTCCACTTGGTGACCATCTAATGAGCGAAGATAGGCATGTGGCTGAATTCTGCCAAACCTTTGGGAGATGGCTCCGAGCGAATGTAAAACCCCTGGAATCAACTAGATTCCAAAAATAATCTTGGGTCCGTAGCAAGACATAAGACAAGTCGACGGAAGTGCGGAGAGAGGTGGAAATTTTTTATTGGCTCACATATAGACAATTGTGACAAATTATTAATAAAGTGGTGGGATCGGTGGATAATTATTATTAGGTACCAACTATGAAGGATAACAAAAGGCTGACTGCGTGAAATGCGACAAGACTTGGAGCATTACTATTGTGTCAAGTTTCATATTAGACAGAGAACAATTAGAAAGTTTTTGACTTAACGAAGAACGTGGAATGATCTCATTGATTTATGCTTCGTAGTGCTTAGAAGGATATTAACAAAATATTGGCATTGTGAAGGTACATGGATCTTTTTGATTGGCTAAAGCTTTACAACCAGTAAAACTTTGACACAGGGAAGTTACATAGATCATTTGTATTGGCTTGAACTCCACAATCTTATATATTGCTTTGGTGCTGGGGTGGGCTTAGAACCACAAGATTAACCATATCTAAAAGAAATTTTTAGTTTTACGTCATAGAATACAAGAAATACAACAGAAACAACCAGGAAAGACAAAAATAAGATAATTCATCCTGAAAACACCATTAAATTGCAAGACTATACTTTAAATATGATTGATTACACACATAAATTATTGTTCTATATTAAAGTGTACAAGTTCTCTTTAAAAACAAACTTAAATATATAAAATTACACATTTCATTAACTTATTTATGCAATTCATGGTTTCTGATAACATAAACACATATTTTTCAAGATATACATAGTAACTATAAAGAATATATTCATTTCTTCATTTATAAGAGTAAAATGGAAGAATTAAGTTTGTTCTATTAGCTTTATAAAAATGTTTACATAAATTTTATAGATATTTGGAGAGATTTTACAGAGAGATAAATTATCTGAGATGGTAAGGAGGAAATCTAGTACAAAATTCTAATGCAGAGACATAGGAAATAGACACCAAACTATGGTCACACTATGAAAGGATTGTGTTATACACCTTGTGTATGCTCACCTTGCCCTGGCCAAGACCATCCAAGGTTGTACTCTGTACCCCTGGTTAGGACAACCGTTGGTTCCCCTCTCTCTTGCCCACTGCCTTCCTGTACCTAGTCAACTTTGGAATACACTTCCACAAACTCAATTTACAAAATATTTAAAAACTCTTTTGTCAATATGCTCTTTCTAAGAATGGACCAGTACAATTCAATTTAACCCTCTTAGAATAACTCACATGCCTTTTATAAGACTTCATTGGAAGTTATGAACCATCACAATGGTTTCAAACCCTTTCATAAATAAACTAAGCATCTTTAATCAATTGCTCAAATATTCATTACATCAATAGCTTATTATAGTATTTTTTCTTAAATCAAACTTGATTTTTAACAATCCATAAGTCTTTAATTATTTTTTAAAGCTTTGGAGATTAGTGACATAACATTTCTACCTCACTTGAATTAACTATTGTCCTTAGTAGTGCCAAATAAATTACGAAAATCATAGAACAAAACACAATTAATTAACTAAACAATTCAGGATATCAATCTTTCAAGAAATATTGTCTTTCCCATGTAGCACTTTCAAAATCACAGAAAGTCCATTTTACTTTAACCTCTTTAATTTCTCTATTTCTAAGATTCATAGTCATTTTTTCCAAAATCATTTGAGGTTCAATTTTTAATTCACATGTAGGCTCAATAATTGAATTTTTCCAATCAATAACATGATTAACATCATACACATATTTCTTTAAACAATCTTACATAAAACATATTATGAAATCTAGACAATTCAGGAGGTAAAGCAAGTCTATAAGCAAGATTTCTTATTCTTTCTAGAATTTCAAAAGGTCCACAATAGTGAGGAGCTAACCTAGCATATTTACCTAACTTCAAATAATTGTTCTTAGGTTTAACTTTAAGAAATACTTGATCACCTATTTCAAATTCTCTAATAGATTTTTTGAATTAACCCAATGTTTATACATGTCTTTGGCAACTTTCATGTTTTGTGTTAGAGGAGGTATTTACCTTAGCTTATGTTCACCTAGGTACTTTATTTACCTTTATTGTATTTATCCTCACCCACTTATGTGTGTGGATATTTCTTTTATCTTATTTAGATATTAGGAGATATTATCTAGTTTTTAGGTATAGTTCTTTCCTTGATCTATGGTATTGACTAGAATCCTTAATGTCTAGTTCTCTCCTAAATCTATGGGCTTGACTAGTTCTTTGATGACTAGTTATTTCCTTGATTTATGGCTTGATCTATGACCTTGACTGGTTCTTAGATTGTTATTCCTTTCCTATTTAAGCAAGGCCCATTCTCAATGTATTGCATTGAGTTCCATAATAATATATGATATTGTTTCTCATTTGTTTGCAAAGGTTTTATGTAAAGTTATTCTGGTGAATTGCTTTCATCTTATCGATCGTGGTGTTTGATTAGCATCTGTGTTCTTGGTTTGGTACGATTTGGTTATCATTCCTTTCATTTTGTTTTGTATTTATTTATAATTTCTTCCATCTATTTTAAATTATCATTTGCATACCAATATCTATGCTCAAGGTTTGATAATGAAAGAGAATTAGTACAATTCCTACCATAAACTACTTCAAAAGGTGTCATTTTGGTTATAGTGTGATAAATCTTATTGGAAGAAAACTCAATCAAAATGCAAATATTGTTCCCAATTCCTAGGTTTTTCACTTGTATACATTCTAAGAATATCCTTCAAGATTGTATTTATTCTTTCTATTTTTTCCATCTGACTCAGGATGATAAGTAGTAGTAAAGCTCAAACTAGTACACAATTCATCAAACAAAGATCTCAAGAAAGAAGAACTAAATCTAGGATCTCTATCAGTTACTAAATATTTAGGAAGACCATACAAATGAAAAATTTCCTTAGAAAGCATATGAGATATATAAGAAACATAGGTTTTAATTTTGGTTACTTGAAAAATGTGCCATTTTTTTAATCTATCAACCACAAAAATAATAACATCATGACCATTCTTGGTCTTAGGTAAAATTGTAACAAAATCCATAATAACTGACTCCCCATTCAGAATCAGGTACAAACAAAGGCTACAATTGACCATGTTTACTATAGAGTAAGTGCAACAATCTGGGCAGCCAAAAAGTAGACATAAATCTGAAAATAGGTGAAATGTGCACACATTTTGTAATAATGCATATATGTTTTATTCTATTTATTTTGGTAATTCTTGAAGCTAAAATGTGTACGCGTTATAACACATACGTGTTTTGAGTTATATGAAGTCTAGAAGGGGGAAGGGGGCATATTTACTAAAAAAAATGTTAAGCATAAGAAATAATAAAATTATAAAGAAATAATAAAATTTAGTAAATATAAGAAATTAGGGTCACTCTGCACCTGATGGAAGTGGTCCTGTAGCTCTAAAAGTTATAATCTCAAAGATAGTTTTTCAAAATCTAATATAGTCAGTACTTATTCATTTTCAGGATTTCAGCAAGGACCTAAAACTTTCAAGGCATATATATTATAGTCGGTCTTTGTTTTGTGAAAACATATAGTCATTTTCTAGGGTTTTTGACCTTTTGGATTGGATTTTTTCCCTACCATTGCTTGAATTGGTCCAATTTTTAAATTTTTTCCATAATTCACTTTATTGACCATGAATCAACTTTATGACATGTGTCTACTTCTTACTAAAATGATATCCTCACTTTGTAGATATAGGATTGCTACCTGAATGGGATTCTTTTCCTATGGCCAAAATGAGGTGATTGTAGGTGTGATCACACTACTAGGTGTTGAATTATTTTCTTACGAATAATACCAAGTGAGTTACATCAAGTGAACTCAGATGATTTATCATTCTTAGAAATAGGGTGCTCCATATAACGATCATCCCCTCACTTTTCCTGGCTCTAAAATTATCCTTCCATGGAATAAAATTCATGATTCTTAGACATGTTTTTTCTCATATGTCTCTTGTGGAGATAGAAAAATTCTTAATACTTCAAACATGATGGTCCTGGATTCCTCCATGGCATGACTAGCTCATTTTAGCATTTTCTTTGAAGATATTTGGGTACAATGACAAAGTCAGGATATGATGATCATCAAGTCACTCCTTGAGATCCACATTTCACCTTTGAAAATTATGGCTCCCTTACAATTCAATTTTTTGACCAAGATGACACTTGGGTGCAAACATTCTTATGGTCTATGGAAACCTTTTTTCTCAAGTTTCTCCTCATGGAAATGTGTTTCCTGCTCCAGATATGGGATGAATCCTTGAATAAAATTTGAGGATGAGTTACATGTTCTTAACCTCCCATACTTCACTAAACACTTAATATCACATTTTATGATCAATGAAACTATTAAAAAAATATAATTCTGATGCAACTCAAAATTTAGGTCCTATTTCATTTTGAACTGAGAGAGGCAGCTGCAGAGTTTTGAAGTACGTAAATACATATTTAATCCTTGAATCAATGTTTATTATTAGACCTTATATAGTATTCTAATATCCTTGAAATTCATATTTATTTCATCCTAAATCTTTTTATAACTCTTGGAATAATCCAGAGAAGTCATCTTTCATCATTTTATCTTTCATTCCTTGCACCTGAAAACCCGGTCTTAAACAAATTGCTCCTGAATGATATTTTATTTCATAAAATTTCCTAAATTTACTTATAAATCTTCAATTCTCTTTGAAATCACCCTCAAATTCTTTATATTTTGTCTAAAAACTTCAAAGGGTGTTTAATTAGCTACAAAATGGCCAAAAATGGCCTTTTAAGGCCTTCAGAGGAAGTAGTCTCTCATCAAACTAAATGATTTGATCAATAAAATTATAGAAACTATTCCCTACACACTTCAAAACAAATTGAATTATATTATTAGGAATTTCCTTTGAGATAGGGTAGAGCTTGAACTAATGACAAGTTGGCCAGATGATATAGAGTACCTTGTAATCCTCTTTAGACAACTTCAACTCAAAATACAACTTCCCCAATTCAAATTTTTCCTTGTCCCTTATTTCAAGTAGGTATAATTGGGGTTTGAAAAAAAATTAAGGGTTTAATGGATTACCAAGTGTTTCATCCTTACATCCACCTTTCAACACACCCATACACCTTACTCAAGCACACCTCAATGCTCCATTAGTCATTTATCCATCATCTTGCTAGATTGTGAACTTCTGGATTTTTAAGACTCATTGTTTGCTCATGCTCTAAACAATATTCTCAAAAAAAAAATTCACATTCACCTTGAATTTTAGTCAATATTATTTTCACTCATCTCACTGAGCTTACCCATTTCCTAATCACTAATGAAAAATCGCTCAACTCTTCCTCTTTCACTTAAAGCTTTTCATACAAACCCTTACTCTCTCTAGGCTTGTTTATGGAACTATGCAGGACAGTTAATAGGTCTTCTTGATTAAATTTGTATAAGGATTTTCCCATTTTCCTAAAGGATTCAAAACATTCTAGCACCACTCCCTCAATGATAGATACAAATTCCTTATGATTTTCTTTGCTAAGACAACTATTCCTAAAGGTTGGTCTTGACAGTCACAAGAAATAAACATGATTGTACATTGCTTCCTTTACCTGCTAACCACTCAATAATCTATCCTTATGTCATGAATTTATGAGTCCTTAATTCCCTTAGGACTTCCTTCAACTTGTTAGAGGCTCCACCAAATTCAAACACATGGAATAAAGTCTATTTTTCTAAAAGTACATTTGTCCTAGCCCTCAAACTGGGCATTAACACTACTAGACTATATTTGTGCATTCATTTTATTTTATTCTTATTTAAAATTGTAATAAATATCTTGAATCTCTTGGTCTTCTTATTACCTTCCTCCACACTTATCAAGGACTCTACCAGGCATAAGTATTAAATTTTACAATGAATGTTCTACTCTAGGCCCTTAAGATTGGGCACACATAGTTATGGTTGTGAACACAAATTTGATTTAAGAATCCTCCTTTAGATGGCTTATTACCTTTTCTTGAATTTTTCAACATAAATTACTTGTGATCAATGAGCTGAAATAGATTCAAGGATTCCATTGAATCATTATGTTCATGCAACATACTACTAAACTTCTAAAATAAGGTATAGTCTAGTTTGAGTAAGTCTTTCTATCTATTTTCCATTCCCTAGACACTATTATGGTTCCATGAAGCCTTGAACACCATTATAGATAAGAAGACAATCCAAAACAAGATATTTACATAAGAAAATGCTTTGTAAAATAGTCTCTAACCTCCAAATTTGATATCTCTGTTTGAGAGGACTGTGTCACTTAACACCTAAGCCTATAACATACCTAGAGCTAGTTCAAATATTCAAATCATACATTTGGAGGGAAATTCCCTATTCTATCCTATGGATTCCAAATGGACTGGTACAAGCTATGACCATCTAAAATGGACCCAAGATACCCCTAGTCGCCTAAGAAAGCCAAATTTAATTATTATCAATATGTTCCTACATCACTAGAGGAAGGATGCATAGTGATTGAGAAGCCTTATTTTCAATTAAGGGATTAGTTGTCATGCTTCAAAATTTTCAATTTCCATGGTAGTTATTTTGGCCCTTCTAGAGAAATTAAAAAAGCCTCCGAGAGAGTTTAGGAAATATATTAAGCATCCAAAGGTGATATCAGGGAATATTATAAGTGTTGAAGGTAATATTGGAAGATTTAGGAAATATTTGATCATTTAAAGACTATCTACTCAACATCGGGTTTTCTAGGATTGGGGAAAAAACACTCTAATGGTGAAACCTAACTTCTCTGGAAGATTGCAGGAGTTGTGTAAGGAGTTACAAGGAAAAAAAATAGGAATTGGAAAGCTACACAAATCCTCTACATGTTGGAGACATCTATTATTATCTAAGGCTTGAATGTTTCATGAAGAATTTAAAATAGTGAATCTTCTCATTTTGTTTCCAAACCAACACTTCACCAATGCAATACTTCATGACACTAAAACAAGGCACTACCAATCAAACTTCATGCTTCTTGATGATTGACATCTCATGCTGACTCCTATGCCACCTAGACACCTTTTTCCATCGATGACAACACCAATGACACTATGTCCAACGCATGTGTTTTCAATTTGCTATGTAATATAAGGAATTTCATGAGTACATATATTTGAGCATCTGTTGTTTCATTTAAGAGTTATGAGGTTTGTAAAATCTAATTTTGACACGTGTAACACTCCTACAAATGTTAGTAAACAATCCAAAAGGCCTCAAAACCTAAACAATGACTATATTTGTTTCCAAAATAGACATTGATTATAGAATTTAAATGCTAAAAGATTTAGGCTGAATGTTAAAATATTGAAAATTACCTTTGTAATGAGGAGATTAGATTACAAAAAACTACCTCCTATACTGTTACTTGTGGAGCTGTAAGACTAGTTCCATAAGTTGCAGAATGACCCTAATTTCTTAGATTTATTAAAATAAATTTAAAGTATAAGAAATAATAAAATATAAATAATAATAATAAATGAAAAACTTAAAATATTTATTTTTGTAAATAAAAGCATGCCAAAAACACATATAATACCTATACTCAATGGAACATGTACCAGTTATAGCGCGTACACGTTTTAAAGTGCACACATTCCCTATATTATGCCCCCAACCCAAGAATTTATAGGCTTGGAATTTCTTTGGTTTCACAAACGTGCACCTTGGACCTGTAACAACACAACCTAGGTGTTTTTGACAAAAATAAGCAAAAGTTCACCTTCCACCATGCTAAATCCTACAAAAAAATTCTATCTTTCTTAAAAAAATTCCTACAATGTCAAAAAAAACTATCGTCTTTCTAAACATGTACTTTTTATATTTTTCTGACTATTCTAAGGTTTCCATTTATATTTATTTCAAACTATGTCTTTTATACATCTATTTTTAGTGATTGAAAACACTTATCTTTTGTCATGTGTCTTTTTGTTCACTTCTCCAAAATGAAAAAAATTATACAATCCCAAACTAGGCCTAATTCTATACATATTTAAAAAAAAAATCTATTTTTTGATATTTTTTGAGGTAGTTAGGAGGCTCACGGTCAGCTATCTGCTATTTTTTCAATTTTAAAAATATTTTTACTTGAAAAATCATTAAAAAAATAATACTCACTAAAAAAACTAAAAACGATCTATCCCAAACTAGATGTTCCTATCTATCTTTCTACCAAAGGGTTTTCAAAAATACTAAATAGTGCTCAAAAAATGGGGGGGAAGGGGGGCATGACCAACTATATACCTTGTTTTTTTACAAAAACATAAGCACCTATTGACATTTTTAATATTTAAACCACTTACACTTAACCATTTTAAAAAAAATAGTAGTTTAGAAACTAGACTTGAAATGCTACAATCCATGTTCTTATAACATCTTCAAATTTTGAGTGTAACTATCTCAAATAAGCCGTACAAGTTAAATTTTCTATTTTTTAGAAAAAATTGTCCACTTAAGACCCCCTTTTGGCCCCCCAACTTGGTGCACTTACCCTACATTGTTCAGTTTTAACATTTTGACAAGTCATTACACTGTTGTACATACTTTCTAATATCTTGTTTCATTCTTGGACATAAATAATTCTTTTTGACTGACAAGTAAGTATTTTGAAATCCTGGATGTGTTCTAGCTATGGGAATGCCATGAAAATATCTTAAAATTTGGTGTCTTAAACTAGGGAGATTAGGAATAGAAAATTTACCTTTATAATACAACAATCCATTCACACCAAACAAATGATAAGTAAGCCTATCTTTTAAATGCACATTCTCAATGTTACATTTTTCAAACTTCAGAATGTAATTCATCAAAATAGCTATCATTAGGAAAAGCATATTTTATTTCTTGATCAAATTGACTTCTTTCTAAAGAAAAAGCATTTACAAACATTATTTTTCTACTTAAAGCATTTGCAACCAAATTTCTTTACCATTGACATATTGTATTTCAAAAATATATTGACTTAGTAATTATACCCATCTTCTTTGTCTCATATCCAATACGGGCTGATTAAAAATATACTGTAGACCTCTATGATTAGTTTTTAAGAAAAATTTGTGACCTAACAAATAATGCCTCCAAATTTTCAAAGCATGAATTATCCATAAAAATTCTAAATCATGATTAGGATAACTCTTTTCAACATACAATAATTTTCTAGCTTGCATTAGTACACAACCAATACCATAACCACAAGCATCAGTAGCAATATTAAAATGCTTAGAAAAATCAGGAATACATAGCACAAGTGCACTAATTAATGCTTCTTTCAATTTATTAAAATCAATTTCACATTCCTCAGACTAATGATACGTGTTGTTTTTCTTTGTTAAATCTATGAGAGGAGTGTCTATTTTAGAATAGTTCTTCATAAATCTTCTATAAAAACCAAACGACCTAAGAAATATTCTAATTTATTTTACATCTCTGGGTGTATCCAATTTTTTTTACTACTTTTACTTTAGAAGGATCTAGTGCAATTACTTTTTTAGATATAATATGACCTACATAAGATACTTCATTTTTAAAGAATTCATATTTACTTAGCTTACCATACAACTGATGCTTTCTTAAAGTTTCAAGCACTATCCTAACATGCTTCTCATGTTCTTCTTCTATTTTTTGAATAGATAAAAATATAATATAGAAATATAATCACAAATATATCCAAGAAAGGTCTAAAAACATCTTGCATCAAGGTCATGAATGTGGCTAGAGCATTGCTTAATCCAAAGGGCATAAAACAAAATTCATAATGACCATATCTAGTCCTAAAAGAAGTCTTTGCAATATCATCATCCTTTTTTCTAATATGATGATATCTAGAACGTAAATCAATCTTAGAAAAACATTTAGCACAATTCAATTAATCCAAAAAATCATCAATTCTAGGAAAAAGGTATTTATTCTTAATAGTTATCTTATTTAACTATCTATAATCAATACACAGTCTCATAGTACCATCTTTCTTTTTAACAAACAACACTAGAGCACCCCAGGGAGAAACACCTAGGTCTAAATTTTCCATGTTTTAATAATTCAGTCAATTATATCTTAAGCTCAGCTAATTCAGGTATTGAATGTCTATAAGGTGCTTTTGATGCCACATATCTTCTAGGTGACAACTCTTTAATATCAAAAGGAAAGATATCCATAAATTATTGGACTGCTAGATGAACATCTACATGTCTATTTTAAGCTTATCATTTTGAGCAATTAAAGCATAGAAAAATTTACATTTTTCTTTAAGACTTCTTTTAAGTTTAAAAATAGAAATAGTTTTTAAATTTAGTGTTGTCCAAATTTCTCATTCGTTAATAAAATTAATGCACTAGCTAATTAAAGAAATTAACAACTCAGAAAAGAAAGAGGGTTTATGTTACCTCAGATGTGTGATGCTTGATACAAGCATTGAATGATATTTTCCTTGCTGCTACAAATCAGATGGAACCTGTAAATAAGACTAAAAATGATTTTGATTGGATGATTGGGGGCGGGGGTTACCTGACAAAGCGGACCCGAGAAACATTAACTTCCTCGGTGGATGTCAATCCTCGTTGTTAAACAAAAGAGATGTAATCAAAGGATATACTGATAATATGCAAAGACTAAAAGAATACAAAATCATAAAGCGATATGGTTGATTTAGATATTGATCTCTTTAAATAACTGAAAGATAAATGTACCTGGTCTGGGTCAATGGTGACCCAGACTATCAAAGGCAGGTCAACTAGTGACCTGGCAGAATGGATTAGGAGATGAGGAAAAAATGTAGAATATGTAGGATCTTGAGTGCAATCAGGTAGTTACAGAAGTCTGAAGATGTTGGGATCTTTCTGCAAAGAAGATCTGAAGAAACAGAAACTAGGAAAAACAACAAAAAATGAGGTTTATGGGGAGAGATTGAAACCAATACCTTGGTCGAGGGTGACTGGAGTGTAAGTAGGTAGATTTCACTGTAACAGAGGATTTGATGAGGGATTAGAATCCTGAAATAGAGGTTGAGCACATGCAAGGGCTTGAAGATAGCTCTAGAATAGAAGGCAAGGGTTGTTGAGCCCGAGTCTACGGTGACCTAACAAGGTCAATGATGAGATATGACATGGATTGATAGAACACAGATGCTAATAGGGAAGGCAAGCCGAAATAAGATCAAATTGCACCAGAATGGATTTGCATAAAGAAGTTGATGATGAAGTTGTGAGCAATTGTCGCTGATTATTATAGACCTGCAAAAGGTTAGATACAAAAAATACAAGATAATGTGATAAAATTGATTAACAATCTATGTAAAATAATGACAATCTCATCAAATAAATATGATCTCGATTGACGCATACATGTTGTCAAGGATAGATTTGGGAGGTAGACTGCAATGGCTTCAGGACCGTTCATGTACGAAATATTGTCTACAGGCTACAAGGAGAGCTTCAAAATTGCATGCACTTGATGGAGAATAGCAATAAAGCACTTAGCTTTATAGGGTCGATGACGACATGGGTTGGGTTGCTACTGGATAAATGTGGGGAAAGTTTCCCCAATGGGAAGATTTTTCATGATTTAAGCGTGATTCCCTGTCTCTTTCAAGGAAGCAGGTCCAAAATACTTTAAATGCATTAGGCGGGAAGGGGTTGTTTGGGGAACTAGATGTACGTGAGTTAGCAGTGGAGATAGGTTAGAAAAAGCGTAGGGAAAAGTAGGGGTGCAAGGTAGATACCAGGAATGAAAGCATTCTAAAAATGGTAAAGTCTAGTTCCAGGGCATGATTAATTAATTAATTAATTAATATTGATTAAATAGGATTTAAAGGTGATGGGCATTTAATTAATTAATAGGAATTGATCTAAATTAAATTCAAAGAGGGCATTTGATTAATTAAGGAGGATGAATAGGATAAAATATGCACACACATGCGTTGAAGGGATAGAAACCGAATTTAGGTGTCTACATATATGGTAAAATACCAAACATGGGTTTGGGGGGTCAATCTCATGGTGTGAATGAGCCAAGTGGCTTAGAGTTAAGAGTAAAAGTGTAAATTTTGGGGTCCAATCGTGGGTGTCACTGGGCCAAAGGGAAAAGAATGTGCTAAAGGTATAGGGTTGGGGCCATGAAACCCAGCAAATGTGCAACTACCCAAGTGATGTGCCCATACTACTTAGTGGGTGTTGCCATGGGCAAATGGTTATGCTAGTGACCCAGAACGAACTAACTTGAATTTCTATTTTTTCTAAACTAAGGCATATAGATAAGTGGTCAATCATGGGCATGATCGATCTCCAACATGGCTAAGTTAAAATTTAGTTTTATCTAGTTTCTATGAAGCAAGGTGGATTTTACCACCAATACTCAGGCCTTAGACAACACCCTTGTATCACATAGTTGGGTCTCAAATACCAAAAAGTATATAGAGGACTCCCCTATAGAGCTAAATCTTCATCCTAGTATTAGAATCCTTCTTTTTTCGTGTTTCACTTTTCAGTGCTAAGAAAATAACATTCCCTAAGATACCCTCAAGTACCCTTGAGGTATATTGGCGGGATGTTAAGTGAGCATAAATCCTTATTATTAACATTAGGATTCTAATTTTTCTCCTTATGTTTCCCTCGTATTTATTAAAATTTTATAGATCACAAAAGTCTAAAAGTAATACCTTTGCTTCCAAACACTACTCATCATCAACTTATGTCTAGCCCCATCTTAGTTACACCTATGGCTTACACTACCTTAAATTACCCATTTTCTAATTTATATCAGGTTCATGCATTACTCCCACAACCTATTTTCCAAAAATATTTTCCTATACTTAGTTACATGCACTATTGACATATGATCTTTCATCACCTTGCTAGTTTTCACTTTGTCTAGCTATATCTAACATTACCATATTTGACTTTCCCAATCTCTGCTAGTTTATAAAATCCCTAGTCTTAATCACATATATAGTTTATGATCATACCTCCTTCTCCTAGTCCCGTGTGGAAATTCATCTCATAATCCTTGTCTTATCCTCATAAAGTATGTCCTATTCTAGTTTACTCCAAACTCAGTCATTGCCACAAGTGTTCTATTATTTTTGTATGACTATCACCCTAAGGCTCATCATTTTTGTTCCCTATCAATTATGTAGTTTGTATTTAGTCCATCTTATCTCTAACCCTATCACCACTATGACTTTCATGTGATTTTTCTAAGACATTCGCAGCTCCTATTACCTACAATATCCTCATCTAATCATTTTATATTATTTTGCACAATCTACCTCCAGTCCATTTTATCCTTGTCCAAATCGTTAATATGACTATTCCTCAAAAATTTTGTGGTATTCTTTGCCCCCATTGTCCCCAAATTCATAATTTTGTCCTCTATTTCTATAGTTTGCATTTAGACCAATTAATCCCATACCTAGTCACTACTATAATTGTTCTATGTTATTTTTAGTTTCTATTATCAAACTTATCATCCTATTAATTACATATTTTGTATCCAATTTGACTTATCCTACGCCCAATCACTATTGTGACTATTTTTTGATTTCATGTGACCTTTATCAAAATATTTTCTACAGGCTGCAAGAAGAGCTTCAGACTTGCATGCACTTGATTTTCTGATGGTGAATAGAAAGGAAGAAGACAATTTTATAGGGTCGGCGGTGACCAGGCTGGGTTGCCACCGATTTCAAGGAAAGTTTCCCCAATGGGCATGATTTTTGTGATTTATTGTTTTTTTAGGAGTTGTCCAAATGCTTTAAAGCATTAGGTAGGAAGGGGTTGTTTGGGGATGAGATGTAGATGAGTTAGCAGTAGGGATAAGTTAGAAAAATCATAAGGAAAAGCATAGATGTAGATTTAGAATTAAAACACTCCAAAATGGAAAGTTGATTAGGGAATGGTTAATTAATTAAGTAATTGATGTTGATTAAAGAGGATTTGTAAGGTGATGGGGATTTAATTAATTAATGAGGATGAATTAATTAAATTAAAACAAGGCATTTGATTAAATAAGAGGGATTTGATTAGCTTATGGAGTAGGAAATTTGTAACAATGAGGCGAGATTGGTGGGGAGTTTTGTAGAAAAAGGGAAAAGTACATGGGCAACAAAGTTGTTTGGTGAATAAAATTGGGAGCCAATGAAGCTTTTACCTCTATGGAAGAATGAAGAGCCATTGCTAGATATTCTAAAATTCATCATAGATAGAGCCAAACTAAGATTTATATTTACTATAATGGGCAGGTTTGTAGGGTTGTGACCAAATGTTTATTAGGTAAGAGAATGGGAGTGGGAGAAAATGGTGTTGCAACGTAGATGTTTGACCTTGGATGGAGAAGGTTTCATTTTTTTCTTCCCTTCTAAGCTGGAAATGCTAACAGTTTTCAATGAAGGACCATAGTTTTATTATAGTGCTGCCTTAACTTTCCACTAATGGGATCCTGTAATGCCCCATGATTTTGGTTTCCATACTCTCCCTGTCTGGATTCTTCTTACGAGTCTTCCGTTGGAATTCTAGGAACCTCAAGTCTTCTTAGGGATTTCTAGATTGATGGGTATGCTTATTGTTGTGGATCCCACTACCAAAATGATATCCGAGTTAGTTTTTACAAGGCTATGTATGAATATACCTGTGAGTTTCAAAGTTCCTAAGAAAATATTCTTACATTCCCCTCTTGACCAATGGGAACAAGTTATTGAGGTTGAAATTTGTAATATTTTTTGTAGCAAGTGTAGAATGTTCAGATATGAGATGAATGATTGTTGTCGACTTGTTGAGATTTCGGTGAAATTTAACTATCTCTAGGTGGATGATGAGATGGAAGAATCAACTAGAGAGGAGGAAGAGCTGGAGGTTTCTGATTAGGAGGATAAGGAATATGGGGAATTTGTAGCATAGACTCATGTGTTGCTTAGAAATGAGGGAAAAATGATTGCAGGTGGGCTTGCCTCACATGGGATGGATCCAGCTTGTGTGGAGGCTTCATTTGGTGCAACAATGGTTTCCTGTTTTGATTTGAAATGAACATAAGTGTTTGGGGAAGAGATTCGAACTTGGCCCGATAGTGGAATGTATTTATTGACAGGTGGAGTAATTTTGTAACAACATGGTGGACTAGTTAGTTTGGTAGGAGAACAATACTTTTTGAATCTTGCATGGATCTGGTTTAGGCAGCCTTTAATGAATCCCATGTCAGGGTTATTGGGCGGAGGGAGGGGTTTCAAGAACCTTATCCCATCGTGTGGTTGTGAGTTATCTGATCTTGCAAAGGGGAGGTTAGAGGTTATTCTAGGGCTTAATTTTAAACATTTTTTACTTTCCTCTCCTCCTGTGGTTAATGATGTGGGCTGGATGGAGGTCCACAAAAAAAAATGGTATGCAATGCATAGTCACTCTAATGAGGTGGTCGGTGTTGAGCCCAAGTTATTGGCTTGAGTCAAGCCTCCTTGAATCACTCTTAGGCTTGGCTTTTCACTAGCTTGGTTTTATCTCTTCTGACCACTACTAGAGGTCTCTCGTTTTCTTCTCCATTGTGTCTATCATGATGTACTCTTTTTTCTAGATGGCCTCTGGGAGCCTATCCTTGTTTTTTACCTAATCTAATAAAAAAATTAAATAAGGGAGATGATTAACGAAGTATGCACACACAAGTTACAAGGGTATAGATACTGAAATTGGGGGCCTAATTTTTATCCCTTTATGTTGAGATGCTTGTGATAGCAAGCCATGAGACAAAAAACAATAAGGGTTTGATGAGGATAAAGGATTGATGACATGCTCCCCTTGAAATGGGGGGATCAATGATGCCAAGGGAAATTGATGATGCATTTGAAAAAGGTAAATGATGAAGGGGTGGGTGGGTGATGAAAAGATGGGTGAAAGCATAACTAAAGCAAGATGCCCCAGGAAAAAGGGATAGCAATAATGATTGAAAACTATTATGGTGACTTCAATATCTCATTGGTAGGGGATGATTGTGGTGTCAATGAAGACTAACAACAATGTTTTATAGACTGGTGAGTGGGTGAAGACCACTGCAGTATGGATGTAGGCTAGGATGACTAACAGGTCATAGGAAAGTCATCAAACTATGCGCAACTATATGCAAAATCCTTCACACATGAGGAATCGATTGAATAGGTATGCTTCCATAAGGGATGAGGATGAATGATATGGTGTCTAATGGGAAATGAAAAATGACCGAGAAGGAAAAATGAAAAAGTGAGTGGTAAAGTCAAATATGCTCCAAAGGGAGAAAGTGTGAGGTAAATTCAAATATGCCCCAAATGAGGAAAGGGTATGGCCATGAAGTGGGGTTTGTGTGATAGCTGAATAAGGTTATGAAAGAAAATTCCCAAAGATAGAAAAACTAAGGCCCACTAGGACTTTGAGAGTAGATTAGATGTATTTGGTTGTTTAATTGAATTCTTAGATGATGAATGAATATGACCAAGTATGTGGTCTTCAAAAAATGGATTGAATAAAATGCCCCAAGACAAAACAAATATAGCCTCAAAGGAGGACTTGAATGTTAAAAATATGAAATAATATCAGACGAGGTGTGGGACAAGATATGAATTTAGTAATAATGACCTATGGGTATGAATGACACTACGTCATATCATAGAAGCGTGCATGGAAAAATATTTCTCCAACTACATTGGAGGTAGACCAAAAGGGGATTTGGGTAACGCAAGGCACATGAAACCAAGACAAATATTAGAAAATAACAAACGATAGTTAGTCATTACAAAGATTAAAAGGATATAATGGATGAAACAATCTCATAAACCTAATTTTGACATAGAAAAGAGGTTTGAGATGTACCTTGTACAAAGGAAAGAGGGTTCTCCAAAAGTGGTGTTCCCTAAACTATGCTTGAACTCTGGGAAGGGGAATGAGAGTTGATCAATGTGGGAAGCTTCCTTAGGAGGCTGATAAAATGGAAGGCTGATCAATACGACAAGCCTTCAAATGCCATAAGGAGTAGCCATCCTTTGGGGTTATGGTATATTTTGTATAGGCTAAGTGCACCAAGTTGGGGGGCCAAAAGGGGGTCTTAAGTGGATGCATTTTTCTGAAAAATAAACAGCTTCAACTTGTATGAGTTCTTTGAATTAGTTAGCCTCAAAAATGGAAGATGTTGTATAAACATGAATCATAGAATTTTGAGTCTAGTTTCTAAGATACTATATTTTATTGAAAATGGATAAGTTTAACTAGGTCAAATAACTAAAATTCCAATAGGTGCTCATGTTTTTGTTAAAAAAACATAATAGAAAGACTTTCTTGACTGTTATCTTAAAATTATTGCACCCTCCGAATGGCCAAAATGTGAATAGGATGTTCAGTGTGACTGGGTAACATGGGATCACCTCTCAAGCTGTGGGACTAGGGCTTGAGGTGAACCTCTGGAGAAGTATGGCTTCGTCTTCCTAAACTAAGTGATATACTATTCCAAGTGCAATAAAATGGTTATCTAGACCTATACTAACATTTTCATGGGATTTAGGGAGAGATATTTGTAGGAAATAAAACTATACTTGGGATGGTGATGTGCCAAATAAAGGGTATTGCTAGACTTTGGTAAAGGTTATTTTGAAGAGGGTGTTGCACACCATAAGCCAACTTCACCTACTGCAACTTAGAAAGGGTAAAACAAATACCAAAAACTAAGAAGCATGTGTTCCCTTTGTTAAACTCAACTAGACAAACAATATTTCTGTCTTCCAGTGAAGAAGAATGAAACTGAGAAGGGTGAACAAACACCACAACTCAATTGCGTGCAGAAATCCAGCCACTTGATAAGCATAAAACTCCAAGAACCTGAAATGGAAACTTAAACTTGCACAGTGTACCAATAAGCATGAGAAAGGAACAAAGAAGTATATAGGATGATGAAAGGACTAACAGTAGTCACAAAACACACACTTTTATTACTTCAACAACATGCACAATGCATCATTATATTCAGAAGAGGCAATGGTTACTATCACAGTCTTGGAAAAGATGCTTGAAAGTTCCCCAATCCAAAAATCTAACTTGCAGAAGAGAGAGGATTCTTGAAAAATATGCTCTTGTTTAAGATGTCTAACTTGTCCAATTTGTGTCACATGTCTAAGTTCTACCACCAATGTGTAACCCCTTGGAATGAGTTTCCAACTTACAATTATATAAGAAATTTGTGAGTGAGAAGAGGAGAAGTCATAAATTCCTTCCTAAAGTGAAGGCACATGATGGGTCAACATTAATTACAAAGTTGGTTGAACAAATTAAGAACCCCATCATGTGTCATAAATGAAAGGTTTGAATTAATCTTCTTATTTAATTAAAAGAAAATTTAAATAAAATATTTTAATAATAATAATAAATATCATTATTAAAATATTTTAATGAAAAAAATGAATTTAAAAATATTAATTTAATAATTAATTAAGTGGGACCCCCTGAAGACTGGTTTACATTGAAGGGGGGGGGGGGGTTTCCATGAGAAAAGGTCAAAATAGACCAACTCATACGTGGTTGGCTTGCCGAGATAACTCACTGAGTTGGTGTCGAGATCCTCCTTCCATTGCATCGACCGAGCTACACTAACTTGGCCAAACTCTCCATGTGTATCTTATCCAATTTGCGAGCTCTTTGCTAAGTTCTTTCTACTGAGCTCCTATTTATTCCTGCCAAGTTTTGGCTTCCCTTCTCATGCATCAAGCTCCATTAAACCCTTCAAGCACTAGACCAACCATCCTCACGACCTCTCCATTACTCCCCCGCATCAAGATTTCTTTTCCCATATTCACTCAGTGAATGGCCGCGAGCTCCTCCACCTTTTTAACCGAGTTGTCCCTCAATGAGCGCACCATTGAACTCACCACCGACTCGTGCTTATCATTCCAATAGAACAAGCCAACGCGGTTTTGACTTGACTTAATTTCTTCACACATGTGACTTAAGCTCATCCTGAGTTGAGCTCAACCCATAACTCATATTTCTAACATCGATTGAGCTATGCTCACATGCATCAAGCTCAAACCATCATCGAGCCATCGTTTCTTCTCTAAACTTGGCACGAGCTCACCGTTGAGTGAGCTCATTCCAAGCTATCTTTAATGTTGCACCACTCTCATGCACGAGCTCATCCAACGACTCACTTCAGCATGTTAACCAAGCTTCCCTCTATCTCGAGCTTCCTCGCATTAAACTACCGTTGAAACGAACTCTTCTCGACTCATTGCATACTAGCTCTCTTTTCTTGACTTTTATTTCATTGGGTTGACCATTCTGAGATCCCTCTATACCTGTATTTGTCGAGCCATCTCAAGCTGATTTCTTTTCTGTAACATTCTAAGGTATTCTAGTAGGCTTTGTTTCCACAAGCTCCCGATCAATCCCAATGCTCACTTATTAGAAGATCTTTATCTGCACGACTCACTACATTCTCCATGGCATTAAACTCACCACCATGCTCTTGATGTCATGCCAAACCATATCCATCATGAGATTTTCCAACTCACCTCTCATGAGCTCACCTCATTTGTGACTCAACTTAACTCCTTCCACATCGAATGACTACTAAGCTCCTTCAGTGCTCCTCGACGATCAAGACTACTCCACCCTTTGAGCCGAGTTTCTTAGCTTCTCCCGCTGAGAACTCAAAACTCCTTTAGTATGGTCTCACCATCAAGATCTAGTCAAGATCTATTCCTATATCAAGTGATTCCCTCACCCTCAGATTGTTGGGCTGAGTGATTTTTTCTATGACTCAAACCATCCCAACGCCATCGAAGTAGTCTGGTCGAACTTGCATGGATCTTAGTGAGCTCTCTTACATTACTAAGTTCATGAATTTTTCTTCAACCATCACCGAGATCCACATGCAAACATGGAATTTGACACCCATCTCACCATGAATTCCAAGTTGGGTCCATCTATGCACCCACCAAGCCATCTAATATGTTTAACGAACTAACCACCAATACCTTCACTGCGATTTGGATTGTTCTGCCAATCTCACATCGATCTCCTCTGTGACTCCTTTTTGATATATCACCATCGAATTCCTACTGCAAATCCATGTTGATCCCTTCCTCATACTAATTGACTCACCCAAAATCAACCGAGCTCATCAATCAGCTCTCCTCACCTTCATTTTTGTCAGAGTTCAACATGAGCTCGTGGCACATCAACCCCTTGTTTCGCTGTGACTGCAACTCACCAAGCTCTTGATTTGCTTGTCAAATCCCAATATTTTCATGCTAACTTGATTATGTGTGACATTCACAATCTTGACAAGAGT
This sequence comes from Taxus chinensis, assembly GCA_019776745.2. Taxonomy (NCBI): domain Eukaryota; kingdom Viridiplantae; phylum Streptophyta; class Pinopsida; order Cupressales; family Taxaceae; genus Taxus; species Taxus chinensis. Next base: position 662,725,211 of record CM034153.1, on the reverse strand, counting down.
TCCCTACCTCACCACCTTGTTACTAAGCTATATCCACCATGATCTCTGACAGAGCCATCGAGTGAGTTCCTTGATAGATAGTGACTCAGCCACCATTAACAAGCTTCTCTGCAACTGCGACTTACTTGATTGTTAAGATATTTCTCCTTTGATTTTTATCCAATGACGAGTCTCATGTGCTCAAGCCTCTAATGACCAAAATTTTCCACACCTCTAATGCAAATATTTCCTTACTTTGCACAGTGATCTAATTTTGTCCGCCATGCTTCGTATTCATGGGCCTAAAACTATCTCCTCTAAAAGTTGTGGTTTCTCCCACAACTCGCTCACCCTATCAATCATCCTGTCAACCCTGAAG